>CM077091.1:135539896-136139896 GCA_039513925.1 Platanthera zijinensis | reverse complement strand
TTGCAGTCTTGTGTTCTCTTTCAAAACTTGTCGTATGAATAATCTCTATCTTGAGAATAATAAATCTCTAGGTCTTTTATTCTCTGAGTATTTCCTTAAATAATTTCAGTCTGAGTTTGAAAATGGTCCACATTGATTGACTGCCGGAATCACGGGAACTTGTGCAATGGCTATAAGAGAATTAAATTATTTCCCTAACTGTCCCGAGAATGGCTGTATAATAACTCTGTGAATACCAGTAATTAATACTTGCCAAAGAACGACTATATTCTGAGAATAACTGTAGGGAATATAATATTATAAGCAATATAATAATCAGTCAATAAGGAAAACAATAACTGCAGAGAATAAAATGTTGATCTGACAGTAATCATCGATCTGGTCCTGAGATCATCGAACTCAAACATCCTCTTTCGTCGAGCTGAGCCCTGTGATCGTTGACCTGAAAATCTGCTTTCCAAACTGGGCTTCAAGATCGTCGAACTGAGATGGTTGATCGTCTATCTCAATCCTGAAAGTAGATCAGAGATCGTCGACCTGAGTTCAGCAATCGTCGATCTCAACATTTAGAGATTTAACTCTGAGATCGTC
This sequence comes from Platanthera zijinensis, assembly GCA_039513925.1. Lineage (NCBI taxonomy): Eukaryota > Viridiplantae > Streptophyta > Magnoliopsida > Asparagales > Orchidaceae > Platanthera > Platanthera zijinensis. The sequence continues at coordinate 136,139,305 of CM077091.1, read as the reverse complement.
GAGCGCAGACGAAGATCATCGAGCTTTTTTCAGAGATCGTCGAACGAATTTTCACTTAGAAAAAATTCTGCCTTGTTCAGTCTCTGCTGTCTTCTAAGTCTCTGATGTCTTGGTCTTGTCTCACTGAGTTGTTGACCTGACTGACACCTAAGACACTAGATTAGACCCTGGCTATACAATGTGGGTCTGACTTAGACTTGTTGCGGACTAACTCGATGCCCCGGTCGGACCGGATAATCTTGGACCATCTCAGCTCACGGAGCGGTCGAGCACACACACAGTCGATGAAAATGAAACAGTGAACATAAGTCTTGATAACGTGGAAAAACCCCTTAAATGGGTAAAAAACCACGTGACCGGGTCTGTGCCAGTCAAATTCCACTAGCTCTAGGTGATTACAGTATGCTTGGAGAATCGGGGAGACATGCCGTCCCCATTCAATTTGAGGGGAGAGAGAGACAGTAGTTTCCCGCGGGCTACAGGCTGCACTACAGAAGGGACTTAGGAGAGAGAACGTGCAGGATGCGTCAGGTGCGTGCGCTTGGGGGCGGCGCGCGCTTGCTGGCTTTGGATGTCTTCTTCGTTCGGCTTCCACGCGGTCTTGGGCGTCCCTTTGCTGACACCACGCTGGTGGGGTGCTTATAGCCACTGGCACCTACTGGTGGCTGCTGGTTGCTGCAGGTGGCCGCCGGTGACTGCTGGTGGCTATTGGTGGTTCACGGCGAGCGGTGGCCGACTCGGTGGAGGAGGCAGGAGAGGTCTCACCTGAAGAAGAAGAGGAAGAAGCGGAGAAGAGAAAAAAGTGAGAAATAAGAGTCCCCTGGGGGTCTTTTTATTGCCTCTAGGGGTGGATCATGGCAGGCCCCACCACTAAAGTGGTGGGGTAGTGGGTAGTTACCACTTTGATCGGACGGCATGGAGGGCCTTCCTCTTGATCGGACGGCGGGGAGGCCCCCCCATGACGGCAGGCCGTCATGATGGCGGCGGCAGCCGGGCGGCCGGCGAGGGAGGCCGGCCACGGCCGGCCATGGCCGGGGCGGCCATGGCCTAGGCGACCATGGTTACGGCCGTCCATGGCCGGGGCGGCCATGGCCGCGGCGGCCATGGCCGCGGGCGGCCATGGCCGCGGCTGGCCATGATCAGGGCGGCCATGGCCGGGGCGGCCATGGCCACGGCCGGGGCGGCCATGGCCACGGCCGGGGAGGCCATGGCCACGGCCGGGGCGGCCATGGCCACGGCCGGGGCAGCCATGGCCACGGCCGGCCATGGCGGCCGGGGCGGCCATGGCCGGGGCGGCCATGGCCGGGGCGGCCATGGCCGGGGCGGCCATGGCCGGGGCGGCCATGGCCGGGGCGGCCATGGCCGGGGCGGCCATGGCCGGGGCGGCCATGGCCGGGGCGGCCATGGCCGGGGCGGCCATGGCCGGGGCGGCCATGGCCGGGGCGGCCATGGCCGGGGCGGCCATGGCCGGGGCGGCCATGGCCGGGGCGGCCATGGCCGGGGCGGCCATGGCCGGGGCGGCCATGGCCGGGGCGGCCATGGCCGGGGCGGCCATGGCCGGGGCGGCCATGGCCGGGGCGGCCATGGCCGGGGCGGCCATGGCCGGGGCGGCCATGGCCGGGGCGGCCATGGCCTCGGCCGTTTATGGCCGAGGCCGGCCACGACCGTGGTGGCCTTGGGAGGGCTGGCCGCCGGCGGTGGATCGGCCTCTTGCCGGCGGCGGTTCCTTTGACAGCTGTTTTTCTCATGATGGGAGGGAGTGGGGCCCGCCCCCATCACCTCCATGAGAGATCATGGGGGGTGGGGCCCACCCATGACTTTCCTGGAGTGGAGATCATGGGGGGGGGGGGCTCCTTGCTTCTTATAAATGAAGGTGCAACCCATCAAATGCCCCCCAAATCTCTTCTGGCCGGGAGCGAAGCGAGCATGAGGAGAGATTTCTGGAATTCCTCGTTGTCATGGTGGGTGCCGGCGAGAGATCCGAGGCGGCAGCGATGGATCGTGGTTCTAAGGTATTATGTCGTGCGTAGGCTTGGGGAACGGGCGCCTGGATGCACGCGGACGGAGGCCGGCGCGGTACACGAACGTCGAAACGGCGCGCACGAGGAAGGGCCGCAGAGGCGGGTGCTGGCCGTGCGCGCAGGCAGCGCGCGGGCTGTTTGCGCGCACATGTCTTGTGCACGCTCAGGCAGGCCGCGCACGCGGGCCTTGTGCGCGCAGGCCGCGGGTGCAGGCCAGCCGTGTGCGCAGGCAGGCCGCACATGCAGGCCGGCCGCGCGCGTAGGCCTTGCGCGCGCGCAAGCCGTGCGCGCACAGGCGCCGCACGCTCACAGGCCTTGCGCGCGCGCAGGCCGGCCGCGCGCGCTGGTCGGTCGCATGCGCTGGCCGCGCGCGCAGGCAGGCCGCACACGCAGGCCGCACGCGCCCGTTCTGGCCGCCTGCGCTAGATTTGCGCGCAGCTTGTGCACGCTCAAGCGTGGATTGTGCGGTCTTGTAACTGCGAGCTGATTTTTACTCTCCATCATGTGCAGGTAACAAAGCATTCCTCTGGTCCGATGCGTTTGCGTTCTTCCTTGACTGAAGATGGTGTGGAAATTTGGAGGGCAAAGTACGGGCTTCCTACTGACTTAGAAGTGAGGATCCCGCGGCCCGAGGAGCGGGTTCAGAATTCTCCCCGTGGGTGGCTGACGATTTGTGAAGTATCCCTCAGATCCGGCTTCCGGTTTCCACCCTGTGATGTGGTGATAGAGATTTTTAAGTTCTGCGGAGTGCCTGTATCCCAATTTGCTCCGACTGGGGTTGCCCGAATCATGGGCTTGGTTGCTTTCTTCCGTGAGCATGGGAGCTCGCTTTCTTTGGACCAGTTTCGGGATTGGTGCGATGTGCGCTTTGACGGTGGTGAGCGGATTGAGGTGCGCAGCAACAAGGCTTGGCTGGGGTTCGAGGCCTGTAAAGATCGTCGCCACGGTAATACTTTGTTTGGATATGTGAACAACTCCTAGGGTCTCCCTGAGGTGTGGAATGCGCTTCCCGATCGCTGCCGTCGTATGAAACAGAGGGAATGGGACTTTTCCCCAGTGCTGGGATTTTCTGAGCCTCGTGAGCTGTCCAATCGTCTCTTCAACATATATATTTACGTGGAGGAAAAGTGACTGCTGGGATGTGGCATCTCGGTGGGCACGGTTCAGGTGGCGACGACTTCTCAGGGAGGGGGCCGAAAGAGGAAAGCGGTCATGGCTTCTACTGATGACCTTGATGTTGTGGTGGTAGCTTCTGAAGATTTAGTTCCAGAGGTGCAATTACCTGCTTCCCCGGTTCCTCAGGCGCTTGCTAGTACAGCGGCTCCACGGATGTCTTCTTCCTTGAGGGCGATGAGTGATACGGTAAGGGGGTGACTATCTTTTTTCCTTCCTTTTTTGTTTTGAAAGTGACTGATTGTGTGTCTTTCTTTTGCAGATTGAGACTCAAGCGTAGATTGCAGTGACCTGGAATGATCATTACGTGAGCTTGAAGGACGGATATCTCGCTTTGCAGGAGAAGCTTCGGTTGTCGATGAGCTCGCTTGCCTCCTTGAAGGAGGAACATGACCGGGATATTGTGCGGCTTCGTCGAATTGGCTCAGAGATGAAGTCCGAGCTAGAAGATACGCGTGCGGCCTTGGACGTGGAGAAGGCTTCGGTGGAGAGGACCACTTAGATGCTGAAGCATGCAAAGGAGGAGACATCTTGCTTGGGGACCCAGCTGCAGGCGGCGCGAGAGGAGGTTTCAGGCCTTGAGACTCAGCTTCGGGTGGCGAAGGCGCAGGTGGAGATGCTGTCCTCTGACGATCATTCATCAGAGCTAAAGGTAGCAGGGCTTGCGGAGTACTTGGAGTCGCTGGACTATCTTCGAGATCGCAACTTGATCGCGGAAGAGGTTCGTGATGACATTTGGTCCAAGGAGGTGGAGCCCTAGATGGATGATATACGCGAGCTAGCGCTCTGTCGCGGCGTCTCAAAAGCCTTTTGCTTTGTAGCAAAGCGCCTTGGGTCTGACACCTCCAGTTTCAGTTTTACGGACGTTTTCGGGGACGAGTGCTCTAGTTCAGATGCTGAGGGAGAGTAGCTGTAGTGTTTACCTGTCGTTGTATGTTTTGTTGTTTTCTTGTGTGTGTAGCGTCTTGCCTTTAGGCACTGGTTGTACTTGTTTTCATTTTGAGCTTTTGCTTTATTATGACATTGTTGTCTCTCCATTCTTCTTTGAATGTTTGTCTGTGTTTGATTGATATTGGCCGCGCGGCTTTGACCAGGAGCGAGGGCGTTTAGCTTGTGCGTATGGCTCTTACGGCTCTTAATTTTTGTGAAGGGCACTCGCGTCCTTTCCTTTTTTAGTATGCGAGATACCCGTGGCTTAGCTTGCGTGTGGGATACTTGCAATTTGGTTGGCGCGAAGGACGTTCTCGGCTTAGTCTGCGCGAGGAATACTTGCAGCTTCTCCGTGAGGGGGGGGGGCAGATCTCCACAGTGTTGCGCGAGGGTTGCTCGCGGCTTAAGTTGCGCGAGGGATGCTCGCGGCTTTTTCGTGAGGGGGGCAGGCCCCCACGGTGTTGCGCAAGGGTTGCTCGCGGCTTAAGTTGCGCGAGGGATGCATGCAGCTTCTTCGTGAGGGGGGGGGCCCACGGTATTGCGCGAGGGTTGCTCGCGGCTTAGGTTGCACGAGGGATGTTCACGGCTTCTTCGTGAGGGGGCAGGCCCCCACGGTGTTGCACGAGGGTTGCTCGCAGCTTAAGTTGCACGAGGGGTGCTCGTGGCATATTCGTGAGGGGGGGGGGGGGAGGCCCCCACGGTGTTGCACGAGGGTTGCTCGCGGCTTAAGTTGCGCGAGGGATGCTCGCGGCTTCTTCGTGATGGGGGCAGGCCCCTACGGTATTGCACGAGGGTTGCTCGCGACTTAAGTTGCACGAGGGATGCTCGCGGCTTCTTCGTGAGGGGGGCAGGCCCCCACGGTGTTGCACGAGGGTTGCTCGCGGCTTAAGTTATCGCGAGGGATGCTAGCGGCTTCTTTGTGAGGGGGGCAGGCCCCCACGGTGTTGCGCGAGGGTTGCTCGCGGCTTCAGTTGCGCGAGGGATGCTCGCGGCTTCTTCGTGAGGGGGGCAGGCCCCCACGGTGTTGACTTGATTAGCGTCATGCGTTTGATCTGATTACGTGGCTTCTTCGCGAGAGAGGGATTGGAAGACATCCAGGAGCGAATATTTGAGTATTGCTGTGTAGTCGGAATCAGCTTGGATGACAGAGAACTGTATGTCATAGGATGCCCGTCGGTGCGCGTCTTTGAGAGTGACAGGGAGAGTGATGGCGCCGATGACTTGTACCGGGTTGTTTTCCGAGACGCGCGCGCTTGCGGACATTAGCTTGAGGTGGTTGGTGATTAGTTTGAGCTGAAGTAGTGTTGATAAAAACTACACATTAACGGTGATTTTTGCGTCCACCAAAACTTGGTTCAATTCGGTAGATGGCTCGCCGATTCTGATTGTTGTAGGTGTCATCCTCTGACCGGGAGGTGATGTTTTTTCTTAATAGGGATTGATCAACTGCTCCTAGGCTGGCCAGTCGTTGGATTTCCTCTTTTAGCCCATTGCATTCGTTGGTGTTGTGTCCGTGGCCCCGATGATACTCGCAGTACCTTGTTTGGTCAGCCTTGGGATTTGGCCGCGGTGCTCTTGGTCGTTGGAATACTGGATTATTTTGAATTGCATGTATCACATTGGTGCGGGTAGTATTCAGGGGGTTGTATTTTTGAAGTAGATGTTGCCCCCACTCCCTGGAGGGCCACTTTGACGACTACCGCGACAATGCCTGTTCCGAGGTCGTTCTTCTTGTTTTAGTCCCTCCTCTTTCTTCCTTTTCCGTCTTCCACTTGGTCCTGGATTTTCTAGTGAGGGATTTATGAATCTTCTGCTGAAGAGGGCAGCGAGTTCGAGGTAGCTGTCAATATTTTCTCCTTGTAGGGAGTAAGACCAGGCCCGAGCTCTGCCTTTCAGTGTCGCCAAAAATGTTTGGATCATGAGTTGATCTGAAGCGTTGCGGGTGTGCATGATAGTTTCAAAGTACTTTAGGTGTACCAGTGGGTCGTTTGTCCCGCTGAAACTATGGATTTCGGAGCCATCCTATGAGCCTGGTGCTGCCTGGGAGTCTAATGAGTTGTAGCTGGGCTGATACTCGTTGAATCTTTGCTCTGTGGTCGAGGCGTCAGGGTCTGTTACGCTCCCAACCCTCTGTTTATAATGCGAGCAGGCAAGGTGATGATCGTACATCTCTTGGAGTGATGCGGCGGGTGCGGGGGAGCTGCTTGTGCTTGAGAATTCCTTCTCTATGTTATATTCTTTGTGCAGGAAATGTGTTGTTGGAAGAGGGGGTTCTTCTGGTGGTGTCAAATCAGCTTGCTCGGAGGATTGGGGATTCCTTGGCCAGAGGGATTTTGAATTTCCACGCATTGTATGCCTTGCGCTAGCACATACAATGCCTTGGGGGAAATATTCTTGGGGCTGGTGCTGCCCCCAGTCGTTGAGGGGTTACGCTTGCGGGGTTTATCTTGTCGTGACTCTTCCTGTCTACTGAAGTTTTGTCCTTCTTTCTGTTGGAATTCTTGTGTTGGGACGTGAATTGACGGAGGTTGCGGTTTGACTGATGCTCCCATATCTCGGAGCAGGGCGAGCAATTTGACATGTTGTTCTTCCATTTGGCGGATGCGTTCTTTCAGGGTGGCCTCAGGAGTTAAGGCGGCTTCAGCATTCAGTGGCCCGTCCACCAGAGAATGGGAACGTGCAGGAATAGTGTGTCTGCCAGGCGCGGATCCTTCGGCAGTGCGGGCATTTCTCTTTGCCATCGCGGTGGCAGGGATGATGAACTTGTTCTGCGAAGGATGTTGGGAATGTTTCCCACAGACGGCGCCAAACTGTTGCAGACTAACTCGATGCCCCGGTCAGACCGGATAATCTTGGACCGTCTCAGCTCACGGAGCGGTCGAGCGCACACACAGTCGATGAAAATGAAACAGTGAACACAAGTCTTGATGACGTGGAAAAACCCCTTAAATGGGTAAAAAACCACGTGACCACCCGTGCCGGTCAAATTCCACTAGCTCTGGGTGATTACAGTATGCTTGGAGAATCGGGGCGACAGGCCGCCCCCGTTACAATTTGAGGGGAGAGAGAGACAATAGTTTCCTGCGGGCTACGGGCTGCACCGCGGAAGGGACTTATGCGAGAGAACGTGCAGGATGCGTCAGGTGCATGCGCTTGGGGGCGGCGCGCGCTTGCTGGCTTCAGATGCCTTCTTCGTTCGGCTTCCTCGCGGTCTTGGGCGTCCCTTTGCTGACACCGCGCTGGTGGGGTGCTTATAGCCGCTGGCACCTACTGGTGGTCGCTGGTCGCTGCAGGTGCCCGCCGGTGACTGCTGGTGGCTATTGGTGGTTCACGGCGAGCGGTGGCCGACTCGGTGGAGGAGGCAGGGGAGCTCTCATCTGAAGAAGAAGAGGAAGAAGCGGAGAAGAGAAAAAAGTGAGAAATAAGAGTCCCCTGGGGGTCTTTTTATAGTTTCCAGGGGTGGATCATGGCGGGCCCCACCACTAAAGTTGTGGGGTAGTGGGTAGTTATCACTTTGATTGGGCGGCATGGAGGGCCTTCCTCTTGATCGGACGGCGTGGAGGCAACCCCCATGGCGGCGGGCCGTCATGACGGCGGCGGCGGCCGGGCGGCCGGTGAAGGAGGCCGGCCACGGCCGGGGCGGCCACGGCCGGGGCGGCCACGGCCGGGGCGGCCACGGCCGGGGCGGCCACGGCCGGGGCGGCCACGGCCGGGGCGGCCACGGCCGGGGCGGCCACGGCCGGGGCGGCCACGGCCGGGGCGGCCACGGCCGGGGCGGCCACGGCCGGGGCGGCCACGGCCGGGGCGGCCACGGCCTGGGCGGCCACGGCCTGGGCGGCCACGGCCTGGGCGGCCACGGCCTGGGCGGCCACGGCGTGGGCGGCCACGGCCGGGGCTGCCACGGTCGCGACTGCCACGGCCGGGGCGGCCACGGCCGCGGCCGGCACGGCCGCGGGCGGCCACGGCCGGCACGGCTGCGGGAGGCCACGGCCGGGGCGGCCATGGCCTCGGCCGATTATGGCCGAGGCCGGCCACGGCCGTGGTGGCCGTGGGAGGGCCGGCCGCCGGCGGTGGCTCGGCCTCTTGCCGGCGGCGGTTCCATTGCCGACAGTTTTTCTCATGATGGGAGGGAGTGGGGCCCGCCCCCATCACCTCCATGAGAGATCATGGGGGGTGGGCCCACCCATGACTTTCCTTGAGTGGAGATCATGGGAGGGGGGGGGGGGGGGGGGCTCCTTGCTTCCTATAAATGAAGGTGCAACCCATCAAGTCCAGATTAGTGAACCTAGCCCAAATCCAAACTAGGGATCCAACATCTTGCCTTGGTGGAGAGCAGAGGTAGAAAGTTGGTAGCCTTCTGATGTGCTAGGGGGGGGGGGGGGGGTTGCTTTTGGACTAAACCAAGGAGATTTGCTTTTGCATTTGCAGTACAAATAATGTCATTCAAAATATTGCTGTTCAAATTAATATTTAATAAAAGATTAAGATTATGGGTAGAAAGACCAAAATATCATACAGATGAAAAGAGAGGTAGAAGAAATGATGGGATATTTTGGAATTTAAATGTTACACCATGAGGTTGTTTTCCTCTTTCCTTATATAATAAAGATATACATGTGACAGGCACGGAATTCCGCTTCAATGGCCAACCATAATTAAATACGTACAACCGCGATTAAATACAAATAGCTTGATTAGAGAGCAACAGCACCACTAATGACTCTTTTGATGTGGGCAAAGATTTATACGAATCAATCACTCTTTTTATGTGTATCAATAAATGAATTCTTGATATCACCTCTCTCCAAAAAAGCTAACAATGCACTCCAAAAACGTGTATAAAGAGGCATTTTGCCTCACCATGCATGAATAAAGAAGCATTTTGCTCTCTACAACAGTCTAAATATTTAAAAAAACACAAAAAAAATATAAATTTGAAGGGCCTCGACACAACCTGGTAAAATCATATTGTAACAACATAACAAACGAAGGCTAAATATTTTTTTAGCAAAAAAATTAACATTGAGGGAAATAATATGAGCATAATACTCAAATGTCAAATAAATTTCAATTCCAAAAAAACAGAGCTAAAAAGAGACTAAACAAATCAAAATTCGAGCAAACCTCATTTTCATCTGAAAATTCAGAACTAGCCTCTTCAATCAAGTCAATTACTTTATCTGGTGGGAAGTGATCACTAGTTCATTAATTTAAACATTAAGATTCAATAGGTCTAACAAATTATCAAAAATATTTTAAAGTTTTAAATAAAATTATAATGCTAATGTTAAAATTGTTGAAGTGGGAGTACAGTGGAGGTGGGCGGTATGATTTGCAAAAACCGCTGCGGACTGGCGGGTTGAAGTCGGCGGTTAGCCAGGTTGACTTCTCTCTTGCGGTCAGGTTCAGCAAGCACTCTGGTGAAGTAACTAGGCGGTTAGGGTTGTCTAACCGCAGGATTGTGGCGGACTCGTCTGGAGTTCGTTGAGCCCGGCATGTTGCGGACTCAACTGGAGCTCGCCAAGATCGGCATGTTGCAGACTCAACCGGAGCTCGCCATGATCGTCATGTGGTGGATTCTTTTGGAGCTCGTGAGACCGCTGTCTTCTGTGCTTGTGGTCTGGTGTTGAGATCGTGGAGATTGACACAGAAGCTTGATCTGTTGATCACTTGGAGACTGTGCGGTCTAGGATGAGAGATCACACAGTCCGCTTGGTGCTGAGGATCTCTGGCTCGCAAGAAAGGCAGACAGTTGTTGCGATTTGGATTGTGAGACCACACAGTCCGCGATTGCGTTTTCAGGCGAGATGTAGTCAGAGATCGCTGGTGGTCTGGACTTGGTCATGTTGACAAGTCCAGGATTATTGCCTAATCCACCGAGTCCGCCTTTTTGCGGACTGCTTCTGGTGTCCGCCGAGTTCGGCAGTTTGACTAAGCCAAGCTTTGCTTTAGTCATGGGCAGCACGTCGCGCGGACTAGAAGTGGAGGTCGTGGACAACGCGGTCTGTTGGTTGTGTCCGACAGTTCTTCTTTGATGCATATTTATCGCAGGACGCGTTGATTAATTTTATCTAAGTCCACGCAGACTGAGAAGTGTGTCAACACTTCTTTGCTTTTGATTGTTAACTGCGGTAGACTGATGCTGGTGTCCGCACGTATGCAGACAGGTGTTGTTAGTCGCGAACTGACGAACGGTTATCCTATCGGTATGGATGGTGACGACGCTCCTCCTCGCATCTATAAAAAGGAGTCCCCGACTCGTAAATATATCACTAAAACAGTGAGAACTCAAATCACGCTTAATCTTGCGGTTACGTTTTCTAACCGCTGCGACTAAGTGAGGTTGACTATATGTGCAGGTTGTGCAGCTAGCATCAGGAGGCTAAACAACCAGCGGAAGTTTGGCATGGAACAGTTCACAGTTAACAGTTTGCAAGAAACAGCAGATCTCGGTCTCTGCGGCTTGAAGTCACCTTTTCTCCGGATTGTGGATAGAGTTGGAGTTCGCCTGGTTTATCAGCGGGCTCTGTTTCTTGGTCATCAACATTGAATAATAGGCAGTCCGAGTGGCTAGTTGAGGATATGCGACTTGGCGATCTCGGCGGACATGGCATGCGGCCTGCGGCTTGTGCGGATACAATCTCTATCCGCGCGGTTTCTTCTCTGCCTATAGTTGTATTTTCTGTTTTCCTTGGGTACATTGATCAAATCATGTCTCGTAATGTATGCCTCACTTTGTAAATCAGATTGATTTTCATATTTTGACTCTTGTACCTCTTTGACACGACCCACACTTTCTCAGTATTTAATAATATATTAGAGTGAGAGAAAAAAATACGCGCTGTGATGCCACGTCGTGGAGGGAACAACTGCAGACACTCAGGCAAGAACCTACTCCTATCACTTTTCATGAAACTCTCAAGTTTGTTATGATAAATATATAGTTTGAGTTTGAGTTTTAATGGTTGTGTCCCTCGATTCAGTGGATCAACTAGTCCACGGGTGAAAATATACATATACGCAGCAAAAAATACTTGATTTATTTCATTTATTATCCTATATGAGTATGAATACCCAACATGATTATTTATGATATGCACACCTCTAGATTTAACATAAGTACCAAAAGATCTTTTACGTTTGTTAAAGTAGAGTGACATTTGATTTAAAGAGATGTTATGAGTACGAGATAAAAGTATTTATCTTTTTATACTTTGAAAATAAGTAACATGCAATCATAACATAAAACCATCCAAGAGAGGAAGTTGGTACAATAATCCAGCTAAAAGCATATCAGCTAGCAAATAGTCTAGTATCTACGATAATTCATTGTGAGAGTCAGCAACCTGACATGAACCCACAAGACAAAATGTATGTCTGAACTAAAATAAGAACAACAAAACTATCTCATGAAGGTGAGGAAAGAAAACCACATTTACTAAGCCCACGCACGGGACCACCAACTCTAGCTGCTCAGACTGCTATTTCTCTGAACCTAAGACATTCAAAAGAGAGAACGCCTTAGGAAGAATAAACAAATGACAATAAAGACCAAAATTAAATAAATAAGAGAATTCCAAGGGTTACCAACCCAAGACAAAAAACCGACAAACCACATCACCTAAGTCAAAACTCAGTAAACAAATGAAGAATTCAAGAGATTAACTATGTAAAAGGGCACCAAGTGCGACAAGGAGCTATGCTTTCTTAACATAAGCAAGAGTAAGCTTATAAACATATGTGTATATATAAGAAAAGAATGATCAGTTAAACACGTGAATCATTAATAATGGTAAAAGAAACCCGGTACTGAGGCGGTGACCTCTTGTCCAACATAAACCTCAGACCAAAAAAACTCAAAAAGGCACTGTGGTGATGGACACATTATCCAACACAAACCATCAGTCCATAAAAAGAGAAAATAAGAAACACCCACCAAGCATAATGATTCACAAACTGGCACTGAGGTGGTGGTCCTTTATCCACTGCCAACCAAAGGCCACAAATAAACTTCCAATAGTACTGATAACAAAACAAACCCAAAAATCCACTAAGGCATACTCGACAAAAAGGAGGGCCACTCGTCGAAAATCTTCTAAGTCCACAAAGATTCGTCGAAATCACTTGTTGAATAGGAAGGTTACTCGACGAAAAAATTCTAAGTACACACCGATTCGTCGAGAATACTCAACGAATTGGAAGACACTCGGTGAATACACTAAACCACTCAACTAACTCGACGCCAATACTTCACTCGACGAATTGAAGGATACTCAACGAATTTAACTTGGTTCCACGAATATACTCGACGAATGAAGGGATACTCGACGAAAATACTTAGCTAATACAACTAATACCCAATTATACTCAATGAATTTGTCGAGAATACTCGACGAATTAGACTTGGCCTCTCATGAACACTCAGCACATTCACTGGATACCCGACGAGTTTGTCGAGAATACTCGACGAATTTAACTTCACTCGACGCCTAACTGGAATCACTCAACGAATTCGTCGAGATTACTCAACAAAAAAGACTTGACTCCCCAATTTTACCTAGTCTCGACGAATTGGACTTGACCTCATATCGATACTCGATGAATTACACTCGACGAATATGACTCAGACCGATCGCGAACACTCGACAATTTCACTCTACGAAAAGGACTCAGGCTGATTCCTACACTACTTCGATTCGACGAACACTAACCCTACCCTATTCCTACATTATATGGAGGAAGGAAAAGACAATAAGAACAAATGAACTAGCAAGAGGGGAGGAATCACCGCTTGTCTCAAAATCTCCCGAAAAACAGCCTCTCAAGCACTCCACTTCAAAGATCGCCTGCAAGAACTCCTCGCCTACGATCTCTGAAACTTTTCAGAGTAAAACAAGGGTTAAGATCAAATATCATAATGTCAAAAATGCACGAAACAAAAAAATCTTACCGTACACGTGAAGATCTCAGCGAAAGCTTTTTTGATCTATGCTCCGTCGAGGGTTTTGTGCGCCAGATCTTTGATAAGCGGCGGTCGGAAGACTTCGCAATGTCTGTCGCTCTCTACACTCCGCTCTTCGGGCCGTCGGTTTGGGGAAGATGGTGAATATGGTTTTCATTTTATAAGTATATATATATACATATATAATATTATATTATTAATATAATTTACAAGAAAACTCAAACGACTAGAATTACTAAAACACCTCTGTTTTCGATGAAATTCGCACAAAAACTAAATGACGGTGCTACGAATCTAACGACAAAGTCAAAATCAGGATCCGACAAACCAAACTCAGGTTAAAATTCGCCGAAGTTATAACCACAACAATTCTTATAAAATTTACTTTGATTCTAATTAAGTCCGGGTCGCAACCAAACTTCACAAACACGCTAAAAATTTATTACTTTAATTTCCCAAGTCAAAAACTCTAATTTCGATGAGTCTAACAACTGCCACCAAAGGGATCATCAAAATACCAAAGAACAAAGACACGCACCAATGGCGGCACCCCGTTAACTACGCTTCAACATAACGCCATTACGTCAATAATACGATACTAAGGAGATTGAAATAATAATAAAAAATTCAGGGGCGTTACAGCCACTCCTCCGAAAAGAAATTTTCGTCCCGAAACTTGATACTCAAATCGAATCTGAAACAAAAAGGAAGAAACCTAGGGTTACCAGATAGAAATACTTACCAAGGGAAACTAAGAGAAAAGGTGAGGATGAGCCTTTCTCATAGCTGACTCGAACTCCCACATAGCGCTCTCAACGTATTGGTTTCGCCAAAGAATCTTGTCCATGGATATTGTCTTTATACACAACACCCGATCCTGAGCCTCCAGAATACGAACTAGCTCCTCGACATAGGAAAGATTAGGCTGCAACTGGGGCACTGAGTCAAGGACATATCGATCACTAAGCATGCATTTCCGCAACTGGCTCACATGAAACACATCGTGCACACCAGGGAAAGAAGCGGGCAAATCCAGCCTATAAGCTGACACTCTGATGCGTTCAACAATCTGGAAATGTCCCCATACTTGGGATCCAACTTATGGTTCCTTCCAATCCACTTGACATCTGGCATCGGAGAATCTTCAGAAAAACCATGTCACCAACTGCAAACTCAAAATCAACTCTTTGTCGATTTGCATACTTTTCATAAATCTCCTGAGCTACATGAAGCATTTCACGCATATGCGTTACAGAAATACTCATTTTTTCCAAGGCTTCCGGACCTAATAACGGTCTCACACCAACCTCAACCCAAAACAAAGGAGTTCAGCAATGCCTCCCGTACAAAGCCTCAAAGGAGGTCATCTGCAAACTCTCTTGATAACTGTTATTGTGGGCAAACTCCATTAGTCTAAGATGTTGGTCCAATGCTCCACAATGGTCCAAAATATAACATCTGATCATATCTTCCAAGATTTGATTAACTATTTCTTTTTGACCATTAGTTTGCGGGTGTAAGTAGTTGAATACCTGAGGTCAGTGCCCAACCCTTTCTATAAACTTTTCCAAAAACACGACGTAAATAAGGAGTCTCGATCTGACACGATGCTTACCGACACTCCATGTAGTCTGATGACTTCATCCAAATATTATTCTGTTATCTTCCTCATGAAATAGCCAATCTTTAAAGACACAAAGTGAGCACACTTTGTCAATCTATCAACTATGACCCACACAGAATCATGCCCTCGAGGAGACCTCGGTAAACGGTAATAAAATCCATGAAAATACTCTACCACTCCCAACTTGGAATATCCAAAGGCGTCAGCTTGCAATCAGGACTTCTATGATCTGCCTTAACATGCTTGCAAATGAAGCACTCAGACACAACTTAGCTATGTTGTTCTTCATCCCATACCACCAAATGATCTGCTTCAGATTTTTATACCCGTTTGTGGAGCCAGGGTGATATGCGACACTAGACTCATGTGCTTCACAGCAAATCCTTGCCCGAATATCACCAATAGCTAGAATACAATATCTGTCGCGGTACTTTAAGGTACCCACATCATCATTCGAAAAGTCTGGTAATTCCCCCTTTTCAATTCAACTACGGATATGTTCCAATTCTAGATCATCCTTCTGATGTAGCCTTGTAAGTGTAATCCATGAAGACTCTGCCACTTCCAAGCTACTCCCAACAGTTATGTCCATTAAGAAGAAGTCCTCCACAAGGATTACACAGAAAGGTTAAAGATTTGCGCAGTATTCCTACTCAAAGTGTCGGCTATGACGTTAGCTTTGCGTCGATGATAATGGATATCAACCTCATAATTTGTGACATACTCTAACCATCTACGCTGACGCAAATTCAGCTCCTTCTGAGTGAAGACATACTTCAAACTCTTGTGGTATGTATAAATCTTGCACAACGCGCCATACAACAAATGTCTCTAAAGCTTTAGGGCATAAATTACTGCCGCAAACTCCAAATCATGCGTAGGATAATTCTTTTCATGAACCTTCAATTGCTTTGACCCATACACAATCACTTTTCCTTCTTGCATTAAGACACATCCAAGCTCAACGTGCGATGCATCCACATAAATAGTATACTCCACTCCTTAGGGAGGTAAAGTCAACACTGGAGCAGTACACAATCTCTTTTTCAATTCTTGAAAGGCTCCTTCGCACTCATCGCTCCATATAAACACAGTGTTCTTCTGCATAAGCTTACTCAAAGGTGCAGACAATAAATAGAATCCCTCTATAAACCTTCTATAATAGCCTGCCAACCCTAAGAAGCTTTTATTTCCTTAGGTATGGTCGGTGTTCTCCAATTCATCACAATAACTATCTTTTCTGGGTCAACATAAATTCCCTCCTTATTCACAACATGACCCAAAAAGGACACTTGAGGAAGCCAAAACTCACACTTACTCAACTTCGCATACAACTTATGCTCTCTTAAAGTAGACAGAACTTGGAGCAAATGCTGAGCATGCTCCTCAGCACTCCGGAAATATACCAGAACATCTTCAATAAAAATGACCACAAAATGATCCAAGAAATCCTTAAATACTCTATTCAACATATCCATGAAAGCAGATGGTGCATTAGTCAGTCCAAAGAACATTACCAAGAACTCAAAATGTCCATACTGAGAACGAAAAAGCTATCCGCCGAATATACAACTCTCGAATCCTCAACTGATG
This sequence comes from Platanthera zijinensis, assembly GCA_039513925.1. Taxonomy (NCBI): domain Eukaryota; kingdom Viridiplantae; phylum Streptophyta; class Magnoliopsida; order Asparagales; family Orchidaceae; genus Platanthera; species Platanthera zijinensis. The sequence continues at coordinate 136,123,002 of CM077091.1, read as the reverse complement.
GTAGCCTGAATGAAAATCAATCTTTGAGAACACCATACCACCACGTAACTGATCAAACAAATCATCTATCCGTGGTAATGGATACCTGTTCTTGATGGTTACCTTATTCAACTCCCTATAATCGATGCACAACCTCATAGAACCATCCTTCTATTTTACAAACAAGATAGGAGCACCCCAAGGTGAAGAACTTGACCTAATAAATCCACACTGTAGCAATTCATCTAGCTGGGTATGCAACTCTTCCAGCTCATGAGGGGCCATACGGTACGGTACCTTAGCAATATGACGAGTACCTGGCTCAAGATCAATCACAAATTCCACATATCTCTCAGGCGGAAAATAAGGAAGACTAACTGGGAAAACATCAGGGAACTCTCGGACCACAGAAATATCCTCGATGCACGACAAACTACTAACAGTTTCCAAAATAGAAAACAGATAAGAAAAACAATCGGAATCTAAGAGTTTCCGAGCACATACCGCAGAAATAATCGAGGAATCCTAGCACGGAAATCCATACACACTCATGGGGTGGCCGTTGTCCATCTTGAAGTCCAAATGCTTAACCTTGCGTTGGATAACAACATCATATCTGGACAACCAGTCCATGCCCAAAATCACATCGAAGTCCTCCAGCTCTAGCACCTTCAAATCGGCAAAGACTGGGAAGTAACCTAAAAGGATAGGAAAACTCTGGATACCCTGGTCCGACACCACCGAGTCACTAGAGGGAAACTTAAAGCGAAATGAATCGCCAACTTGATCGAGAGTCAGACGGTGAGGTTTTACGAAAGTCCTAGCTACAAATGAGTGGGTAACACCAGAATAAAAAAGGACGTGCGCCCAACAGTTCTTTATCTTAAAATTCTCTATAAAATCGTTTACGTAACTAGCCGAACAACATCGATACTGAAACTGAAAGTTAACAACTAAATTAGAATCTAACATGTGTTCACTTGGCTGGAAGTTTTCGTTTCTTCCAAGGTCACCATATTCAACTTGCCCTTCCCTTTATTTAGATGATACGGAGGTGACAAGGTTTGAAGTGAAACTGACTGCAGCGGAGGCTAAGACCGTGGGCACTTAGACTTCAAATGCCCTTTCTGCCCACACTGCAAACATACCTTATCCTTTGTCCAATAATGGGCAACATCAAGACCCTTCTGCTTACACGAAGCACATACTAAGTATCCTTTGGGTGTGCTCTGAATTGCAAGCACATGCTGCTACTTCTAAGCTCCCAATCTCTTGAAACACTTCTCGAAGGGATGACCTGGCCAGCCACAGAAACTACACACTTCCTTTCTTCCTCTCTTTGAAGTTGGGCTAGCTGCCCGAGAGCCTCCACTATCATCAGGATTTCTCTTGTCCTTCCTTTCCTGCAGCCTACAATTCTTCGCATTATCCATCGCTTCTACCTTCAAGGCATCTTCCTCCACTTCATCATAATTCTCGAATCTGTACGCGCTAGCTAACTGCTGGATGTCGCTGCGAAGTCTTCCTAGGAATCATTTTACCCTACCTGCCTCAGAGGCTACTAAATCTGGAGAAAACCTGCTCAACTTACAAAATTCTATCTCATACTCACTAACCGTGAGCTGTCTCTGTTTCAGGTGTAGAAAATTATTCATCAGACAGTCTTGCTCGACCGATGATAAAGATTTCTTTAGCAACATCCCCTTGAAAGATTCCCATGAACATCCCTCTGAGAGGCTCTCTTTCTCTCGGATCCACCATCTCTTAGCAAGGCCCTTCAGCTGGTAAGCGGCAACCATTACCTTTTGGCCCGCAAAAATTCTCGACTACAAAAACATCTCCTCAATAGCAATGATCCAATCATCTAAAGCCATGAAATCGGCTCTCCCGTTGTAGATAGGAGGTCCTAATCGCTGGAAAGGCGAAATGAAATTCATCTCCGGTGGCAACTGAACTGGAGGCACCAGAGGAGCAGGAGGAACATGTACAGTCTGACCCACTGTATGGTCCTGCACCACATACTATTGCCCTAAGGTAGCAGTCAACAAATCCTAAATCTGCGATTGCATAACAACCATCTGCCTCCACAGAGCCTCATTGCTCTGTTGCAGCCCTTCAATCATAGCCTCACTTTGCGCACCTGACGACTCAACCTCAAACTGGGGAGTTGACCGTGTCACAACACGCTTTGGCGGCATTCCTAATAATACAACAAATAACTCATAAAACCTAGCTTGACGCAAGAACTACTCAATTCAGTTCAGACCATACATGTATAGATACTTTCTCTTGCTACTACCTTGCACTGGGATTTTCTAAAGTGATGTTATGCTTAAACTTAGGATGATACTCCATCATCCTACTAACTCATGTTCACATAATATGAATGCATGAATTCTTATTTCTTTATTTTAAAAAAACATGTGTGTACGTATGCCATCATGTAGATCTTAATTTAGCACGAGTGCTCATACTATATTATATTATGCATGCAGTGTTATGCATTCTAGTAAAGGCCTTAATGCATGTTATGAGCGGCGTACATATGAAATAGTATGCATCCCATTCTACATAATATCGCATGTAACGAAAAAGTAAAATCTAATGGGCATCCATGTGATGATTATTATACATCTTATTCTGCATAACAGTCACATGTTACTTCCTATAAGGATCCATATACAAACACATATAATGCATCCCATATTATATAATATGTCTCGTATACTTCTTTTCATGCTTATGATTGTAGTGTTCATTCTTCAGCCAAGACGTACTGATGACACACCGATGTGTGTATGCAATGAGACAAGAAAACTAAAACTTACCAGAGATAGCCGTTCGACCAACTTGTCAAACGAACCTCCCTCTGATACCAAATATCATAACCCGCATTTTCTTAGCATTTAATAATATATCAGAGTGAGAGAAAATACACGTCATGATGCCACGCCGTGCAGGGACAAATGTAGATTCTCAAGCAAGAACCTACTCCTAACATTTTTCATGAAACTCTTAAGTTTGTTTTGATGAAGATATAGTTTGGGTTTGAGTTTTAATGGTCGTGTCCCTCAAATCAGTGGATCAACTAGAATACATGTGAAAATATGCATATATGCAGTGGAAAATACTTGGTTTATTTCATTTATTATCCTATATGAGTATGAAGACCCAACAAGATTATTTATGATATGCACACCTCAAGATTTAACATAAGTACAAAAAGAGCTTTTACGTTCATTAAAGTAGAGTGACATTTGGTTTAAAGAGATGTTATGAGTACAAGATAAAATTATTTATCTTTTTATACTTTGAAAATAACTAACATGCAATCCTAACATAAAACCATCCCAGAGAGCAAGTTGGTACAACAATCTAGCTAAAAGCATAACAACTAGCAAATAATATAGTATCTACAATAATTCACTGTCGGCGTCAACAACCTGACACGAACCTACAGAATAAAATGTATGTCTGAACTAAAACAAGAATAAAAAAACTACTTCACGAAGGTGAGAGAAGAAAACCATAGCTACTAATCCCACGCCAAGGACCACCAACTCTAGCTGCTCAAGCTGCTATTGCTCCAAGCCTGAGCCATTCAAAAGAAAGAATGCCTCTGCAAGAATAAATAAGTGGCAATAAAGACCAAAAGTAAATATAAAAGAGAAGTCCAAGGGTTACCAACCCAAGATAGAAAAACTGACAAACCACGACACCTAAGTCAAAACTCAGTAAACAAATGAAGAATTCAAGAGGTTAACTATGTAAAAATTCACCAAGTGCGACAAAGAGCTATGTTTTGTTAACATCAGCAAGAGTATGCTTATAAAAATATGTATATATATATATAAGAAAAGGCTGATCAGTTAAACACGTGAATCATTAACACCGGTAAAAGAAAGCCGGTACTGAGGCGGTGGCCACTTATCCAAGTCAAACCATCAGACAAAACATTCTCAAAAAGGCACTGCGGTGGTTGTTACATTGTCCAACACAAAACATCAGTCCATAAGAAAAGAACATAAGAAACACCCACCAGGCGTAATGATTCACAAACCGGTACTGAGGTGGTGGTCCTTTATCCACTGCCAACCAAAGGCCACAAATAAACTTCCAAAAGTACTTATAACGAAAGAAAACCCAAAAATCTACTATGGTATACTCGATGAATAGGAGGGCCACTCATTGAAAAACTTCCAAGTCCACACAGATTCGTCGAAATCACTTGTCGAATAGGAAGGTTACTCAACGAAAAAATTCTAAGTACACACCGATTGATCGAGAATACTCGACGAATTGGAAGACACTCGACGAATATACTAAATCACTCAACGCACTCGACGCAAACACTTCACTTGATGAATTGAAGGATACTCGACAAATTTAAATTGGTTCTATGAATATACTCGACGAATTAAGGGATGCTGAACAAAAAGACTTAGCTAATACAATGAAAACCCAATGATACTCAACAAATTTGTCGAGAATAATCGACGAATTAGACTTGGCCTCTCATGAACACTCGACGCATTCACTGGATACTCAATGAATTCGTCGAGATTACTCAACAAATTGACTTCACTCGACGAATTTAACATCACTCGACCCCTAATTGGAATCACTCAACGAATTCATCGAGATTACTCGATGAAAAAGACTTGAATCCCCAATTTTACCTGGTCTCAACGAATTGGACTTGACCTCACATCGATACTCGACGAATTACACTCGGCGAATAGGAGTCTGACCGATCATGAACACTCGATGATTTCACTCAAGTACTCAGGCTGATTCCAACACTACTCCGATTCGACGAACACTAACCCTACCCAATTCCTACATTCTATGGAAGAAGGAAAAAAACAATAAGAACAAATGAACTAGCAAGAGGGTAGGAATCACCACTTGCCTCAAAATCTCTCAAAAATAGCACCCTAAGCACTCCGCTTCAAGGATCTGTCGCAAGAACTCTTCGCTTACGATCTTTGAAACTTTTAGGGGTAAAATAAGGGTTATGCTCAAATACCCTAACGTCAAAAATCCATGAAACTGGATGTAACGCCCTCATCCGCTGTATAGCATATGACAGAAGGTCCGACCGGGGCCCGATGCCATATGCCACCGATAGTTAAGGAGATTACATATTGTTTCCAAATTCAAGTTCAATTATGAACGCACCCTAACTCAGAGTATTCTAGCGGAAGCATTTTAGGTGAAGAACCCATACACAACAAGAATGTCCACTACACAACAGGAATGGTATGTATATAAACATATAACACATGTTTCAGTCGTAGCCTTATTACAACGGTTACATTTATCAAAAGTGGTTTCATATTTCGGCACGCAGGCCAGCCACACATAAAAATATTAAATGTTCGCTTTTGGGCCCTCAAGGGCCAGCCAATTACAGCACATGGGCTTCAGCCCGCTACTTCCCGCTTGGCTCTCTAGCACCTGCACAAAAGGGCCCACCAAAACGTGGCAAACAAAGCAACGATCAGCATTTTGCTGACCTATTTATAAGGATCCCACCCCTTACTCGGGGCAACATTTCTCCATCCCTGTAAACAAGGCATCATATATATTGTGGCATTTACAATGTGCAATTTAAGCACCATTCACTACAGACGTAGGCTCAATGACAACACACCCCGTGCACTCAGGGCACATTTTCGGTCTCCCGACATCCCCCGTGTAACACCACCGTTCAGAGGTATTTAAACTTGACGGTAACTTTGTCGTTCAGAGGTACTTAACTTGACGACTATGTCATTCAGAAGTACTTAACTTGACGAATGACTGGTCATTCATAGGTACTTAACTTGATGACCCATTTGTTCAGAGGTACTTAACTTGATTTCACAGTAATTGGCCTCCACGACACAACTCATTCTTTACCATTTCAGGCTGGTACCCACCATTGCTGGGCAATTTAAGCTCATAGCTTTGTATACACATATAATGGCCCCCAGGTCTCACAGAGACAGGCCTCACAACATTGTAGCTCCGTGGGAGCTATCGCCTGGCGATACTCACTGTCTCCTGGGAATATCAACAGTTCTCTAGACTGTGATATTTTCTCGATCTTTTCCTAGAAATGCTTCCAGTACTTTGATGCAGCATCCTACACATCTCTAGACACCAGATTTCACACGTACATCACACGCATATCCACGGAGTCTTCTCCGGCACGTAAATTAAAGATCACCAATCCAGACCAACCCGTTCAGATGAGCTTCACACAGCATGCCTAATACATACTCCACATTTCCGGATCTATATGAATGAATATATGTGGATCAAACTGATCTTCCCATTGGAATCCACCCTTTTTCACCTTTTGGTGAGGGGATCCATGCAAATATGCATATTGAGGACTTCACTTATCTGGAAGAAACTCGTTACCCTTGTAGTTCTCTTCGGAGCCATGACGAAGCTTTTCTACGTGGATGGAAAGTAGCACGTCGCTCTCCTCTTCGCAGATCTATCCTCAAATCTGGCCTCCGACCACAAGATCTCATTTAGTGAGCTCACAAAACCCAACCCAACACTTCCTTAGCTTCTTCTTCTTTTTCACTCAAGAAAAATCAAGAAATGAAGAAAGAGAGAAAGAGAATTAAACCTCCTTCCTATTCTTCTCTAGTTAAGTGGATTCGGGATTAATCCTAACCACGTGATCTCTTATTCAAAACAAAGCAAAGGCCAGGATTTTAGTTGACTGGTCAACTTTGGCGATATCGCCTGGTGATAGCGACTGTCGCCACTTGGCGATATCGATTTCACCGCTTTGACCGCTTTAACCCAGGTCAACCACCACATATTGTCCGCTTAATAGACAATCCGACACGTGTCTCACGCCATGCAGTACTATCGCCCGACGATATCCTCTGTCGCCCGCGATATCAAGCCACTCAACTCTTTCTGGCGTTGAGTGCGTCGAGTGCCGACTCGATGCTTACCGCTATCGCCATCTTGCGATACTTACTATCGCCACCCGACGATGTCATTTCGATGATTTGTCTAATGCGTTGAGTGCGTAGAGTGCAACTCGATGAACTCTGTGTCGCTATCGCCATCAGGCAATACCCAGTATCGCCTAGCGATAGTGACAATCTTTCTGCTGTCAAATTTGGGGTGTTACAACCCTCCCCTCCTTATAGAAATTTCATCCCGAAATTTTCATACAACTATAAGGAAGACAACAACTTAAAAGTTAAAACAACTTTTTTATTCATACAAATAATGCTATAACAAATTACATAAACAACTCAGGATATTCATCACATATGGTCTGCTCACGCTCCAATATTAGCTTTTCACGACCATAGTTGTCCCATCGGACTTTGACCATCCCAATTGTCTTGTTCCGTAGCTGTTTGATCTTCGTATCCTCGATCTGAATGGGCTTAACTTTCTTCGTTAGCCTACTATTGACCGGTACTTGATCCGCAACAACCACTTGAGTTGGTTCTTTGATAGCTTTTCGCAGCGCTGATATGTGAAACACATCGTGCAAACCACTTAGCTCCGCAGATAGAGCTAACTAATAAGCAACTTCTCCAACTCGCTACACCACTTCAAACAAACCAAGATACCTCAGACATAAGTTTTTCAAGCGCCGAATCCTATACACACTTTTGAATGGCTTGATCTTTAAGTATACCCACTCGTCAACCGCAAACTATATGTTTCGGTGCTTGGCGTTGTAGTACTTTGTCTGCCTATCTTGGGATATCAGTAGCCTCTCCCAAATAGAGTGTATCATCAAATTAGCCTCTTCGACTTCCTTACGCTTATATAACTTAGACTCGCATGTTTCCGCCCAAGCTAACAATTTACGACACTTTCGACCATAGAAAGCTTCAAAAGGCGCCATATTTATGCTAGCTTGATAACTATTATTGTATGCGAACTCAATTATATAGAGGTGATCTTCCCACCTCTTCCCGAAATCCACCGCACACATATGGAGCATGTCCTCCATTGTTCTGTTGGTCCTCTCAGTCTGGACATCCGTTTGCGGATGAAAGGCCGTACTAAACTTTAGTTTCATCCCCAATAATTGATGGATTAGCCTCCAATCATTCGAAGTAAAATGCTCATCTCGATCACTGACGATGCTACGGGGCACACCCTACAATCACACTATTTTCTCGACATAAAGCTTAGCCAAGATTTCAACTGAATCGTCCTTCTTGTTCGGAATGAAGTGAGCCACTTTAGTCAACCAGTCCACGATCACCTAAACAGAACCGTTCCCGCATTGCGATCTCGACAAACCGTGCATGAAATCCATCGAAAAGTCATCAAACTTCCACTCTAGTATAGGTACCGACTTTAGGAAACCTCCATGCTTCTGGCATTCAGCTTTTACCAAGGCGCAAGTCTGACATTTTGCCACGTAATGGTCTATATATTTCTTTAGAAATGGCCACCCGAACATCTTCTTCATGTCCTTATATATTTTTGTGCCCCTGGGTGGATTGAATACTTCATAAAGTGTTCCTCATACAACAATTCTTCACATAATTTACCCATATTTGGGACGCACAAATGATCACTTTTCTACAAAAGGCCGTCATCCCAGGAGAATTGAGCATTTGAACCATCCGTTGCATAACGTTGTAGACTTTCATCTAGTTCCATCGCTCGCCGAACCCTGTCAGTAAGGTCATACTGTACCTCCGTCCAGTTCAGGCATGCACTTGTAGTAGCATTCTTATCCACACAAGAGATGTCTAAGGCCTCCAACTAATGGATTAGATGCTCATCATGCATCTGCAACGTCCTTATTCTTGTCGGAGTCCTACAACTCAAGCATCTGCGACCACATTTCCCTTCCCTGGAGTATAATGAATCTGGAAGGTGTAGTCCCCGAGGAACTTCATCCACCTCCGTTGTCGCATATTGAGATCCTTCTGATCAAATAGATACTTAAGGCTCTTATGGTCCGTGAAGATGTCAATTTTCATTCCATATAAGTAGTGACGCCACAATTTAAGTGCAAAAATCACCGCTCTAATTCCAAGTCGTGGATGGGATACTTCCGTTCATGCATTTTCAATTAGCGTGAGCCATACTCTATAACTTTAGCAAACTGAAGAAGAATGCTTCCTAAGCTACTCCCTGATGCATCACTATAAATTTCATAGTCGTCTGAGCCACATAGCGTCGTAAAGATTGGAGTCGTAGTTAGACGACCTTTCAGCTCCTCAAAAGCTCTCGTACGCACTCTAGCGTCCAAATGAACTAATGATATTTTCTCGTTAGTGTGGTGAGAGGCAAGGCTATCCGCAAGAAGATCTCAACGAAGCGTCTATAGTAGCCCACTAGTCTAAGGAAACTCCTGACTTCAGTTACAGAAGATAATACCGGCCACTCCCGTATCGTAACTATCTTTGCAGGATCTACCGCAATGCCCTCTTCACTAACCACATGGCCAAGAAAGGCCACTGATGACAACTAGAACTCGCACTTCGAGAACTTGGCATAGAGCTTGTTTCTTCTCAGGGTGTGCAACACCATCCACAAATGGTTTGCATGATCTTTTTCAGACTGAGAGTACACCAAAATGTCGACAATAAAGACGATAACAAATAAATCCAAGTACTCACAAAATGTTCTGTGCATTAGGTCCATGAATACCGATGGCGCATTTGTTATCCCAAACGGCATTACCGTGAACTCGTAATGACAATAACGTCTACCAAATGCTATCTTGGGAATATCAATTCCCGAATCCGCAACTGGTAATAGCTAGACTTTAAATCCAACTTTGAGTAGATAGTTGAGCCCACTAGCTGATCGAATAAATCATCAATCCATGGAATCAGATACTTGTTCTTTTCCGTCAGCTTATTCAGCTCTCGATTGTCAATGCATAGCCGCAAACTTCCGTCCTTCTTTTTCACAAATAGGACCGGAGCGCTCCAAGGTGACATTCTTGGGCGTTTAAATCCTTGCTCCTATAACTCTTGTAATTGAACCTTTAGTTCCGCCATCTACTTTGGCGCAACACGATATGGAGAGCGGGCCACAGGTTTCGCTCCTAGCACTAACTCAATAGCGAAGTCAATCTCCCGCTGGGGCGATCAACCCGGAAGATCCTTAGGAAACACAACGGCGTACTCCGATAAAATAGGAACATCACTCACACTGGGCCTCAGCTCAACAGCCTCCAATAGCGTGAAGAACAACTCCGCGCCCTTTCAAACTGCCTTGACTCCTTGGATAACAGACATCAATGTCTTTCTCGATCCTTGCATACCAGCAAATTTAGTCCCTCATTCGGCGTTCATCCCTAGTGTGACTTCCTTAGAGTTGCAATCTATATAGACACGTTGCTCCGAGAGTCAGTCCATACCAAAGATTACATCAAACTCCAATATCGGTAGCACTGATTGCTTCCAATCCAAAGTCTCGATATCCTATTCACACCTCAACACAACAGGCTCGATCCGCGCACATGAAGCACCTGTTAGGTATCAGCACATTCACTCAATCTGTCAGCGTAAATGAATGCACTCCAATACGCCCCACGAAGTCTTTCGACAGAAAAGAATGAGAAGCTCCTGTATTGAACAGTGCTCTTGCCGGACACTCCGAAATCAGGACAAAGCCTAAATCAAACCAATCATGCACAAGCAACACATAAGGTACTAAGTATGGAAAGTAGTAAAAACTTTATCTTAACTCATACCTGCCACAACGTCACTTTGTTTTATGGCCTCCTGTTGGCCATGATTATAAACTCGGGGTTACGCTTGGGATGCAGTCAATTCCACCACTACCTTTCCCTTTTCCGCATAAGATGCACCCGTCTTTTTCTCCACTTTTTGAAGATCACACCAGTAGTCTCGAGCTATATGAACCACCTTTCCAGGCGCATAACATGTGAGCGGACCTCTCCCCGAAGTTGCTCTAGATGTAGGGGAAGAAGGAGCCGACCCAGAAGTTTTAGGCTTCTTTTCTAACCATTGAAACCCAGACTTTGAAGAACTAGGTACCTTGAACTCTGTCTTCTTCGCTGCCAAATCATTCTTACGCAACACACAGTGCATGTCCAGATCAAGGGAACGGGACGTATTGACAAAGGTAAGGAAACCCTGCATCATCGGTCCTAAGAGAAGCAACCGCAGGTCATCTCTCAGCCCTTCATAGAACTGATTTGTTTTACATTCCTCATTTGCAAATGTAAAGCCTGCATATCTTTCTAATCTCATAAACTCGTGCAAGTTGTCATCCACCGACCTCTCGTCTTGAGTTAGCCTTTGAAATTGGTTTTCCATCACAATCTACTATGCCGATGGAACATATCTCGTCAGAAAACACCCTGAGAACTCCTCCATTGAGATCTCACTCAATGGCTGACCAGCAAACTGGTGCAGCTCCAGCTCATCACACCAAAGTCTTGCCTCACCATCCAACAAGAAGGTAGTCACAATGAATTTTTGCAACTCTTCTGTTTCAGTTGCTGTTAGGACCCTCATTATTCTTGAGATAAAATCTTTGGCTTGTGTAGGGGTTCTAGTACCCATAAACACAGTGGGATTGAAACTCATCACATATTTCAATTGCTTCTCCTCTACTCGCCTTACGGCCATTGGATCAACAGCCACTTGTCTCACTGCTATGCGCTCATCTGAGCCAACCGGTTCCTGAACCATCGCAGGAATAAGAGGTTGTCCCTGACCTCTAAGTTACACATTCATCATTGCGAACATGGCTTCAGCAACCAACTGTATAGTTTACGCCGAAGGAGGAGGTATTAGCACCTCATTTGGTGCATTATAATCCACCGAGCGCTAGGATTCTTGCTGCCCCGCACAATTTCTAGTCGCCTATAATGTGAAACACACAATTAAGCAACTACGAATATTGCTAAAAACAATCACAGGAACATACCAGTTCCTCAAACATGTATATTTTCATTCCTAAGTGGACATTCATGGGTTCAGTTATGTTATCACGGTAGCGCACATACACGTGCTCACCACCCCTTAAAAGAATTCAACCACGAATTCAGAGAATAAAGACCGAGAATGGAATATGATACTAATTTTGTAATGCCACCATCCGTCGTATAGCATATGACAGAAGGTATGGCCGGGGCCCGACGCTATATACCACAGACAGTTAAGAAGATTACATATTATTTCCAAATTCAAGTTCAATTATGAACGCGCCCTAACTCAGAGCATTCTAACGGAAGCATTTTAGGTGAAGAACCCATACACAACAAGAATGTCCACTACACAACAGAAATGATATGTATATAAACATATAACATATGTTTCGGCTGTAGCCTTATTACAACGGTTACATTTATCAAAAGTGGTTTCATATTTCGGCATGTAGGCCGGCCACACATGAAAACAGTAAATGTTTGATTTTGGGTCGTCAAAGGCAAGACAATTGTAGCACATGGGCTTCAACCCGCTACTTCTCGCTTGGCTCTCCAACACCTAAACACAAGTTCCCACCAAAATGTGGCAAATAATGCAACGGTCAGCATTTTGTTGACCCGTTTATAACGATCCCACCCCTTACTCGGGGCAGTATTTATCCATCCATGCAAACAAGGCATCATATATATCGTGGCATTTACAATGTGAAATTTAAGCACCATTTACCACAAACATAGGCTCAATGGCCACACACCCCATGCACTCATGGCACATTTTCGGTGTCCCAACATCCCCCGTATAACACCACCATTCAGAGGTATTTAAACTTGACGGTAACTTTGTCATTCAGAGGTACTAAACTTTACGACTACGTTGTTCAGAGGTACTTAACTTGATGACTGACTGCCCATTCAGAGGTACTTAACTTGATGACCCAGTCGTTCAGAGGTACTTAACTTGATGGCACAATAATTGGCCTCCACGGCACAACTCATTCTTTACCATTTCAAGCTGCTACCCACCATTGCTGGGCAATTTAAGCTCACAGCTTTATATACACATATAATGGCCCCAAGGTCTCATAGAGACATGCCTCATAACGTTGTAGTTCCCTGGAAGCTATCGCCTAGCGATACTCACTATCGCCCGGCGATATCAACAGTTCTCCAGACTGTGATCTTTTCTGGGTCTTTTCCTGGAAATGCTTCCAGTACTTTGATGAAGCATCTGCACACCTCTAGACCCAGGATTTCACACATACATCACACGCATATCCACAGAGTCTTCTCCAGCATACAAATTAAACATGATCAATCCAGACCAACCCGTCCGGATGGGCTTTACACAACATATCTATTCCGCACTCCACATTTCCGGATCTATATGCATGAATATATAGGGATCAAACTGATCTTCCCATTGGAATCCATTCTTTTTCACCTTTAGGTAAGGGGATCCATGCAAATATGCATATTGAGGACTTCACTTGTCTGAAAGAAACTTGTTACCCTTATAGTTCTCTTTGAAGCCATGTGAAGCTTTTCTATGCGGATGGAAAGGAGCACGTCGCTCTCCTCTTTGCGGATCTATCCTCGGATCTAGACTTCGACCACAAGATCTCCTTCAGCAAGCTCACAAAACTCAACCCAACACTTCCTTAGCTTCTTCTTTCTTTTCACTCAAGGAAAATCAAGAAATGAAGAGAGAGAGAGAGAAAGAGAATGAAACCTCCTTCCTATTCTTCTCTAGTTAAGTGGACTCAGGATTAATCCTAGCCACATGATCTCTTATTCAAAACAAAGCAAAGGCAAGAATTTGAGTTGCCTGGTCAACTTTGGCGCTATTGCCCGGCGATATCGATTTCACCGCTTTGACCCAGGTAAACCACCGTGTATTGGCCTCTTAATAGCCAATCTGACACGTGTCTAACACCATGCGGTACTATCGCCTGGCGATATCCACTATCTCCTATGATATCAAGCCACTCAACGCTTTCTATTGTTGAGTGCGTCGAGTGCCGACTCGACGCTTCCCGCTATCGCTATCTTGCGATACCCACTATCATCACCCAACAATATCATTTCGATGATTCGTCTAATGCGTTGAGTGCGTCGAGTACTGCTTGACAAATTCTGCATCGTTATCGCCATCAGGCGATACCCAGTATCGCCTAACGATAGTGACAATCTTTCTGCTGTCAAATTTGGAGTGTTACAACCCTCCCCTCCTTACAGAAATTTCATCCCGAAATTTGCATACAGCTATAAGAAAGACAACAACTTAAAAGTTACAACAACTTTTTATTCGTACAAATAATGTTATAACAACTTACACAAACAACTCGGGATATTCATCACGCATGGTCTGCTCACGCACCCATGTTAGCTCTTCATGACCCCAGTTGTCCCACCGAACTTTTACCATCCCGATTATCTTGTTCCGTAGCTGTTTGATCTTCGTATCCTTGATCTGATTGGGCTTAACTTTTGTCGTTCGTTTACTATTGACCGGTACTTGATCCGCAACAACCACTTAAGCTGGTTCTTTCACAGCTTTTTGCAGCACTGATATGTGAAACACATCGTGCAAACCATTTAGATCCGCAGATTGAGCTAACCGATAGGCAGCTTCTCCAACTCGCTCCACCACTTCAAACAGACCAAGATGCCTCAGACTTAACTTTTTTAAGCGCCGAATCCTGGACACGCCTTTGAATGGCTTAATCTTTAAGTATACTCACTCGCCAACTGCAAACTCTATGTTTCGGTTCTTGGCATTATAGTACTTTGGCTGTCTATCTTGGGCAATCAGTAGCCTCTCCCGGATAGAGCGTATCGTCAAATTAGCCTCTTTGACTTCCTTACGCTTATATAACTTAGACTCGTCTGTTTCCACCCAAGCTAATGGTGTACGATACTTCTGACCATACAAAGCTTCAAAAGGCGCCATATTTGGTCTAGCTTGACAACTATTATTATAGGTGAACTCAATCATATAGAGGTGATCTTCCCACCTCTTCCCGAAATTCAGGGCGCACGTATAGAGCATGTACTTCATTGTTTTGTTGGTCCTCTCAGTCTGGTCATCCGTTTGCGAATGAAAGGCCGTACTAAACTTTAGTTTCGTCACCAATAATTGATGGATTAACCTCCAATCATTCGAAGTAAAATGCCCATCTCGAACACTAACGATGCTACGGGGCACACCGTGCAATCGTACTATTTGCTTGACATAAAGCTTAGCCAAGATTTCCATTGAATCTCCCTCTTGTTCGTAATAAAGTGAGCCACTTTAGTCAACCGGACCACGATCACCCAAACAGAATCGTTCCCGCATTGCGATCTCGACAAACCGTGCACGAAATCCATCCAAATGTCATCAAACTTCCACTCTGGTATAGGTAGCAACTTTAGGAAACCTCCAAGCTTCTGGCATTCAGCTTTTACTAAGGCGCAAGTCTGACATTTTGACGTGTGATGGGCTATATCTTTCTTCAGACCTAGCCACCATAACATCTTCTTCATATCCTTATACATTTTTGTGCTCCCTAGATGGATTGAATACTTCGTAGAGTGTGCCTCATACAATAATTCTTTACATAATTGACTTACATACGGAATGCAAACACGATCACATTTCCGCAAAAGGCCGTCATCCCAGGAGAATTGAGCATTTGACCCATCCGCTACATAATGTTATAGACTTCCATCTAGTTCTATTGCTCGCCGAATCCTATCCGCAAGGTCATACTATACCTCTGTCCAGTTCAGGCATGCACTTGCAGTAGCATTTTTGTCCACACAAGAGATGTCTAAGGCCTCCAACTCCTGGATTAGATGCTCATCATGCATCTGCAACCAACTTGCTCTTGCTGGAGTCCTATGACTCAAGGCATCTGCGACCATATTTCCCTTCTCGGGAGTATAATGAATCTGGAAGGTGTAGTCCCTAAGGAACTCCATCCACCTCCATTGGCGCATATTGAGATCCTTCTGATCCAATAGATACTTAAGGCTCTTATGGTCCGTGAAGATGTCAACTTTCATGTCATATAAGTAGTGACGCCACAATTTAAGTGCAAAAATCACCGCCGCTAATTCCAAGTCGTGGATAGTATAGTTCCGCTCATGCACTTTCAATTGGCGTGAGTCATACGCTATTACTTTACCAAACTGAAGAAGAACATAGCCTAATCCGCTCCCTGATGCATCATTATAAATTTCATAGCCGTCCGAGCCACATGGCGTCGTCAAGATTGACGCCATAGTCAGACGACCTTTCAGCTCCTCAAAAGCTCGTATGCACTTCCGCGTCCAAACAAACTTCTGACCTTTTCTCATCAGTGTGGTAAGAGGCAAGGCTATCCATGAGAAGTTCTCTATGAAGTGCCTATAGTAGACAACAAGCCCAAGGAAACTCCTGATTTCGGTAACAGAAGATAACACCGGCCACTCCCGTATCGCAACTATCTTCGCGGGATCCACCGCAATACCCACTCCACTAACCACATGGCCAAGAAAGGCCACTGACGATAACCAGAACTCGCACTTTGAGAACTTGTATAGAGCTTGTTCCTTCTCAGGGTGTACAACACCATTCGCAAATGGCTCGCATGATCTTTTTCAGACTGAGAGTACACCAAAATGTCGTCAATAAAGATGATGACAAATAAATCCAAGTACTCTCGAAATGTTCTGTGCATTAGGTCCATGAATACTGATGGCGCATTTGTTATCCCAAACGGTACCATGAACTCGTAATGACAATAACGTCTACCAAACGCTATCTTGGGAATATCAATTCCCGAATTCGCAATCACTACTAGAAAACTGACTTTTAGCCACGGCAGATTGTCGTGGCTAAAAGTCCAAAACCGTGGCTAAAGACTTTTAGCCACGGTCTACCCACGGAAAATGGGCGTGGGCAGTGCGAGCGTGGCTAAAAGTCCAAACCGTGGCTAAAAGTCCAAAATCGTGGCTAATACTGGACTTTTAGCCACGGTTTGATTGTCGTGGCTAATACTGGACTTTTAGCCACGGTTTAATTGTCGTGGTTAAAGGGCCACTCATAACATAAAAAATTCAGGCCAGCCGCCGCCGCCGGCCAGCCGTCGCGCCGCCCCCGCGCCGCCGTCGCCGCCGCCCGGCCGCCGCCGCCGCCCGGCCTCCGCCGCCCGGCCGCCGCCGCCATATTTATTTCAAATACTAATTGAAATAAATTCCTTATAAACCCAAAATTTCGTTTTGGTTTGGCGGTGTGGGACTAAATGTAGCCACGACCTTTTGCCACGGTTCAGGCAAACTGTGGCTAAAAGTCCAATATTAGCCATGGATTAGTCAACCTTGGCTAATACTAGACTTTTAGCCACGGAAAAAAAACCGTGGCTAATACTCACTATTAGCCACGATTTTTCCCCCGTGGCAAAAGAATTCGTGGCTAAAAGCCATTTTTCTAGTAGTGAACTGGTAATAGCCAGACTTTAAATCCAACTTTGAGTAGACAGTTGATCCCACTTGCTGATCGAACAAATCATCAATCCGTGTAATCTGATACTTGTTCTTTTCCGTCAGCTTATTCAGCTCTCGATAGTCAATGTATAGCCACAAGCTTCCGTCCTTCTTTTTCACAAATAGGACCAGAGTGCTCCAAGGTGACATACTTGGGCGTATAAAGCCTTGCTCCAACTCTTATAATTGAACGTTTAGTTCCGCCTTCTACTTTGGCGCAACACGATATGGCGAGCGGGCCACAGGTTTCGCACATATCACTAACTCAATAGCGAAGTCAATCTCCCGCTGGGGCGGTCACCCCAGAAGATCCTTAGGAAACACATCGGCGTACTCCAATACAATAGGAACATCACTCACACTGGGCCTCGGCTCAACAGCCTCCAACAGCGTGAAGAACAACTCCGCGCCCTTTCGAATTGCTTTGACTACTTGGATAGCAGACATCAATGTGTTGCTCGATCCTCGCATACCAACAAATGTAGTCTCTTGTTCGGTGTTCTGCCCTAGTGTGACTTCATTAGAGTTGCAATCTATATAGGCATGCTGTTCCGAGAGCCAGTCCACACCAAACATTACATCAAACTCCGATATCGATAACACTGATGCTTCCAATCCAAAGTCCCGACTTCCTATTCACACCTAAACACAGCATGCTCGAGCCGCGCGCATCAAGCACCTGTCAGGTAGCAGCACATTCACTCAATCTGTCGGGGTAAATGAATGCACTGCAATACGCCACACGAAGTTTTCCGACAGAAAAGAATGAGAAACTCCTGTATCGAACAGTACTCTCGCTGGACACTCTGAAATGATGACAAAGCCTAAATCAAACCAATCATGCACAAGCAACACATAAGGTACTAAGTATGGAAAGTAGTAAAAACTGTATCTTAACTCCTAGTCGTCAAGATTATAAACTCGGGGTTGCGCTTAGGATATAGTCGATTCCACTAATGTCTTTCCCTTTTTAGCGTAAGACGCACTCGTCTTTTTCTCCCCTTTTGGAAGATCACGCAAGTAGTTTCGAGCTATATGACCCACCTTCCACATGCATAACATGTGGGCGGACCTATCCCTGAAGTTGCTCCAGATGTAGGGGAAGAAGGAGTCGGCACAGAAGTTTTAGGCTTCTTTTTCCACCGTTGAAACCCAGACTTTGAAGAACTAGGTACCTTGAACTCTGTCTTCTTCCCTGACAAATCATTCTTACGCTGCACACGCTTCATGTCCAGCTCAAGGGAACGGGCCATATTGACTAAGGTAAGGAAACCCTGCATCATCGGTCCTGAGAGAAGCAACCACACGTCATCTCTCAGCCCTTCATAGAACTGATTTGTTTTCTGTTCCTCATCTGCAAATATAAAGCCTGCATATCTTCCCAATCTCGTAAACTCGTCCAAGTAGTCATCCACCGACCTCTCACTTCGAGTTTGCCTTTGAAATTGGTTTTCCAACGCAATCCACGGTGCCGATGGAACATATCTCGCAAGAAAACACCTTGAGAACTCCTCCATTGAGATCTCACTCAACAGCCGACCAGCAAACTGGTGCAGCTCCAGTTCATCACACCAAAGTCTTGCCTCACCATCCAACAAGAAGGTAGTCACAATGACTTTTTCCCACTCTTCTATTTCAATTGCCGTTAGGACCCTCTTTATTCGTGAGAGCCAATCTTCGGCTTTTGTAGAGGTTCCAGTACCCATAAACACAGGGGGATTGAAACTCATCACGTGTTTCAATTTCTTCTCCGCTGCTCGCATTGCGGCCACTGGCTCAACGACCACTTGTCTCACCGCTACACGCTCATCTGTGCCAACCGGTTCCTAAACCATCGCAGGAATAAGAGGTTATCCCTGACCTCCAGGTTGCGCATTCATCATTGCGAACCCGGCTTCATGAACCAACCGTATAGTTTCTGTCGAAGGAGGAGGTGTCAGTACCTCAGTTGGTGAATTACTCTCCACCGAGTGCTGGGATTCTTGCTGCCACGGACCACTTCTAGTTGCCTATAATGTGAAACACACAATTAAGCAACTATGAATATTACTAGAAGCAATCACAGGAACATACCAGTTCCTCAAACATGTGTATTTTCATTCCTAAGTGGACATTTATGGTTTCAGTTATGTTATCACGGTAGCGCACATACACGTGCTTACCACCCCTTAATAGAATTCAACCATGAATTCAGAGAAGCAAGACCGAGAACGGAATCTGATACCAATTTTGTAATGCCCCATTCGTCGTATAGCATATGACAGAAGTTTCGGCCGAGGCCCGACGCCATATACCACGGATAGTTAAGGAGATTACATATTGTTTCCAAATCCAAGTTCAATTATGAACGCATCCTAACTCAGAGCATTCTAGCGGAAGCATTTTAGGTGAAGAACTCAAACACAACAAGAATGTCCACTACATAACAGGAATGATATGTATATAAACATATAACGTATGTTTCGCCCGTAGCCTTATTACAACAGTTACATTTAGCAAAAGTGGTTTCATATTTCGGCACGCAGGCCAACCATACATGAAAATAGTAAATGTTCTCTTTTGGGCCTTCAAGGGCCAGCCAATTACAGCACATGGGCTTCAGCCCGCTACTTACCGCTTGACTCTCCAGCACCTGCACAAAAGGGCCCACCAAAACGAGGCAAACAAAGCAACAGTCAGCATTTTGCTCACCCATTTATAACGATCCCACCCCTTACTCGGGGCAGCATTTCTCAATCCCTGCAAACAAGGCATCATATATATCGTGGCATTTACAATATGCAATTTAAGCACCATTGACCACAGATATAGGCTCAACGGCCACACTCCCCATGCACTCAGGGCATATTTTAGATGTCCCAGCTTCCCCCATATAACACCACCGTTCAGAGGTATTTAAACTTGACGGTAACTTTGTCGTTCAATGGTAATTAACTTGACGACTACGTCGTTCAGAGGTACTTAAATTGACGACTATGTCATTCAGAGGTACTTAACTTGACGACTGACTGCTCATTCAGAGGTACTTAACTTTACGACCCAGTCATTTAGAGGTACTTAACTTGATGGCACAGTAATTGGCCTCCACGGCACAACTCATTGTTTACCATTTCAGGCTGGTACCCACCATTGTTGGGTAATTTAAGCACACAACTTTGTATACACATACAATGTCCCCCATGCCTCATAGAGACAAGCCTCACAACATTGTAGCTCCCTGAGAGCTATCGCCTGGCGATACTCACTGTTGCCCAGCGATATCAACAGTTCTACAAACTGTGATCTTTTCTGGGTCTTTTCTTGGAAATTCTTCCAGTACTTTGATCAGCATCCTGCACACCTCTAGACCCCGAATTTCACATGTACATCACACACATATCCACAAAGTCTTCTCTGGCATGCAAATTAAACATCACCAATCCAGACCAACCCGTCCGAATGGGCTTCACACAGCCTGCTTATTCCGTACTCCATATTTCTGGATTTATATGCAAGAATATATGAGGATCAAACTGATCTTCCCATTGGAATCCACCCTTTTTCACCTTTTGGTGAGGGGATCCATGCAAATATGCATATTGAGGACTTCACTTATCTGGAAGAAACTCATTACCCTTGTAGTTCTCTTCGGAGCCATGGCGAAGCTTTTCCATACGGATGGAATGGAGCATGTCTCTCTCCTCTTTGCTGATCTATCCTCGAATCTGGCCTCCGACCACAAGATCTCCTTCAGTGAGCTCACAAAACTCAGCCCAACACTTCCTTAGCTTCTTCTTCCTTTTCACTCAAGGAAAATCAACAAATGAAGAGAGAGAGAAAGAGAATGAAACCTCCTTCCTATTCTTCTCTGGATAAGTGGATTCAGGATTAATCCCAGCCACATGATCTCTTATTCAAAACAAAGCAAAGGCCAGGATTTGAGTTGACCGATCAACTTTTGCGCTATCGACTGTCACCACTTGGCGATATCGATTTCACTGCTTTGACCCAGGTCAACTACCGTATATTGGCCGCTTATCCGGCAATTCGACGCGTGTCTAATGCCATGCGGCACTATCGCCCGACGATATCCACTGTCACCCGCGATATCAAGCCACTCAACGCTTTTTGGCATTGAGTGCGTTGAGTGTCGACTCAACGCTTACCGCTATCGCCATCTGGCGATACCCACCTTCACTACCCAGCGATATCATTTCGACGATTCATCGAATGCGTTGAGTGCGTCGAGTCCAGATCGACAAACTCTACATCACTATCGCCATCAGACGATACCTAGTAACGCCTAACGATAGTGACAATCTTTCTGCTGTCAAATTTGGGGTGTTACATGGCAAAATCTTACCTTGCACACGAAGGTCTCGGCGTGAGCTTTCCGGATCTATGCTCCGTCAAGGGTTTTGTGTATCGGATCTCTGATTAGTGGTGACCCGAATAATTTGCGATGTCCGTCGCTCTCTACACTCTGCTCTTCCGGGCGTCGGTTTGTGGAAGACGTTGAGTAGGGTTTGTTGGGTACATTGAAAATAATGTACTTGATTTGAAGAAGCCCTTTCAACTCAATGATATACACAAGTATGTATTTGATGTATGTTTTAGTTCATGCATGTTGGTTAGTATATACCATATTGATTGGACAGGTGGTCCAAGTGACATTGACAGATGGACCCAAATAAGCTGACTGAAAAGGCAGAAAATTGCCTAAATCCAAAGGAATCGAGTGAAATAAGCTCACTCAATGCCATATAACAAGGCAATTGCTGAAGAAAATTGACTAAGTCCACAAGCATTGAGTGAAGCCTGTTCACTCAATTCCATATAACTAAAAGTGCTGAGTGAAGTCAGGACAGTCAAAGCCTAGCAAGTTGCAGCGCAAAGAAATGACTAAGTACAAAAGTGTCGACACTCTTCAACTATGTCGACATCTTTGTAAGAGTAATGTCAGTTATCTCGACACCTTAAATATCAAGACAGCTATGTCGAGACAATTTAGTTATCTCGACACTTTGAATATCTAGTCAGCAGTGTCCAGACAAGTCAGATATCTTGACATCTTAAAGCTCAGGATAGTAGTGTCGAGACAATACAACTGTCTTGATACAATGAAGGTAAAGTATCGAGACAATTCAACTATCTCGACATAGTGAATATTTAAAAGCAGAAGTCGATACCCTGCAGACTGAAGTGTCGAGACAATTAAACTGTCTCGAAACAGTGAATATTTAAAGATGTCGACACAGTCGACAGTTGTGTCGAGATAAGTCAACTGTCTCGATACCTTCAAGTCCAAACTAAAAATTCTATGAAGTACAGATGTGTTGAGACTGCTAAGATGTCTCGACACCTTCTAAAAACACTAAGTATAATAGTGTCGAGACACTTTGGACTTCTTGACACTTTTGATCCTGAATTTGAACAGAGTCAACACAACTAAGTGTCAAGCCAAGTCAAAGTGTTATGTCAGCTACAGTGACTTGATATCTCATCAGAATCAATTTGAAGGAAAATTTGAAGTATGATGTCACATGCTGATGTCATCAATCAGAAGCATATAATCCATGAAGACTATATATAGAGGGGTCATCTACACAAAATGAAAGGAATTCATCAATCAATCATTTTCTCTCATCCTGATTTCTCCTAAGTCAGAGGAGGGAGACAACTCCAAGAAAAAAAGGAAGACGCAGGTCTTCAAGAAAGTCTTCTGATCCTTTCTACAAGTTGATCAAAGGATTAAGGTGGATCTATTCTACAAGTTCTTCAAAGAAATCAAGCCGATCATCATCAAGAACTTTGCAAATCTAGAGAAGAATCATTTTAGCCATCCTGCTTATCAGAATTAATCCTTTGCTGTTGAATTGAAGAATCTGAATTCTCAGATAAGTCAGATCACAGAATTACTATTTTTCTAAATTATTTACCTCTTAATTTTGTAAGATCTCTTTGAGATCTTAATGGGTAGGCGATAAATTCTCTGAGTTGTAAGCCTGTGTTATAAAGACTGAGGCAGAGTTTTTGAGGGACCTGAGGTAGGTGATTTGTGTGGGATCACTAAGGTATAAGACTTATATAGTCTGAGGTAGGGTTCTTGAGGGACCTGAGGTAGGAGATTAGGTGGATCTCTGAGGTAGGACCAGTGGGTATGTGTTGTGGGTTTATTAACAGAAACTGAGCTTGCAAGATCTTTAGATCTGAGTTGAAGAGGAGGAGATATAACCTTAACTAGTACATTGCTAGTGAGGAAGAAGTGGGAAAGTGGATGTACCCTAGATAGGGGAACCACTATAAATTCTTTGTATTATGTGGATTGCTTGTGCTGTGTTCTTGTGGATGTTTATTTTTCAAGTATCTGCTAAACATTTAATATAAGTGGCAAAGAAACTTAAAAGACGTATATTCACCCCCTCTATGTGATTAACTACCCATAGATTTATCTTTCAAGCGGTATCTGAGGGAGGTTGTTCAAAGAAAGACCTAATAATCAGAAAAAGATCCTAAGGGTGGTTGATACATATCCGATTTCATGGCTTCAGAATCTCACAGAGAACTCAGTTCTATGAAGCTTCCTATATGTACAAAGGATAACTTTGCTATTTGGAAGCAAATGGTGAGATTGTTTATGGAGGCATCAAATCAAAGAATCTTTGTCACAGTTCATGAAGGACAATATATTCCCATGAAAGTATCTATCTTAGATGTAAATATGCAAACCCCTAAGTGTCTGTCTGAGATGACAAAGTATGAGGTGATTTTTGCCTCCATGAATAAAAGAGCACAAAACATAATTGTCAGTGCAATAGATAATTCAACCTTTCAGAACTTAGTACACTGTAAAACATCCAAGGAGATGTGAAACACTCTAATAGTTTATTTCTGGTGGGTTAAGGCATTGGGAGTGTTGAGTGGACTTAACGTAGCGCCATTTAACTTAGAACGTTTCTGGCGAGTTAAGGCGTTGAGAGCGTTGAGTGGACTCAACGCACTCGACGCCATTTAACTTAGTTTATTTCTGGCGGGTTAAGGCGTTGAGAGCGTTGAGTGGACTCAACTCTCTCAACGCGTTGAGTGGACTCAACGCTCTCGATGCCATTTAACTTAGTTTATTTCTGGCAGGTTAAGGCATTGGGAGCGTTGAGTGGACTCAACGCTCTCGACGCCATTTAAGAATGTTTCTGGCGAGTTAAGGCGTCGAGATCATTGAGTGGACTCAACGCACTCGACGCCATTTAAATTAGTTTATTTCTGGCGGGTTAAGGCGTTGAGAGCATTGAGTGGACTCAACGCTCTCGACGTCATTTAACTTAGAACATTTCTGTCGGGTTCAGACGTTGAGATCATTGAGAGGACTCAATGCTCTTGACGCCATTTGGACTTTGAATTTTCTGGCTGTTGTAGGCGTTGAGAGCGTTGACAAGACTCAACGCTTTTTGCCTTAGGTTGAACCAGGTTTTTGGTAACTGTACCCCGTTCGTCGAACTCACGAAATCCGTTCGACGAAATGAATTCATCAAGTCATTCGTCAAATTTCCCGAGATCGGTTCAGTGTTCGTCGAACTCCGTTCGACAAAATGGATCGACAAGCCGTTCGTCGAGCTCCGTTTGATGAAATGGTTAAGCAAGCCGTTCGTCGAACTCTGTTTGACGAAATGATACAGTAAGACGTTCATCAAACTCTGTTCGACGAAATGATACAGCAAGCCATTCGTCGAGCTCCGTTCGACGAAATGGTTCCGCAATCCATTCGTCGAACTCTACTCGACGGATTTGACTTGGCAGATTTTCTAGCGCAAGCAACTCAAATACACATAATTTTACATAGATATGAAATATAATAAATATATAAATAATTTGAGTGTAATGTCATGAACAAATGAAGATCTTGCCGCACAAGACAAAACAAGAGGTGGAGAATGCAGGAAATCGACCGAATTTGAAGTCTCATTGGGTATACAAGGTAGGAATTGTTGGGTTATCAATCTGCATCTTAGCTCGGTCCGCAACTGTGTTCGTGGAAGAGGAGTGATGTCACTTTGTTGGAACCCTAGTTCTGATTTGGGCAAGGATCACTATTAGGATTACTTAGATTGAACCACATTGTATAGTAAGGGTCATAGGTTTATTTTCAGGCTTGCCTTAGAAGGTCTCTCCAGAAATGCTGAAAGAATCCCTGCCAATCAGTTTTGTACAGTCAGAAACTCAGTTCGATGAAATTCAAACTCTGGTCGACGAACTCAGAGTCCCTTCTCTGAGCTGAGCTCGACGAACTCCGAGCTTAGGTCGATGATCGCTGAACTCAAGATAGATTCTCAGCTCGACGAAATAGAAGCTGAGCTCGACGATCTGCGAGCCCAGATCGACGAATTCTATGCAGTTTTCAGGTAGATGCTTTATAGTTGGCAGAATTAATTAAGGCGATTATATCTCTCATACTTAATGGAAATAGCCGTTCAAAGGCAACATTAATGTGGGCCGTTCCAGAAGTTAAATCAGAATTAATTCCCAAGGCATTTTCTACTCTCGCGAGAATGCTTCAAGCCGTTTTAGCCATAAAGAATTCAAATATCTGAATTCTTCAGGGGAATATAATAATACAGCTTTTCAAAAAACAAGCAGAGAAGAAAGATACAGTAACAGAGAACAAAGATCTTCATATGTAGAATAACATCAAGTTACAGAGTCCTTTATCTGCTCTAAGCATTCAAAAGGACACAAATCAATATTAGTCAAAAAAAGCTTGTTGGGGATCAACAACATTTGAAGGTCTACACCCTGAAGCAAAGCTTCCATCTCTTGATCAGATCCATACAACTCAGGTGGAGCGTAGACATCATCAACATCCACTAGTCTTCTCTATTGATTAGAGAAAAGAGAAGACAACATCACCTTCTTCACCCCCACTGTACAAAGGGTTTTAACTCCCTTCAAAAGTTAGCTTTTGGTTGTCAAGTCTCCTGATCAAAAGACTTGGTTTGGTTTTTGGGCACCTGATCAAAAGCCTAAAGGGTTGTTATATCTCCCTTAGAAAATAGATATTGTGGCGGCAGTCACCTGATCAAAACCTGCTAGTGGATTCCTACCAGGGTGGTAGAAGAGTGGATGTGCCCAGTTTTTGGGAACCACTATAATCCTTGATTCGTCTGCGCTTGCTTGCTCTATTTATTTTAGTTTGTGCTGTGATTTCTCTTTATATTTATCTCTTATGTAAA
Organism: Platanthera zijinensis; assembly: GCA_039513925.1. Taxonomy (NCBI): domain Eukaryota; kingdom Viridiplantae; phylum Streptophyta; class Magnoliopsida; order Asparagales; family Orchidaceae; genus Platanthera; species Platanthera zijinensis. The sequence goes on along the minus strand of CM077091.1, from coordinate 136,096,401 downwards.
ATTAAGATCTATCCCCTATCTTTCAATTGGTATCGGAGGGTTGTTTCTTTGGTTGTACAGGCTAATGCCTGAATCAAAACGATCTGATAGATCTAATATTTCTTAAGATTTTATCATGGCATAAAATGAAGAGTTTTCAAGCACCAGACCTCCTATGTGCAATTTAGATAAGCTTGCACTATGGAAGGTAAGGATTAGGCTTTTTATGAACTCTATTGATGAAGCCATTTACAATTCCATTTTGACAGGTCCTTATCAACCATTGGAAACATCTAGCATCAACTCTGTTTCATCACCTCAATGGATAGAAGCTCAGAAAAGGCTAAAGAGTGTTGATGCAAAAACAATGAACATTCTTGCATAATCAATGTCTGATGATATTTCTTAGGAAATTGTTGAATGTTCATCAGCAAAGGACATCTGGGACACCCTCACAACAATGGTTGCTGGATCAGCTAAAGAAAGAAACTTTGAAGCTGACACTTGGAGTGACTCTAATTCTGAAGCCTCATCCTGTACAATTGAAGATGAAGAAGAGTCAAAAACAAAAGAGTTTTTCCTGATGGAAATAAATGCATCTTGTAGCAACTCCGATGAAGAATCAGACTCTGATGAAGAATCAAAATGTGAATCAGAAGAAGATCAGGTAATCTCTTCTTTTGATTTCTCTTCAGAACATTTCAAAGAAGATTTAATTCAATCTGAGAAAGAAATAAAACTTCTCAAAGAGAAAGTAAATAATTTATCTTCTGAAAACATAAACTCAAAGAAGATTTAAAAAATACTTCTGAACAAATATCCTCATTAGAATCAATTAAAAGCAAAGAAAAGTTAATAGATTTAGACAAAATAACTGAAGTTTTAACAAATCAAACTTAAAATATTAAGAAATTTTTTGTTCAATATAATTTGTCGAACCAAGCTCGACGAAAACAACACCATTCGTCGAACAAAGCTCGACGAACTATGAACAAAGATTTTGATCTTAACTGGTCAGGAATTTATGCTCGACGAAATAAATATGATTCGTCGAACAGAGGTCGATGAAAGTGGAAAAGAGAAAACAATTTCTATTATTCTCTGAGCAGAGATCGACGAAACCACTACCATTCGTCGAACTCAGTTCGACGAAATTACCTTAATTCGTCGAACTCAAAATTTCAGAACAGAAATTTTTATTCTCTTCAGAATTATAATCAAATTCAAAATTTTACAAATCCTTTTACCTAGTGGTTCATCCCTTCTAGAAAATTTCATCCACTAGGTTATAAAAATCAACCTGAATATTCTTTTATATCTAACTATTATGAAAGAGAACCATGACCCAAGGTAATCTGGGTTCAGAACTCCTAACATCTCTTTTCAGGAAAAGACCTATCTTACCATAAAGGAATAATGGTATTTGATAACAATCAAAAGCTATAGTGGTTGTATAGGGGGAGATTGTTAATCTTATAAAGAGATTTTGCTTAAGAGATTGCAATAGTAGATTTGTTTTATTTATTCTTTTTTCTCAAAGCACCCTTGTACATCAGCTGAAAAATTTATAATTCAGGCAGATTGTTTTGCTTTGTATTTTATCTGTTTTTGTGTAAATAGTGTCTTCACACAAATAGGGGGAGATTGTTGGAACCCTAGTTCTGATTTGGGAAAGGATCACTATTCGGATTGCTTTGATTGACCCACATTGTATAGTAAATGTCATATGTTTATTTCCAGGCTTGCCTCAGAAGGACTCTCCAGAAATGCTGAAAGAATTCCAGCAAATCAGTTTTGTATAATCAGAAACTCAGTTCGGCAAAAGTCGAACTCCGGTCGACGAACTCAGAGTCCCTTCTCTGAGCTGAGCTCGACGAACTCCGAGCTCAGGTCGACAATCGCTGAACTCAAGACAGATTCTCAGCTCGATGAAATAGAAGCTGAGCTCGGCGATCTGCAAGCCCAGATCGACGAATTCTGTGCAGTTTTCAGGAAGATGCTTTACAGCTGGCAGAATTAATTAAGGTGATTATATCTCTCATACTTAATGGAAATAGCCGTTTAAAGGCAACATTAATGTGGTCCATTCCAGAAGTTAAATCAGAATTAATTCCAAAGGCATTTTCTACTCTCTCGGGAATGCTTCAAGCCATTTCAGTCATAAAGAATTCAAATATCTGAATTCTTCAGGGGAATATAACAATACAACTTTTCAAAAGGCAAGCAGAGAAGAGAGAGATAGTAACAGAGAACAGAGATCTTCATCTGCAGAATAACATCAAGTTACAGAGTTCTTCATCTGCTCCAAACTTTCAAAAGGACATAAATCAATATTAGTCAAAAAAAGCTTGCTGGAGATCAACAACATTTGAAGGCCTACACCCTGAAGCAAAGCTTCCACCTACTGATCAGATCCATACAACTCAGGGGGAGCTTTGACATCATCAACATCTACTAGTCTTCTCTGTTGATTAGAGAAAATAGAAGACAACATCACCTTCTTCACCCCACTGTACAAAGGGTTTTAACTCCCTTCAAAAGTTAGCTTTTGGTTGTCAAGTCTCCTGATCAAAAGACTTGGTTTAGTTTTTGGGCACCTGATCAAAAGCCTAAAGGGTTGCTATATCTCCCTTAGAAAATGGATATTGTGGTGGCAGTCACCTGATCAAAACCTGCTAGTGGATTCCTACCACGGTGGTAGACGATTAGATGTACCCAGTTTTGGGGAACCACTATAATCCTTGAGTCGTCTGTGCTTGCTTGCTCTATTTCTTTTAGTTTATGTGCTGTGATTTCTCTTTGTATTTATCTCTTATGTAAAATTAAGATCTATGCCCTATCTTTCACACTTTCTCCCAATGGACCCATCTTCTTTATGTCACGAACCTCTCTCTTCTGATGCAAGCTTTTCCTTGCTTGGTGATCATTGTAGGGATAGAATATTTTTCCTTTAAAGCTTATGGATGATGAAGGTGTCTTAATTCAAAAGCCCTAATGTAGGATGAAGGAGGAAGAAGGCGACGCCTTGTTGCGGCCGAAAAAGACGGAGTGAAGATGAACAATGTCAGAAAATCTGCCAAGTCAAATTCGTCGAGTGCAGTGCGACAAACGACTTGCTGAACCATTTCGTTGAATAGAGCTCGACGAACGGCTTGCCGTATCATTTCGTCGAACGGAGTTTGACGAACGTCTTGCTGTATCATTTCGTCGAAAGGAGTTCGACGAACGGCTTGCTGAACCATTTCGTCGAACGGAGCTTGACGAACGGCTTGCCGAACCATTTCGTCGAACGGAGTTCAATGAACGCTTAACTGATCTCAGGAAATTTGACGAACGACTTGCTGCCTTCATTTCGTCGAACGGAGTTCGACGAACGTCAAACAGATTTCGCGAGTTCGACGAATGGGGTGCAGTTTCCAAAAGCTCGGTTCAGCCTAAGGCAAAAAGCGTTGAGTCCTGTCAATGCTCTCAACGCCTACAGCAGCCAGAAAATTCTAAGTCCAAATTGCATCGAGAGCGTTGAGTCCACCCAAGTCAAGAGCGTTGAGTGGACTCAACGCTCTCAACGCCTTAACCCGCCAGAAACGTTCTAAGTTAAATGGCGTCACGCCTTAACCCGCCAAAAATAAACTAAGTTAAATGGCGTCAAGTGCGTTGAGTCCACTCAACGCTCTCAATGCCTTAACTTGCCTGAAACATTCTAAGTTAAATGGCGTCGAGAGCGTTGAGTTCACTCAACGCTCTCAGACTCAACGCTCTCAACGCCTTAACCTGTCAGAAATAAACTAAGTTAAATGGAGTCGAGAGCGTTGAGTCCACTGAATGCGTGGACTCAATGCGTGGACTCAACGCTCTCAATGCCTTAACCCGCCAGAAATAAACTAAGTTAAATGGTGTCGAGTGTGTTGAGTCCACTCAACACTCTCAAAGCCTTAACTTGCCAGAAACGTTCTAACTTAAATGGCTTCGAGAGCGTTGAACCCGCCAGAAATAAACTAAGTTAAATGGCTTTGAGAGCACATGCCAAGATCTTGGCTTTGAGAGCACTCAAAGCCATGTATCCTTGCTTGGCGTCGCGTCGAGTGATCTTGGCATAGCCCGTGCGGAGGCGGGCGAAGCTCGCCTGGATGTGGTCGAAGGCTGTCTGAGAGCTTTGATCATGGGCGCAGCCCGTGCGAAGATTTACCCGCTTCTATGCGGTTGAAGGCCGCCCGGAGCATCATGCACGGGCGAAGCTCATGCGTAGGTGGGCCAAGCCTGCCTAATGTAGCCGAAGGCCGCCCGAGAGCATCGAGCACGGGCTCAGCCCCTGCGAAGATGCTCATATCTATAAATGTGAGTTCCTTTCATATTTGCCCTTCTATTGGTGTTTAAACGGTTTAGGTTTCGTTAGTCACTGTGGTGGCGGTCGTAAATGCATGTGTTAAAACGTAATTCGTTAAGGATCACCTAACAAACATCATCCGTTTTAGTATAAATGTGGATGAAGTTTCTTAGATGAGCATTAACAAATGACAATTTAACTCCCGTGTTCACGACCGCCACCATCGAGCCAAATAGACAGGGGCGGATCTAGAGGGGGGCCCGAGGGACACTGACACCCCAATTATTTTTCAAAATGATTAGTGTAATTAGATTCCTCTCGTCGAGGCAATGAATTTTGACTACTTATACGTCAAAAACAGTGTTCAAATGAGGGAAAATAGCTTCTATAAGATTTAAACGTTCAATTTTTTTTTGTAAAGAAAATTGATGTCTGGCCTCCCATGTTAAAATTTTTAGAACCCAGTGACGCATTCAAAAAAATTTATGTGCACCCCCATTATCAATTTGTGCACCACCATTATTAATTTTCTGGATCCGCCACTGCAAATAGAGCCTTGCAATATGAATGCGTAATTATTTGAATGATTCCATTCTAAATATACAATTAGAGCATAATCTAGAATTACTCTTCTTCAATCCCTTACATAATAGTGCTCAAAATATAACATGCAATATTTTGTATATTTTTACAAATTTTAGCCTACTTATTATCTTCTGCTAACATAACTTTAACCCAAAATCAAAATCTTCCCCCTTTCACACTGTGAGGCTCTGTTTGGATGAACAATTTTTGCAAAGATTTTCAGAAAGGAGAATCACTTCATAAACTGTTTGTCAAATCTCCGTTGCAGTGACTTTTTTTATTAAAAATGCATGTATTTTTCGTTCGGGCACGCATTTTTTGCCCGAGCGCGCATTTTCCGCCCGGACGCGCATTTTTCTCTTGAGCACACATTTTTCGCCCGAACTCGGATTTTTTGGTCGGACATGGTTTTTCGCCCGGGCGCAAACTTTTCGCCCAGGCGGGAACTTTTCTTCCGGGCGCGAACTTTTCGCCCAGGGGTGAACTTTTCGGTCGAGCGCGAACTTTTCGACCGGGCGCGGACTTTTCTCCCGGGCACGAACTTTTCGCCCGGGCGCGAATTCTTCGACCAGCGAAAAATTCGCACCCAACCAAAAAGTTCGTGCCCGGGAGAAATGTGAACCCGGGCAAAAAATTCGCGTTGGTCGAAAAATTCACGCACGGGCAAAAAAATTTTGCTCGGGCTAAAAATTGACGTCTTGACGAAAAATCGGTCGAAAAATTAGCGCATGGGCGAAAAATTAGCTCCCGCGTGAAAATTTTGCGTCAGGGCGAAAAATTTGCACCCGGGTGAAAAATTTGCGACCGGACGATAAAATCACGCCCGGGCTTAATAACTGCGTCAGGGCAAAAAAAATAACGGCCGGTATAATAATTAGCACCCGGTCGAAAAAATTGCCCATGGACGGAAAAAATGCGCCCGAGCGAAAAAGCACGCTCGGGCAAATTAACGCGATCAGACAAAAAAAAGCGACCCGGCGGAAAAAACCACCCCGGGAAAAATAATCTCGCATGGGACAAAAAATGCGCCAGGGCGAAAAAATCGCGTTCGGGCGAAAAAACGAGTACGGGCGAAAAATCGCGTCCGTGCAAAAAAATTGCGCCCGGGCTAAAAATGCGCGCTCAGGCGGAAAAATGCGCGCTCGGGTACTGACTATTATATTTTGTTTCTTCTTATCCATAGAGGTCAGAATTATCTCATCCTTATCCATCTCCATGTATATCTTTTGTGTCTTGATGTTGGCATCAAGAACTGACACTTTCTTGAGAATGAAAGGTCCTTCAACCAGTGTGATGTATATTCTTGGATCTACTGCATCCATGAATAATCTGACTCTTTCATTTCAAATTCCAAAATTCTCTTTAGAGCAGACTGGGAGCTTGATGGATTTGTTTTCCCTCTGAGCCATGATATATCTTTCTCTAAAATCCTATAGATTCTCACTATGCTGTTATGCCTTTTTCAGTGAACTCGCTCTGATACAAATTGTAAATGTTTGTTTTAGGATTGAGAATTACCTAGAGGGGGTGAATATGTCCAATTTTAAGTCTAGGCTACTTTTAGACAATGAAAATTACTTCTCTATTTTTAATATCCCAGCCAGATGAAACAGAAAAAATCAATCAACAAATAAAGATCATCAAGCACATCAAACACAACAAAATACTCAAGATTTATAGTGGTTTTCCAATTGATGGGTACATCCACTTTCCCCCTTCACCTATTTAGCAATGAACTAGATTCGACCAAACTCATTCGTTTTTTACTCAGATCCTCAGATCTTATAGCATAGAGCTCAGCTGGCTCCTACCACTCATACTATGCAAGTCTTATTACTCAGATCATCAAGATCCTACACCTCAAGTTCTTCCCAAGAACTCTACCTCAAAGTAAATCCACACTCCAACCTCAGGAAATTCCTGTCCTATAACTCAGGACAATCAGTCCCTACACCTCAGAGAAATACCCACTTCTCCTACCTCAGGCAACTCTAGCCCAACCTCAGCCTTTATAACACAGGCTTACGACTCAAACAAATTGATTCCCATACACTCAGATCTACAATTAGATCTTACAAGATTTAATGATGGTGAAAAGAAAGATTAAGAATTAGTCATCCAACAAGAGAGAAACGGGTTACTGATTCTTGAACTGAACTTGATAAGTAAGCTACCCTTGATCCTTGTTGTAGAAGATTCAATATATCCTTTCTTACCTTTTTAAAACTTCTTGAAGTTGAAAAAAGGGTAGATCTAGGTTGGAGAATATTGAAGATGATTCTTGATCAGGCTTCTCTCCACCTTTTGAATTATAGCAGATTGCTTCTTAGATCTGACTTCACCAATTTTTTCTCCTTTTTTTTGAAGAGTTGATCCCTTTAAATAGGCTCTGTCAAGGGTAACCGGCTGATCCGGTTAATAACTGACATCTAACAATTCTGACAGTTGTTAGTACCTCTGACTTGATTTCTGTACTTAGGAAACAATTCTGCTTGAAGTGTTGAAACTTGACTGTTGGATGTGTCGACACCAATCCTGGGTGTCAACACTACTCTTGTAGCGAAGTCGACATACTTCTGAATGTGTCGACATAACCTTCACCTTGTCTCAACACAGCTGATGTAGAATATGTCGACATAAGTTCTGAGTGTCGACACAGTTTCCTTTAGTCTCGACACTGCTTGTATAAAGTGTGTCAACACTTGTCCTTAGTGTCAACACAGTTGCTTCCTTGTAACATAGTGTCGACCCAAGTCCTGGGTGTCTACACAACTTTCTCTTTGACTCAGCACTTCTAGTTTAAGTGTGTCAACACTAGTCCTAAGTGCCGACATAGCTTTCTCTTTGTCTCAGCACATCTTTGACAAAAGTGTCGACACTAGTCTAGTGTCTCGATGTTTTTGTACTTAGCTTTATTTGCCTGCACACATGAACTTAGCATTCATCAAATACAACTATATGTATATCATTGAGCTGAAAGAACTTCTCCAAATCAAGTACATTGTAACCAATGTACCCAACAATCTTCTCCTATTTGGAGAAGTCATAACTCCAATTCAATGATATACAACATGATACAAAAATATTATGATTAAGACATTAAGATAACAATGCTGAACAATATGTGAAATAACATAGATAAAAACACATATTTCATTAGAAATTTACAAAAAGAATGTTGAACATAATGTAAAGAAAATGATTGAAATCCTAATGAATGGCACAATAAATGTTATGCAAACCAAAATTTTCACTAGTTGTTATCAAAAAGGTTTACAGCTATAACCTTTAGTTACACAATATATACAGAAGTAGATATTACAAGATACATAATTAAAATTTTCTAAGGCAATTCTGGTTCTTTTATGATAATGCCCTTTCTAGATTGGACTTTGGCTTTTACTTCAGGTCCCTTGTCATCAGTAACCTTCTTTCCTTTTTTCATCCTTAGCTTTAGCTTTTGCAATTGCTTCTTCTTTCAGCCTTTATCTTTCAAAATAATGATAAGACTTTGGGAAATATTTACTGGGCTGAACTGACTTAGCAGGTATCTTCCCTTTCTTCAGATCATATCTGAACTTTTGAATAACTTCCTGTTGCTTAAGATGTTTGTCCCATTCCAGTTCATTGTACCATTTGCCCCTGTCTATCACATTTACATTTACTGCCTTCCATATAGTGAGGATTATTGATCTAGAGATTGGACTCCACTGCTCAAAATCTGGTCTAGTCTCAGCTTGTTCTCTAAATCTTTTCTTTAAAAGTTGAGCATCTTTTTCGTTCATCAGCGCAGATTCAGACATCTCCACCTGTTCACATATAATATTTTGAACTGATGGTGGAGGACTATACATGTGTTGGATAACTGCTTGGATATCCTTAAATGTAGCTTATGTTGTAGGATTATACATGGTTTGCTCAGCAACATGAGTTCCAGTAGCATGAGGTGCTTCAATTTGAGCTGGTTGACAACTAGACTCAGCTGTTTGATCCCCATCATACCATAGGGGAGGATAGCCTAAAGTGTCTCTGATATTGTTTGATATCCAGGTAGCATGTTCAGAACTGACCCTGATTATTACCCTCTCCCCTTTATGACTTCTCTTGCAACAAGATCTCTCAGATCATTCTTATGAAATCTCACTTGTCCATCTAAATAATTAATTCCTGGTATTACAGTGTTCTTTACTCTCAGTAAAGTGCTGTCCAAACACTTGTCAGAAGCCTTGATTTCCTTAAGCAGAGAATCTTAATGATCTGTCAGTTTAGTTTCTATATCTTTGATAGTTAAATCAAGTTTGGTCTCCAAAGCAGTGGTTTGATTCTTTATTTCTCCCAAGGTTGTATCATGCATAACGATCATATTTTCATTCAGTCTTGTATGATTTTCTATGATACATGCTTGCTTGCAAGCTATGTCATTTTCCACTTTCTGTGCTTCTGCTTGTTGTTTAGCAATGTAAACTATATCATGTGCACCTTTCTTAAAGAAATCAGTAATATCTTTCTTTAATGATTTTACTTCAAATCTTATTAACTTTATGTCTTGTGCTAGCTGAAATTGCAACTCCTTATTGCTTTCATCCACATACTTTTCTAGGTCTTGCCTTTGTTTATCAAGCATTATCTGTAGTTGAGCTAGCAGGGAGCTAGATTCCATTGCAGGAGCTGATGGTGGTCTAGATTAGAGATACTTCTTTTAACTCTTACTTCCTTTTCTTAACTCAGATAGTTTCCTTTTCTTAAGTTGTGAAGCTTCCTCTTCCTCAGAATCTAATGAGCTTACCATCTCAACAGATTTTTATTGTTCTGTACCTTCAACATTTATATTAAGACTTTTCAAGGTAACATCTACATGCTGAATTTCAGCATCAGGAACTTCAATCTGGGAATGTTTAGCTATCTCCCCGTGGATGTTAGGTACTTTAAACAAAAGAATTTCTTCTTCGGTCTCTTTTGGAATTTCTTCCTCCATCTCTTTCTCAGACATTTCTTGTTAGGGATCTTTTGAATTTTCTAGTTCCTGTACAATATCCATTATTATAGTAGTAGTTGTATCCATTGGAAATTCATAGAGGTTCTCCCCTTCAATTTTTTCTTTTTCTGGAATGTCTCCCCTGCATCTTGCACTAGTTCCAGTGAGAATCTTGGAGACCTTCTTTGTACTTACACAACATCCTTATCTGAACTGAAGTTAACCTCTTCTTCAGAATCACTAGTAGATTCAACTTTCTCTACCATAGATTTCTTGCCTTTTACCTCCTTTATCTTCTTTGGTTCTGGAGTCTCTTTAGACAAAACTCTGTCCCATCTTGATAGACTTCTCATGTTCATTCTCCTCATATGATTTATCTTAGATCCAATCTTCTGATTGGTACTATCTGGAATTACCTTTGTTAGATACAGACTAACAATTTTGCCCATATTGGGGTTCTGAATCCCTTCTGCAATCTTATCAAAGACTATCCTGCTCCATTCAGTCTTGATTCTAAAGATAATCCTTGTCATCAGGCTAAACATAAATATGGAAATCCTATCATGTACTCCAGTCTTACAAAGGAGCATCTTTCCAACTACTTCAGATAGAAATTTTCCCTGGGAATTCATTCCCTTTCTGTTTAAGGAACTGCCAAACCTAGTGGTTGGAGCTAGTCCACATCATTCTAAGGCCTTTGCAGTCTTGCTTGAATCCAGTTCATCTTCCTGTGCAGTTATTGGAATATGAAAGACTTTAGCCAGTATTTTGATTGCGACCTTTACTCTTGCTCCATTAACACTGGTTTTGATCTTGCCTGACTTAGAGTTTATTGAGGCATTGGAATAGAATTCAGATATCTCCCTCTTCCATATCTTGAATGGTTCTGAAAGTAGATACTCAAGACATGCCTCATTGACTAGGTCTATCACCTTCTTGATTTCTTCCTGTACGGAGTCAAATGCATTTAGCACCAGCTCATAACCCTTGTTGATGTTATCTTCCATCTTTGGTGCCATTGGGGTTGAGATAATTTGAGATTGAGAGGAGTCGACTAAGGATTTCTAGGTCTCGATACTCTGAGAACAGTCACTTAAGTTTTCTGGTAAGCGTAGTCGACAACTCCTTGCACCACCTATTTATAGTAACTGAATACGGAAGACGAGAAGGAGCACTGCTTTTAGAATTTTCTAAAAATTTGGGAAATGTCTAGCGTTGACACTGAAAACCTACTCAGTCGAGATGTGTCGACTTAAGTTGACATAAGGTTCATGTCTCTTGACACAGCCCTCAGGGTCTCGACACCCTTATGTCTCGACACATGACTATTTATTATGTCGGCACACATTCTTGTGTCTCGACACAATACAGCCTATAGTGTCAACACACACTGTGGTGTCCCGACACAATTCTTGGATTTAGACAAAATTTGTGTTCTTAATATAATTTTATGACTGATGTGAAGTCTTTCTTATCAATTAAGATTTGTCGACATGGCTAGTTATCTTTTAATAGTTGTACAGTCTTTTGGTGTAATAATTGAAAATGTTTACTCAATGTTCGACATACCTAGTTCAAATTTAAAGTAATTGAATTTGCTTTCATCTAGGGGTTTTGTAAAATTGTCAGCAACTTGTCTTTCTGTTGGAGTAACTGTAAGCTGATATTTTCCTTTTCAACATTCTCTTTGAGAAAGTGATATCTAATTTCTATATGTTTAGTTATACTATGTAAAACAAGATTATTAATAATAGAGATTGCACTAGTATAATCACAAAACATAACAAATTTACTTAGTTGTACACTGTAGTTCAATAGTTGATGTTGAATCCACAGAAACTGTGCATAGCAGCTTCCAACAGATATATACTCAGATTCTGCTGTAGAAATTGCAACACTTGTTTGCTTCTTCCTACTCCAACTTATGAGTCTTTTCCCTAGAAACTGATAAGTTTTATAAGTACTCTTTCTGTCTTCTTTGCATCCTGAAAGTGAGGAGATAGATCTTCCTAACTCTAGAGGGGGGAGGGGGTGAATAGAGTATTTAAAATACTTGATTAGTTTTTATTGCGGAATTAAAATAAGTGGTATTAGTATATATAACGGGAGGTAAGAAAAATAAACTATCACAGTATAACAGAAATAAAGAATGGAACTACCAGAAAACACAAGAAAATTATAGTGGTTCCCCAAATTTGGTGCATCCACTCTTCTACCACCATGATAGGAATCCACTAGCAGGTTTTTGTTCTGGTGTCCTGCCACCACAGGTTTTTTCTCAAGTGTCATGTCACCACAAGATCTATTTCAAGGGAGATCTCACAACCTTTTGAGTTTTTGATCAGGTGCCCAAAAACCAATCCAAGTCTTTTGATAAGGAGACTTGACAACCAAATGATAACTTTTGAAGGGAGTTAAAAACCCTTTTTACAGTATGAAAGGAAAATGATGTTGTCTTCTCTTTCTCAAACAACTGAGAAGACTTTGTGGATGCTGCCGTCAAAGCTCCCCCTGAGATGAAGAAAGGTTTAGGAAGATGAGCTTTGCACAGGGTGTAGGCCTTGAAGTTGGCTTGCTGATCTTCAGGAACTTTCAGACAGATGTTGACTGTTGTCTCTATAAAAATCCTGAAGCAGAAATTGAAGAAGACTAATGATCTGTGTGTTAATGTTCTTCTTCAATTTCCTATAAGAACAATAACAATGCTTTTCTCTGTAAAGATGTGTATCATTTGTTGTGGAAGATCTCTATCATCTTTTATGAAAAAGACTTTTATATACAGAGAAGATTCTAGCCCTTGAAATTTGAGTAATATCCTTGATTTACTGCTGAGATTCTGGGAGTTGAACGACTAGAATTTTTCTTTTAATGTGTTTCCTCAACTGTCCCATTAAATAAGTCAAGTAATTAACTATGTGAAAACCATAATTAATGCTGCCAAGAAACGACTATATTCTTGAGAATATGAGCATTAATTATCAAAGAATTACTGCTTTAGAACAATACAAATTGAAGTCAAAATGAGAGAGAATACGTAAAACTGATACTGAAAGAAATTAGTCGAACTCAGGACAGATTTTTTCGACCTGAACTCCAAGTTTGTCGAGCTGAGAAATCTCCTTCATCGAGCTGAGCACAGAGATAATTGATCTGGAAAATATCTGTCAATGCTGAGCTCCAAGTTCATCGACCTAAAATAGACTTTCGCCGACCAGAGAATCTGAGTAGAAGAAGGAAGAACATTAATCTAAGCTCGTATTTCGTCGAGCTCAGCTCAGAGTTGAAACTCTGAGTTCGTTGATCTGAGATCGACAATCGTCGAGCAGAGTTCGAAGAACTTCGAACTAATTTTTCTGAACTCTTTAAAACTGCATTTCTTCTAAGTCTGAATATCTGAATTCTTCTGAGGGCTGGATCAAAGATGTCTAACCTAGTAAGACTGACCTAGAACTTAGAACTAACAAATTGACCCTAGGCTATACATGGTGGGTCAATAACCTAATAGTGAACCTAGCCCAAATCCAAACTGGGGATCCAACAATATCCCTTATTTGGGTGAGGTCACTAAACAAAATAGAAAGTATAAAAACACTAAGCAATATAAATATCTCACAGAATTTAAACTATTCAGCAGATATGATATGGCTAAGTTCATTACACATATAAATCACAAAAAATAGCAAAACAGAAAATGCTTAAGTGCTATCATAGGGAGGAGCAGAAGATGATTTAGCAAAATCAATTTTCCTATTTGGATTTTCTGCTTCCTTTTGAGACATCTTCAGGTATTTAACCCCAAGAAGTTTCACAGATGCAGCTCTGGGCACTATAACTTCTGGATGGATCTGCATGTATTCATTAAGATCAAATAAATTTCTGTTTACTTGAAATTGATCAAACTCCTTCTGTTTATAGATAGACATTGTAGTGAAATTAGATAGATCTGCTCCTTCTGCTCTGGCTCTATAAATTTGAGATAAACCAATAAGCTCCTAGAATCTGACTGTACAACCTCGGGCTCGCAAGAGCATTTTAGGCTCAAGCGCAAGGGGACAGGAAGGCGAGACAGGCTCTTCGATAGAGCCTGCTCACTGGGTGAGTTGGTCCCAAGGAAAGGGCCACTCGCCGGTTCAGGCGAGAGCTGCGATAGGCGAGAGGGCCACTTGCCAGCTCGGTACCAGCTCGCTAGGTGAGAGGGGTCCACCGACCTAGGCGAAAGCCATCCGGGGCGAGACAGTCCCAGAGGGGAGATCCTTTGCGAGGCAAGAGCTAGCCCGCTGAGCGAGACGAGCCCGTGGGAAGGAGCTCTCACCTGCAAGACAGTGCTCTCGCCGAGCGCCAGTTCGACAGGGGGCCAGGCTCCGGTTCAGTGGTGAGTCAGGGCCGGTTCGGTTGGAAGATGGGTCAACTTTTTTGGCCCCAAGTGATTTTATGCTTTTGCCCTTAGTGGTCTGCATATAACTCTTAAGAATAGTGGGGTTTGGTTGTTGGCAGGCCCGACTAAGGGTATTTCGGTAATTTCAGGTCAGTTCAGTTTGGTTGTTGAAATTTCAAACTCGAAGGCCTATAAATAGACCCATAAGGGTTCTTCAGAAAGCAAGCTTTCCATACTTTCAAGAGAGATTTTTCAGTGCTTTCTGAGAAGCTCCAAGCCAGTTTTTGGCTTTGAAGGGGAAGCTCTCAGAGATCTTCCGGGTAAGAGGCGGGACCTCCCTACTGAGGCTTTTGGTCGGCTCTTGGACTTTCTCAATCGGTCAGAGGTCCGAGCTTGGGATAAGTAAGTGTTAGCTGCGCCCCTATTTTCGAACTCTCGTTGAGGTCAATTTTTGGCTTCAACAGTTCTGGTGCGGTGAGCGTGGGGGTAGCCAATACAAGAAAGCCTTGAGTTTGGTCCCATGGCTGGAGGAAAAAGAGAAGGGTCTGGCTCAGGAGGTTACCCCACCCGGGGAGATGAGGCAACGAGGAAGATGTTGGAGGACTTCAGCTGAGAGGTCTTGCAGACCATCAACTTGGCCTTCTCGGCAAGGAGAGAGTGGGCGACACCTCAGGTTCCGGTGGAGGCGGTCCCGCTCTTGGGCGAGAACGCCCCTGGGCAGCGCCCCGGGAAGTAGGTCCCGGTGGAGGTTGGCGAGAGGGACATAGCAGCGCGCGAGCTCTTCCCAGGTAAGCGTCCCGAGAAGGAGGTCCCAGCCGAGGTTGGCGAGAGGGAGGCGGCCATACGAGAGGTCTTCTCGGGGCATGGTCTCGCGGATCGAGCCAGCTAACCGAGGCCGCGAGACATGCCTACTCCGCAGGCATGCGGCAAGAGCCCATTTAGCGAGCTCATTATCTCGGCTCTGGTGCCGAAGGTGTTCCGTGAGCCTGACATGTCCTACTACACGGAGAAAGATGACCTTGTACAGCACGTACAGTGGTTTGAGGATGTTATCTCGATAAGGCAGATGACGGATTCCTTCAAGTGTCGGTTGTTTGCCATCACGTTGAAGGAGAAGGCCTGGGACTTGTTCCACCAGTTGCCGGCGAGTTCGATCTACAGCTTCGAGGATCTGCGCCGAGGATTCCTGTTGAGGTTCTCGACATCAAAGAGGCGGAAGAAGGAGGTGGAATGCCTATTTGCAGTGAGGAAGAAGTAGGATTAGATGCTGGGTCATTACATTGATCGGTTTTAGGAAGAGATCCTCCTGGTCCAGGAGGTCCCAGGGTACGCGTTGATGCTCGTCTTAACCCTAGGGCTGAGACCGGGATTCTTCAGCATGGAGTTGAAGAGAATGCCACCTCTCTTTTGAGGAGCTTATGGAGAGGGCGGCAAAGGAGATAGACTTTGAAAGGGCCAGTCTGGCTTTTGCTAGGAAGATGGCCCAGTTGGCAGAGGACGATGTGAAGGAACCACCAACTAGAAGGCAGAGGGAGCAGAGGAAGAAGAGAGAGCAGAGAGAAGAGAGGAGGGAGGAGCCCCGAGGACAGGGGCAGCAGGGGCAACATCAAGGATGGGGTGCCCGAGAGCCGAACAACCGATTGGGTTGGAGGCCTCAGAAGGGTCGCCCCTAGGGACAAGGAGGAGGCTTTCAGGGAAGAGACAACTTCTGCGAGCCGAGGAGGTTTGATCATCCGGCGTGGAAGCAGGGAACAAGGGGTCACTTCCCGCCATAGCAAGAGGCAATGGAAGTCGGCAGAGGTAGAGTAGCAAGGAGAGGAGTTCGAGGAGGAGCCAGGATAAGGGGAGGTGGAGAAGGAAGAGAGGGCAGGACGGCATTGCTCTTTTGTGACTTCCACAAGGAGGAGGTCATGCAACAGCTACCTGCCCAGAGTTCTTAGAGATGAGAGAAGCTAGGGGGCTGGGGAGGCAGGATCCGCTCATAAGGATTATGGGGGTGCATCAGGGAGAGGAGGAAGATAGGTGCGAGGACCGGGCAGATGTAGGGACCCGGGGAGGGATCGGGGTGATCCACGGAAGAGTTGGGATTGAGGCAACTCGCAAGGGGAGCCTCCAGACCATGTTTCGAAGGGGGGTCGCCTCGACCTCCTTGGCTCCCCTTCCGGAATAAAAAAAATCACCTTCTCAGTAGCAGATATGTCGGACTACGAGGATACGTTCTGTGACGCCCTGGTAATCCAGATGGCGGTAGAGAACTTCACGGTCTCCGGGATACTGGTGGACAATGGGAGCTCCGTGAATGTGATCTTCAAGAAGGCCTTTGACGAGATAAAGGTCGAGGGCAAGAGGGTCTTGGCTTCGGATGGACCGTTGTTTGGGTTTTCAGGAGAGAGGAAAGAGGTAGAAGGGAAAGTAGGGATGCACGTGAAGTTGGGGGGCGTGTAACGGAACTGTAGGTTCGTGATCGTGGATGCCCCAAGCAATTACAACACCATCTTTGGGCGCCACCTCATCAGTCCCTTTAACTGCGTCCCATCTTCGTTTCATCAATGCCTCAAGTTCAACAACGGAGGGGTGCAGGTTAGGATTAGGGGGGACCCGGGTGTGGCGAGACAATGCTACGTGACGGTGGTCAACACCGTGTCTTGGATGGCAGAGGCAAAAGAGCTGGAGAGGCAGATGGCAGAGCAGGAAGAGGTTGTCGTAGAGGAGGAGGCAAGCCTAGAGGAGGCAAGGGAGTAGATTGCTAAGGAGCAAAGGGGATGAGGTGTGTAGGAGGTCCAGAGGGACAGAGAGCCGGGGGAGCAAGAGGATCAATAAGTGAAAGGAGTAGGAGAAGGGGCTAAGAGGGAGGCCCTGAGTGGCGCAGAGGTCGAGCAGCAGCAGCAGGAGAGCCTGGAGAATGCGATGGAGGTAGAGGTAGAGCGAGGAGGAGAAGGAGATAAGAGGGATGCCCTGAGGGGTGCGAAGGTCGAGAAGCAGCAGTAGGAGAGCTTGGAGGAGGCGATGGAGGTCGAGGAAGCAGGAGGGGAGGAAGAGTTCGGGCAGGAGGAAGAGGCGAGGGCTAGATTGGAGAAGTCGCGGCTAGAGCTGACTGAGGAATTTGTGGAGATGGAGGTCTTCACCAGTGCAGGGCAGATGTAGAGGGTTCGAATCTGCGAGGGCTTAAGTCCCGAGGACCAGGAGCGAGTGCGGGCGTGCATCCAGAGCAACGTCGATATCTTTGCTTAGAGCGCGAACTACATGTCGGGCATCGATGCAGATGTGGTCTGCCATCGCCTGAACCTGGACCCCCAAACACGCCCCATTCGCCAGAAGATGAGGACCATCGCCACCAAGCTAGAGGAGCCCATCCACAAGGAGGTCAAGAAACTTCTGGAGGCTGGCTTCATCTCGGAGATCCGGTATCCAGGCTAGATCTCCAATATGGTAATGGTAAAAAAGGGGGAGAGAAGTGGCATATGTGTATTGACTTTTCCTTATTGAATAAATCATGCCCCAAGGATTGCTACCCCTTACCTCGAATCGACGCGCTAGTTGACTTAGCCGTTGGTTTATCTTATATGAGTTTCTTAGATGCTTTTGCAGGTTATCACCAAATTCGGTTGCACCCTCACGATGTCAAGGATGTCTCATTCATTATGAGGGAGGGATGCTTCAGCTATAAGATGATTCCCTTTGGATTGAAAAATGCAGGGGTTACCTACCAGCGTATGATGGATCGAGTCTTCCAGGGTAAAAGGGGGAGGAACTTGGAGGTCTATGTCGACGATTTAATGGTCAAAATCAAGTGTGTGGATTCGCACCTACGGGACCTGGAAGAAACGTTTGCCACCTTGCGAAAGTTTAAGATGAGGTTGAACCCCTTGAAGTGTGTCTTCGAGGTGAGCCGCGGGAAGTTCCTGGGGCACCTCCTGACCCCGACCGAGGTAGAGCCTAACCCGGATAAGGTGAAGGCCATCCTGGAGTTGGAGTCACCACGCAACGCCAAGGAGGTCCAGCACTTAATAGACAAGCTAGCCGGGCTAAGAAGATTCCTCTCCAGGTTCGGAGAAAAGTGCTCATCATTCTTCAAGGTGCTGCGGGGAAATCAAAGGTTTGAGTGGACCGTCGAATGTGAAGAGGTTTTCCAAAGGTTGAAGAGGCAGCTCTCCCAGGCTCCTCTACTTCAAAGCCTAAAGGAGGGGGAAGACCTGACCTTATATCTCGGAGTAGGAGCATAGGCCGTGAGCTCTGTCCTAGTCAGGGAAGAGGGGAAGAAGTAGTTGCCCATCTACTACGTTAGCCGGATCTTGAAGAAGGCGGAGCTACGCTACCCCATATTAGAAAAGCTGGCGTATGCTCTGATTATCTCGGCAAGGAAGCTCCGACCGTACTTCCAAGCACATTCGATTAAGGTGGTGACGGATCATCCTCTTCGCAATATTTTTGAAAGGGTGGAGCACTCAGGAAGGTTGGCCAAATGGTCCATCGAATTGAGCGAGTTTGATATCTCATTCGTGCCCAGGCTCTCCATTAAGGCACATGTGGTGGCTGACTTCCTGGCAGACTATGTTGTTGAAGTCGGGGGAGAGGAGCCGCGACCACAGGGAGTATGGAGGATGATGGTTGATGGGGCCTCGGGAAAGCATTCCTTTGGGGGAGGAGCGGTGCTGATAAGCCCCAGGGGGTCACTATAGAATAGGCGGTGGTCTTGCACATTCCAGTGATTAATAATCAGGCGGAATACGAGGTCGTGATAGCCGACCTTCGTTTGGCGAAGGAGCTTGAGATCCAGGATGTGGAGGCTTTTACAGACTCGATGGTGGTAGCATCGCAGATCCGAGGAGAGTTTGAAGCTCGGGATCCCACCCTTGTAAAGTACCTATCCAAGGTAAGGGTGATCATCGGAGGGTTCCGGACATTCTCAATCCAGCACGTCCCCAGGGAGGAGAGTGTAGTTGTCGATCGGTTGGCAAAGTTTGGACCTCGGGGAGGAGGGACCCTGACTGAACTATTTCGAGCAACGAGCAAGGAAGGATAGTTGATGGAGGTGGGCCGGTGACCCTCGTGGGTGGACCCATTGGTAACCTTCCTAACCACTATCAAGCTTCCGGAGGGGGTTAAGGATGCCAAAAGCTTCAGGCACAAGGCAGCTCACTACCTAATGCTGGAAGACGGATTGCACCGAAAGATATTATCAGAGCTCCTGGCAAGATGTGTGACAGAAGAGGAGATCCCGAGGATCCTAGAGGATGTGAATTCGGGCAAGCGCGACAACCACTCAAGAGGAAGAACGTTGGAAGCAAGGGTGGTAAGGCAAGGGTACTTCTGGCAGTCCCTGTGGAAGGATGCAGCAGAGTTTGCGAGGAGACGCTAAAAGTGTCAGATGTACGCTCCCCTCCAGCTCTTGCCCGCTCAAAGGCTCCGAAGCATAACGTCACCTTGGCCCTTCACTATCTGGGGAATGGATCTGGTCAGGCCTTTTCCTCCTGCCAGCGGGCAGAGGAGGTTTCTCTTGGTCATGATTGATTACTTCTCGAAGTGGCTGGAGGTTAAGGAGTTGACCAAGGTCACCTCACAAGTCATCAGGAATTTCGTCTGGGGGAGATCATATGTAGGCACGGGCTCCCCTAGGAGATTATAACAGATAATGGACCTCAGTTTTCCAGCGAAGAGTTCATCAGCTTCTGCACTTAGCTGGGGATACACCTTATGTTCGCCTCCGTGCATCATCCCAGGAGCAATGGTCAGGTGGAAGCTGCCAACAAGATCATCGTAAACCTGCTCAAGAAAAAGGTGGAGAAACTAAGAGGAAGTTGGGTGGAACAGCTCCCCTCGGTGTTATGGGCCTTAAAAACAATCCCGAACACGGCCAACAGCGAGACCCCCTTTAAGCTCTCCCACAGGTGCAAGGCGGTCCTGCCCGAGGAATTTGAGGTCCGGTCCCTACGGGTCTCAGCCGCGGGTGAAGGAGATGAGGCTTGGAGGCTGGAAAATGAAGGGGGGTTATGCCTCTCGTTGGACATGGTGGAAGAGTTGCGTGATGTCACAGCCATCATGTAGGAAGTGTTCATGCATCGGATGGCAAAGTATTTTGACAAGCATATCAGGATCAAGCAATTCGCAGAAGGAGACTTGGTGCTAAAGAAGGTCGATGCTGCGGGAAGGTCGGCCCCTGTGGGCAAACTCAACTCAAATTGGGAAGGGCCCTACATTGTCGAGAGGATCCTCAAGACGAGAGGTTACCACCTCCAAGACATGGAAGGTAGGTCCTTGAGCCACACCTGAAGCGGCGATGACTTAAAGCGCTTTACCCATGAAAGGGGGGAAGGTGAAATTGTATATTCAAATTCAAGTTCTATTATAATATTTTTTATTGATCCATTATCTATTTGCCCATCTTAAAGCTGGACTAGAGCTTGGAAACTTTTGCACTACCCCGAGCCTGGCTCGGCCCAATGTAGACCTGTTGCGCAGGCTCTCATCTAGCTGGCAGGTCCGAAAGCTCGCATGTGGGGGTAAGGGACCCCGAGTGCTGCTCGGCCCTGGATAGACACGCTGCTCAGGCTCTCATTAGCTGAGCAAGGCGGTAGGCACACCTGGGGGGAAAGGGCTGGCTATTGATAACTTGGTTCGTGGTTCTTGGAAACTTTTGCACTACCCCGAGCCTGGCTCGGCCCTAGGTAAACCCGCTGCGCAGGTTCTCTTCTAGCTATCAGGTTCGAAGGCTCGCCTGTTGGGGTAAGGGACCCCGAGTGCTGCTCGGCCCCGGGTAGACTCGTTACTCAGGCTCTCATTAGCTGAGCAGGGCGGTATACACACCTGGGGGGAAGGGCTGGCTATTTATAACTTGGTTCGTGGTTCTTGGAAACTTTTGCACTACCCCAAGCCTGGCTCGGCCCCAGGTAGACCCGCTGCGCAGGCTCTCATCTAGCTGGCAGGTCTGAAGGCTCGCCTGTGGGGGTAAGGGACCCCCGAATGCTGTTTGGCTCCGGGTAGACTCGCTGCTCAGGCTCTCAATAGCTAAGCAGGGGAGTAGGCACACCTGGGGGGAAGGTTTGGCTCTTGATAACTTGGTTCGTGGTTCTTGGAAACTTTTACACTACCCCGAGCCTGGCTCGGCCCCAGGTAGACCCACTGCGCAGGCTCTCATCTAGCTAGTAGGTCTGAATGCTCGCCTGTGGGGGTAAGGGACCCCGAGTGATGCTCGACCCCGAGTAGACTCCCTGCTCAGGCTCTAATTAGCTGAGTAGGGCAGTAGGCACACCTGGGGGGAAAGGTTTGGCTCCTGGTGACTTGGTTCGTGGTATTTGGAAAGTTTTGCACTACCCCGAGCCTGGTTGGGCCCCAGGTAGACCCGCTGCATAGGCTCTCATCTGGCTGGCAGGTCCGAAGGCTCGCCTGTGGGGGTTTGGGACCCCGAGTGCTGCTCGGCCCTGGGTAGACTCGCTGCTCAGGCTTTCATTAGATGAGCAGGGCGGTAGGCACCCCTGGGGGGAAAGGTTTGGCTCCTGGTGACTTGGTTCGTGGTTCTTGGAAACTTTTGCACTACCCTGAGTCTGGCTCGGCCCCAAGTAGACCCGCTGCGTAGGCTCTCATCTAACCGGCAGGTCCGAAGGCTCGCCTGTTGGGGTAAGGGACCCTGAGTGCTCTTCAGCCCTGGGTAGACTCGCTACTTAGGTTCTTATTAGCTGAGCAGGGCGGTAGGCACACCTAGGGGAAATGGTTGGCTCTTGATAACTTGGTTCATGGTTCTTGGAGATTTCTGCCCTACCTCGAACCTAGCTCGGCCCTAGGAAGGCACGCTATGCAGGCTCTCGTCGAGCTGACAGGACAATTAGTTCACTCAATGGCAGAGGAGTTGGGGAGACCTCCTTAGGGAGCATCTCTACTTAGCCTTAGGAAAAATAAAAATATGGGAGACAAGGGTCGGAACGGTGCGAGTGGAGCCACTCCCGGCAAACGGCCCCAGGGATTGTCTTGTCGTCAGCGAACAGGCACTCGCTGAGGGCGAAGGGGCTCAGTCTCAAAAAACGTTAAAGCCACTCTTGCGAGGCAAAAAGCGAGGGGGCTGAGTCGATTCGTCTCAGGCGAAAATTGGATGGGAGAAATTACGACTCGCGCTCGGAAAAGATCCTACTCTTCGGCAAAGCAGCGAGATGGGGTGTAGCCCGTCTCGTGGGCATAAGCACGCAAGGAGGTCGTCTCACAGTGAACAGAATAAAACAACACAAATAGTAAAAGCGAGGCGGCGAGACGGGCAGGTAGTGTCACAACCCGTATTTTCACCGCAAATAATAACATATCAGAGTAAGGGAAAATGCGCGTCATGATGCCACGTCAGCAGGGATAACTGCAGACGCTCAGGCAGACACCTACTTAATCATGAAGAAAAATTGATTATGTTATTTTTCAGGAAAAAAATTAGTCAAGTGCAATAGTTAGTCGTATTCCTCGGCTTTATGACTCATTTAGTCCATGAATCAAAATATAGTTATACGCTGCGGAAAAATACTTATTTATATTGACTCCAATATCCTACATGAGTATAAACGTCCCCGAAGGACAACTCATGCTGTGCAAGACTCCAAATTTATAATAGTAGTAAGGATAGCTTTTACGGTCGCTAAATATAACAAGTTAGAGTTTTTAAATTATACGGTGCATGAAGTAATAGTAAAAGATTTTATTCTTAAAAATACCTAACATGCATCCCTAACTTGAATCCTCCCAGAGAGCAAGTACTTTACATCCACATAGAGAGAAATAAGCAGCTAGCAAGTATCAAACAAGTAACGAAACTATGGGCGCCAACAACTGACACGAACCCACTTACAGTAAAGTAAGTCTGAACCAGTAACTAAATAAACAACAGTCTACCTCGTTGAGACGAGGTAACACCCACCGCCAACACTGCCGCCCAGAAACACCAAAACTAGCTCTGCTACCTGCTACTGCTCTGAACCTGGGACATTCCAAAGACAGAACACCTCAGAAAGAAAGTACAAATGGTGGAAGAGAATAAATAAGCAAAAATAAACAAAGATCAAGGGGTACCAACCCAAGACCAACAATACTGAAATAATGCATTGAATAGGAAAAGAGAGAAATACTACGTGAATCATGACGTACTCCAACAAATACATCAGATTTCCCAAGAAAAAAAGGGAACAAAAATAAGTAAAAACATAAGGAAGCAAAATTTAACTACCTTTACTAAGCACCTGTGGTCGACTCTACCCCAAAAACACGGGCGAGGTGGTCACTCAACTGGACACACCCCTCATGAATATTTTATCCGCTTAACTGTGAGGGAGTTTCATACTCTTCACCATACACCGCAGATGCCCAAAAAACCGGTAGACTTCCACAAGGTACAATAAAGGAGTCAGACAAAATGGAGGTGGTTTTTATCCACTAACTCCCGCAATTTTAGAAACCCAAAGAAGCCACAACACATACATATATATATCTCGAAATTTGGCTCGTCAGATTCTACTTGACACTTCTAGTTTCAAGTCATGGTTGATCAACCCTTAGAAACGATTTATAATCCTAAATAACACTAATCCGTTCAATAACGAAATCTAAGACGCTTAAAGCCATCAATAAGACACTTCAAGAATGATCAAACATACCCGGACAAAAAAAATCAAGTTCACCATGACACAACGTACAACCTCATGTGATCATTGAGAAGGTTAATCATAACTATAATTTGGAAGAATAAGCGTAGAAAATTTTAGGGAACATGAAAACATAGCCGTTATCATCAAATCGGATAAGGAGAAACGAGGGGAAACTACCACTTGCCTTGGTTTTACCGGAAAAGTCCTCTGAATCACTCCACGTTGTAGATCAGGGCAAAAGAACACGGGAGGAGTTGAAATATAAACAAAAATGGCCAAAAAGGGGGTTATGGATGAAATACCATAACGATAAAACTCAAGGAAAGTGGAAAAATTTACCACGATAGCGTAGCTCTCGGTGAGAGCTTTCCGGATCTACGTTCGGTTGAAGATTTTGAGCACCGAAGCTCCGTCGGCGGCCACCGAAAGATTCACGAAATAAAACTTCTCTCTCGCTCACGCCTCTGGTTCGGGAGAAAATTAATATCGGAGAAGAAGAAGTTCTGATCAAACCTAAGTCCAAATATATATATATTATGTACAAGTACTTATAAATTTTTTTGTCTAAATACAAGAAAACGTGTAATTTATAAGTTACTACGGGAAAACGGATAATAGAGGTCTAAGATGACTTCAAATCGAATAGTGCCCAACATAAAAATTGTATATCTCGTCGAGACGAACAAATTTATGTTGATTATTTTTTCGTGCGACACCATTTTGACCCTCAAAACGGTGTTCAAACATAGACTGAACAGAACCACTCGAGAGGAAACAGACTTCTCGAGAGAGAGAGAGAGGTTGGCTCTTGAGAAATACATTGGTTCTCGAGAACAAAAGCCATAGTTCTCGAGAGGGACATCATTTCTCGAGATGGAGAGGCTAAGGCTCTCGAGAAATACATTGGTTCTCGAGAACAAAGGCTTAGGACTTGAGAGAATCAATCAAACAGGCTACCTGAGAGCAGTCTCGGTATAATCAAAAATAGAGGTCTAAGATGGCTCCAAATCAAAAAGTGTCCAACTTAAAAGTTGTAGATCTCGTCGAAACAAACTAATTTCACTGTGACCGTTTTTCCATACAGTACCGTTTTGACCCTCCAAAATGCGTCCGAACGCAGACTATACAGGACTACTCGAGAGAAAAGGGGGCTTCTCGAGAAATAGAGCAAAGTTCTCGAGAGAAACTCATAGTTCTCGATAACAGAACATCAGGACTCGAGAGAACATGTATTTCTCGAGAATAAGACCATATTTCTCGAGAATAAACATTAGTTCTTGAGAAATACAAGGGTTTTCAGGTAGAAATCAATAGTGCAGCTAATTTACGAGCAGTTTTGGGAAAATCGAAAATAAGAGTCTAAGATGGCTTCAAATCAAAAAGTGGTCAACATAAAAGTTGTAGATATCGTCGAGGCTAACAAATTTTATGTTTACCATTTTTTGATACGATGCCTTTTTGATACTCAAAACGGCGCTCGAACGCAGGCCAAAACGGACCTCTCGAGAACAGCAAAGGACTTCTCGAGAACAACAAAGGACTTCTCGAGAACTAGGATAGACTTCTCGAAAACATTAAGTGAGACTTCTCGAGAATGACTGGGAGTTCTCGAGAACGAAAAGTGGGGATCTCGAGTACAAGCAGGACAAATTGCAGAAGTTCTGATTTGACCAATATTTTGGAATGAATCGCTGACTCTACGAATTAGCAGCGTAGACAACCTTTGAATCCGACATACCATTCTCGAGATATTAAATCACGTGCCGAGACTCCAAAAATTCTCGGATTGCGACGAAACTTGACAAGCAAGTCCAAAATTTCAAAATGCAAAAATTTTCCCAATTACAACAAGAATCCGGCCGACTCGACTGCACAAACACGAAAATGCTTTAACGACATTGCGCCGTCAACTCGACGTTAAAAGTAACGCCACGACGCCGTAAATATGACGTTTCTCATTTAAATAAAATCATCGAAAGAACCAACCTTAAAAATAGTATTGGCCAAGTTTCATAATTTTTCAGCAGAAATATCATCTATAATTAATTTTCAAAGCATAAAACCCATTTTTAACATTTGTGAAAGAAGTACCTGATTTACTCAACTAACAATTATACAAAAATTCAAAGGTAACCATTCTGTTCTAAAACATTTACTTCCAAGATTTCATGAGATTTCAATGATCAAAAAGATACAATTAGTGAAATCATCAATTAGGGCTATAACAATCGTTACAAATTAAGCGCTTGAAATAGACATTATAAAATTCCAATAAAATTGCTATAGATTCTACCAACTCCAAAACGTTCTCTACCCGAGTTTCACAGCCTTTAGAAAATGTTTAGTTACAGATGGTGCTTAATTAGTATTTTACCCTAAAGCTTAGATTAGGGTTTTGAGGTATCTACTTGTCTCCAAATCCTCCAGGATTCCATCCAAATGATTCTTATCATGTTAATGTACACTCTACAGAGTTTCAAGGCAATAAGAGAGCAATTGCCCCCATGTCCTTCACAACCCTCAAAACCCTCTATTTAGGGTTTGAGTTTGGATCCTAGGGTACACCAACCCTAAACCACACCATTTTATCCAAGCGGGTTATGATAACCCTTCCAAGTCAGTGGTCGAAATATCAGCCTCTGTTGAGGTGATATGACCGTTCTAACCTCTTGTGCACTTTTTACTCAAAAATGCCTCATTATTGACTAGTTAAGAATATCTGACTTCCTATTCAAAACTAATCCAAATGAGTTGAAATTTTGTACAGAACTAGGTTTTATATCCAGGGACCACTCACCAAAATTTGGGAGGGTTTGGAGGTCATTTGACCACTTAAATAAATTACTCTAACTTTATTAAATTAAAACAAAAACTTTAGGCAAAGTATCTCCAAAAATTTCTATTTTTGGATAGCCTCTAGGTATTGCCAAGGATAACCACCTGCCCAAATATCAGGTCATTTGGACAAGGGACTAAGTGTGGGCATTCATTTTTGTTTCTGCCAAACTCTAGGTACAGCCCCCACTAAAACGGGTGTTGCGGTCAAAACACTTTCCCAAACGAGTTGAAATCAATTTTAAATTAATCTAGACTCGAAGGGATACAACTTTCGTGACTAGCAATTTTTCCTAAATCGGCCTCTAAGTGCCTCGTTTGGTAATATCAAAAGGTGTGTTAAGAAGGAGATAATAATTCATTATAATTAGTAAATGAATAATAATAGAATTTTACTGTTGATCTCCCCTACCAAAACAGAACCCGTAAACTGAACTCAGAAACTTATTTTTCCTGTAGCTCTTCCGCGATCCATCGCCGGCCGTCCGGTCACTTCCCTGGCCAGCCACCACCACCACCACCTCCGTCGAGGCGATGGCTATCGGTCGGTGGTGGTTTGGCCGCCGGAGGTGGCGGTTTCCGGCATACCCGAAAAATATATTTTTCATGGTTTTCCATGAAAATGTGAGATAGGTCCGGCTCCTTTGAGCACAAACTTCATTTCTAAGATCCTAAGATCTACCCATAAGAGAAGAAGTAGAGGAGGACCTTTTTCGCGGTTTGAAGACGAGATGAACGTCGGATTATCATGGTGCGGTGGTGGCGTTCCGAACTTCTCCTACAGCAAGAACAAAATCTGAATCCGTTTGGTCAAGAGTGTAACCTTCTCATCTTGCTCTAAGGGGGCTTTTATAGATTTCCAAGTGGGGAGGGGAAAGGATGAAGCATTCATGGCCATGAATGCTCTCTCTCTCTCTCTCTCTTAATAATATTTCGGTTACGGTGGAGGGAGAGGAAAAGGTGGAAGATGAAATGGCTGATCCAGGTGGTGATTTCCTATTGGGTCAACACTTGCTCATTTTACTAAGTAATTAGAGAAAGAAACGACCCATTTAATACTCCTGGTATAACTTTCCATACCAGAATTTATTATAACGCGTGTTAGAATAATTTCGAGCCTGAACCGACATTTCGGCCATCGTCACGGGCGTGACAGGTGTTCTACAGTCGACGTTCGTCGAACTGAGATTGACGATCGTCGAAGGGGGTCATGCCCTAGGTCACGGGCGTGATACGTGGGTCGCGGGCGTGATAGGACCATGATGTAAATTCTGCGCTCGACGATCATCTCGCTTAGATCGACGATCGTCGAAGGGGGGGTCACTCTCTAGGTCACGGGCGTGACACGTGGGTAACGGGCGTGACAGGCCTGGGCTGCAAAAAATCTGCGCTCGATGATCGTCTTCCTGAGATCGACGATCGTCGAAGGGGTCACGCCCTAGGTCACGGGCGTGACGGGTCGGTCACGGGCGTGACCAACCCGTAATGCAAAATCTGCGCTCGACGATCGTCTTCTTGAGATCGACGATCGTCGAAGGGGTCACGCCCTAGTCACGGGCGTGACGGGTCGGTCACGAGCGTGACCAACCCGTGACTCGAAGTCTTGGTCGATGCACTTCAATTTTTTTGGGCTTCCTAGGGTTCTGTCACGACAGATCGACTCCTAAGGGTCTAGCCGAAAATGGGATGTTACAGGAGGCGACCACAGGGAAGGGAGGCTGCGTGCCCTCCACTTTCAACTTTCAACCTTCAACGAGTTCTATATGAATGTGGTTCAACCAATCCTAAAAAGGAATTCATATGGATGGACTGAGGGTCATCAAAAGATCGAATCATTATGTGCATCTTGGTGGTTGTGACTTTTGGTGGTCTTTCTTTTCTCCTCTTCCTGTTCTATTGATCAGAAGGCAGCGCCACGCCGGTTTCTAAATCCGGTAAAGGCTCCCTCCCTTTTTCGTCAAAAGAAGAAATAGGACCAACTCGAAGAAGCCTCGTGGCCGCATGGGGCAGCCGCGTGGAGGGGCGGCCGGGCGCGGCTTCGGCGCGGCAGCGTGGAGGGGTGGTCGGGCGCGGCTTCGGCACGGCCGGCCGGGCGCGGGCCACCCGGCGCCGACGATGGCGGCACGGGTGGTCGGTCGTGATGGTGGCTCGGATGGTGTACCTTGTAAGACCCCCCCCCCCTTTTTTCTTTTTACACCGGGGTCTTAGCCCAGAATTGCCGCTTTGCGGTGACACCGACTCACGGGAAGGCCTCCACTACAAAACGCCAATTCTGTCGGCCCTTTTCGATCGCAGAATAGTAGCATAATGAAGTAAAAGTAAGTCCACATAACCACATGTATATAAATAAATCTCCACTAAGGGAGTGTCCACAATAATAATATATCAGAGTACAAAGGAGGGCTTATGCCCGGTACATCATATCCTCACTACAAGTCACTCGCGGAAGCAAAACTAAAACTAAGCGTCACCGTAACTGTCACTGAACCGAGAGCACCCAAGCTAGACTGGCCCATCTCCACCGACTCCGTGCTCTGCTGGTGCTGCATCTCTATGTGCTTCTTCCTTTTTGGCCTGTCGTCGCCGCCTCGCAATCCACGTCTGCGTCTACGTCTTCGGCCTTCTGGCTGCTGAGCTGGTGGGATCCTACCCATCAAGGGGCATTTGACTCGTGTATGTCCTGACTGGTGATAATGGTAACACGGTCGCGGGGTCAACTCTGACAGAAACTACAACACCTGTGACCCTTCCATATGGTACACCTAAAATGTTGTGGTTCGAAAACTGTTAGTCATAAAGACTAAGCCCTATCATCCCCTACCCCTTCCCCCATGGCTCCTAGGTACCGAGCGGAGAGGAAGAAAGGGAAGGATATGAAGGTGGAGAATAAGTAAAAGCAGGTGACAGTGGACCTATGCTAGCAATTCCATAGTAAATATGACTGAAGCAGAAAGTAGAAAATGTAACCTTAACTTATGCGCGGAAGCGCATAAGCCAAGGGATCTTTTGCAGGGCTCCTATCGTATAATGTGTCCCATACCACTTATACGTTGGGGTGTCGGTTATCAAACAGCTAAAATTAGCAAGTAAGTGAAAGCACAAGAAATATAACCATTGATTTATAGGGATTACCCCTATAGACCAAGGGGTCGTTTTACAAGGCCTATCGTATAAAACGTCCCAAACCATCTTATACGATAGGTGGCAATGTTTATGCTATGACATGCAAATATGCTATGAAATGCACAAGCAAGTGCAACACACCCACCGACTCTATGCGCACAGACCTTTAGTTCCCCCTGTTCGGGCGGCTAGCTTCACCCCCAGGAACCTCCGTTGTGGCAAACGGAGACAGTGAGTCGGGCCCCCCACTCCTAAGCGGGTAACCACACTACCAGGCCTAGCCCTTCCGTACGCCCCTAGAAGAACACAACCTAGTGTATCCGCGTACTTGTGCTGGCTGTACCCACCAGGCTTTCCTTGGCTAAGTGTCCCACACCGCCGAGTCAACGTACCGCTGTCGATGTGATCGATCGCCTAGTACCGATGACCCACCACTTTTATGCACATGCAATCATGACAATTATATTTCAACAAGTTCTCATGTTACCGAGCCTCCAGCTCTCTAGGCTACCAAGCATATACCAAGTCCCAGAGCATCCCGCTCCCTGGACTTCTCAATTACAAACCAACCACCATCAATACTAGTAGGCCCTTAAACCACGGACCTACTCTACCCATTCCATTCCAATTCTTATTCCTAAGTGTACAAGTGTATGTGTGAGGTAGAACTATTATTAGGGTTACTCTGGATTATTTTATTCCTAAGAGTTAAGGTTAACCTTGGACTTCCCGAGGTTTACCCGGTGAAGGGCTCGCAGCGGTACTAGGAGCTATGATGGGGTGAATCCCAAAGCTCCCTTTCCAAGGCACTTATTATACTTGATTGGTTCCCTTAACCCATTCTCTTCTCACATTACAGTGGGCTAATCCTAGGGTGACTTTGACTCTTCTTCTTCTCGGGAAGGACGGTCTTCCGTCGAACCCGAACACTACTTATCGCTAGTCAATCTCACACCCTACCCATCCTGACTTCCAATAATAAACTTGATTTAACTCACACTATCCAAACCAGCAAACTACCAAAATTCCATCTCCCAAGTTCATTACCCACTCTAGTTCAGCTTCTGCAGTTTTTACTAAACGCAGACCATTCTAAGCTTTGTGAGGTATGCAAGGGGTGGTACTCCCAACTGTCTTCCGAATCCCATATAATATTTATTGGGGGTCTACCATGACCTAATTAGTCTAAATCCAGAAAATAATAATTTTCCTATTTCATTTGGCATTTAATTTATTTATTCTTAGCCTCCCATTGCCCTAGTATGAACATGAAGTGCACTAATGAGCAAACAATAAATCACCATAAAATCAGTAAAAATTTTTAAGGTCATTTAAGCAGTAATTCCAAATTCTTAGAAATTTCAGAGGTGTTTAGACCTACATTTCCTAATTTATCATTTTAGGCCACTTTTAGTATATTATGAAGGTAGTACTGTAAATATATATCCAAAAATCCCAAGAAAATTATAGAAGCTATATAGTGACCTAAAACCATCATAAACCAAGTACCATAATTTTTCTCTATCAATTTAACTCTGAATTTATTTTAATGCAAGATACTAATTCTCCTAACTTAATGAAGGAGGTACTGTTTTTAATAATCTAAAATTCCAGAGAAAATTACAGAGTGACTACCATAATTTGAAACACCCACTGACCAAATTTCATAATTTTCCAGTTAATAATTGGGCACTATTTGTATTTTTGACTACATATCATAAATAGTACATTAAAGAATAAAGTACCCAAAATAATCAGATAAAATTTCCAAGAAAATTATAGAAGGAATATCATGTTATAATATGCACTAATCCAAGATTTTATAACATTCCAGTGCATCGAAATTCCAAAATCATCAAGATAAATATCTAGGGCACAATTAGAGTTGTAAATGAAGTACTGTATAAATTAGCCCAAAAATCTCAACAAAATTATATTATATCTACTTGGACCATAAAATCACTCTACCCAAATTTTACTTGATTTGTAGTTCAGTTGATAGCTTAATAATTCAAATAAAGGTTGGTGACCTAAACTAGGGCTAGGGTTTGAGGTGGGCTAAATGTCTCCAAATACCATAATATTTTCACCAAAGGACTTAAATAGCTCTATGGTCCTCTCCACCAAATTTCAAGTCAGTCCAAGGTCATTTGACCCCATGACCTTCACAACCCCAAAAACCACCATTAAAGGACTTTTCCCTAGGGTTCTAGGGCTACCCTGCACCAAACCATCTCAAACTCCCTTGGAGGGAGTGTCATGCCATAAACAGTCCTTGGACAAAGTATCAGCCTCTGTTGAGGTGATATGGCCACTCAAATACCAAGGGGGTGTTTGATCCTAAATTATTCTATAAGGATCATCCTTGGGTTGAACACAACCCTACTCAAAACATCTCCAAATGAGATGAAATTTTTACCAGAACCTTATGATAAACCCAGGGACCACTCACCAAAATTTGGGAGGGTTTGGAAGTCATTTAGCCATCTAATAAAATTATGCTAGGATTATTAAATTTTTCTAGAAACTATAGGAAAAACATTCTCCAAAAATTCTCATTTTTGGGTAGCACCTAGATAAAGGTAAGATTAGGCCACACCCCAAATTTCAAGTCATTTTGATGACTGGATTGGAGTGGGGAATTTTTCTAAGGTCAAGACAGTCCTATGGATAGACCTCACCAAAAAGGGTGCTGTGGTCTAACCAGGACTCCAAATCGAGTGAAATCAATTTTGAATTAAAGTAGACTTCAAGGGCTACATTTTCTATGTTGATCACTTTTTATGTTTCAGCCCCCACGGGCTATAAATTTCAGTTTTAACCAAGTGTACAGTAAAGGGAATTAATTCCTAATTATACATTATATAATATTATTAAATACTACTGTTCACCATCTTCTTCACCCGAACCCGAACAACATCAGAAAAACAAACGCCTTATGTAGCTTTTCTAAAGCTATTTCCCGGCCACCCAGACATCTCCCTGGCCGGCCACCACCACCACCTCTGTTGAGGTGAGGGCTACCGTCGGGCGGCGGCACGGCCGCCGGAGAGGCGGTTTCCGGCGAACCCGCCACCATGAAATTTTCGGAAAACCATGGAAACGCTCACCTGATCTGGCTCTTTTGAGCCTGATATCTCTCCTAATGATTTCTAAGATCTATCCACAGAAGAAGAGGGAGGGGAGGACCTTGTTCGCGGTTTGAAGGCGAGATGGACGTCGGACTGTCATGGCGCGGTGGTGGCGTCGTCGGAATTCTTCTACAGCACAGTAGGAGGCTCGAAACTTCAGGTAAGGGCTGGGAAACTTCATCCTTGAGCCTAAGAGGCCTTTTTAAAGCAGCAAAAAGGAGGGAGGGGAAAAGTCTAACGCTTGTGGCCATTAATATTTCGCTTAATAACGTTTAGGTTATGATGCAGGGAAGAGGAAAAGGTGGAAGATGAATTGGCTGATCCAGGTGGCGATTTCCTATTGGACCTCACTCTCTCATTCTATTAAATAATCAGGGACTGAAACGGCCCATAAATATTCCTGCTGTTCATTCCATAATCAGAATTGATTAAGGTGTCGGTTACCGAGGTTTAAAGTCTGGCTGACGTTTCGTCCTTGGTCACGGGCGTGACACATAGGTCACGGGCATGACAGGCCCGAATGACAAATTCTGGGTTTGACGATCGTCGAACTGAGATCGACGATCGTCGAAGGGTGGTCACGCCCTAGGTCACGGGCATGACACATGGGTCACGGGCGTGACAGGCCCGGGTGACCAAATTCTGGGTTCGACGACGTCGAACCGAGGTCGACGATCGGCGAAGGGTGGTCACACCCTAGGTCACTGGCGTGACACATGGGTCACGGGCGTGACAGGGTCATGAGGCAAATTCCGCGCTCGGCGATCGTCGCCCTAAGATCGACGATCGCCGAAGGGGGTCACGCCCTTGGTCACGGGCGTGACACCTGGGTTACGGGCGTGACAGGGTCATGAGGCAAATTACGCGCTCGGCGATCGTCGCGCTGAGATCGATGATCGCCGAAGGGGGTCACGCCCTTGGTCACGGGCGTGACACCTGGGTCACGGGCGTGACAGGGCCGGGTTGAAAATTCTGCGCCCGACGATCGTCTCCCTGAGATCGACGATCGTCGAAGGAGTCACGACCTAGGTCACGGGCGTGACCAACCCGTGACCCGAAATCTCGGTCGATTTATTTCAATTTTTGGGCCTCCTAGGGTTCTGTCACGACCAACCAACTCTTAGGGGTCTAGCCGGAAATGGGATGTTACAAATCCCAATAAACAAAACAAAGATTTCGTCCCCGAAATCAAGGTTAAGCCTACGGGACTCTAATCGGGAAAAGAAGCTTGTAACTTCCCATGAGAATTGAAAGATTACATCTCTACGTTAGGTTTGTTGTGTGCAGTTTTGATTCCAAAACTGGTTCGTCCAATTGATATGGTGTATATCTCAATAAACAAAGGATTAGCCCCTATTCTTGAAATTTCAGTCTTATTGGTTTTAAAAAAATCAAAAAAAAAACAAAATAGGAAACGCAAATTGATTGTCCAGAGGGGTTGTGAGGTATACCTGACTGAAAAGTGGAGTGCTCTGGTGGCAATCTCCAGCCTGTAAGCTAGGGCCCCGATTCGCTCCAGGATCCTGTAAGGGCCTATATACCTAGGACTGAGCTTCTTGCTCCGACCACGCACCCCGTGGTATCGAACAATCTGCTCCACAAATCTCCGCACTAGTGCCCCCCCCCCCACAGAGTCATCCTTCTTGATCGGAATGAATCTGGCCACCTTCGTCAACCGATCAACGATGACCCAAGTCGAGTCGTTTCCCGTGTAACACCTCCCCTGTAAAGACCATATAATATGGGTCCGGCCGGGGCCCCACAATATACAGACGCCACAGCTTTAGTATTAAAAGATGATATGAAACTACCCAATCTCAAAAACTCCAGACACACACAGCGGAAACAGAACAAACCCACCGAAGTTATCCACTAATGATAGATTATCAAATGGCCTTAAGGCCTTACACAATAATAGTCCAAAACATATAAATATGCCAAGCACTCCTAGGCTACCTCGGCATGCAAGCCGGACATAAACATAACAACAGTAGCAAACACGAAAGGAGAAACCAAGCACAGCAATACTTCATGAGGCTTAGGGCTTTTCGCCCGGCGCGCTAGCTCCCGCATGCGATCCTTGCCCTGTAAGGATTTGAAGTAACGTGGGTCAGCAAAGGCTGACCTCTACTGTGTAACAAACACATCTCCTCCCGGCCGTCTCTAACGGACCCCGGGGTACCACTCCACCTGCAAGTTAGCACTTCGTATACCAAAGGAGCATATATATTAAAGCGGTAAAACATGCTTGGATGTCTCATACAACATACATGTTCTCTACGTTTTGTACAAAGTGAAAGGGGCCTACTATGCAACATGAATGCAACCCGGGTTTCACCTGAGGCACCCTAGCTCGTATGCATCTAGCACAACATCAAACACTGGGTACTTCCGTTTCCCCATTGGCTTAAAGCCGCAAACACAAGGGAACCACCATGTCCCTAACGGCACACACGCCGTCACATGGAACCTTGCAAAGGCCCCACCCGCACGAGGGTCATATACCCCGGGGCTTGCCCGCACATTCTGACTTCGCACGTCAGGGTTCCGTCTCATACTGACCGATTCTAAGAAGCCTTGCTGGACCCCACCCGCTCATGGCCACATTGCTCGGGCTTGTCCTCCGCTCGACATTCTCGTCAGTCCACACAAGGGGCTACTCTCGCCGGGACACTTCCCCCACATGACTTGCGCGTCACGGGATAGCCAGCCGATCACGGAGACATAGCCACGCCTTTGCACAGCACAAACAAAGGTTTCCCCACCCCAATCACCATTCGCACCGTGTCTTCCCCGTGCTCCAAGGAAATCATCTACCGCACAACACGGAGCTAACCTTGTCCGGTTCCGACCACGAGTACTCACTCAAATGTAAGGGGGAAAACACATACATAAAACGGCGTATTGCCGCAACGGATTTCTACCGAATCCCCGAAGCTCGCTATGCAACATCACCGGGTCGGACTAACGGTCGCGACCACGGCTTCACCCACAATGCCTAATCCGCTAATGGAGCGGATCTCTAATGCAAAGCATGCCGGGATGAACATACTCAACCCGGAGGTTCCTCTTGAACCGCTACACGAATCCCTCTCATTTGAGAGATTCGGCGCTCAAAATACGAAAGGAAGGGGATGCTATTCATACATCCTAAATCCTAAAAACCGAGAGAAGAAGTGTCGTTACCTTCCGTCCCCTCTTCCTATCCATGGAGAAAATTTGCTCGGTTGAACACCACCGCAACGCTCCCACCTTCGCGGATCTGAACTCCGCTCGCGAAACGGACCTCCGAAGCTTCGCCGGCGGCCGGATCTTGGCCTCCTTGCTCTCCCTTCTCTCTAGAACTTAGAAAGATAAAATAAAGTGGGGAATGAGGGTTTGGAACCCTATTCCCGGCCTTAAACCGCCCAGGGAGGCCCCCCACCGTTGGATCTTCCAAGGAAAAGAACGAACGACCACGATCGGAACCCAAATTAGAAAATCTGGGCCGAACACGGGTTGCAACACGGCCGTGTGCATGGCCGTGTTAGCCATTTGCCGTCTCGACCGATTCGAAAACCAGCACACGGCCTTTGACACGGCTTCCGACACGGCCGTGTCGCCGTTGACACGCCCGTGTTGAGGCTTGTGTCACTCCCCCCTACCGACTAACATTCCCAGCCAGAGAAGGACACGGCCCAAGACACAGCCAAAGACACGGCCCTCGACACGCCCGTGTCAGCCCCGACACGGCCGTGTCGTGACCCGTGTCACGCCTAGCAGATTAAATTCTGCGAACAGCCCGAGAAGGACACGGCCAGGGACACGCCCGCATCCAAGGCCGTGTGCCTTCTCGCCGATCGTCGACCAACACGGCTCGGCGACCCAGGCTCAACACGGCTCGACGACCCAGGCGCAACACGGCTTGTGACACGGCCGTGTCACAGGCCGTGTGCCTACCCCCAAAACCCAAACTTGGCCAAAACGACGCCGTCGATCCCTCTTCCAAGCTTTGAGGTGTTACAATTCTCCCCCCTTTAAAGAATTTCGTCCCGAAATTTAAAACATGGAAAGTACACAAATTCTAAACGGTACCTGAGGAGAAAAGCTCGGGGTACTCCTCCAGCATGGCCTGCTCTCGCTCCCATGAGAGCTCCTCGCAGCCACAGTTGTCCCAACGGACCTTTACGAGTCTGACTTCCTTGTTCCTCAATTGCCGAACCTCTGAATCTTCTATCCCGATTGGACGAACTCGCGTCCTTAAGTCTTCCTCTACCGGCACCGTCGTCGGCTCAATCACCACGCTGGCTTCTAACAAAGCTTTCCTCAGGACGGAGACGTGAAAAACGTCATGCAATCCACTTAGCTCTGTGGACAACGCCAACCGGTACGCTGCCTCTCCCACTCGCTCGATGACCTTGAATGGTCCCAAAAATCTCGGACTCAGCTTCTTGAGTCGGCGAATTCGTGAAACGCCTTTGAACGGCTTGATCTTAAGGTACACCCAGTCGCCCACAGCGAATTCCATATGTCTGTGGCGAGCATTGAAATACTTCGACTGCCGATCTTGAGCTACCTTCATGCGCTCTTGGATGGTCCGCACTAGCTCACTAGCGTCGGCTACCACTTCTTTCCTCAAAAGCTTTGTGTCTCCCGCCTCTGTCCAAGACATCGGTATTCGACACTGCCTCCCATAAAGAGCTTCATATGGCGCCATCTTGATACTAGCTTGGTAGCTATTGTTATACGCAAACTCCACCATGAAGAGGTGATCCTCCCACTTCTTGCTGAAGTCGAGAGTACACATCCTTAGCATATCTTCCAAAGTACGGTTCGTTCTCTCAGTTTGCCCATCGGTTTGAGGATGAAAGGCCGTACTAAACTTGAGTTTTGTGCCCAAGCTCTTCTGTACCAACCGCCAATCCTTAGATGTGAAACGTCCATCCCGGTCGCTGACTATACTCTTCGGAATCCCATGAAGTCGTACAATATTTCGGACGTACAACTCCACCAACTTTTCCACACCATCCTCCTTCCGATTTGGGATGAAATGTGCCACTTTGGTCAAGCGGTCCACAATCACCCAAATGGCATCATTACCCTGCTGCGATCTAGGCAACCCATGCACAAAATCCATGGAGATGTCATCAAATTTCCATTCGGGGATTGGAAGAGGCTTCAAGAACCCGCCCAGTTTCTGACATTCGGCCTTCACCAAGGCACATGTTTGGCACCGACTCACACACAACGCTACGTCCCGCTTCATCCCAGGCCACCAATAGGACTTCTTCAAATCCAAGTACATCTTTGTACTGCCCGGGTGAATGGAGTACTTAGTGAAGTGGGCCTCAAACATCAACTCCTCGCGGAGCTTGCCGAACTGCGGTACACAAACCCTTCCGCCCTTCCTCAGAATCCCATCAACCATCTCTCAGGCGCTACCCTCGCCCTTTAGAGCTTCCTCCACAAAAGGTTGGAACTCCGCATCTACACGGGTCGCTTCCCGAATACGATCGCATAAGTCATTCTGCATCTCAATCCAATTTAGTCGAGCCACGCTAGACTCGCCTCTTGCCACACATTCCAACCCAAGGGACTCCCAGTCCTGCCTTAACCGCTCATCGTGAGCTTCAATCCAATTTCCTTGCCCCGAGTACTTCCTACTCAAAGCATCTGCCACCACATTGGCTTTCCCTGGCGTGTACTGAATCGCCACCTCGTAGTCCCCAAGGAACTCGACCCACCTGCGCTGCCGCATATTTAGGTCCTTCTGGTCTAGGAGATACTTTAGACTCTTGTTGTCCGTGAAGATCTCCACCTTTGCACCATAAACGTAGTGCCTCCACAACTTTAAAGCAAAAATTACCGCCGCCAACTCCAAATCATGGACGGGGTAATTTCTCTCGTGAGGCTTCAGCTGCCTCGACCCAAAAGCTATCACACTACCATGCTGCACCAACACGCACCCTAAACCGCATCCAGATGCGTCGCTGAAGATCTGGAATCCTTCGGTCCCCTTTGGTAGACTTAGGATCGGCGCCGTCATTAGCCTCTCCTTCAGGGTTTCAAATGCCTGATTGCACTCTTGAGTCCATACAAACTTCTGATCTTTGCAAGTTAGTGAAGTGAGGGGTAGAGCTATCCGCGAAAAGTTTTCCACAAACCTTCGGTAGTACCCGGCTAGTCCAAGAAAACTCCGGACTTCTGCCACGGTCCTCAAAACTGGCCACTCTCTGATGGCTTCTACTTTCGTTGGATCCACTGTCACCCCGTCCCCACTAATCACATGGCCTAGAAATGCCACTTTCTCCAACCAGAACTCGCACTTGGAGAACTTCGCATAAAGCTGGTTCTCTCTCAATACTTGCAACACTGTCCGCAAGTGCGACTCGTGCTCCGCTTCCGACTTGGAATACACCAAAATGTCATCGATAAAGACGACTACGAACCAGTCCAAATATTCGCGAAACACTCGGTTCATCAAGTCCATGAACACGGACGGCGCGTTCGTCAGCCCGAACGGCATCACCGAGAACTCAAAATGACCATACCTCGTACCAAACGCGGTCTTGGGTATGTCTTCGTCACGAATCCGCAACTGATAATATCCGGACTTCAGGTCCAACTTGGAGTACACCACCGATCCCACCAACTAGTCGAAGAGATCGTCTATCCGGGGAATCGGATACTTATTCTTGACAGTCAATTTGTTCAACTCTCGATAATCTATGCACAGACGCATACTACCGTCCTTCTTCTTTACTAATAACACCGGCGCACTCCACGGTGAAGAGCTGGGCCTGATATACCCTTGCTCCAAAAGCTCCTGCAACTGAACTTTGAGCTCGGCCAACTCCTTCGGTGCCATCCTAAAGGGTGGCCGTGACACAGGCCTAGCCTCGGGCACTAACTCGATGGAGAAATCAATCTCCCGCCGAGGAGGTGCTCCCGCTAGCTCCTCAGGAAATACATCCCCAAACTCCGCCACCACGGGCACTACTCCAAGAGACAGCCTGGAAAGGCTAACCTCAAACAACGCTACTAGAGCTACACCTCCCTGGATAACAGCTCGCACTAACTGAAGTGCCGAAACTAGGGAACAGGCCACTCCATGCAGGCCTTCAAACTTGACTTCCGCTTGCCCCACGCCCCTCAGGGTTACCACCTTAGACAAACAGTCGATACTGGCATGCTGCTCCGCTAGCCAATCCATCCCCAAAATCACATCGAACTCGGACAACGGCAAGATCGCCGCTACCAATACGAAGTCGACTCCCTCAAGACTCCAACAAATCCGGCCTCTAGCCCTGGTAGTCATAGATGACCCATTGGGCATGCGCACCTCCAACTCGGAGTCCGTCGAGAAAGACTCCACTCCGATCCTCCGGATAAAGCCTTCCGCAAGGAAGGAGTGCGACGCTCCCGTATCAAAGAGTACCCTAGCGGGGTACCCAGATACCATTACAAAGCCTACACACATGCAACAAACATAAAGGCTTGAAAGACAGGAATCTAAGGTGCAGGTTGACCTCTCGTACCTGTCACCATATTGGGTTGACGGATTGCTTCTTGTTGCCCAAGGTTGTAGGCCCTTGGCTACACTGG
This sequence comes from Platanthera zijinensis, assembly GCA_039513925.1. Lineage (NCBI taxonomy): Eukaryota > Viridiplantae > Streptophyta > Magnoliopsida > Asparagales > Orchidaceae > Platanthera > Platanthera zijinensis. The sequence continues at coordinate 136,055,879 of CM077091.1, read as the reverse complement.
TTGAAACCGAGAAGCACTCGACTCCGCCATCTTCCCTTTCTCTGCGGTACTGGGGCCGGAGCGCACAGTTTGCTCCTGCCTTGGCTCTTGCTCAGTGCCCCCTTGGGTACAAAATCTTGCTATGTGGCCCGGCTTGCCACAACTATAGCACGTCTGAGGGCCCTTAGAGCGTGACCCTCCAGACGTCCAATTACTTTTCTCGCCCGACTTATATGGGGAAGGCTTCTTCTTCCATCGGCTCCCTTCCGCCTTTCCATGGGACTGAGCAGGCTTCTTCTCCTCCCCCTGTTTGGGTGTGAAACCCTTGCGACGCTGAGATCGCTTCATGTCACTCTCCAAAATTCGGGCCGCCTCCACCAATTCGTTGAAACCCGCACGTTTCATCGATATGAGGGGTTGTCTTAGATTCTCCCTCAGTCCATGATAGAAGAGATTGTCCCTCTCTTCATCGTCTGCCATGGTCGTCCCTGCATAACAACCCAAGCGAGTAAATTCCTGAACATTCTCATCCACTGACTTGTCTCGCTACACCAGATGTAGGAACTGTCTCTGGAGGGCTAACCTCGTTGAGGCGGGTATGTACTTCTTCAGGAGGGCATTCCCAAACTCCTCGATGGACGGTGTGCGTCCCAGAAACTGCCGGTCACTGTGGCTTACCCACCATAACTTGGCATCTCCCTCCAACATAAAGGTTGTGAACTCTGCCTTTTTCTCGTCTGGCACCTCTGTCGCCCTCAGAAGCTCCTGAATTCTAGCCCACCAATCCTCTGCATCTGTGGGTGTGCCTATTCCCTTGAAGGTTGGAGGGTGGAAACTCAAAAAGTACTTCATTTGCCGGTCCCTATGCCCGACAACCACTCTCTCGGCCTGCGGCTCTGCCCGCCTGGCTTCCTCAACCTACACGGTCGCTGCCGTGTCCGGGGTAGCAGGAGTTGCTACCTGAGCAACGGGGGCTGCTACCTGTGCTGTCGCTGCAGCTTGGGCTGCCACCATCGCTTCTGCAAGCATACGACAGAAGTCGGCCGGTGTGACCCCCATCCCTAGCGGACCTTGCGCAGTCGCACTACTTGCCGAGAGCTCTTCTCTTGGCCTCGAGGTCCCAGCCTCGTTGCTTGCACTCTAAATACAAGCAAGAAAACACAAATCAGTCTCTAATCGCAAGACTCGAACACCAGGACACTCATGGTCCTGCGATACTCCTAGGTGGATAACTTCTTATACGCGACTCGACTTATACTTTCGACCGCGAAACTTCTCGTTGGAACGCGAACCTCCCTCTGATACCAAATTGTAACACCTCCCCTGTAAAAACCATATAATATGGGTCCGGCCGGGGCCCCACAACATACGGACGCCACAGCTTTAGTATTAAAAGATGATATGAAACTACCCAATCTCAAAAACTCCAGACACACACAGCGGAAACAAAATAAACCCATCGAAGTTATCCACTAATGATAGATTATCAAATGGCCTTAAGGCCTTACACAATAATAGTCCAAAACATATAAATGTGTCAAGCACTCCTAGGCTACCTCGGCATGCAAGCCGGACATAAACATAACAACAATAGCAAACACAAAAGGAGAAACCAAGTACAGCAACACTTCATGAGGCTTAGGGCTTTTCGCCCGGCGCGCTAGCTCCCGCATGCGATCCTTGCCCTGTAAGGATTTGAAGTAACGTAGGTCAGCAAAGGCTGACCTCTACTGTGTAACAAACACATCTCCTCCCGGCCGTCCCTAACGAACCCCGGGGTACCACTCTACCTGCAAGTTAGCACTTCGTATACCAAAAGAGCATATATATTAAAGCGGTAAAACAGGCTTGGATGTCTCATACAACATACATGTTCTCTACGTTTTGTACAAAGTGAAAGGGGCCTACTATGCAACATGAATGCAACCCGGGTTTCACCCGAGGCACCCTAGCTCGTATGCATCTAGCACAACATCAAACACTGGGTACTTCTGTTTCCTCATTGGCTTAAATCCGCAAACACAAGGGAACCACCATGTCCCTAACGGCACACACGTCGTCACACGGAACCTTGCAAAGGCCCCACCCGCACGAGCTAGGGTCATATACCCCGGGGATTGCCCGCACATTCTGACTTCGCACGTCAGGGTTCCGTCTCACACTGATCGATTCTAAGAAGCCTTGCTGGACCCCACCCGCTCATGGCCACATTGCCCGGGCTTGTCCTCCGCTCGACATTCTCGTCAGTCCACACAAGGGGCTACTCTCGCCGGGACACTTCCCCCACATGACTTGCGCGTCACGGGATAGCCAGCCGACCACGGAGACATAGACGCGCCTTTGCACAGCACAAACAAAGGTTTCCCCGCCCCAATCACCATTCGCACCGTGTCTTCCCCGTGCTCCAAGGAAATCATCTACCGCACAACACGGAGCTAACCTTGTCCGGTTCCGACCACAAGTACTCACTCAAATGTAAGGGGGAAAACACATACATACAACGGCGTATTGCCACAACGGATTTCTACCGAATCCCCGAAGCTCGCTATGCAACATCACCGGGTCGGACTAACGGTCGCGACCACGGCTTCACCCACAATGCCTAATCCGCTAACAGAGCGGATCTCTAATGCAAAGCATGCCGGGATGAACATACTCAACCCGGAGGTTCCTCTTGAACCGCTACATGAATCCCTCTCATTTGAGAGATTCGTCGCTTAAAATACGAAAGGAAGGGGATGCTATTCATGCATCCTAAATCCTAAAAACCGAGAGGAGAAGTGTCGTTACCTTCTTTCCCCTCTTCCTAGCCATGGAGAAGATTTGCTCGGTTGAACACCACCGCAACGCTCCCACCTTCGCGGATCTGAACTCCGCTCGCAAAACGGACCTCCGAAGCTTCGCCGGCGGCCGGATCTTGGCCTCCTTGCTCTCCCTTCTCTCTAGAACTTAGAGAGATAAAAGAAAGTGGGGAATGAGGGTTTGGAACCCTATTCCCGGCCTTAAACCGCCCAGGGAGGCCCCCCACCGTTGGATCTTCCAAGGAAAAGAACGAACGGCCACGATCGGAACCCAAATTAGAAAATCTGGGCCGAACACGGGTTGCAACACGGCCGTGTGCATGGCCGTGTTAGCCATTCGCCGTCTCGACCGATTCGAAAACCAGCACACGGCCTTTGACATGGCTTCCGACACGGCCGTGTCGCCGTTGACACGCCCGTGTCTAGGCCCGTTTCACTCCCCCCTACCGACCAAAATTCCCAGCCAGAGAAGGACACGGCCCAAGACACGGCCAAAGACACGGCCCTCGACACGCCCGTGTCAGCCCCGACACGGCCGTGTCGTGACCCGTGTCACGCCTAGCAGATTAAATTCTACGAACAGCCCGAGAAGGACACGGCCAGGGACACGCCCGTGTCCAAGGCCGTGTGCCTTATCGCCGATCGTCGACCAACACGGCTCGGTGACCCAGGCTCAACACGGCTCGATGACCCAGGTGCAACACGGCTTGTGACACGGCCGTGTCACGGGCTGTGTGCCTACCCCCAAAACCCAAACTTGGCCAAAACGACATCGTTGATCCCTCTTCCAAGCTTTGGGGTGTTACATCCCGTCCGTGATCGGGGAAGTCCATGAATAAAATCCATCGCGATGTCCTCAAATTTCCATTTCGGGGGTACATGTTCTGAGATACATCATCCTTCTGAGGATACGACCTAGCGATTAAATCTTTACCTTCTCAGATATCCCGAATCTTGTTACCCGTCACCTAATTTCGCGTGATAATAGTTAATTCTCGTAACTATTCCGTCTTATTACCATGTCATTGTCTTGGTGACGCTACGGGTCATCATTCCAACCATGTTTGTTACGTCACTTTCCCTAAACTAGGTCCAAAGGAACCCAAGCCAATACTAGTTTGCCCAATAAATAAATGTTTAGCCCCCAATAAACAAAAGATCAACCCCTACCTATCTTAGGCTAAGTATCTTTGATATTACCCTGTTACATCTGTCCTAGCTGGGTGCACAATCCCTAGGGCATCAACCTTCGACTTGGGGTTCCACCCTGAAACTCGTTAATATACTCCATACTTTAAACTCTCTGAGTCACATCTACGACAACCTTATCCGGGTCAAAATGTTCCCAATCCCAAATGGGTATCTTCCGAACTCAAATTCCTATCCGACCCTCAGTGTTTGTCTCGGTGGTTGCCTCCAGGTAATTTTATTACCGGTATTGAGGGTTAAGACTACTTGTCTTTTAACATTCTGCTAATGTATTATTGGACTTGATTCCCTTAAAGTAGTCTACCGCTTTGAATAATCCTTGATTGGGATAGTAGGGACACCTGAGTTTACGTCTTAGGTAGTCATTCTCGTGCTAAACTCCTCCTTTATTCTCATTGGGTATCTCCGCACCTTAACCAAGTTCATACCCATAGTCTATGGTTAGTCACGAGTCCTAGTTGGTTGAGTCTAAGTCGTAGACTAGAGAATTATGTGAAATGTTCTTTGCAACCGGAGGTGCTCCCTGCTGGGGGCAGGGTAGGTCACAGGCTACAAAGAAGGATCCCAATTAATGATGAAGTGGACCTTTACATGTGATTTCCCTTATGGGCACACCACTGCTTCCGCTGCTTAGTTTGTCCTCAAACTAAACTCGAGTGGGGGTGACCCGGGGTTAGTGGACTGTTACTTTTCCGATCGAGGTTTCCCTCTGATACCACTTGTAAGACCCCCTTTTTTTCTTTTTACACCGGGGGTCTTAGCCCAGAATTGCCGCTTTGCGGTGGCACCGACTCATGGGAAGGCCGCCACTACAAAACGCCAATTCTGCCGGCCCTTTTCGATCGCAGAATAGTAGCATAATGAAGTAAAAGTAAGTCCACATAACCACATGTATATAAATAAATCTCCACGAAGGGAGTGTCCACAATAATAATATATCAAAGTACAAAGGAGGGCTTATGCCCGGTACATCATATCCTCACTACAAGTCACTCGCGGAAGCAAAACTAAAACTAAGCGTCACCGTAACTGTCACTGAACCGAGAGCACCCAAGCTAGACTGGCCCATCTCCACCGACTTCGTGCTCTGCTGGTGCTGCATCTCTGGGTGCTTCTTCCTTTTTGGCCTGTCGTCGCCGCCTCGCAATCCACGTCTACGTCTTCGGCCTCCTGGCTGCTGAGCTGGTGGGATCCTACCCATCAAGGGGCATTTGACCCGTGTATGTCCCGACTGGTGACAATGGTAACACGGTTGCGGGGTCAACTCTGACAGAAACTGCAACACCTGTGACCCTTCCATATGGTACACCTAAAATGTTGTGGTTCGAAAACCGTTAGTCATAAAGACTAAGCCCTATCATCCCCTACCCCTTCCCCCATGGCTCCTAGGTACCGAGCGGAGAGGAAGAAAGGGAAGGATATGAAGGTGGAGAATAAGTAAAAGCAGGTGACAGCGGACCTATGCTAGCAATTCCATAGTAAATATGACTGAAGCAGAAAGTAGGAAATGTAACCTTAACTTATGCGCGGAAGCGCATAAGCCAAGGGATCTTTTGCAGGGCTCCCATCGTATAATTTGTCTCATACCACTTATACGTTGGGGTGTCGGTTATCAAACAGCTAAAAGTAGCAAGTAAGTGAAAGCACAAGAAATATAACCATTGATTTATAGGGATTACCCCTATAGACCAAGGGGTCGTTTTGCAGGGCCTATCGTATAAAACGTCCCATACCATCTTATACGATAGGTGGCAATGTTTATGCTATGACATGCAAATATGCTATGAAATGCACAAGCAAGTGCAACACACCCACCGACTCTATGCGCACAGACCTTTAGTTCCCCCTGTTCGGGCAGCTAGCTTCACCCCCAGGAACCTCCGTTGTGGCAAACGGAGACAGTGAGTCGGGCCCCCCACTCCTAGGCGGGTAACCACACTACCAGGCCTAGCCCTTCCGTACGCCCCTAGAAGAACACAACCTAGAGTATCCGCGTACTTGTGCTGGCTGTACCCACTAGGCTTTCCTTGGCTAAGTGTCCCACACCACCGAGTCAACGTACCGCTGTCGGTGTGATCGATCGCCTAGTACCGATGACCCACCACTTTTATGCGCATGCAATCATGACAATTATATTTGAACAAGTTCTCATGTTACCGAGCCTCTAGCTCTCTAGGCTACCAAGCATATACCAAGTCCCCGAGCATCCCGCTCCCTGGACTTCCCAATTACAAACCAACCACCATCAATACTAGTAGGCCCTTAAACCACGGATCTACTCTACCCATTCCATGCCAATTCTTCTTCCTAAGTGTACAAGTGTATGTGTGAGGTAGAACTATTATTAGGGTTACTCTGGATTATTTTATTCCTAAGAGTTAAGGTTAACCTTGGACTTCCCGAGGTTTACCCGGTGAAGGGCTCGCAGCGGTACTAGGAGCTATGATGGGGTGAATCCCAAAGCTCCCTTTCCAAGGCACTTATTATACTTGATTGGTTTCCTTAACCCATTCTCTTCTCACATTAAAGTGGGCTAATCCTAGGGTGACTTTGACTCTTTCTCTTCTCGGGAAGGACGGTCTTCCGTCGAACCCGAACACTACTTATCGCTAGTCAATCTCACACCCTACCCATCCTGACTTCCAATAATGAACTTGATTTAACTCACACTATCCAAACCAGCAAACTACCAAAATTCCATCTCCCAAGTTCATTACCCACTCTAGTTCAGCTTCTGCAGTTTTTACTAAACGCAGACCATCCTAAGCTTTGTGAGGTATGCAAGGGGTGGTACTCCCAACTGTCTTCCGAATCCCATATAATATTTATTGGGGGTCTACCATGACCTAATTAGTCTAAATCCAGAAAATAATAATTTTCCTATTTCATTTGGCATTTAATTTATTTATTCTTAGCCTCTCATTGCCTTAGTATGAACATGAAGTGCACTAATGAGGCAACAATAAATCACCATAAAATCAGTAAAAATTCTTTAGATCATATAAGCAGTAATTCCAAATTCGTAGAAATTTCAGAGGTGTTTAGGCCTACATTTCCTAATTTACCATTTTAGGCCACTTTTAGTTTATTATGAAGGTAGTACTGTAAATATATATCCAAAAATCCCAAGAAAATTATAGAAGCTATATAGTTACCTAAAATTATCATAAACCAAGTACCATAATTTTTTTCTATCAATTGAACTCTGAATTTATTTTAATGCAAGATACTAATTCTCCTAACTTAATGAAGAAAGTACTATTTTTAATCATCTAAAATTCCAGAGAAAATTACAGAGTGACTACCATAATTTGAAACACCCACTGACCAAATTTCATAATTTTCCAGTTAATAATTGGTCACTATTTCTATTTTTGACTACATATCATAAATAGTACATTAAAGAATAAAGTACCCAAAATAATCAGATAAAATTTTCAAGAAAATTACAGAAGGAATATCATGCTATAATATGCACTAATCCAAGATTTCATAATATTCCAGTGCATAGAAATTCCAAAAGCATCAAGAAAAGTATCTAGGGCACAATTAGAGTTGTAAATAAAGTACTGTATAAATTAGCCCAAAAATCTCAACAAAATTATATTATATCTATTTGAACCATAAAATCACTCTACCCAAATTTTACTTGATTTGTAGTTCAGTTGATAGCTTAATAATTCAAATAATGGTTGGTGACCTAAACTAGGGCTAGGGTTTGAGGTGGCCTAAATGTCTTCAAATACCATAATATTTTCACCAGAGGATTTAAATAGCTCTATGGTCCTTTCCACCAAATTTCAAGTCAGTCCAAGGTCATTTGACCCCATGACCTTCACAACCCCAAAAACCACCATTAAAGGACTTTTCCCTATGGTTCTAGGGCTACCCTACACCAAACCATCCCAAACTCCCTTGGAGGGAGTGTCATGCCATAAACAGTCCTTGGACAAAGTATCAGCCTCTGCTGAGGTGATATGGCCACTCAAATACCAAGGGGGTGTTTGATCCTAAATTATCCTATAAGGATCATCCTTGGGTTGAACACAACCCTACTCAAAATATCTCCAAATGAGATGAAATTTTTACCAGAACCTTATGATAAACCCAGGGACCACTCACCAAAATTTGAGAGGGTTTGGAAGTCATTTAGCCATCTAATTAAATTATGCTAGGATTATTAAATTTTCTAGAAACTATAGGAAAAAAATTCTCCAAAAATTCTCATTTTTGGGTAGCACCTAGATATAGGTAAGATTAGGCCACACCCCAAATTTCAAGTCATTTTGAAGACTGGATTGGAGTGGAGAATTTTTTTAAGGTCAAGACAGTCCTATGGATAGACCTCACCAAAAAGGGTGTTGTGGTCTAACCAGGACTCCAAATCAAGTGAAATCAATTTTGAATTAAAGTAGGCTTCAAGGGCTACATTTTCTATGTTGACCACTGTTTATGTTTCAGCCCCCACGGGCTATAAATTTCAGTTTTAACCAAGTGTACAGTAAAGAGAATTAATTCCTAATTATACATTATATAATATTATTAAATACTACTGTTCACCATCTTCTTCACCCGAACCCGAACAGCATCAGAAAACAAACGCCTCCTATAGCTTTTCTAAAGCTATTTCCCGGCCACCCAGCCATCTCCCTGGCCGGCCACCACCACCACCACCTCTGTTGAGGTGAGGGCTACCGTCGGGCGGCGGCACGGCCACCGGAGAGGCGGTTTCCGGCGAACCCGCGACCATGAAATTTTCGGAAAAACCATGGAAACGCTCACCCGATCTGGCTCTTTTGAGCCTGATATCTCTCTTAACGATTTCTAAGATCTATCCGCAGAAGAAGAGGGAGGGGAAGACCTTGTTCGCGGTTTGAAGGCGAGATGGACGTCGGACTGTCATGGCGCGGTGGTGGCATCGTCGGAATTCTTCTACAGCACAGTAGGAGGCTCGAAACTTCAGGTAAGGGCTGGGAAACTTCATCCTTGAGCCTAAGGGGCCTTTTTAAAGCAGCAAAAAGGAGGGAGGGGAAAAGTCTAACGCTTGTGGCCATTAATATTTCGCTTAATAACGTTTCGGTTATGATGCAGGGAAGAGGAAAAGGTGGAAGATGAACTGGCTGATCCAGGTGACGATTTCCTATTGGACCTCACTCTCTCATTCTATTAAATAATCAGGGACTGAAACGGCCCATAAATATTCCTGCTGTTCATTCCATAATCAGAATTGATTAAGGCGTCGGTTACCGAGGTTTAAAGTCTGGCTGACGTTTCGGCCTTGGTCACGGGCGTGACACATAGGTCACGGGCGTGACAGGCCCGAATGACAAATTCTGGGTTCGACGATCGTCGAACTAAGATCGACGATCGTCGAATTGAGATCGACGATCGTCGAAGGGCGGTCACGCCCTAGGTCACGGGCGTGACACATGGGTCACGGGCGTGACAGGCCCGGGTGACCAAATTCTGGGTTCGACGACGTCGAACCGAGGTCGACGATCGGCGAAGGGTGGTCACGCCCAAGGTCACGGGCGTGACACATGGGTCACGGGCGTGACTGGGTCATGAGGCAAATTCCGCGCTCGGCGATCGTTGCCCTAAGATCGACGATCGCCGAAGGGGGTCACGCCCTTGGTCATGGGCGTGACACCTGGGTCACGGGCGTGACAGGGTCATGAGGCAAATTACGCGCTCGGCGATCGTCGCGCTGAGATCGACGATCGCTGAAGGGGGTCACGCCCTTGGTCACGGGCGTGACACCTGGGTCACGGGCGTGACAGGACCGGGTTGAAAATTCTGCGCCCGACGATCGTCTCCCTGAGATCGACGATCGTCAAAGGAGTCACGACCTAGGTCACGGGCGTGACGGGGCGGTCACCGGCGTGACCAACCCGTGACCCGAAATCTCGGTCGATTTATTTCAATTTTTGGGCCTCCTAGGGTTCTGTCACGACCAACCGACTCCTAGGGGTCTAGCCGGAAATGGGATATTACATACCTAGTAGGATCGATGCGCGGGGGAACGCGTGTGGCGATCGCGCGTTGCGATCCCACGTGCGCCGTTCAATCTCATGACACCACTAAGTTAGTGAGGATCATAAGGAGTTGGCTACTTACACCCTAATTTTTTATAAATGCGATGGCTTCATCAAAATTATGAAAGCTCCCACACTCCGGCCAATAATAATTAATTGGAAAATTCATTTTAAGGAGATATAAATATAAATATTCCAAAACAATTTTAAATAAAAATCAACTGGACTTTATCAATATTATTTTATTGAAATGTCGTTATTAAGAATCAAAATTATGATTTCTTTATGAAGGCTCCCAAGTCCCAGCCTCCCACCCTCCCACCCTCCCACACAGGAAGTCATTTATTAAAATTAATAATACTATAATAATCCAAATTTAAAATTATAGACACCACTGGAGAATCTTTACGCTGTGGGCCCAGGTGACGGCGAACCTCATCACTGGCCAATCACCGGAATATCCGGCGCATAGTTAATAGAAGGGAATATGCAAACCGTATGTTCCCCGTATTTATCTTGTTTTTGGCTTTGAAAAATCAATGATCCAAAATTGCTGGCTGCGATTAGACAAAACCGTCGCCATCTCGCTCGTATTAATTTTATAACACATTAAAATTAATGGGTTGTTATTCACAGCTCATTTTTGTCTATTTGCAAATCATATTTTCTCTTATTTATTTTAATTTATGCATCTTTTACTTTTTGGACTTCTCTATTTGCAAACCAATTCTAAAACTTGCATAAGAGCATTTCTTCTGTGACCCCCTTTCTCAGTCCGGCAATGACGAATTTCCCGGTTGCAGGCAAGGCCGTGCGGACTCATCTTGAGACGAGTGAGCTGCTCCCACTCAATTTTTTTAAAAATCAATATTATTAGCGCTATTTAAATCATGGCTAATACTTTTTATTTTAAAAAAAATTTAATTGCATTAGCCACAATTTAAACTATGACTAATATTTTATTCTTTAATATATATATATATATATATATATATATATATATATATATATATATATATATATATATATATATATATATATATATATACTAGCATCTTCGAACGGGCTCCACCCGTTCTCGATGCGTCGCTGCGGGCTTCGCCCGCAATCAAGCGGGCTTCGCCCGCCTGACCCCCCGGCGGGCTTCGCCCGCAATCATGCGGGCTTCGCCCGCAATCAAGCGGGCTTCGCCCGAATTATTGCGGGCTTCGCCCGCAATCAAGCGGGCTTCGCCCCTCTCCCCCCGACGGGCTTCGCCTCTCTCCCCCCGACGGGCTTCGCCCGCCCCCGGCGGTCTTCGCTCCCCCCCGGCGGTCTTCGCTCGCCCCCCGGCGCGCTTTGCCCGCTTTCGAAAAAATTAAAAGCCTCTCTCCCCCCGACGGGCTTCGCCCGCCCCCGGCGGTCTTCGCTCCCCCCGGCGGTCTTCGCTCGCCCCCCGGCGCGCTTCGCCCACCCCCCGACGGGCAAAGCCCGTCCCCTCCGGCGGGCTTCGCCCGCCTCCGAAAAAATTTAAATAATTATATAATTTAATAAATTTCGCCCCGACGCCCGTCCCCTCCGGCGGGCTTCGCCCGCCTCTGAAAAAATTTAAATAATTTTATCATTTAATAAATTATTATTATTTTTTAAATCAAATTATAATTTTCTAAACATTATATAATAACTTTTTATTTTTTATAAAAAAAATCAAAAATCCCCCCCGCTTCCGCCTGCCCCCCCAGCCAACCTCTTCTGTCGCCGGCGGCCTGCCCGGCGCCACCGGAGGGTTCGCCGGCCTCCGACGAACCCGCCGGGGGTTGTCCCGCGGCGAGCGGGCAGGGCCACCGCCGGCGGCGGCCCTGCCCGTAAGACCCAGATCAGGCGAACCCGCCGGGGGTTGTCGTCCCGCGGCGAGCGGGCAGGGCCACCGCCGGCGGTGGCCCTGCCCGCTCGCCGCGGGACAACCCCCGACGGGTTCGCCGGAGGCCGGCGAACCCTCCGGTGGCGCCGGGCAGGCCGCCGCCGGCTCCGCCGCCGGCGACAGAAGAGGTTGGCTGGGCGGGCAGGCGGAACGGGAGGCGTCGGGATTTTTGCCTGGATGAACAGTAAATTCATATGAGGTTTTTTTAATTGCAGGCCAATATGTATGAATCCTATGGCCAGAATCTATTTCCTGAAAATCGGACGGTCCAGATGCTTTTCATGGTGTGCTTTGAAATATGACTATTGTATTATATAATAAAGATATATATAAGTCACGGTTTAAAATGTGTACGCCCTATTTTTATCATTCTCTAAGCCCGACATGCCACACAAACAATTGGACAAGAGACTTCGATTAGGTCTCCTCCTCAACAACGACAAATTCTTTGTGATTGCAATCCCAGGTTTCTTCTTTGCGATTTACGGTCGATTCATTTGCTTTGAGGCACGTTTCAAGGGTAGCGATCTCTTTCATCGAGTTGATTGTGTATATACTTGACATTAAATTGCATTAGAGGTCCGCTCAAGAAGGACTTAGGCATGTTGTGTGAAGCATACCCGTAGCGATAGACCCCGATCGGTGATGCTTGATGTATGCATTTAGGCGATGATTTTTGAAAGTTATTTTCATAATTTATGTTAGGTTACTATGAAAAAAAATTTAAACGAAAAATAAGTGAAGGATTATCTAGTTCTTCTAGTAGACTTAATGCAATTTTTAAATCCACCCATACTGGAAAAAAATCTTTGCATCCGCCACTAGCTGCATGGTCTTCCCTTTTTTGTCACATGGCCACAATTGAAGAGAAGAGAGAGAACTCCCTGCCATAGTCTAATAGCTTCAAAATCTAGCCTCCCAAATGACTGTTATCTAGCCTCTAGCCCTCTCCTTATATTTCGCCTCTTGTCCATCTTCACTACAATTTCAGAGAGCAATGCTCTTCCTCTTCTTATATCGAGCCCATCTCGACAATCAAGGTTAACGCAATGACGCTCGACAAACAACGAGCTGTCTATGGGGCCTACATCTCTACTCCGACCTCTGAACACGATGTTTGCACGGTCAATGTCACTCACCGCTCCATGGAGTTCGATACAGTCGTTCATATCCCATCGACCCTACCCCATAAGCTAGGGTGTCATCTGGCCACTCCTGTCTCAACATAAGTTGTGAATTGACGTCTCGCACACCTCCCTTGTGGCTTGTATTTACTACACTCTCGTACCTAATGCATAAACTACGATTTGCAAGTGTTAATTATCAGAAACTATGTTTTCTTTACTTGAAAGGATTGTATTGAATGTTTTCTAAGGATGTTAGTTTTATGTTTCCGTTCTTCAAGAACTATGGCATGCATCTTCATATCTTTGGATTGGGTGGAGGAATGCTTATTCTATTTGTTAGTTTGTATAATGGTTATGGATCCTTAGCATTTTTTAACGAACAATCAAACAATTGGAGTAATAACCAGTGTTGTTGGAAGTTATGACATTTTTATTGTTAGTAAGGGGTTACATTTGCTAGAGAAATTACAATATTACTAAGATCTAAACAAATATTGTTTTGTAAGTTCTCTAACTAGTATTGATGTATGTTACTTTCATTTTAATGTGAAAAAATTTATTTGAATCTCATCTGTAAGTTTAGAATGTTTCCTGCTACTTCTAAGAGGATCTTGTATTAGTCTGCGAATAATAAAATTATCTACAGATGACAAATTTGACTCACTTTTGAGTTGGGAATATAAAAAATACGTGAATAGAAAAACATGATTTGCCAATAATAATTCCATAAAATTAAACCAAACTGAGTAGCTAAAGCAGGCAGCTACAAAAGCAACTAAACTGAGTCACATAGCGCATGCCAAGTAATGATTTCACATGAAGGCTACACCATTTTGTATCATTCTGAAGCCAATGCATATGCTTCTAATTATGGTTGTATCCCTTTACAGTATTCTGTACACATGATTAGTATGTAATAATCCATTTAAGTAATAATAAAGTATCTATGTTTTTTTTAAAATGACTTCATTTAGTTCTCCTTTAATATAATGAGGTTGTTCCCAATAATGTTTAACTTTACTGCCCAACCACCACTTTCTCCCGCATATCATGCTTTATGTTCATGACATATGTGGCCGAATGCATTAAAACACTTGGGTACTTAGTTAAAGGTGAGTCAAGCTTTGGTCAATATTCCTCAACTTATATTTATCAGGAAAATGGTGAGAATGCATTTCTCATTACATGGAAAGAATTATTGAATGTGTATAATCTACATGAAAATACTTGACTAAGAGATCTATTTAAACTAAAAGAGAAATGATCTCAAGTATAGGTGAATACAACTTTCACTGTTGGAATGAGTAGTACTCAATTGAGAGAAAGGTTTAACTACGATTTGAAGTAGTGCTTAAAAACCAACAATAATATAGTTGAATTTTTCACAAATTTTGAAAGAGTTGTTGGGCAAAAGCGGTATAAAGTTAGAAGCAGAATATAACTCACGACAGAAACTGCCTAGATTGACTTTGAAGAGGTCACCTTTGTTGAATCAATTATCAAATATATATACACCAAAGATATTTGAAGTATTTCAAAATGAAATCATTGGAATCATGTTACTTATTATTTCAAGTCATAATGTAATACAAGATAGACATGAGTATGTTGGTGGAGTCTTTGGTGCATATAGAAAATGTACAATATCTTTTAACACAACTGATTGGATAATTTCTCGTAGTTGTCGGATGTTTGAGAGTTGTGGTATCTTATATAGACATTGTAATAAAATTAATACACTTGATGTCAAAATAATACCTGAGAAATATTTAATCAAAAGATGGAGACGGAATGCAAAAGACAACAATATGTCTTATATTCATTAAGAGAGTTCAGGGTGACAAGAGCTAAGGAAAAAATTCGAGAGGCAATAAGTATGTACATGTCGTAATATGCAACATGCAACATTAAAAGCAATAAATGACCCTAAATATTACCATGATCCATCATCCTTAACATTCACAACACAAGGAATTAAAAAAAATGCTCGCTGTAAGAAACGGTGCGCCAAAACATGGATAGAAAGAATGAAAAAATCAAAGAAGTGGCACACAAGGAAAGAAAGTTGGGAAAAATAAAGTGTAAAGGTAATTAATTACTCATCTTTTGTCATACTAAGAGAAGAAAACTAATCATTCTACGCCACTTTAACAGGTCAATCAAATTAATTCGGGTATTGTTATATATAGACCGCGTTTGGCTATATATAAACTGAAATTTTCATTTTTTATTATTTGTGGTCCTTTTTTTCTACTATATACAAACAAATTTAAAACCTCCCTTGCCAAAAAAACAAATCTCATTTCAGCTCTAGCTGCTCCCCGCCTGCTCTCGTGATACCCCTCCCAATCCCCTCTCCCGTGCTCATGCCCAGGTCGCCGGCGGCCAAATGTCGCCTCAAAAATCTCTGGCGTCCATTCCAGACACATTCTTCAATCCCGGCGACCACCCCTCTTCCGACAATGGTGACGGAAGACTTCTTCCGTAGGACTGCGACAATCTTATCATCCATGCCAGCAACCTGCTTCTTCCAGATCTGGTCACGGTCGTGCTTCTTCCGTTTCGTTGGCTTCCCTGCTCGGCGAGTTAAAATATGGAAGAGGAATCAAGGAGGATTTTTGTTTTTTGAGATTTTTCCTCGTTTGTGTGTTTCAGAATAGTTTTCTACTACTTTTATTCACTCTCCACAGGGAACAAGGGTTCAATAAATGATTAAAATCAAGAAATAGTTTTCTGCTA
Organism: Platanthera zijinensis; assembly: GCA_039513925.1. Lineage (NCBI taxonomy): Eukaryota > Viridiplantae > Streptophyta > Magnoliopsida > Asparagales > Orchidaceae > Platanthera > Platanthera zijinensis. Next base: position 136,040,089 of record CM077091.1, on the reverse strand, counting down.
CTTTCGATATTTCCTCTACACGCCTCATGAATCCATTCCTCTTGCTCGCATTGCTTTGAAATACATCTTTGTTACGTTTATCTTGGCACGTGGATGATGAATTAGGCTCCGTTTGGGGGGACTTAGGCTTCGTTTGGGGAGACTTATTTTCACCGGTCAAGCGGTCACGACCGCATGTATCGGACCATAATTTATGGTCCGATACATGCGGTCGTGACCGCTTGACCGGTGAAAATAAGTCCCCCCAAACGGAGCCTTAGTTTCATCGGTCAAGCGGTTACGACCGCATGAACCGGCCTTTAATTAAGGTCCGATTCATGCGGTCGTAACCGCTTGACCGGTGAAAATAAGTCCTCCCAAACAGAGCCTTAGTATGTCTCCAAGTTCTTGCAGTAGATCCCAAACTAGATAAACATTTTAGTTAACATTTTATAATTCTCAATTTTTTCCATTACTAAGCAATAGCAGCAACGAAATTTTTCTGTGCCTTTGACATAGCAGAATTTTTGTGTGTCTTAGCCTGATAATTCATAAATGTTTCATTTTCTATACATGTTTAGCCGTAGAAATTGACTAAATTAAATTTTGAAAATGTAAATTATGAACAGGATTCATTATATAACATCTATACTCTACAGATATTTATAAAAAAGTATTTTTTTATATTGGTATGCATATAACAATGTTGTCTACATGTAGTCGGTTTTGAATTAATACGATTTATATATAACAATAGTTTGTATATAGTCAAACACGATCTATATATAACAATGCCCATTAATTCAGAGCAATGACTTTTACATGAACTTGCACCCCAAGATTATATTAGTTTCACGAATTTGTTGATGATGATAACTAAACTATAATTTTCCTTCTAAGAGCAATATTTGTTTGTACGTAACACAATTTAAAATTACTTATTTGTGCAGGGCATAAAGACGAGTGCGACTAGTTGACTCCTCTGTAGAATTTCAATTCTTGTGCTACAACATTGGCTAAATTTAGGATTGAGGATGTGATGGAGAATTTTGTTGAGATGGGTTGAAAAAAAATTAATGTTCAAATCATAGCCATAAATTCTACTATTTTGAAGTTTTTTATATTAGTAGCATTAAATTTAGGACTTGTCTATGATTTTTTTTACTTGTGTATGTATTCATCTCTCCAAATTTTATTCATCCAGCTTCTCTGAGTTTTTTTTATATCTGCAACTGAGCTGACAAAGGCATGAAATTTCTGATGTTCTTGAGCAGTCAGTAACTAATCATGATATGTTCTTTGAATTTGTTGGGGTGTTCCTTCTGTGTTGCAAAACTAGAAAGAGGATAGGGTGCAAAAGTTATTTCTCTGCTTGGATTGTTCTTGAGCAGTTTGTAACTCATTTTCAGTCGGAAGCTTAGCTCAATCTCGTCGACAACAACCACCTCAGATGCAGAAACAACTTGGAAAGAGGATAGAGGAGTAAAAGTCTAATATTAAACCTCATTTATTTGTGTCCCTTGGATTGGGGAGAGCCCATCCACACCATGAACTGGATTTTTCACACGGAAGTCGGCAATCACCCTCGGAATGCCCGAACCAAGCATCATCGTTGTAACGCCCCTGATTTTTTTTTGATGATATTATTTGATTTGGTATCGTCATATTTATGACGTCAGGATGTTATCTTTTTACGTCTTGTTGACGGCGCTGCATCGTTGGTGCGTTTTCGCGTCCGTTGGATCTGTTTGATCAGATTTTGAGGTTTTGATTGGATTGAATGTTTTTCTTGATTGAATGGATGAAGTTTTGAGGTTTTGGGCTTGTCCAATTTTATTGTGATCCGAGCATTTTGGAGTATCAGCGCGTGTTTGGATCTTTGTGATTATTTTGCTTGTGTAGCATTGGATGTTTGTGTCTCGAGAATGGTGCGTCGGATTCTAGTGTTGTCTTCACCGCTAAATTCGTAGAGTCAGCATTTTATTTCAGAATATTAGTCAAATCTGAATTTCTGATACTTTCCTGCTTAGCTCTCGGAAAACCATGCTTGTACTCGTGAAGACCATTCTCATTCTCGAGAAGCCGGGAGTTGTTCCTGAGAATTTTATAATTCTTCTTGAGAAATGATGTCTTTATTCTCGAGATGTCAAGAAGCCCTTCTCGAGAAGTCCATAGCCTTTTTTCGAGAAGTCAGCATGCACTGTGACGCTACTGTTCTCATGCTAGGGGAAGGAGCTACTGTCTGGAAAGAACCCGGAATCCGGACCGAAAGATTACCTCTGAGAGAATCTGCTTGGAAGGCTATCATGCTCACAGGGGGGTGTCAGAAGTCGCGTAGCTAAGAGGAATTAGATATGTTAAAAAGCGCTCAAACCTGCTTACAGGATGAATTAAAGTACCAAGTAAAGATATGGAAAGATGTGATGTGATCACATGGGCATAGTAAGGAGGGTGTAAAGGAGATCACATTATCAAGTGGATTCCTGCCAAATAAAAAAAGGGGTTGATTGCTTTCCAAAGAAATTAGTGGATCATTTCGGATTCAGAAGCTTCGGTCTTTCCTTCCGGAAATGCAAAATCTCAATCTGAATTATGATGATCAATTGTTTCCCCTCCTGATGCCGCTAGTGCAAGTAGAGATCAAGGAGCATAAGGAGTTCTCGCTCTTCATCCGTTGAACTCTTCCTTCTTCCATTAGCGCATTTCGCTAAGTGCCTTTGAGATACAGTCATGACGGACCACTGCCTTAATTAGGGATTTCTTCTATATAGCAAAGTCTTATTGGACCCCCTTGAGTAGGACAAAAGAGGACTCCTAACCTCTATCTTTCTAGGAATGTCATTGCATGAAGGGACCTGAAAACCTCTACGTTCGAAAAGAAGTCTGACATAAACCATAATGTGATCAGGTCAGATGGGTGCCATTGCAAGAGTGAGTCTGGATCGTATGAGGCTGATGAAATCTATAGAACTCTCTCGCGAAAAAAAGTAGAGTCTCTTTTTGTGTACTCTTTAGGGTATGAAATATGCTCTTTCTCTATACCTTCTTATTAGGGTTGACGACACCTTGCTTCGAAAGGGCGAGGAGAAAATTAGATCCCTTGATTCTTGATCCCTCTTGAAGTTCTTAAGACCACAACCTTAAGAGTCTTCAATGAGGTCTTGATAGATCTCTGGCTTATGGTTTATCAGACAAGAATTCCCGAGATGCTAATAGCCAGGGTTAAGAAGAATGAGACTAAAGGTGAACCTTTAGTAGAATGCTAGAGTCTTTATATATGCTAATTGTCCAGTCCCTTTTTGTACTCGAGCTCTACCCTTTTTTTCTCGAGAAGTCCGTAGTTTTTCTCGAGAAGTCCCTTTTTGTACTCGAGATCTACCCTTTTGTTCTCGAGAAGTCCTCTTGTTCTCGAGAAGGCTCTACCTTTTACTCGAGAATATGAGTCTTTGTTCCCGGATAGTACTTCTACTTGTTCTCGAGAAACCTTTCTTTTGTACCCGAGAATATTCTTTAGTTCTCGAGATACCCTCCTTCTATTCTCGAGAGACATTCCACTCAAGAAATTCTTACTTCATTTCGAGAAATCCGGTTCAGCTGACTCAACCATCTCCTTAAGTGTAATGATTCCAATATTTTATTCATTTCAATATTATATACGAGTGACAGGCACGGGCCTCCGGCCCGATGGCCACGCGCCACAGTGCCCGGCCGGCGACGGCGGGCTACGCCCCCGCCTGTTTTATTAATATTTTAAATATGATTTATAATATTACATTTTATGTATAATATTTTAAATATGTTTTTTAATATAATATTTTATGTATTATATTTATATATTATAAATATAATATATATATATATATATATATAATATTTTAAAAAACAAATCCCTTTTTTTTGCCCAGCCCCGCCGTCCCCCCTATTTCCAATGCCGTCGGCGGCCTGATCGGCGCCCACCGGCGGGTTCGCCGGACTCCGACGAACCCTCCGGGGGTTGTCCGGCGACCGGCGGGCAGGGCCACCGCGGCGGCCCGCTCGTAGACCCAAATCCTGCCCTTCCCGTGAGACCCAGATCTGGGTCTCACGGGCAGGGCTACCACCGGCGGTGGCCCTGCCCTCCGGTCGCCGGACAACCCCCAGAGGGTTCGCCGGAGTCCGACGAACCCGCGGGTGGGCGCCGATCAGGCCGCCGGCGTCATTGGGTCTCAGGGGCAGGGCCACCGCCGGCGGTGGCCCTACCCGCCGGTCGCCGGACAACCCCCGGAGGGTTCGCTGAAGTCAGGCGAACCCGCCGGTGGGCGCCAGATCAGGACCGCCGTCGTCATTGGAAAGATGGGGGACGGCAGGGTTGGGCAGAAAAAGGGCATTTCTTTAGGCTGGGCTCGGGATTCAGGAGAGAGAAGGAGTTTGCTTTTGGGAAAATTTTATTTGCAGTCCAGATCTTATCGATCCAACGACCTTGTTTTTCCCCTATTTTCGAACTCACGCTATTGACAGACCACCATATATCTTTTTAGAATAGTATAGATATACACATATATATTTAAGAAAACTTCTTCTCCTCCTCCTTTAGCCGTGCTTCCTCCTTCCTGAGCCATAGAGGCATGAGTGAGTGAGAGAACTTCTGTTCGTGAATCTTCTAGTGGCCGCCGACGGTGCTCCGGTACTCGAAATTTTCAGCCGAGCATAGATCCGGATAGCTCTCAACGAGAGCTATGTAACACCTCCCCTGTAATGACCGTATAATATGGGTCCGGCCGGGGTCCCATAACATACAGACGTCACAGCTTTAGCGTTAAAAGATGATATTTACTACCCAGCTCAAAACTCAGAATAAACTAACAGCGGAAACATAAAACAAGACCAGAAGTTATCCACATACATATGAGTATCAAAATGGCCTTAAGGCCTTACAACGATAGAGAGTCCAAAACTCAAATGATAACGTCAAACACCAACGTGCATAAGCACTCCTAGACTACCTCGGTATGCAAGCCAGAAACCTAGAGCATCAAACATACAATGCCACAAAACAGAGTTAGTACAAAACTTGGAACACTTCAAGAGGCTTAGGCCTTTTTGGCCGACGAGCTAGCTCTTGCCTGTGATCCTTGCCCTGTAATAATTTGGTGGTAACGTGGGTCAGCAAAGGCTGACCTCAACTGTGTAATATACATAAACATGTAAAGCAGTAAAACAAGTTTGGATGTCTCATACAACAAACATGTTTCTACGTTGAGCACAAGAAAAAGGGGGCCTACAGTGCATCATGTATGCAATCCTGGGTTTCACCCAAGGCACTCTAAGCGTATGAATCTAACACATCATCACGCATCATCAACCGGGTACTTTCAATTTCCCCATCAGCGTCAAGCCGCAAATAAAAAGGAAAAATGTAATTCCCCTAATGGAAAACTTGTCAAGGCCCCACCCACTCTTGGGTCTTAGACCCAGGCTTGCCTGCAAACCCTGACTTCTCACATCAAGATTCCGTCTCACACACAAACCGATTCTAAGTACCCTTGCTTGACCCCACCCGCTCGTGGGCTTCCTTGCCCAGGCTTGTCCTATTCTTGGCGTTCTCGTCAGTCTCACCGAAGGGGACTAGTCTCACCGGGACACTCTCCCCACATGACTTGCAAGTCACGGGATAGCCAGCTAACCACGGAGACAAAGCCGCACCTTAGCACATCACAATCCATAGCCATTCCCACCCTAATCCGTCATTCGTATGACAACGTTCCCGCGCACCAAGGAAACCATCTACCGCCAACGCGGAGCTAACCTTGTCCGGTTCCGGTTACACATACTCACTCGAAAATGGGGGGAAAACACGTACATCACAAACAACATCTTGCCGCAATGGATTTCTACAAAATCCTTAAGGCTCGCTATGCAACATCACCGAGTCGGACTAACGGTCGCGACTACGGCTTCACTTACAATGCCTAATCCACTAACAGAGCGGATCTCTAATCCAATATCATGTCGGGGACGGACATAATCGACGCGGTGGTTCCTCTTGAACCAAGGAGACCCAAACCCCTCTCATTTGAGAGATCTGGTGCCCAAAAGCTTGAAAGAAAGAGATGTTATGCATGCATCCTAGAGATCGAGAGGAGAAATTTCGTTACCTTACGACCCCTCTTCCTAGCCATAGAATCCTTGCTTTGATCGGCTTGACACGAGCGCCTCCACGCCCTCTCATCGGATCTGGTCTCAGAAAGACAATCGGAGCTCTGAAGCTCCGTCAATGGCAGAAGGAAGCTCTCTCCTTCCTCCTCCCTTCTCTCCCTCTCCACCCTACTCTCAAACTAAACGATGAGAAAATGAGGGAAAAACCCTCTCAGTCCTAATAAAACTGATTGGGCATAAGATCCTGGGCCTTTGGATCGAATTTGGGGAGGCATTGAATGGTCACGAAATAAAATGACGGAACAACACCCGTCTGCACGATCAGTGGCGCATGATTAGTGGTCGTGCGCACTAGATCCCATGATCGTGCGATCACCACTGGCAGAACTCCAGAAAGAAAAACGGCAAATGCGCACGAGCAGCGGCACACGACCAGCACTCTGTCCAATGGTCGTGCGTTTCCCCAGGCAGAACTTGGAAAAATGGAGAATAGTGTGCACGATCAGTGGCGCACGACCAGTGGTCGTGCACACTAGATCCAGTGATCATGCGCTCTAGATCCAAAGTCGATCTCATCGACCTACCGCTAGTGGCGTCTCTACTGCCGGGCGCTAGCTTCCAGCGACTCCAGGTCTGAAAACTGGGGTGTTACAACTCCACCCCCCCCCCCCTTACAAGATTTTTGTCCCCGAAATTAATCTTCATACAAGGAGACAGCAAGAAAATTTATTGCAACAAAATAAAAACTTTGTTGCTACAAAATGGTTACTGTTTAACTTGCACAAATAACTCGGGATAGTCCTCGCGCATTGCTTGCTCACGCACCAAAGTGAACTCGTCATGCCCGCAGTTATCCCAACGCACCTTCACGAGCTTGACTTTTTTGTTCCGCAATTGCCAAACTTCTGTATCCTCTATACTCACTGGACGAACTCGCATCCTTAAGTCTCCTTCTATCGGCACCGATGCCGATTCGATCAACACACTAGCATCCACTAAGGTTTTCCTCAAAACGGAGACATGAAAAACGTCGTGTAATCTACTCAGCTCTGTGGTCAACGCCAACCGGTACGCTGTTTCTCCCACCCATTCTATAACCTCGAAAGGTCCCAAAAACCTCAGACTCAACTTCTTGAGTCGATGAATCCGCGAAACCCCCTTGAATGGCTTGATCTTTAGATATACCCAGTCGCCAACCGCAAATTCCACATTCCTATGGCGAGCATTAAAATATTTTGGTTGCCGATCTTGAGCAACCTTCATGCGCTCTTGAATGGTTTGCACCAACTCGCATGCATCGGCAACCACTTTTTTTCCCAAAAGTTTGGTGTCTCCTACCTCTGTCCAAGACATCGGTGTTCAACACTGCCTCCCATACAAAGCTTCGTATGGCGTCATCTTTATACTTGTCTGGTAACTGTTGTTATAGGCAAACTCCACCATGAAGAGGTGGTCTTCCTACTTCTTACCGAAATCAAGAGTACACATTCTCAACATATCCTCCATAGTACAATTCGTTCTTTCGGTTTGACCATCAGTTTGAGGATGGAACGTCGTACCGAACTTAAGCTTCGTGCTCAGACACTTCTATACCAGCCTCCAGTCTTTGGACGTGAATCGCCCATCTTGATTACTAACTATACTCTTAGGAATTCCATGTAGTCGCACAATGTTGTGAACATATAACTCTACCAGCTTCTCCACGATGTCCTCTTTCCGATTTGGGATGAAGTGAGCCACTTTGGTCAAGCGATCCATGATCACCCAAATCGCGTCGTTACCCTACTGCGATCGAGGTAACCCATGTACAAAGTCCATGGAGATGTCATAGAATTTCCACTCAGGAATAGGAAGAGGCTTCAGGAACCCGCCCGGCTTTTAATGCTCGGCCTTCACCTTGACACTGACTCACGTACAAAGCTATGTCCCACTTCATACTAGGCCACAAAAAGGATTTCTTCATATCCAAGTACATCTTTGTACTGCCCAGGTGAATGGAGTACTTCGTAAAATGAGCCTCAAACATCAACTCTTCAAGGAGCTTGCCGAACTGCGGTTGTAACACCCCTATCCGTCACATGGCATATAGCAGTAGGTCCGGCCGGGGCCCGACGCCATATACCGCAGACAGACCGTGGAGTTACGCATCGCATTATCATACTCACAATTTGAAAGACAACGTCCTACGCAACACCTAGCGGAAGCATTTTAGGTTATTAAAAAGAACCCAACAATAAGCATGAATGTCCACTAATGATAAAACCCATAGGAATGAAACGACTAAAAATACACAAAACAGTCCTCGGCCTTAAGGCCTTACAAACATTGTTCTCTTAACCAAATAGTGTCTTTCATACATCGGCGCGCAGGCCGGCCAAATATGAATATGAAAAACAAAACTAAATCTTCAGCCTTCATGGGCTAGCGCTGCAACTTGGGCTTTAGCCTGCTATTTGCCGCTCGGCTCCGCAGCAGCACCTGTAAGAAGCAATCCACCGAAGAGGTGGCAATTTACACGAGTAACCGGTCAGCAACGCTGACCAAATTATAACGACCCCGCCCCGCAATTGCGGGACGGCGGTGCTCCTTCCCTGCATAACAACTAACATAGCAATATATAAATCTATATAACTATTCGCCACAAGTGTCGGCACGCACGGCCGTACACCCCGTGCTCTCAGGGCACTAATTGGTGAATCCGGTCCGGACCCGGTCCGTTCCCGCGATTCCACCGTCGTCTCGTGGACGACAATTCTCGTGAGCAAATAGCCCTTTCAGCCGAAGCCTAGGCCCGTTTCCAGCCCCCCGGGAAGTCCCATGTACTTTAGGTCGCTTCTACCGAGACCACTTGGAATGGGTAGAGTTCCACCCGCCCGTTGCTCACTTCACCACGGCCATTTAGCCATCGGTGCGGGCCAAGTTTCTCCTCATTCCCACAATCGATCAAAACACGCACATAACCCCGTTATGTACCGATTTGCCCTCCAAGGCAACATCGTGGCGGCAATGCGATTCCGCCCAAGCTTTCCGGGTGCGCCTCGAGGTTAATCCCCAAGGATCCCTGTATGCAATCTACCGCGTAGAAATTTCGGAAAACTGAAATCATCGGTGCGGAGTCTTCTCCGACCATGCAATGCAACATCACCGATTCGGGCTAAACCCGAATGGGCTTCACACACAATGCCTACGCCCGTACTTCGATTCCGGGCTCTAACAACGGGGACTTTACATATCTACCCGAAGGGATTCCGCTCCTCAACGCTTACTCGCGAGAGGGGGATTTCCCCATGCAAAGGAAGAAGGGCGACTACACATGCCCTATGAAGAGGATCGTTACCCTCGTAGATTTTCGCGCGCCCGTCATGAAGAAGTAGACGGTTGAAAAGCTTCGCCTCGCTCTTGCCGTCGAGGATCCGGTCTCGGATCGAGATTCGGTGCTCCGGTGCTCCGCCGGCGGCCGGATCTCCTCTTCTCCTTCCTTGCTCTCCCTTCTCTCTAAACTTTTAGAAAGAGAGTCTAGGGTTTGAAATGAGGGTTTAGAACCCTTCAACCCTAAATTAAATGTTTGGGCGGACCATCCTAGGCCGTTAGATGAGATTTGATGGAAAATCGGACGGCCACGGAGTCATTTTACGGATTCTGCACCCGTCCGCACGACCAGTGGCGCACGGTCAGTGGTCGTGCGCCCTATGTCAGTGATCGTGCATTTTCGTTAAACAGGGATTTGACATTATACTTTCATTACGCACGACCAGTGGCGCACGGTCAGTGGTCGTGCGCCCTGTGGTCAGTGGTCGTGCGCTAAGGGAAAAACTGCACAGTTCAACGCCCTTCCGCCGACGGTTACTCTACCGCGAGGCGTTAACTCCCACCGACTCCAGGACTGAACATGGGGTGTTACAACTCTCCCCCCCCCTTAAAAGAATTTCGTCCCGAAATTACGAATAGCAAGTAAACAACTTAAACTTAAACGGTACCTGAGTTGAAGAGTTCGGGGTACTCCTCGAGCATGGTTTGCTCTCGTTCCCACGATAGCTCCTCACGACCGCAATTGTCCCAACGGACTTTCACCGTCCTGATTTCTTTGTTCCGAAGCCGCTTGACCTCGAAATCTTCGATAGAAATGGGCTTGACCTTGGTCGTCAACCCTTCCTCAACCGGTACTTGATCAACCGCTAACACTTGCGACGGCTCTTGCACCGCCTTCCGCAATACTGAGATGTGGAATACGTCATGCAAACAACTCAGTTCCACAGATAATCTCAACCGGTAGGCCGCTTCTCCGATCCGTTCTAGAATCTCGAATGGCCCAAGGTATCTCGGACTCAACTTTTTCAAGCGTCGAACCCGTGACACCCCCTTGAACGGTTTGATCTTCAGGTATACCCATTCGCCAACATTGAACTCCACGTTCCTATGTTTGGCATTAAAATACTTAGCCTGCCTGTCCTGAGCTATAAGCAAGCGCTCTCGTATCGTTTGCACCAAAGAAGTCGCATCTTCGATCTCCTGACGATTGTAAAGTTTCGACTCACCCGTCTCCAACCATGACAACGGCGTGCGACACTTTCTCCCATAAAGAGCTTCGAACGGTGCCATCTGGATACTTGCTTGGTAACTGTTATTGTACGCAAACTCGACCAAGTATAAGTGATCCTCCCACCGTTTTCCGAAGTCCAACGCACACATGCGAAGCATGTCTTCCAATGTCCTGTTGACTCGCTCGGTCTGGCCATCCGTCTGCGGATGAAACGCCGTGCTAAACTTCAGTTTCGAGCCCAACATCTGATGTACTAGCCTCCAGTCATTGGACGTGAAGCGTCCATCGCGATCACTCACAATGCTGCGGGGCACTCCGTGCATTCGCACAATATTATCCACGTAGAGTTTTGCTAGCTTCTCCACCGGATCATCCTTCCTCATCGGGATGAAATGCGACACTTTTGTCAATCTGTCCACGATCACCCAGATGGCGTCGTTTCCCTTCTGCGATCTTGGCAATCCATGCACAAAATCCATAGATATGTCGTCGAATTTCCACTCCGGAATGGGTAAGGACTTCAAGAAACCTCCCGGCTTTTGACATTCCGCCTTCACTAGGGCGCAGGTTTGACACCTCGCCACATAAAGCGCTACATCTTTCTTCAGTCCTGGCCACCAGAATAGTTTCTTCACGTCTTTGTACATTTTTGTACTCCCCGGGTGGATTGAGTACTTGGTATGGTGAGCCTCGTACAACAATTCCTCCCGTAGATTACCTACGTTGGGGACGCACAAACGATCGTCCTTTCTGAGCAATCCGTCCTCCAACATAAATTGGGAATTTGACCCATCCAAAACACCATCCATGAGTTGCTTCATAACATCATCCACAGCTAAAGCCTGCCGAATCCTATCAGCCAGGTCATACTGCACCTCTGTCCAACTCAAACGCGCTTCGGCGCCCGTTTGTCTATCTACACAGAAGATCTCCAAATCCTCTAACTCTTGAATCAATCGTGCATCATGCACCAACAGCCAACTAGCACGTGCGGGAGTTCTGCGACTCAACGCATCCGCCACCGCATTGCCCTTCCCCGGCACATAATGAATTTTGAAGGTGTAGTCCCCCAGGAACTCCATCCACCTCCTTTGCCGCATATTCAAGTCCTTCTGATCCAGCAAGTACTTCAAGCTCTTGTGGTCGGTGTAAATATCAACTTTCACACCGTAAAGGTAGTGTCTCCACAGCTTCAGTGCATGTATCACGGCCGCTAACTCCAAGTCATGGACCGGATAATTCCTCTCGTGTACCTTCAGCTGCCGCGAGCCGTAGGCAATCACACTCCCACGCTGTAGTAGTACACATCCCAAGCCACTCCCCGAAGCATCACTGTAGATTTCGAATCCCTCGGTCCCACTCGGCGAACATAAGATTGGCGCCGTGGTCAACCGACCCTTTAACTCCTCAAAAGCTTGTGCGCACTCCGGCGACCACACAAACCTTTGATCCTTTCTTGTCAACGATGTGAGAGGTAACGCTATCCGCGAGAAGTTCTCTACGAAGCGCCTGTAGTAGCCGGCAAGTCCTAGGAAACTTCGGACTTCCGCTACCGAGGAAGGAACAGGCCACTCCCGTATCGCCACTATCTTCGCCGGATCTACCGCAATCCCTGCTCCACTAATGATGTGGCCAAGGAAAGCCACCGAGGATAACCAGAACTCGCATTTGGAGAACTTAGCATAGAGCTGGTTCCTCCTCAGTGTCTCCAACACCATGCACAGATGTTTGTAGTGATCATCTTCGCTCTGAGAGTATACCAGGATGTCGTCGATAAACACGATCACAAACCGATCCAAGTACTCTCTGAATGTTCTGTTCATCAGATCCATAAATACGGACGGCGCATTCATCAGTCCAAACGGCATAACCGTGAACTCGTAATGTCCATAACGCGTGCTGAACGCCGTTTTAGGGATATCACTCTCCTTGATCTTCAACTGGTAGTACCCAGACTTCAGATCCAACTTCGAATAAACTGTAGACCCCACTAGCTGGTCAAACAGATCGTCGATCCTCGGAATCGGGTATTTGTTCTTCTCGGTGAGCTTGTTCAACTCCCGGTAGTCGATACACAGCCTCAGACTTCCATCCTTCTTCTTGACGAAGAGGACCGGTGCACTCCAAGGTGACGAGCTTGGACGCACGTACCCCTGATCCAACAGTTCTTGCAATTGGACCTTCAGCTCTGCCATCTCCTTCGGCGCTAGCCGATAAGGTGAGCGGGACACAGGTTTGGCACCTGGCACCAGCTCTATTGTGAAATCAATCTCTCTTTGGGGTGGAGCCCCAGGGAGATCATCGGGAAACACGTCAGGATACTCCGAAACCACTGGGATACTATCCAGACTCGTCTTAGGCTTTGCGGCCTCCACTAACGCGAAAAACAGCTCTGCTCCAGCACGAACCGCCTTGACCACCTGAAGAGCAGACATCAGTGTCTTGCTCGCCCCTTTAATGCCCTCGAACGTAGTCTCGCGACTAGTATTTGCCCCCAGTTTAACTTCCTTCCGACTGCAGTCAATATAGGCTCGCTGCTCCGAGAGCCAATCCATCCCAAGGATCACGTCAAACTCCACTAGCGGAAGTAACGACGCCTGCAGATCGAATTCCTGATCCCCAATCTGAATCTTCACGAGGCATACTCTATCTACGCGCATAGAGCATCCATTGGGGAGTAGCACATCCAGTTTGTCCTTAGCCATCGAAGAAGGGACTCCGATGCGCGATACGAATTCTTCGGACATAAAGGAGTGCGACGCTCCCGTATCAAATAATGCCCTTGCTGGGCTATCGGATATCAAAACGAAGCCTAGCATAGGAAATATAAGCTAACATGCAAACAGGTAGTTATTCAAATAAGGTTAAACTGCAATAATTTAACTCATACCTGTCACCACGTCAGCCTGTTTGATGGCTTCTTGCAGGCCAAGGTTGTACACCCTGGGCTGAGCTGGAGTATGGTGAGATGCGGATGACTCCGCCATCTTCCCTTTCTCTTCATAAGTTGCTCCTGGCTTTCTCTCGGACTTTGGACGTCCGCTCCAACAATCACGGGCAAAGTGCCCTGGCTTCCCACAGTTATAACAAGCACCTGGGGTGCGCGCTGTCGTTGCTCCCGAGGCACCAGAAGAGGGGGCTTGACTTGACGTCTTGGCCCTCTTATTCCACCTCTGAAACTTTGACTTCGTAGCGTTCGGCACCTTGAACTCGGGCTTCTGCACACCCAGCTCTTTCTTTCCAGAGATTCTTGCCAACTCTCGCTCCAACGATCGAGCCGAGCCGACCAAGGTTAGAAATCCTTGCGTCAACGGCCCTGATAGAAGTACCTTGAGATCATCTCGCAGTCCTTCATAGAAACGGTTCGTCTTCCGTTCCTCATCGCCAAAAGTAGGAGCTGCATAACGACCCAGCCTTGTGAACTCATGCAGATAATCATCCACGTTTTGACTCCCTTGTTGCAGTCTGAGGAATTGATTTTCCAGTTCTATCTTCTCGGTCGACGGTAGGTACCGCGCCATGAACATTCTCGAGAATTCTTCAATAGAAACCTCTTCCAACTGTCTTTCGACTAGATGGTGTTGCTCCACACCGTCCCACCACAGCCTTGCCTCGCCATCCAATAAGAAAGTGGCTATGGCGGTTTTCTGATCCGCTTCGGTTCTGGTTGTCGAAAGGATCCGCTTAACGCGTGATAGCCAATCCTCCGCTTGTGATGGGGTTCCACCCCCCGAGAATATTGGCGGATTGAAGCTCATCACGTGCTTCAGTTGACAATCCGTCGTACGCCTTGGTGGTCTAGGCTCCTCAGCCACCACAGGCACTGTCGCTCTCGCAGGTTCTTGCTCAATCTCCGGTGCTGGACGTTGTACCTGCCCTGCAGGTTGGGCATTTAGTGCGGCAAGCACCGCCTCGGTAACCAGCCGAATAGTTTCAGCAGATGGAGGTGTTGCAGGCGCCTCGCTTGGTGCCCTACTCTCCGCTGAACGTGTACGGGCTGACTGCCCTGCCCCACTCCTAGTCACCTAGATAAACAAAACCGACAAATAAGCGACAAGCACATTGCTAAAAAGCAATCATTTGAACGTTTAACTTGTTCAAAACTGTGTATTTTCATTCCTAAGTGGACATTCATGGGTTCTTTTTCATGTTATAACGATGACGCACGTGATAGTGCTCACCACCCCTTAAAAGAATTCGTCCGCGAATTCCAATAAGCAAGACCGAAACCGTTAGTCTGATACCAATTTGTAACACCCCTATCCGTCACATGGCATATAGCAGTAGGTCCGGCCGGGGCCCGACGCCATATACCGCAGACAGACCGTGGAGTTACGCATCGCATTATCATACTCACAATTTGAAAGACAACGTCCTACGCAACACCTAGCGGAAGCATTTTAGGTTATTAAAAAGAACCCAACAATAAGCATGAATGTCCACTAATGATAAAACCCATAGGAATGAAACGACTAAAAATACACAAAACAGTCCTCGGCCTTAAGGCCTTACAAACATTGTTCTCTTAACCAAATAGTGTCTTTCATACATCGGCGCGCAGGCCGGCCAAATATGAATATGAAAAACAAAACTAAATCTTCAGCCTTCATGGGCTAGCGCTGCAACTTGGGCTTTAGCCTGCTATTTGCCGCTCGGCTCCGCAGCAGCACCTGTAAGAAGCAATCCACCGAAGAGGTGGCAATTTACACGAGTAACCGGTCAGCAACGCTGACCAAATTATAACGACCCCGCCCCGCAATTGCGGGACGGCGGTGCTCCTTCCCTGCATAACAACTAACATAGCAATATATAAATCTATATAACTATTCGCCACAAGTGTCGGCACGCACGGCCGTACACCCCGTGCTCTCAGGGCACTAATTGGTGAATCCGGTCCGGACCCGGTCCGTTCCCGCGATTCCACCGTCGTCTCGTGGACGACAATTCTCGTGAGCAAATAGCCCTTTCAGCCGAAGCCTAGGCCCGTTTCCAGCCCCCCGGGAAGTCCCATGTACTTTAGGTCGCTTCTACCGAGACCACTTGGAATGGGTAGAGTTCCACCCGCCCGTTGCTCACTTCACCACGGCCATTTAGCCATCGGTGCGGGCCAAGTTTCTCCTCATTCCCACAATCGATCAAAACACGCACATAACCCCGTTATGTACCGATTTGCCCTCCAAGGCAACATCGTGGCGGCAATGCGATTCCGCCCAAGCTTTCCGGGTGCGCCTCGAGGTTAATCCCCAAGGATCCCTGTATGCAATCTACCGCGTAGAAATTTCGGAAAACTGAAATCATCGGTGCGGAGTCTTCTCCGACCATGCAATGCAACATCACCGATTCGGGCTAAACCCGAATGGGCTTCACACACAATGCCTACGCCCGTACTTCGATTCCGGGCTCTAACAACGGGGACTTTACATATCTACCCGAAGGGATTCCGCTCCTCAACGCTTACTCGCGAGAGGGGGATTTCCCCATGCAAAGGAAGAAGGGCGACTACACATGCCCTATGAAGAGGATCGTTACCCTCGTAGATTTTCGCGCGCCCGTCATGAAGAAGTAGACGGTTGAAAAGCTTCGCCTCGCTCTTGCCGTCGAGGATCCGGTCTCGGATCGAGATTCGGTGCTCCGGTGCTCCGCCGGCGGCCGGATCTCCTCTTCTCCTTCCTTGCTCTCCCTTCTCTCTAAACTTTTAGAAAGAGAGTCTAGGGTTTGAAATGAGGGTTTAGAACCCTTCAACCCTAAATTAAATGTTTGGGCGGACCATCCTAGGCCGTTAGATGAGATTTGATGGAAAATCGGACGGCCACGGAGTCATTTTACGGATTCTGCACCCGTCCGCACGACCAGTGGCGCACGGTCAGTGGTCGTGCGCCCTATGTCAGTGATCGTGCGTTTTCGTTAAACAGGGATTTGACATTATACTTTCATTACGCACGACCAGTGGCGCACGGTCAGTGGTCGTGCGCCCTGTGGTCAGTGGTCGTGCGCTAAGGGAAAAACTGCACAGTTCAACGCCCTTCCGCCGACGGTTACTCTACCGCGAGGCGTTAACTCCCACCGACTCCAGGACTGAACATGGGGTGTTACAGCGGTACACAAATCCTTCCATCCTTCCTCAGAATCCCATCAATCATTTCTCAGGCGCTACTCTCGCACTTTTGAGCTTCCACCACGTATGGCTGGAACTCCACATCCAAACAAGTATCTTCCCGAACCCGATCGGTTAAGTCATTTTGCAACTCAATCCAGTTCAAAAGAGCCATGCTAGACTCACCTCTCGCTACACACTCGATGTCAAGGGACTCCCAATCCCGCTCCAACCGCTCATCATGAGCTTCGATCCAATTCCCTTTCCCAAAGTATTTTCTACTCAAGGCATCTGCCACCACATTGGCTTTGCCTGGCATATACTAAATCACCACCTTATAGTCTCCAAGGAACTCGACCCACCTGCGCTGTCACATATTCAAGTCCTTCTGATCTAGTAGATACTTCAGGCTTTTGTGGTCCGTGAAGATCTCCTCCTTCGCACCATAGACATAGTGCCGCCACAAATTCAACGCAAAAATTACCGCCGCAAATTCCAAGTCGTGGACGGAGTAATTCCTCTCGTGAGTCTTCAACTGCCTATACCCAAAGGCTGTCATACTGCCATGTTGCACCAATACGCAACCCAAACCGCAACCTGATGCGTCACTGAAATTTGAAATCCTTCAGTCCCTTTTGGCAGACTTAGGATTGGAGCTGTCATCAACCTTTCCTTCAGGGTGTCAAACGCCTGACTGCACTCCTAAGTCCACACAAACTTTTAGTCCTTAAGAGTTAGTGAAGTGAGGGGTAGAGCTATCCGCGAAAAGTTTTCCACGAACCTTCTATAGTACCCGGCTAGTCCAAGAAAACTTCAGACTTCCGCCACGGTTCTCAAAATCGGCCAATCTCTAATAGCTTCCACTTTTGTTGGATCTACCGCCACCCCATCCCCACTAATCACATGACCCAAAAATGTCACCTTCTCTTGCCAGAACTCGCACTTCGAGAACTTTGCATAAAGTCGGTTCTCTCTCAACACTTGCAAGACTACTCTCAAGTGAGTCTCATGCTCCACCTCTATTTTGGAGTAAACCAGAATGTCGTCAATAAAGACAACTGCAAAAGAGTGCAAGTATTCCCGAAATACTCGATTAATCAAATCCATGAATACAGATGGTGCGTTCACAACCCGAATGACATCACCAAGAACTCAAAGTGACCATACCTCGTACCAAACACTGTCTTAGGTATGTCCTCGTCTCGAATTCGCAATTGATAGTATCCTGACTTCAAGTCCAACTTTGAATACACCACTTACCCCACCAACTAGTCGAATAGGTCATCTATCCGAGGAATCAGATACTTATTCTTGATAGTCAGTTTATTCAATTCTCGGTAGTCTATGCACAACCGCATACTACCATCTTTCTTCTTCACGAACAACACCAGTGCGCTCCACGGTGAAGAACTGGGTCTGATATACCCCTGCTCTAACAGTTCCTGCAACTATACTTTGAGTTCGGCCAACTCTTTTGGTGCCATCCTAAAAGGAGGACGTGACACCGACCTAGCCTTTGACACTAACTCAATCGAGAAATCAATCTCCCATCGAGGAGGTGCTAGGAAGCTCATCAGGAAATACATCCTCGAACTCTGCCACTACAGGTACTTCTCCAAGGGATAACCTAGAGAGACGAACCTCCAAGAATGCTATAATAGCTACTCCTCCCCGGTTAACTGCCCGCACCAACTGCATGGCCGTAATCAGGGAACAGGCCAATAAGACCCTCAAACTTAACTTCTGCCTGCCCTCAAAAGTTCTTGAATCCTCGCCCACCAATCCTCCACATCGGTCGGCGTGCCGACTCCCTTAAACGTTAGAGGATGGAATCTCAGAAAATATTTCATCTGCTGGTCCCTGTGCCAGACAACCACCCTTTCAGCCAAAGGCTTTGCTTGCCTGACCCCTCCACCCGACATGGTTGTTGCCGCATCTAGGGTAGCAGGAGTTGCTACCTGAGCAACTGGGATCACAACTTGTGCTATCGCTGCAGCTTGGGCCGCTAGCATTGCCTCTGCAAGCATACGACAGAAATCAGATGGGGTTACCCCCATGCCCAACGGACCTAGAGCTGTAGCACTGCTCGCTGAAGGCTCTTATCGAGGCCTTGACATCCCTGCCTTGCTGCTTGCACCCTTAACAAAAGCAAGGTAAACACAAATCAGTCTATAATCGCAAGACTCAAACACAAGGACACTCATGGTCCCACAATACTCCTATGAGGATAACTTCTCTTACGCGATCCGATTATGACATTTGACTACGAATCCTTTCATTGGACATGCACTAACCTGGTTCTGATACCAAATTGTAACACCTCTCATGTAATGACCATATAATATGGGTCCGGCCGGGGCCCCACAACATACAGACGCCACAACTTAGCGTTAAAAGATGATATTTACTACCCAGCTCAAAACTCAGAATAAACTAACAGCGGAAATAGAAAACAAGACCAGAAGTTATCCACATACATATGAGTATCAAAACATCCTTAAGGCCTTACAATGATAGAGAGTCCAAAACTCAAATGATAACATCAAACACCTACGTGCATAAGCACTCCTAGACTACCTCGGCATGCAAGCCGGAAACCTAGATCATCAAACATACAATGCCATAAAACAGAGCTAGTACAAAACTTGGAACACTTCATGAGGCTTAGGCCTTTTTGGCCGGCAAGCTAGCTCCTGCTTGCGATCCTTGCCCTGTAAAAATTTGGTGGTAATGTGGGTCAGCAAAGGCTAACCTCAACTGTGTAACCAACACATCTCCTCCCGGTTGTCCCTAGCAGACCCCGGGGCACTCCATCACCCTGCAGGTCAGCACTTCATATGCAATATACATAAACATGAAAAGTAGTAAAACAAGTTTGGATCTCTCATACAGCAAACATGTTTCTACGTTGAGCACAAGAAAAAAGGGGCCTACAGTGCAGCATGTATGCAATCCTGGGTTTCACCCAAGGCACCCTAAGTGTATGAATCTAATACATCATCACGCATCATCAACCAGGTACTTTCAATTTCCCCATCGGCGTCAAGCCGCAAACAAAAAGGAGAAATGCAATTCCCCTAACAAAAAACTTGCCAAGGCCCTACCCACTCGTGGGTCTTAGACCCGGGCTTGCCTGCAAACCCTGTCTTCTCACGTCAGTATTCCTTCTTACACATAAACCAATTCTAAGAACCCTTGTTGGACCCCACCCGCTCGTGGGCTTCCTTGCCCAGGCTTGTCCTATGCTTGGCATTCTCGTCAGTCTCACAGAAGGGGACTAGTCTCGTCAGGACACTCTCCCCACATGACTTGCATGTCATGGGATAGCCAGCTGACCACGGAGACAAAGCCGAGCCTTAGGACATCACAATCCATAGCCTTTCCCACACTAATCCGTCATTCGTACGGTAACATTCTCGCGCACCAAGGAAACCATCTACCCCCAACGCGGAGTTAATCTTGTCCGGTTCCGGTTACACGTACTCACTCGAAAACGGGGGAAAACACGTACATCACAAATGACATCTTGCCGCAACGGATTTCTACAAAATCCTTAAGGCTCGCTATGCAACATCACCGAGTCGGACAAACGGTCGCGACTACGGCTTCACCCATAATGCCTAATGTTGGAACCTTAGGTTCTGATTTGGGTTAAGATCACTATTAGGATTATTAGTTTGACCCAAAATGTATAGTCTAAGGGTCATAGGATTCTCCAGGTATACATCAAAAGAATCCAAGAAGAATGTGCAGAAAAATTCCAAAGAAGTTCAGTTTTGAAGTTCAGAATTCTAGCTTACAAAAATAGCTGAACGGAGTTCAACTATAGTCGAACTGATTTCAACTATAGTCGAACGGAGTTCAGTTATTTCTGCATTCAGCTATTTCTGCGTTCAGCTATTTCTGCGTTCAGTTATTTCTGCGTTCAGCTATTTCTGTGTTCAGCTATTTCTGTGTTCAGCTATTTTTACGTTCAGCTATTTCTGCGTTCAGTTATTTCTGCGTTCAGCTATTTCTGCGTTCAGCTATTTCTGCGTTCAGCTATTTCTGCGTTCAGCTATTTCTGCGTTCAGCTATTTCTGCGTTCAGCTATTTCTGCGTTCAGCTATTTCTGCGTTCAGCTATTTCTGCGTTCAGCTATTTCTGCGTTCAGTTATTTCTGTGTTCAGCTCTAAGAAAACAGAAAACTCAGATACAGGTCAACGATAGTCGAACGGAGTTCAACGATAGTCGAACGGAGTTCAACTATAGTCGAACGCAGATTGGAGAAGCTTTTAGATTAAATTTTTGTGATTTCCTGTGCAGTTATTGGTGACAGCTGGCTAGAGTTATTCAAGGCTTAAGTAAAGGAATTTACAGCTAATATATTTAATGCTAAATATTCTTATGAATATAGTCGTTGGGAGGTTGCATTAAATATGAATCAATTCAGATATTTATTGTCAGTTACCTTTCCAAGACAGTTTCCTTTCTTGGAAATGTCTATGCCGTATCAGACAAGAATTCAAATGACTTTCCTCAGCCCAGGGGATATATATATATGATATACAGAAGATTGAAAAATATATAATATATATCATAAAGTGACAGAGAAAAAGAAGCAGGCATATACAGATCATCTTCATCTTCTTCATCTGCTCCAGGCTTTCAAGAGACACAAAATCAACATCAGTCTAAAAGCTTGCTGGAGAGCAACATCAACTTGAAGGCCTATACCCTGAAGCAAAGCTTCCACTCCTGAACTATTCTAAATCTCAGGGGGAGCTTTGACAACAACAATCCACTTGTGCTTCTCTTTGATTGTTGAACAGAGAAGACATCATCAACTCTTCCTTCCTCCTGTACAAAGGGTTCTTGAACTCCCTTCAAATATTCTGCTTGGTTTCTGAGACCTTGTCAAAACTCAGTGGTGGCAAGACACCTGATCAAAAAATCTAGTTTGGTTTTTGAGCACCTTATCAAAAGCGCATTGGTGCCCAGGACACCTGATCAACTCATCCTGCAGTGGATTCCTACTAGGGTGGTAGAAGAGTGGATGTACCCAGATTTGGGGAACCACTATAATCCTTGTGTTATCTGGATTGCTTGTTCTATTTTCTTCCTTATGTGCTGTGAATTTTATTGTGCATTTTATTTTCTAAAAACTCTTAAGCATATCAGATCTATCACCTCACTTTCACCTAATCCACTAACGGAGCGGATCTCTAATGCAATATCATGCTGGGGACGGACACAATCGACCCGGTGGTTTCTCTTGAACCAAGGCGACCCAATCCTTTCTCATTTGATAGATCTGGTGCCCAAAAGCTTGAAAGAAAGAGATGTTATGCACGCATCCTAGAGACCGAGAGGAGAAATGTTGTTACCTTACGACCCCTCTTCCTAGCCATGGAATCCTTGCTTTGACTGGCTTGACACGAGCGCCTCCACGCCCTCTCCACGGATCTGGTCTTGGAACGACGATCGGAGCTCCGAAGCTCCGTCAATGGCGGAAGGAAGCTCTCTCCTTCCTCCTCCCTTCTCTCCCTCTCCACCCTACTCTCAAACTAAACGATGAGAAAATGAGGGAAAAACCTTCTCATCCCTAATAAAACTAATTGGGCGGAAGATCCCGGGCTTTTGGATTGAGTTTGGGGAAGCGTCGGACGGCCACAAAACAAAATGACGAAACAGCACCTGTCCGCACGATCAGTGGCGCACGACCAGTGGTCGTGCGCACTAGATCCCATGATCGTGCGATCACCACTGGTAGAACTCCAGAAAGAAAAGGGGAAAATGCGCACGAGCAGCGGCGCACGACCAGTGGTCGTGCGCACTCTGTCCAATGGTCGTGCATTTCCCCAGGCAAAACTTGGAAAAATGGAGAATAGTGTGCACGATGAGTGGCGCACGACCAATGGTCGTGCGCACTAGATCTTGTGATCGTGCGCTCTAGATCCAAATTCAATCTCATCAACCTACCGCCAGTGGCTTCTCTACCACCGGGCGCTAGCTTCCAGTGACTCCAGGTTTGAAAACTGGGGTGTTACAAGCTACGCGATCGTGGTATGGTTTTCTCCATTTCTTGAGTTTTTCTCGTTAGGGTTTTTGGCCCTAACTTCTATTTTGGCCATTTTGTTCAGATTTTGACTTCCCCCGTCTTCCTTAGTCCTGATCTACGATAAGGAGCGATCTAGAGTTTTTTTGGCAAAACCAAGGCAAGTGGTGGTTTTCCCTCATCCCCCCTTTTTCCGATCTTGATGATAATTTTTAATCTTTTGTTCTTTAATCTTTTTGTACCTTAATCACTCCGATTTGTAGATATGTTTAATCTTCCCTTGGAATTCACTTGTATTTATAAGTTCTTGTCATGACAATTCAATCTTGTAACGTTGTTTGTGATTTTGATGATATGATAAATTGTTGGCTTTAATCGCCCCTAACTATTATGTAGGACGTGTTAAAGTTTATCTAGGATTATGAATCCTTCCTAAAGGTTGATCAACCGTTTCATAAATCTAGAAATGTCTAATAGAATCCAATGTGTCAAGTCTTGAGATATATCATGATTCTTCTTATTTGCGGGAGTTAGTGGACGTAACCACCTCCGTAATGTTCTGAGACTTGCTAGTACCTTGTGTGACTCTACCGGGTGTTTGGGCGTCTGCAGTGAATGATGGAGTGCATGAGTCTCCCCCATAGTTAGGAAGATGTTTTATCTGTGAGGGTGTGTCCAGATGAGTGACCACCTCGCCCGTGTTTTTGGATAGAGTTACCACATGTGGCTATTATAGTTGCAGCGAAATTCTTGGTTATGATTTAATCATGCTTTCCACCTTTTAAGACTTGTGCATCTGGTGTATTTTGATGTGCGTGATGATTCACGTAAGTTCTACTTTCTGATTCTTTTTGTGTTATACTTCTATACTCTACTTTAGTACTATTGGTCTTGGGTTGGTACCCCTTTTGACCTTTGTTTACTTTTTGTCTTATTTTTCTGCCACCGCTTGTACCCTCTTGCTGAGGTGTTCTGTCTTTGGAATGCCCCAGGTCCAGAGCTTTAGCAGTTAATGGAGTTAGTTTTGGAGTTCCTGGGCAGCAGTGTTGGCTTTGGTTTTTACCTCGCCGTTGCGACGTAGTTTGTTGTTTTAGTTTCTTTACCTAGTTCAGACATACTTTTGGATTTATGCGGGTTCGTGTCAGATTGTTGACGCCCACAGAATAGTTGATTTTGGACACTTTGCTAGCTGCCAATTTTCTTTCGGCCTGATTATTTTGTATTACTTGCTCTCTGAGATGTTTTATGCTAGGACTGTATGTTAGATATTTTTAACTTATAAAACCCTATTATTAGTATATCATACATGCCATCTCTTTTAAAATTAAGTCACTGCTTTCAGGTTAGCGTAAAGACTTTTTACTATACTTAAAATAAATATAGGGTCTTGCATTATAAGACCCCCCTTTTTTTTAAAACCACCGGGGTCTTATGCCTAGAACCGCCGCTTTATGGTGACACCAACACACCCAGGAAGGTCGTCACTATAAAACGCTGATCATGATGGCCATACCGATCGCAGAAGAATAGAATAAATATAAGAGTACATGAAAACTCAAATACTGGACCACAAAAATCACATGAATATAAATAATTCTCCACGAAGGGAGAGTCCATAGAAATGATAAAGCAAAGTACTAAAGAGGACTCCTGCCCGATACATCAAAATCCTCACTAAAAATCACTCAATCGCGGAAGCAAATCTATAATATCTACTAAAGATCGGAACTCACTGTCCCTGCTGGTTGGACTCTAGTGCTAGACTGCCTATCTCCATGCGCACCGACCTCTGGGGCTGCGTCTCTTGGTTCAGCTCCACGATCCCCTAAAAATGATTTGGTCAATGATCGTTAGTCTAAAAGACTAAGTTCTATCATCCCCCACCTCTAACCCATGGCTCCTAGGTACCGAGTTGGGAGAAGGAAAGGGAAGGTAATGAAGGTAGAGAGTAACAAAGGTAAGCAGGTGGTGGCGGAACTAGTATATCATGAGTTCATAAACAGAGCAAGTATATGTAAGTAGTAGTAGGTAAGTAATATAAGTATACACAAGAACAAGTGATCAAGTATAGTACGAGAAGGTAAACTAAGTAAGTAGTCGTGACCTATAGGAGTGCCCATACAAATCTATAGAACAAGGGGTCGTTTTGTAAGGCCTATTATATAAAGTGTCCCATACCAATTTATACAATAGTTTTCAAGAGTTATATGCAATGATGATGCTATGTCAGACAAATATGTTATGATGTGAACATGCAAGTGCAACACACACTCGACTTTGTGCACACAGACCTTTAGTTCCCCCTTTTTGGAGCCTAACCTCCCAGGATACCTCCTTAGTGGCAAACGAAAGTGGTGGGTTGGGCTTCACCCACCTCTAAACCGGTATCACACTACCAGTCAGACCTATCGTACGCCTCAACACTGGTGCACTAAGCAGAGCTCCTGCGTACTCTTGTCGGCTATGCACCAGACTTTATTTGGCTAAGTGCTAAACCACACTTGCCGAGTCAACGTATTGGTGTCAGTGTGACGACTCTCCAAGACCCACCACCTTTTATATTATGCACATGCAATATTACTATATTTTCCCAATGAGCCGAAGCTCCCCGGACTATCTCGTCCGTCAAAATTATCTACCGAGCCATAGCTCCCCAGACTAACCCATCCGTCATAATTATCTACCGAGCCATCGACTCACCGGGCTAACCTGCCCATCACCAAAACCACCGAGTCTACCGCTCGAGTGACCCAACATAACTCCCACAATATCGGGGAGTGTGAGTGTAAGTGTAATCCTAGTATATTTCTAATTACTCTTATAATCCATTTAGTCTTGCGACTTACATTAGCCTTAGACTGCCCAGGGCATTCCCTGTGAAGAGCTCTCGGGGGAACTAGGAACTACGATGGGCTGAAGCCCAAAGCTCCCTTTCGCAAGGCACTACGATGGGCTGAAGCCCAAAGCTCCCTTTTGCAAGGAACTACGATGGGCCGAAGCCCAAAGCTCCCTTTTAATATTATTCTGGATCTAACCCTAGTGTATTTTGACTCTCTCTCTCTCTCCATACGATAGATGATCTTTCGTCGATCCCGAGCACTTCAACACTAGTCTACCCAACACTCTCTTTATCACGACTCCTAATGAAACTCTCTTTTTCACTTTACCAAGATCAATAAACCCATAACCCCATCTCCTTATGTCTATTCCTCATATTATCACAATATCCGCAGTTTTGCTAAATGTAGATCAAACTATGCTATATGATGTACATGATAGATGGTACTCCAAATTTTCATCCAAATGCCCTAAGATAATTATTGTGGGTCTATCATGACACTTTTAGCCTAAATTCATAAACTTGTAATTTTCCTAATTAATTTAGCATTTATTATATTTCCCCAAAAATTTTGCCATGAGTAATTTTGAACATGAAGTACTAGATTTCCTTTAAGTTGTGTCCACCAAAAAATTATGAACACTATATTATAGCAAAATATCAGTGAATACCAAATTTCACAGATTCTTATAAATTTAATAACCTCTAAACAATTAATTCAAAGTAATTCAAATAATTAGAGTTAAAGAAAGGAGTACCATAATTCATAGTCCAAAATTGTATAAAAATTACCAGAGCTTTGCTGTGATCATAAACTATTACGTACTAAGTTTCATGTAATTCCAAGGTCAGTAGGCTATATAGAAAAATACTTCAATTAAATCCATTAAAGTGCACTTTGTGAAGAAACATTCTTATAAACACATACAAATAACATATAATAATTATATAGGCTTTATTATTCCGTAAAAAATTCTCTAGACAAATAACACAATTTTACAATGAGATATAATATTTATTACCTATTTATCAAATATGGTGCACTAGTTCACTTAACACATGAGGTATTAAGAGAAAATGTCCAAATGATCCAAATAATTTACTAGTGCCTCTGAATGATATTTAATTAACCTTACCAGAGTTTCATATCATTCTAAGTTAATCTAACCATGGTTACTTCAAAATCATCACTAGGGGCAAGATGGTGGTTATAACTGTAAGTATAGGCTACTGTTTTCTAAATATCCTATAATAACTTTCAGAGGTCAATAACACTATAAAATTACTTCCACCAAAATCTCATGAAGATCCAAGATCATATGACCCTCCAATATTTTCATAAAAGGTATAGGCCTAAACTATCCCTATTTGGTTTATATTGTGTGTCTAAGTCTAAATGTCACAAAATTCCTTCCTAGGGCATTCCACCACCCTAAGATCGCATGGACTAAACACCAAGTCCACACAAGGACATATCACCCTATGTCCTTCACAAACCCCCATATTTCATCCTTAGGGTTTGAACTAGGGTTCTAGGTCAAATTCACCCTAATCCATCCCAAACTCCCTGTGAGGGTTTTTAATGTCATAACAAATCAGTGGCTCAAGTTTCAACCTCTATTGAGATGATTTGGTCACTCAACACCACAAGGGACAAATCAGCCTAATTACCCCTTTTGGGGCCTAGGTTAGGGTTTATAAAATTCCATAACAATTCATCTCCAAATGGAATGAAATTTTATACAGAGTCATATATTGACCCAAAGTATAACTCATCAAAATTTGGGAAGGTTTGGAGGTCATTAGACCCTTTAAGTAATACATACATTGATTATTAAATTTCTAAAAAAACTTTAGGAAAATATTTTCCACAAATTCTCATTTTTGGACATGTTTTAGGTATAGGTAAGAGTGACCCCCATCCAAAATTTCAAGTCATTTGGATGGCTGGATTGATGGGGCACTCAAAACAATCTCTGATCTAGCCTAAGTATAGACCTCACCAAAATGAGTGTTGTGATCTCACCTAAACTCCAAATTAGTTTAAATTAATTTTAAAATAAACTAGACTCTTAGTTCTACAACTTTCATGGAGACCACTTTTTCTGAATAGGCCTATAGGTATTTTTAATTTAAATTACAAGGCAGTATATATTATGTGACAGAAAATGCATAAAATAAACATTTAATATAAATAGATCTGCACAAAACTTGAAGCAAATCTAACGGCTGCTGGGTTTCTTCTTCCTCCAGCCAAGGGCCCCGATCAGACCGACCTGGAGCAAGTTCCAGCTGTATTTCCCGGCCACCTCCCTGGCAGGCCACCACCACCTCCGTTGAGGTGGTGGCTATCGCCGGGCAGCGGTATGGACCCTAGAGGGGCTGTTTCCGTCGAACCTGCAAGCTCATTTTTCACTGAAAAATCGGTGGAAAGATCCACATGGTCGAGCTCAAATGAGCTTGATTCTTATCCCTAAAGACTCCTAAGATCTAACCCATGAAGAAGGAGTAGTGGAGGACCTGATTTGCAGCCTGAAGACGTGCGCTATGCCTCCTCACCATTTCCAGCCACCGAACTTTGGCTTCTCTGCAACTTCTACACCAACCTCAATGGAATTGAAAAGGAATCAGGGGAAACGCATACCATTACTTTGGTGAAGGTCTTTAAAGAAGGAATTTGGGAGAGGAGGCTTGTAACTCCCCAATGTCATTAAATTTCATTAATGGCCATTAACTCCATTCCTTCGGTTTTAACGAAATTAAGGGGGTTGAACCAAATTAATGGCCGGCCTCCTCCAGAAAAACTTCTCCTCTCCCTCAAAGGAATAAAAGCCCCATAAAAGTGAGGGTTATGGAGCCTCCATGGACATAATGGCCATTAATCTCTAGCTTCTCTCTCTCCTCCAAATCACCAATTCCAGAGACTTCATTCAGCGAATTTGTTCTATTCGTCGAACTCTGTTCGATGAATTTCCCCCATTCATTGAACTCCGTTTGACGAATTTTTTCCATTCGTCGAACTCCGCTCGACGAATTTATTCCATTCATTGAACTCCGCTCGACGAATTTGCTCTATTCGTCGAACTCTGTTTGACAAATATGCCCCGTTTGACGAAGGCTGAACCTTGTTTACCAACCTTGCTTCGTTCGTCGAACTCCATTCGACGAACCCACTCCGTTCGACGAATTCTTGCTGAGCTCGACGAATTCTTCTCCGGTCAATGAACTCTTGCTAAGTTCGACGAATACGCTCTGGTTCGACGAATTGCTCCATTCGTCGAATTTGACATGTTCTACATGAGGTCGAATGTCATGATAACTACAACTCATTATTTGCAGCTCAAGGTGATTCACACTCTAATTCCATAGTTCACCCAAACCTTTTGGTACTTCCCAGGGTTTTGTCATGACCCAGTCATGACAAAACCATCCTAGGGGTCTAGAAGTCTGAGGGATATTACAAATCCCAATACATAAAAATAAAAATTTCATCCTCGAAATTCAAGTTAGTCCTACAGGATTTCAGGTGTGAGAAGTAAAATGTAAAATCCCGAGAGGTTAAAGGGAATACCTAACGTGAAAAGCTCTGGGTACCTTTGCTGCATCAAGTCCTGTGGCTCCCACGTGTGTTCCTCTTATCATTGATTCCTCCACAACACCATGACTAGCAGAACCTTTTTACGTCGCAAGAACTACATCCCAGTATCATCTTTCTGGATCGGCTCCAGGTGCACCGATCGATCAGAAGCTATAGGCCCATCTATCGTCGTAATCTGCTGCTCCGGCCTAAGTAGAGCTCTCTTGAGGGAGGAGACGTGGAAGACGTCGTGCAAAACGACTAGCTATGGCGGCAGCTTCAACCTATATGCTAAGGGACCGATCCACTCTAGGATCCTGTAAAGCCCCATGTATCTCAGACTGAGCTTCTTCCGACCACGCACCCGCGAGACTCCATGCATCGGTCGTATCTTTAGAAACACCCGGTCTCCTACCTGGAACTCTATCTGACGATGTCGAGCATCATAATACTTAGCCTGCCTGCTCCGGGCCTCTAACAACCTGTCTCAAATCAACTGCACCTGAGCATCTGTATCCTCGATGAACTCCGAGCCAAGTGCCTTCGGATCCTTATCCTGGATCCAAGACAAAGGAGTCATGCATCTCCGCCCGTATAAAGCCTTATAAGGGGCCATGCCGATGATGGACTGGTGGCTGTTGTTGTGCGAGAACTCGATCAATGGTATCTTCCTCTCCCATGGCTCTCCGCGGTCCATTATGCAGAGACGCAACAAATCCTACAGTGTCTGATTGGTGCGCTCTGTCTGTCCATCCGTCTAAGGGTGGAAGGCGGTACTAAATGTCAACCGGGTCCCCAAATAAGCCAGTACCGACCTTCACTCCTTAGATGTAAATTGTCCATCACGATCGGACACTATCGTCCTCGGCACTCCATGGTATCGGACAAACTGCTCCACAAACCTCCGCACAAAGTCACCCACTAGAGCGTCCTTCCTGATCGGTAGAAATCTGGCCACCTTTGTCAACCAATCGACAATCACCCATATCGATTCGTTCCCCGCATGTGACTGAGGAAGACCATGTATGAAATCCATGGTGATATCATCGAACTTCCACTCCGGCACCAGAAGTGGCTGCAACAATCCAGTTGGACTCTTACACTCTGTCTTCACTAACTGACAAGCCTCGCAATGAGTTACGAAGTATCTGATATCCCTCTTCATGCCCGGCCAGTACATCATCCTCTTCAGGTCGGCCGTCATCTTGGTGATGCCCGGGTGCACCAAGTACCTATTGCAGTGAGCCTCGGTCATAACGTCCTCTCGAATCCTACCCCCAGTTGGTATGTACACCCGTCCTCTAAAACATATCAACCCATCTCTCTCTGTATACTCCCCGGCCGTGCCTGCCTCCAAGGCCCTGAATACTGGCTCCAACTTGTCATCCCTTCTCTGCTCAGCCCTGATGTAATCTTGAATATCATCAGTAGTGCTCATTGCGGCCAGATACTCCTCATAAAGCTCTGAGTCATCCGAGGACACCAAAGTAATCTGCATATCCTCCATCATCTGTACCAGCTCCATAGCCATCAACTGGGACTCTGCTCCTGAAGTGGTAGCCCTCTGGCTCAGTACATCCTCCACCATATTCGCCTTCCCCAGGTGATAGTGTATCGTATGCTCGTAATAAGATAGAAATTTCACCCATCGACTCTGGCGGACATTCAACTCCTTCTGCTTGTCAACATATTTCAGATTCTTGTGATCCGAAAATATATCACAGTGCACCCCATAATGGTAATGCCACCAAATCTTCAGAGCGAACACCACTGCTCCTATCTCCAAGTTATGCATAGGGTAGTTCTACTCGTACTTCCTCAATTGGCGGGAGGCATATGCTATCATTTGCCCATGCTAAATATGTACAGCACCCATCCCATTAAACGACGCATCAGTGTACACCTAGAAGCCCTCCTTCCCAGACAAAAGAGCAAGGATAGGGGCCGACGTAAGCTGACCTTTCAACTCCTGGAAGTCCACCTCACACTGCAGCTTCCACACGAACGGAGTGTCCTTCTTTTTCAAGGAAGTGAGTGGAAGGGCTATCTGAGATAATCCCTGCACAAACTTCTGATAGTACCCGGCCAATACCAGAAAACTTCGAATATCCGTGGCCGTCTTCAACTGAGGCCAGTCTCGCACTGCCTGAATCTTCGCGGGATCCACCGCCAATCCTGCACCACTGATAATGTGACCTAAAAAGGCCACCTCCGTCAGCCAAAACTAGCATTTGCTAAACTTGGCATATAACTGGTGCTCCCTGAGCTTCTCCAAAGTCAAGGTCAGATGTTGTGCATGCTCTTCCTTCATCCTCGAATAAATAAGCATGTCATCTATGAACACAATGACAAACCTATCGAGGTATGGCTCGAACACCCAGTTCATCAAGCTCATGAAAGCTGATAGCACGTTCGTGAGCCCAAAGGGCATCACGATAAACTTGTACAGGTCATATCTGTTGTTAAATGCCGTCTTCGAGATGTCTTCATCCTGAATCCGTAACTGATAGTACCCTGACCTCAAATCCAGCTTCGAGAACCAATGTGTTACCACTAGATGATCAAATAATTCGTCGATCCTTGGTAGTGGATAGATGTTCTAGACTGTCAACCAGTTTAGTGTATGATAGTCAATGCACAACCTGAGGGTCCGTCCTTCTTCTTCACAAACAAGACTGGAGCTCCCCAAGGCGAGGAACTTGGCCTAATGAATCCAGCCTCCACCAGTTCCTTCAGCTGACTCCTGAACTCCACCAGCTCCTTTGGAGCCATCCGATAGGGAGGTTTAGACACTGGCTTAGCTCCTAGCACCAACTGGATCTGAAAATCCTTCTCTCAATGTGGTGGCAATCCTATTAGCTTCTCTGGAAACACATCCGCAAAGTCCCGCACCACAGATATATCGGAAACTCTCGCCTTGGCCTCGACCATATCGAAGAATACCTTATATACCTCATCTCCCTGCATGTAGGCCTTGACAGCCTTAATAGAAGATAGCATCTTATGAGATACATGAGTAGTACCTTCGAAGGTTGTGAAGGTGCCATCATAACTCAGTACAACCATCTTTGTCGGGCAATCTATATTGGCATGGTTCCAAGTAAGCCATGTCATGCAGAGAACCAGGTCGAAGTCCGGCATCCTCAAGACAGTAGCCAGGGCCACGAGTGTTAGTCCATCAATAGTCACCTTCAGGAGGCACTTAGCAGTAGCTAAGACCTCCGTCCCGTTAGGGAGATGCACCCTCATGGCGATTCCTGAATAATTTCTGACTCCCTCCAGTCCCTTTACGAACTCCTTAGAGATGAAGTTATGTGACACCCCCCGTATCCACCAAGGTATGAGCAGGTTTGCCGCACACCATAATTATTCCTGCAGTCACCTTGCACGGGTCCCGAGGTGGAGCCAAGTCTAGAGCATACACCTTCTCACTCTCTTGCCTCCGATTTCTTCCCTAGAAACCACGTTCTCTTCCACAACCTCGGCCTACAAACTACTGAGCTGGTGGGGCAGCCTGTGTTGCCGGTAGAGATGCCCCTCTCATAGGACAGTTCCTCCGGATGTGACCTACCTAATGACAGTTGTAGCACTCAGGCAGGGGGAAGTGCCACACCTCCAGGCCTCTGTATCTCCAACATCTGAAGGGGTTGAGCGGCCAATACCACTGGCTCCCTCGGCTCCTGTCTCACCTCCTGACGGGGTTGGTCCTCTTCCCTTCTCTCCTCAGCAAAGTGGACCCTAAGCTGATCATTCCTGACTCCTCAGCCCTAATCCTCAGTTGGCCTCTTTCGGCCTCAAGTCGTGTGCCAGTCAGCCTCCATCCTCTTTGCCATCTCCAGAATCCGAGGTATAGGCCCGTCGGATACAAACAAAAGAGCCTGTCTCAGATCCTCTCGAAGGCCCTTATAGAACATCTTGGCATACACTGCTTCATCTAACTGATAGGAGTCTGCAAACCAGGATAAGTGGTTGAACTCCTAATGGTACTCCACCACCATCTTATTGCCCTGCCTCAGCTGCAGGAACCTGTCTTCCAGCTCGTCTCTTGCCGACTATGGGATGAAGTGCTCCAACAGTGCGGCCCTGAAATCCTCCCAAGTGATGTCAGCAACCTCCCGATCTGCAAATGTTGTATCCAGAAGTGTCTTCCACCACCTCTTGGCATGAGAATCCAAGCAGGAGACCACCAGAGGTACCCTCTCCTCCCATAGGCACCGTATCTCGGTCAGCTTCTCGAACATGATATCAAGCCACTCTTCCATCCGTACGACCAACTCCGTCCCATTGTAAGATTGGGGAGAGATTCCTCGGAAGATGCTCAACCAATTGGCCCCCGGGTTTGGCTGCGGAGCCGGAGCCTGCTGGGCCCTGAAGACCTCTAGAATAGTCGTTAGAGTCCGCCCCATCTCCGATTGTAGAAACGGAGTGGGAGCTAGGGGAGGTGGTGAAGCATTCAGAGTTTGCTAGGCTCCGCCCTGCGGTGTAGGATGTGCCGGGGGCTGCATAACAAAGGCCAATTGTAAGAAATTTGACCCAAACCTAGTTAAAAGTGGATAATTACAAATGATCCTCCATATGGACACACCACAGCTTCCGCTACTTAGTTTGTCCCTAAACTAAACTCGAGCGGGGGTGATCTAGGGTTAGTGGACTTCTACTCTTCCGATCGAGGTTTCTCTCTAATACCAATTTGTAATACACCATTTTTTTTCTTTTAAACCATCGGGGTCTTATGCCCAGAACCGCAGCTTTGCGGTAACACCAACACCCCTAGGAAGGTCATTACTACAAAACGCTAATCTTGTCGGCCATATCGATTTCAGAAGAGTAGAATAAATATAAGAGTACATGAAAACTAAAATACTGGTCCACAAAAATCACATGTGTTGGAACCCTTGTTTGGATTTGTGTTAGGTCTACTCTTAGGATGTCTTGACCCCCATGTATAGCCAGGGTCTTTGGCTAGTCTTAGTTAGGTCCTTTTAGGTTAGCTTTGTGCAGACCAGCATTGCAGTGGACTCAGAATTAGACTCAGAAAGATTCTGTGGATTATCTATATTAGTTCGACTATAGTCGAACTCAGCTCGACGATCGTCGATCTCCCATCGACGATCTCAGAGTCTTCTACTCTGAACTAAGCTCGACGATCTACGAGCTCAGGTCAACGATTTGGTATTTCTCAGCAGTGATCTCAGTTCTATGATAGTTGTTCTCAGGTCGATGATCTTTTAACTCAGTTCGACGATCTCTGAACTAAGTTCTACGATTTTATGTTGCTTTCAGTTATCAGTTTTTCAGAACGGTCAGAAGTATTTATTATGGTTATGATCAATTATTTAATGGCAAATATATTCTGATAATTAATGTCGATACTCTCAAGGCTAATAGTCGTATTTCTTGAAGCATTAATTATGGTATTCACAAAATATTTTATTGGCTTATTTTATAAAGACAGTTATGGAAGTGCATTTATGTTGCCAGCCATTCTAGCCGTTTGGGCACCTAAATTCTTGCAGAGAATTATGCACTATCTTGAGAATTCAAATTTATGCCATTTTTTATTCTGATTGAATATATAACTCAGAAAATCAAAGAGAAGAAAGACAACAATCAATTAGACAGTCAGTCAGGAATATAGAGAAAAACTTTCTTCTGCTGTACAAAATTTGTTCTCAAGGACTGTTGCATTTCTATAAAAAGGAAGAAGAACTTTTTCAATATAAAATTCTCTCTAGTCTTCTTATTTTCTCAGGCTTCAAAGATCTACAGAGAGCTCAAATCAATATCAGTCTACAGATCTATGAAAGCTCTACAACATACTTTGAAGACCTACACCCAGGGCCAAGTTTCCTCTTCCTGAATCAATACAACATCTATGGGGGAGCTTGGACTTTCTACTTCAATCCACATAGTCTTCTCACTTGATTGAGAAAGAGAAGATTTCCATATTTTTTTCCTCCATCTATACAGGGTTATCTCTCCCTTCAAAAGCGAACACTTGGTGATAAGGCACCTGATCAAAAACCTATTGGATTTTGGGCTCCTGATCAAAAGCTCAAAGGGTCTCTAGATCTACCTGAAAGAGATCTTATGGTGGCAGGGCACCTGAACAAAACCTGTAGTGGATTCCTACCTGGGTGGTAGAAGAGTGGATGCACCCAGATTTGGGGAACCACTATAAAATTTCTTGTGTCGTCTGGTTGCCTTGTGTTTTCTTTTTGTGTTGTGCTGTGTTGTGTTAGTTTAGTCTATTTTTCCCTCTTTCATATAAGTATCAATATTTTAATTCCACAATAAAACTAAACAAATTTTTTATACTCTATTCACCCCCCTCTAGAGTAAATTCTATCTATCCCTCACGTTCAATTGATATCAGAGGGTGTGTTTTTAAGGTTATACAGGCTAACACCTGAACCTAAGATCTCTGATAGATATCTTTTTACTCTACTATTTTTTATTATACCATGGCACAGTACAAGGACTTTGCAAGCACTAGACCTCCAGTTTGCAACTTGCAAAAGTTTGGAATCTGGAAGGCAAGAATCAGGCTTTATATGAATTCTATTGATGAAGACATTTATGCTTCTATCTTAACAGGAGTACCTCCACCAGCTGCCCCACCAAGTACTTCAACAAACATAACTGCAGTACCTTCTCCAGACTACAATGATGCATACAAGAAAGCAAATATTGCTGATGCAAAAGCCATGAATATACTGGCACAAACAATGTCTGATGATATATTCCAGAAAGTAGCTGAAAGTGAATCAGCTAAGGCCATCTGGGATTCCTTAAACCAGATGGTTGCAGGATCAGCAGATGAAAGGAAGGACAGGAGAGCTCATCTCATCTCCCAGTATGAGAACTTTAAAAAGGAAGAAATTGATCAAGTTTCTGAGATGTACAATAGACTCAACATTATTATTAATGAGCTGAAAACTCTTGACAAAGACATCTCAGTTACAGAAATAAATGACAAGATTCTCATGTGCTTCCCCAGCTCATGGGACTCTATAATCTGGCCTATCAGAGAGACCAGAAGCACATATGAGATGACTACAGAATCAGTCTTAGGAAAGCTGAAATCCTATGAACAGCTGCTGAAGACAAGAGAAGCTGAACAACAAAAGGCTGCTACACCAACTAGGAAGGAGCAGAATATAGCTTTCAAAGCTTCAGAAGAATCAGAAACTTCTCCATCAAATGAAGAGTTGATGAGTCTCTTTATAAAGAGATTCTTCAAGATGGGGAGAAAAGAATTCAGAAGGAAATCATCAAGAAGTGATGATAAACCAAGGTATGAAAAAATCCCTTCTAAAGAGATTATCTTTTTTGGTTGCAGGAAACCTGGACATATTCTTCCAGAATGTCCATAAAACAAGCATAAGGAAAAGAGAAAGGAGAAAGACTCCAAGAAGCACTCCAGCAAACCATCCTCCTACAAGCACAAGAAGAAGGAGAGAGGGTTTGTTACAGAAACATGGAGTGACACTGAAGAATCATCTTCCTCCAGTTCTAGTGAAGATGAATAAGAAGCTGAGAGGTCTAAGTTGTTAGCCTAAATCACCTAGAGGGGGGGGTGAATAGGTGAGTTGCGTGTCAAATGCGGAATTAAAAACTAACACAGCAAATATCAAGCAATCACAGAAGACAAGAGATTTATAGTGGTTCCCCAATCTTGGGTACGTCCACTTTCCTCACCGATCTAGCAAATTACTAGACTCGGCTACTCCACTATCTCGGATTGAAAACAATCCTACACCTCGGAACCACGTTCCTACAAATCTCGATCCCAAAACGGATCTACAAAAACTCGGAAGACAAAACTTCCTACAAGTCTCGGAGAAGAATCTCCTACAATGAAGTTTGGTTTGAAAATAAAAATCAAAACAATAATCTCAGATCTGGATCTTTGACGGTCTTCTTCTTCAGGAACTTCGGCTTGATCAGAAAAAGGTTGAAGATGACCTGAGAGAGATCCACGAGTCTGAAAACTAGAACCACCTCGATCAAGAAGAGAGATCTGAAATATTTGAGGCTCGGCGAGATCGAGTGATTCACTTTGTCTGGATCGCTGGAGAGAAAGTCGTTGAAGACGAAGATCGGCGATCCAAAGTTTTTCCCGTGAACAACACTGGCGGCGGCGTGAGAATTAGGGTTCACGGAATTTTCTCTTTCCTTAAAAATATATCTCTGTAATAACGATTGAAAAGTCATTTCTGAAAAGACCTATTTATAGGTGGGTTCCAACGGTCATAACATTGATTAAAGATGACACGTGGACCAATCAGAATTGACAGATTCAAATTACTTATGATGAAAAAGGACTTAGAATAATTCTGGAGAAGTTGACTGCGATACTCGAGTAATGAAGGATATACACGAGTATGGAGAGATGGATTACTCGAGTAGCAAGAGGCAGTATACTCGAGTATAGAAAGAGAGAATTACAGGAGAGAAGAAAGAATTACTCGAGTATCAAGAATGGTATACTCGAGTATCAGAAGTGTATACTCGAGTAATAGAAAGGTATACTCGAGTATCAAGACGATATACTCGAGTATCAAAAAGGCTAAACTCGAGTATAGAAAATATAACTAAGAAATGTTTATATCAGAGTCAATTACTCGAGTATGGAAGAAATTACTCGAGTATCAGAAGATATACTTACTCGAGTATAGACAGACTTACTCGAGTATTAGAAGATATACTCGAGTATCAACAGACTTACTCGAGTATCAGAAAACACTTACTCGAGTATAGACAGACTTACTCGAGTATTAGAAGATATACTCGAGTATCAACAGACTTACTCGAGTATCAGAAAATATTTACTCGAGTATAGACAGACTTACTCGAGTATCAGAAGATATACTCGAGTATCAACAGACTTACTCGAGTATCAGAACATATACTCGAGTATCATAAAGCACTTACTCGAGTATCAATATACTTACTCGAGTATCAGGAGATATACTCGAGTATCAGAGTATATACTCGAGTATCATAAAGCACTTACTCGAGTATCAATATACTTACTCGTGTATTACAAGGAAATACTCGAGTATAAAAGACTTAGGAAAATTCTAAGAGGAAATTTGCTCCAATGCTTCTGTCCATCAATCCAAGTGCATGAAGGAAGTGTATCCCAATAGAGAGGCTATACATGGGCCAACACTTTGGATCACACAATGAGGAATTACATTGTATGGTCCTGTGTTTGGTGACCCATTATAGACTGACATTGGTCTACACTTGGCAATTAGAACCTGCACACATACAACTTAAACACAGCATCAAATACACCTTAATTCATCTTAGTTCAAGGTCTGACCTCCTACAAATCTGAGGCATTGTGGAGACAAATCCCAACAATCTCCCCCTATTTGTAGATGTCAGCACTCTCTATACTAAGGTGAATTACTTAAGAGTAAAAGAACAGCAAGCATATAACAGGAGAATAAGCTTAACTAAAGCAGAGTAAACAAAATATGGCCATAATCAGAATTAAATATATATATATGAGGCAATGTTTTTAAAACACATAAACAAAATAGTCCAAGTCCACTTTCTCAGATCCACTCAAGAAGGAGCATCCTTGTGCATCCTTTCCCTTTTGAGCTGTTGCCTCTCCAGATAGCTGTAAGGCTTTGGGAAATAGGTTCTGGGCCTGGGAGGAGCAGCAGGGTTGTTGTGTCCCCAGTTTCTGTCATAGAGTCTGATTTTGATCTGAGAGGCTTCATATGCTTTCCACTCTGAATAGCTGTAATGATTGTCTCTGTTTTCACCAAGGTCTGTCACTAATTTCAGGGTATCAAGAATGAGGGATTTGGAGGTTGGACTCCAGACCTCTGAGTGAACAACTGCTGGATCTCTTCTGGGTTCAGAACGACTTGCAGAAGCACCTTCACCATACTTTCTTTTCCTTTTAGATGGACCTTGAGAACTGGAAACAAAATCATCTTGCCACAAGTCAGAGTAGTTAAGAGGAGGCTCAGTCAGATCACCTTCAGGTCTAGGAGAGAAGACTGGCACACCACTTTCTGGAATGGAAGCTTGGACAGGGGCATCTGCAGAGGGTTGCTCTTCAAGAGGATTGAGGTGATGAGGAATGATGGCTGGGTTGAGCTGAGCATTGGGGAAGTTCATATTATGCAGCCACACAGCAGTATCATATGTATAAAACTTTACAGATTGTAGTTGAGAGAGAATGTCTGCTTTCATTTCCTTCACAATTCCATCCACTGTTGTTTGAGCCTGTTTAGAGATAGTTTCAACTTGTTCCTTTACAGCTACTTGAGCTTGCTCATGAAGTTTTTCCACTTGTTCTTTTACAACTTTCTCCCCCTTGCTGATATCTATGTTAAGCTTTGCAATGGCTTCATCCTTGAAGGTGCCCACCTCATTACACACTTTCACAACATTCATTTCTGCTCTCTCATCCAGCTTGATTTGATTGTGAGCTACTGTTTCAGCCTGATTTCTTAGCTCACCAATGCTTGTAATGGTGTGGTCTATGGCCTTGCCTCCAATTTGAAACAGCCTTTTTAACTCATCAGTATTTGCTTGAATCTCAGCAAAGCCTCTGCTCATCTCTGTTTCAAGAGCAGAGACCTTGGATGTTACTGATTGCAGAGAGGCATCAAAGTATTCTCTCTGTTCTTTTAGCATAAGCTCTATCTTGCTGATAAAATCTGAGGAGGAGGGAGTTGAGGTTGGTTCAGGAGCTGAAGCAGCAGGGGCAGGAGCAGAAGTAGAAGCAGAAGCAGTCCAAGGAGGGATTTCTGAAATTACCACAGAGCTGACTGCTCTCTTGAATGGAACTGGTTCAGCATCTTCTTCTGAGGGTAGGAGAGAGGGCATGGAGAAATCCAAATTCTTCAGAGGTGCCTCCACAGGATCTGGAGACATCTCATCATCAGACAGGAGAATATGAGCTGATGTACTAGGCTCATTCTCAGGAGAATGGACTGGAGATCTTGCAGGAGATGGAGCTGGGGTTCTAGCAGGAGACTGAACTGGAGTTCTAGCAGGAGAGTCATTCTGGAAGAGTGGGGCATCTGAGCTGAGCTCATCAATAAGTTTGTTGATATCCTCAGCTGTAGACAGAAGTGCTGCTGAGTCTGGAATCTCTGAGTCTGCATTTGCTGATTGAATGTCTGCTGGAGGAGGAGAGATTGGAGGAGTGGGAATTCTTACTTCTTCTGTTTCTGGAATTACTGATGCTGAAGAGACCTGATTCTGAGGAAGAGAAGAGGCAGGCTCCCCCTCAATTGCTGCACCCAGAGTGTCAGCAATTTGCTGTTGAGGAGGAGATGGGGTCCTGAGGACAGCTTGCTGTCTGGAGGTTTGGGCAGGGTTCATGATCTTGAGGTCATACCTCTGAATGGATGAAATTGAGACTTTCTTCATGTGGTGCAGAGGAGTCCCTTTAGAGAAGTCAAATACTGTAGGATTTATCTCATGGAGGAGGAGGGAGATAATCCTGGCAAAGCTGGGATGTTTGATGCTTTCTTTGATCTTATCTAGAATCATCATTCCAAACTGAAACTTCTTTCTACAGACAATAGCTTGCATAACTTCAAAAAGAGTTTGTGATACATCTCGAATGGAGTAAGTCTTGCACCAGAGGATTTTGGCAATGATGTCAACTAGAAACTTCCCTTCTGGATTGAACAGAGAGCGGTTCAGGGTTTCACCTCCACCTTCTGGATCTCGGCCACAGAATAAGGAGGTGCGGTCGGCATCTGCCTTGTCTAAATCATCTTCTTCGTCGACCACCTGCATCCGAAGCAGAGTGGCGACAGAGGTTTTATCTAACCGAATATCAACTCCCCTTACCCTTGATTTCAGAACTGTACCATTGTGTCTAATCTTCAAGTTTTTGTAGAACTCTTCAACATCAGACAGCAAAAGGCGGCATGGTTCTTGAAGAACGAAGGTTAATCCGGCCGTGTCGAGGAGAATCAGAAGGTTCTTGAAATCATCGGAGATATCTTCAATGCCATCAGTTACCAATTCCGAGCCGATTCCAAACTTGGAGGAGGGAGGAGCCATCAGCGAATCTTCAATGAGGACGACGGAAATCTGCGGCGTCGGAAGATGAAGAACAGGGTTTCGGGAATACGAACAGCCGACGGCTACTCGAGTGAATGAGAAGTGGAAAGGACTTTGTCGTTTTGAATATATATATAAATAATTCTAATTAGGTTTAAAAACGAATTAAGGAAAAGACATACCTGAAGAGGCGGCAATTTAGTTGTGCGAATAGAGATTTTGAAAAATTCCAGAGAAATTCGATTACACGAGAGGAGTTTACGGCATACACGAGTAATCCTTAACATATACTCGAGTATGGACTGAGTATACACGAGTATTAAGTCTAGACGGATTTTTCCATACTCGAGTATAAGAAATTCATACTCGAGTATCAATCTGATTACTCGAGTATATGAAGTTCAATACACGAGTATCAACTTCTGAAGACTTTTCATACACGAGTATAAGGAGTGCATACACGAGTATTGATTTGATTACTCGAGTATTTTTGACTTGTTACTCGAGTATTCACTATTTCACTCGTGTAAATGTAACTATTCTCGAGTCTCAAATTTCTTGAAGGAATTTTCACTAAGCAAAAGAAAAATGTACCTCAGAGTATCCAACATGTCTGACTTCTTCTAGATTTCTGAGTCCCTCATTGGTCTTCTTTGTTAAGCAGTCCAAGCTCAGTTTTGAAGAATGAAAACTTGGACTCATCCAGCGGCTTGGTGAAGATATCTGCAACTTGCCTGTCTGTGGAGACATACTGTAGATCTATATCTCCA
Organism: Platanthera zijinensis; assembly: GCA_039513925.1. Lineage (NCBI taxonomy): Eukaryota > Viridiplantae > Streptophyta > Magnoliopsida > Asparagales > Orchidaceae > Platanthera > Platanthera zijinensis. The sequence continues at coordinate 135,998,061 of CM077091.1, read as the reverse complement.
TTTTCCACATGCTCCCGGATGAAATGGTAGCGAAGCTCTATGTGCTTGGTCCTGCTGTGGGAGACTGGGTTGTTGGCTATTGCAATTGCGCTGGAAGAATCACAGAACAGTGGAATGTTCTGGAACTTCATGTTGTAATCTTCAAACTGATTCTTGATCCACAAAAGCTGTGCACAACAGCTCCCTGCAGAGATGTATTCTGATTCAGCCGTTGAGATGGCTACACAGTTTTGCTTCTTACTGCTCCAGGAAATGAGTCTCCTTCCGAGGAATTGGCAAGTCCCGGAGGTGCTTTTCCTGTCGTCTTTGCTTCCTGCAAAATCTGCATCTGAAAATCCAATTAGTTCACTATCATTACTTCTTGGGTACCATAAGCCAAGATTTGGTGTTCCTTTGAGGTATCTCAAGATTCGCTTTGCAGCGATGTAGTGAGATTCCTTAGAGTTCACCTGAAATCTAGCACATACACATGTCGAGAACATGATGTCTGGCCTACTTGCAGTAAGGTAGAGCAAGGACCCAATTATGCTTCTGTACTTGGTTTCATCAAAAGGTTTCCCTTTCTCATCCTTGTCCAGAGACATAGCTGAGGCCATTGGAGTCCTCATAGAGGTTGCATTCTCCATTCCGAATTTCTTAAGCAGCTCTTTGGTGAACTTGGTCTGAGAGATGAAGATTCCATCCTCAGATTGTTTCACTTGTAGCCCTAAGAAATACTTCAGCTCTCCCATACTGCTCATTTCAAACTTCCCTTGCATAAGTTTAGAAAACTTCTTGCAGAGGTTGTTATCTGTAGAGCCAAAAATGATGTCGTCGACATAGATTTGCACTAGCAAAATCTTGCCTTTTATTTCCCTAAGGAATAATGTCTTGTCTATCTTTCCTCTTGTGAACTTGTTCTCAAGAAGAAAGGTAGACAGCGTCTCATACCAAGCCCGAGGGGCTTGCTTGAGACCATATAGTGCTTTTTGTAATAAATACACATAGTTAGGAAGGGTTGGATCAACAAAACCTGGGGGTTGCTCTACGTACACTTCTTCCTTAATATTACCATTTAGGAAGGCGGACTTCACGTCCATTTGATAGACGGTAAAGCCCTTAAGTGCAGCGTAGGCAAGAAATAACCTGATTGCCTCCAGTCTTGCTACTGGAGCATAAGTTTGGTCGAAGTCGATCCCTTCCTCTTGACGATATCCCTTGGCGACAAGTCTGGCTTTATTCTTTATAATTGTTCCGTCTTCATCCATCTTGTTCCGGTAGACCCATTTTGTCCCGATGACGTTCTTATGCTTGGGTCTAGGAACAAGTGTCCAGACTTTGCATCTTTTGAACTGATTTAATTCTTCTTCCATGGCTAGAATCCAGGATGCGTCGGAGTTGGCTTCCTCAAATTTCTTTGGTTCAACCTGTGAGAGAAAGCTTAAGTGTAAATTCTCGTTAGTTGTACCTCGACGAGTTCTGACACCATCCCGAGGATCTCCTATGATTTGGTCAGCAGGATGATCCTTCAAGTGTCTGAACTCTAAAGTCCTTGCATCTGGGATCTCTTCAGCCACTGGAGTTATATCTTCAGCTGGGATGTCTTCTTCATCTTGATCATCTCCCTCTCCAAAGGTGGTTGTAGAGGGGATCTTGATGAACGTCTCATCTTTATCTTTAATAGGTTCATCCAAGCTGAGTTCTTTCAACTTTGTACCTGCATCTACAATAGGCACACTAGACGAGTTGCTTTGCAACAGACTCGTCTCATCAAATACAAGATGTATCGACTCTTCCACAACCAGAGTTTTTCTATTGAAAACTCTATAGGCCTTACTATGGCTACTATAACCTACAAAAATACCTTCAAAGCTTTTCTCGCTAAACTTTGTAGTGTGATACTTGCCATTGTTAAGTACGAAGCACTTACAACCAAAGATTCTAAAGTATGAAATGGTTGGTTGCCTGCCTTTTAGAAGTTCGTAAGGAGTCTTATCATGGTCTTTGTTGATGAGAGCTCGATTTTGCACGTGACAAGCGGTGTTGACGGCTTCAGCCCAGAAATACTCCGGAAGTGAGGCATCACTCAACATGGTCCGACAAGCCTCTATGAGTGTTCTGTTCCTTCTCTCAGCCACTCCATTTTGCTGTGGAGTGCGGGGAGAGGAAAACTCATGAAAGATACCTTGACTTTCACAAAATTCTGTCATGGCTCCAGACTTGAATTCCGTTCCATTGTCACTTCTGATTTTGACTACGGAACAGTTGTATTCATTCTGGATTTGCCTGACAAAGTTAGTGAAAATACCGAAGGTATCTGACTTGTGTTTCAGAAAGAACACCCACGCAAAGCGCGAGTAATCATCCACAATAACCAACGTATATTCCTTACCTCCCAAACTTCTAACCTGCAGTGGACCAAACAAGTCCATATGAAGAAGCTGTAAACTTCTATTGGAATCCTTGCCTATTATGCTTTTGAACGAGCTTCTTGTTTGCTTGCCTTTGATACAAGCGTGACAAGGACTGTCTGTAACGCACTTGACCTTGGGTGCATCACGCACTAAGTTTTGAGAGAATAATTTATTAATAGTTTTGAAATTAATATGTGCTAGTCTCTTGTGCCATTGGTCAGCGAGAGATGCACTACTTTTTGCCAAAAGACACACTGGTGTCGAAGAGTCTATACAAATAAAATTTAAACAGAAAATATTTCTGCTTCGAGTGCCTGATAAAATAGTTTCCATGTTGTTAACCGATTTTATCAAACACTTGTCAGCATGAAATTCAACTACGTATCCTTTGTCGCATAGTTGGCTTATGCTGATGAGATTGTGTTCCAATCCTTCAACATAGGCTACATTCGAGAAGGATACGCTACCGTTAGAAATCATACCATAGCCTTTAGTGATTCCTCGATCTGAACCTCCAAAGATGACCTTTGGTCCGTCGCAGACTGAGGTGTAGTTCAGTAGTAGGCTCCTTGTCCCGGTCATATGCCGAGAACATCCACTGTCCAAGTACCAGATTGGCATTTTGGTGGCCTTTGGACATACCTGCAATTACAATCATTTAGCCTTAGGAACCCAAACAAGTTTGGGTCCTTGGTCTCGAGTTAGAATACTCCCCCTACGAGTATTAGCCTTATGAGTGGTCACTCTCACGTTGCTAACCTTAGGGGTTGCAGCATTTTCAGGATTGAACCAACAATCACTGGCAAAATGACCAATTCTGCCACAACACCAACAGTTGAACCTGTTGTATCTTTGCCTTGTGTAGTCCTGCTTGACTTTCTGGAATGAAGGTCTGGCAGGACCCTTACTTTTGGAGGAAGAGGCTTCATGATGATTGCAGTTGCATGAAGTCTTCTCTTTCATAGGCTTTTCTACAGCGGGTTTTACTTTTGGTGTCTTCTTAAAGTTATGACCATGAGCATAAGGTCCATAGCTTTGAAGCTGAATCTCCTCATAAGGTGCCTTGAAGACACTCTCGCCAAAGTTACGAGGACGAGTCCAACCTTGGTATCTTGACTTAGGCTTCTCAGGGATCGGCCTAGAAAAGTGTCCATAGGTGGACTCATAATCGAGTTCGTTCGTGGGAAAGATAACTTTCTTGAACACAACAGGTTCCAAGGGAGCTTTCCCTTTTTCCTCAGCTAGAGCCTTCCGGGCAGCCTTATTCTTCCTCTTGGCCTTGTTTCTCCTAGAGGATTTACTAGAAGACCCAATGTGGCCTAAACCAGCACCCTTGGCCTTAGCAGAGAATTCAGCAACGATTGGAAGAACTGTCTTAGGCTTAGAGAAGCTCTCAACAAGCTTCTTTTCAGCCTCGAGCTGTTTTTCCAGTTCTTTGATGATTTCCTCTTTAAGGTCGAGGTGCTTGAGAGCTTTATTGTATTCCTCCATGGCTTCATTTAGGTTCTCTTGAAGAGAGTTAGTCCTATTGACTTCTTCTCTCAAGTTGCTCTCACTAGCCTGTAGAGAATTGATCTCTTTGGCTTGACTTCTCACCATTCTACGACATTTCTCGTAAGCGGTGAGTAGTTCCTTATACTGTCCCATGAGTTCAGATTCATCTTCAGAGGAATATCCCTCTTGCTCATTGTCATTTTCAGAATCAGAGAGAGGAGTGTGAGATTTTACCTCCCCAGTAAACTGGGGGACTTGTTCATCATCCGAATGAGCCATGAGCCCAAAGTAAGCTTCCTCTTCTTCACTCGACTCAGATGAGTCAGAGTCGCTGAGAGTTTTGCTCTTCTTGGCTACTAGGCTTCTCTCTGTCCTCTTCTTGGAGTGTGAGGATTTCTTTTCCTCTCTTCTTCCACCCTCTTTCTTTTTGTGAGGGCAATCGGCGATGACGTGACCTGGCTTGTTGCAACAATAACAAATGATGTCAGTAGAAATCTGTTTGTTCGGTTTAGGATTATACCTGTCATGGCTACTCGAGCCTTTCTTCCGATGATCACTGTCATGTCGTGACTTTCTATATGAGGCATCCTTGCCTCTCCATTGCTTCTTCTTGTTCAAGAATTTCTTGAACTGCCTTGAGAGTAGGGAGAACTCTCCATCAGATAGTTCTGAGCCAGATGAGCTAGGCTCAGATGATTCTTCTTCATCAGCCTCAGGAACTGGGGCAGGAGAGCTAGCTTTTATCTTCCTTGAGCTATCTGCCTTTAGAGCGACAGATTTCTCCTTGGATGCAGACCTGCTCGTCTCTTCTTCAGCTTTTCTTGAGTTGATTTGCAGCTCGTAAGACATAAGCTTTCCGAACAGATTCTGCGGGTCTGTCTCAGCTAACCTTCCAAACTCCCGAATGGCACATACCTTATTATCCCATTCCTTGGTTAGGGATCTTAAGAATTTGTCATTGAGTTCCCCGTTGGTGAAGACACGACCATACACTCTTAGGCCATTTACTATTTTGAAGAAGTTCTCAAAGGTGTCAGCTATGGCTTCCTTATGACCTTGCCGGAAGGCTTCATACTTTTGATTCAGAAGGGATCTCCGATCATCCCTCACTTCTTCTGTACCTTCCATTAGAGTCACAAGGGATTGCCACATCTCCTTGGCAGACTGGCAATGAATTAGATTCTGCAGCATTGAATCGTCGACTGCACTTGCTATAATATTTTTAGCTTTCTTGTCCAGAGAGACAAGTGCAATCTCATCCTTATCTAGATCCATCAGCTTCTTGGGAACTTGCTTGGTGGGATCTATGGTGGATGCAGTCATAGGAATGTGGGGACCTTCTTCAACAATCATGAAGATCCGGGGATCTACTGCTTCCATGAAGAACTTTACTCTTTCCTTCCACATAGGAAAGTTGTTCTTGGTGCAGATAGGGAGTTTAGCAAAATCCTTGGTCTTACTCATGCTTGATACTTTTCAAGAAACAACTTAGAAGGATAAGATCAAGGTGTTAACCTTTTAACGATCAACCTCCCCTCTGATACCAATTGAGAGGTCTAAGTTGTTAGCCTAAATCACCTAGAGGGGGGGGGGTGAATAGGTGAGTTGCGTGTCAAATGCGGAATTAAAAACTAACACAGCAAATATCAAGCAATCACAGAAGACAAGAGATTTATAGTGGTTCCCCAATCTTGGGTACGTCCACTTTCCTCACCGATCTAGCAAATTACTAGACTCGGCTACTCCACTATCTCGGATTGAAAACAATCCTACACCTCGGAACCACGTTCCTACAAATCTCGATCCCAAAACGGATCTACAAAAACTCGGAAGACAAAACTTCCTACAAGTCTCGGAGAAGAATCTCCTACAATGAAGTTTGGTTTGAAAATAAAAATCAAAACAATAATCTCAGATCTGGATCTTTGACGGTCTTCTTCTTCAGGAACTTCGGCTTGATCAGAAAAAGGTTGAAGATGACCTGAGAGAGATCCACGAGTCTGAAAACTAGAACCACCTCGATCAAGAAGAGAGATCTGAAATATTTGAGGCTCGGCGAGATCGAGTGATTCACTTTGTCTGGATCGCTGGAGAGAAAGTCGTTGAAGACGAAGATCGGCGATCCAAAGTTTTTCCCGTGAACAACACTGGCGGCGGCGTGAGAATTAGGGTTCACGGAATTTTCTCTTTCCTTAAAAATATATCTCTGTAATAACGATTGAAAAGTCATTTCTGAAAAGACCTATTTATAGGTGGGTTCCAACGGTCATAACATTGATTAAAGATGACACGTGGACCAATCAGAATTGACAGATTCAAATTACTTATGATGAAAAAGGACTTAGAATAATTCTGGAGAAGTTGACTGCGATACTCGAGTAATGAAGGATATACACGAGTATGGAGAGATGGATTACTCGAGTAGCAAGAGGCAGTATACTCGAGTATAGAAAGAGAGAATTACAGGAGAGAAGAAAGAATTACTCGAGTATCAAGAATGGTATACTCGAGTATCAGAAGTGTATACTCGAGTAATAGAAAGGTATACTCGAGTATCAAGACGATATACTCGAGTATCAAAAAGGCTAAACTCGAGTATAGAAAATATAACTGAGAAATGTTTATATCAGAGTCAATTACTCGAGTATGGAAGAAATTACTCGAGTATCAGAAGATATACTTACTCGAGTATAGACAGACTTACTCGAGTATTAGAAGATATACTCGAGTATCAACAGACTTACTCGAGTATCAGAAAACACTTACTCGAGTATAGACAGACTTACTCGAGTATTAGAAGATATACTCGAGTATCAACAGACTTACTCGAGTATCAGAAAATATTTACTCGAGTATAGACAGACTTACTCGAGTATCAGAAGATATACTCGAGTATCAACAGACTTACTCGAGTATCAGAACATATACTCGAGTATCATAAAGCACTTACTCGAGTATCAATATACTTACTCGAGTATCAGGAGATATACTCGAGTATCAGAGTATATACTCGAGTATCATAAAGCACTTACTCGAGTATCAATATACTTACTCGTGTATTACAAGGAAATACTCGAGTATAAAAGACTTAGGAAAATTCTAAGAGGAAATTTGCTCCAATGCTTCTGTCCATCAATCCAAGTGCATGAAGGAAGTGTATCCCAATAGAGAGGCTATACATGGGCCAACACTTTGGATCACACAATGAGGAATTACATTGTATGGTCCTGTGTTTGGTGACCCATTATAGACTGACATTGGTCTACACTTGGCAATTAGAACCTGCACACATACAACTTAAACACAGCATCAAATACACCTTAATTCATCTTAGTTCAAGGTCTGACCTCCTACAAATCTGAGGCATTGTGGAGACAAATCCCAACAGAAGCAAAGGCCAAAGAAATTTGCTTAATGGCCATCAATGCTTCAGGGCATGTTTCAGAAGAAGGAGAATCTGAAGAATGTTCAGATTGTGATCAGGTATTGGAAGACTTTGACTTTACCTCTGAAGATTTTAAAAATGACTTTAAATCTATGTGTAGTTATCTTATTAGATTTGAGAAGGAAATCAAACTTCTCAGAGATAAATAATTTAATTATGATAGCTTAGTATCAGAAAGCATTAAATTGAAAAATGAAATAGACATGTATAGTGAACAAATCACCTTTCTGAAAGTTGAATTAAGTAAAGCAAAACAGTTAGAGGAATCACTGAATGGAAGAAGCAAACAACTAGTAGAAATTACCAGCACACTTAATGCTGGACTTAATAGAAGTAAGTTAGGATTTGGTGCATCATCTAGTGAACCACCAATTATTCAGAAAAATCACCTTTCACAATCTGTAAAGTTCATTTCTGATAAGGGTAAGAAGAATACAGAACAAATCAAAACAGTTAACAAAGTTTTAAAACAAGTTGAGATAAATAAAGAAAAACAAAAGCTAAGTCTGAACAAAAATCGTCGAACCAAGATCGACGATCTCAGCATTATTCGTCGAATGACGATCGACGATCTCAGAACCCAGAGCCTGAGCCTAAACACTCTGCAAATGGGGATCGACGATATCGTCGAACAGAGATCGACGATCGTGGAACCCAGATAATAGCCACTATTATTATGAGAACCAAGATCGACGATATCAATGCTGATCTTCGAACGCAGATCGACGATATCAACACAAATCGTCGAACCCAAAACAGTTTCATCAAAACTATAATTTCAACAGAAACTTCAATAAGAACTTTAACTCTAAACCTTTCCATCCCTTAACTAACTGGATAATCCCACCTAGGAGATTTCATCCCTTAGGTTATTAAAGTCAACCTGAATACTCTTATATTTCAAGTTTTAAATATGAAAAGAAGCCAGGACCCAAGGTTACCTGGGTCCAAAATATGAGTTATTATCTTGTAGGTGAAGACCTATCCTACCATACATGATAAGTGGTATTTGGACAGTGGGTGCTCCAAGCACATGACAGGAAACAAGGCCAATCTAAGTAACTACAAGGCAAAGCTAGGTCCAAAGGTTATATTTGGAGACTCAAGCTTTGGTCAGACAGAAGGTTATGGAGAATTTACACTTAGAGTTGTCACATTCAGGAAAGTGGCATATGTAAGTGGCCTGAAAATAACTTGATATCCATAGGTCAGCTATGTGATGCAGGTTATGAGGTATATTTTACTGAATCTAAATGCAATATTTCTTTAAATAGCAATATTGTGTTATTAGGCATTAGGTTAGGCAATATCTATTTGGTTGATTTTAATTCTGCTTATTCAGAAATTTGCTTGTTTAACCAGGTTAGCAATAATAATACATTGTAGCATAAAAGGCTAGGACATGTAAATCTTAGAAATATTGCTAGGTTATCTAGGGACAACCTTGTTAGAGGATTGTCATCTTGCCCCTACAAGAAGAAAAGCCTTTGCAAGGCTTATCAAGAAGGCAAGCAAACTAAAAATATTTTTAAATCAGTTAATAAGAGTGATTCACCTAGGATTTTGTATCTGCTTCATTTGGACTTTTTTGGATCAATTGTTGTACAAAGCCTTGGAGGGAAGTTCTATACTTTAGTTATTGTAGATGACTTATCTAGATTCTCTTGGGTTTTCTTCTTGAGAAATAAGTCTGATAACTTCAAAGTTCTTAAGACTTTCTAAAATGCATAAAGATTGAGTACTCTACTCCAGTTGTATTGATCAGAAGTGATCATAGCACTGAGTTTGAATCTCTTCTTATGCAAGAATTCTGTGAGAAGGAACGTATCAGACACTGCTTCTCTGCTCCCAGAACTCCTCAACAAAATGGGGTAGTTGAAAGGAAAAATAGAACACTCATTGAAACTGCAGGCACATTGCTTGCTGATGCTCACATGCCTCTATCCTACTTGGCAGAAGCTGTAAGCACAGCAAATTATGTCCTGAATAGAAGTTTGATACACAAACTTTAAGGCAAGACTCCCTATGAATTACTCTAAGGGAAGAAACCTAAAATATACTACTTTAGAATTTTTGGTTGTATCTGTTATATAAATAATAACAACAAATATTATCTTAGAAAGTTTGAAGCCAAAGCTACAATGGGAATCTTTATAGGATATTCCCAAGTTAGCAAGGCATATAGGGTTTTCAATAAATCATCCTTGGAAATTGAAGAATCTATACATGTTATATTTGATGAAGCTAATATGTTTTACAAGGAGAAGGAAGCTTCTACCAGTAATTATTTGCAGGTACCAAGTGTATGTAAAAAACTGGATGAATTAAATCTCACCCAGAAGGTGATATCTCATCCCTCTCCACAGATTGATGAAGATAGTGAAGAAGAATCTTTAGAAATTATTGAATCTTCTCCAACAGCAAATTTAATTCCACAAGAGGAATGGGTTCATAATGCTTTTGTTGTTGAACAAACTCCACCTCCTGACTATGTTACACTTAGAGATCATCCCATATTTCAAGTGATAGGAGACATGTCAGTTGGTGTGCAGATAAGGCATCAACTCAACCAAGATGTGATGCATGCCCGCTTCTTATCTCAAATTGATCCCTCATCCATTGAAGATGTTGAGCAAGATCCACACTTGATTATTGCAATATAAGAGGAGCTCAATCAGTTTGAAAGATGCAGAGTTTGGAACTTGGTTCCTATACCAAAAGGACATCTAGTTATTAGAACTAAATTGGTCTTCAGAAACAAATTGGATGCTCAAGGTATAGTTGTCAGAAACAAAACAAGACTAGTGACACAAGGCTATAGGCAAGAAGAAGGTATTGACTATGATCAGACCTTTGCACCTGTTGCAAGGCTTGAAGCTATCAGAATTTTCTTGGCTTATGCTACTTATAAGAAATTCAAGGTATATCAAATGGATGTCAAAAGTGCTTTTCTCAATGGGGAACTTAAGAAAGAAGTATATGTGGAACAACCACTAGGTTTATCTCTTCAACTCACCCCTCTTATGTTTTCAAATTGCATAAGGCTCTCTATGGTCTAAAGCAAGCTCCAAGAGCTTTGTATGAAACCCTAGCTAGCTTTCTTTTAGAGCATAAATTTTCAAGAGGCATTGTAGATAGGACTTTATTTATAAGACATCATCATGATAGGATTCTATTAGTTCAAGTATATGTTGATGATATTATATTTGGATCTACTTATTCTAAACTTTACAAAAGGTTTTCTGACCTTATGCATTCCAAGTTTTAAATGAGTAGCATGGGTGAACTCTCTTACTTTCTTGGTCTTCAAGTGAAGCAAGCTCCTGATGGCATCTTCATATCTCAGTCCAAGTATGCTAAGGAATTAGTAAAAAGGTTTGGGATGGCTGATGCCTCAGCAATGAAGACACCCATGGCTTCTAATGCAGTAATTGATTCTGATGAAAATGGTAAACTTGTTGATCAGAAAAATTATAGGGCCATTGTTGGGTCTCTACTATATCATACTACAAGTAGACCTGATATAATGTTTGCAACATGTCATTGTGCAAGATTTCAAGTAACCCCTAAAGAATCTCATTTAATTCTCCTCAAGAGAATTTTAAGATATTTAAAGGGCTATCCTAATCTAGGACTTTGGTATCCTACAGAGTCAGAATTTGAATTAACTGGATATTCTGATGTTGACTATGCTGGATGCAAAGTTGACAGAAAAAGCACTTTAGGAACTTGTCAGTTCTTGGGTGATAGATTAGTGTCATGGTTTTGCAAGAAACAATCATCTGTGTCTACATCAACTATAGAGGCTGAATATATAGCAGCTGGTAGTTGCTGTTCACAGATATTGTGGATTCAAAATCAGCTACTGGATTATGGGTACTCTCTCAAAAATACCACCATATTTTTTGATAGTACCAATGCCATATCAATTGCACAAAATCCAGTACTGCATTCTAGGACCAAGCATATAGAAATAAGGCATCATTTTCTTAGAGATTGTGTTGACAAAAACAAGATTAATCTCAAGTTTATCCCCACTGATTTTCAAAGAGGCGATATTTTTTCCAAGCCTTTGGATGAGCAAAAACATATATTCTTTTTGAAACAGCTTGGAATGATAAATGGCATGGATTAAAATTGAATTTTGTCTTTGTGAAGATTTGTTCAACGATCGTTGAACAGAGATCGACGATCTTCGAACTCATCTTGAGCTCAATCGTCGACCTGAGTTTGACGACAGCTCTGTGTGAAGACAAAAATCGTCGATCAGAGTTCGATGACTTTACTTCAGTAAATTAATCGTCGACCTAAGCTCGACTATCAATTTACACTACTGTGATCAGAGACCAACGATACTATTTATTTACAAATTAATTGTTGATCTAAGATCGACATTTGTGATTTTGTCATCGGACAGAGATCATCTTTTCATATTCCAAAAAACCTATATGTAGGTTTCTCTTCGATATCTGTCCCGCGCTTTCTTATTTTTTTTTCTTTGCTCTTGATCTCTTCTCTCTTGAGTCTACAGATCTTCCATGGCGATTTCTGCAGCGGTTCTTTCAGCGATGAAGCTCGACACTGGTTTTGACGTTGACTTCGAATCGATCAGTCACTGTGATCCCATTTTTCAAGAGATATTACAGTTATGTGATGATCAGGGCCTGAAGAAGTTCATGTCTAGAAGGATCAAATTATCTATTGCAGAGATTAAAGAATGGGTCTACTCTTCCTCAATTGATAACTCTTCAATGATCGGATTCATTTCAGGACAGCAGGTGATTCTAAACCCTGCAATTCTTACCGAAATTTTTGAGTTGAAAAATGGAACAAACGAGCTGGAATAGGATAGTTCTGAGTATACCAAGATGTTAATAGAGATGGGTCATGCTGAGGGCATCCCATCTAATCTCTTAAAAAGAATTTATCTATTTGTTTTAAGTTTCTTGCTGATATTGTGGGCAAGGTATTGCTGGGTAAGCATTCAGCTCATGACAATATCAATAGGCAATAGTTTGTCATTATGTCTGCTCTAGTTAATAAGAAGTCCATAGATTGGGCTAGTTTGTTCTTTGATTTGATTAAGAGAAAGAACAACAAGAAGGAAGTTTCCTTATGAAGGATTCTGGGAATCTTCCTTCAGAAGAAATCTCCAGAGCTACTAGTTTCTACAACCATAGCTATCAATGCAAGTAAGAGGTTGGACTCCTCTCTATTTGGGAAGTGGGAGAGGACGATTCAAAAGCCCTCCAAGGCTGGAACTTCCTCCAATATATTTGAGGACACAAGGGCTGCAACAGCCACTCCTCACCCTAATGAAGAAGTTCCTCCTCCTCCACCTCCATCTTCCCCAGTCATCCCCAGTGTTTCTTCTCTGCCTACCACTATTGTTCATACCACTCCTTCATCCCCAGCTATCCCTTCTTCTCCTACTCAGTCACAATTTTCCCACCATCCTGTTGAACCTCAAAACCTCCAGACCATGTCCTTTCCCAATTTTGACCTACTCTCACCTCACTCATCTCCTTCTCGTCAAAATGATTCATCCATCAACATTAAAGCCACACCACCAAATTCTCCTCCACATTCTTCAAGAAACTCCCCTATTCAGGATGAAATCATGACTGATTTCACTCCTCCTCCCTCTCATCATTCTGTCTCAACTCAGACTCGAACTGAGTTTCTTCCTGTTGATCCCTCTTTCCTCTCTCATCTTCTGGAACTCATCTCTCCGACTCTTAAATCCTTGATAGCAGAGGCTATTTCACCTCTTGCTCACGTTATCTCCACTCTCTCTGCCTCTCTTTATGCTTTCATTGTCCCTTCTTCATCTAGGGGCCTGGTTCAAGTTCTCACTGAAACCAGGCAGGGGGAGATGTCTAATGAAGATGCAGTAGGTTTATCCTCAGCAGAACTTCAAGCTCAGTCTCCTCCAACAGTGCAGGAAGAAGAAGTTTTTCAGAAATTTTGTGCAGATATAGTTTCTTATTCAGATTTGCTGACTTCAGATGAGGACACTGATGTGTCATTAACTGGAATTTCTAGTGGTGATTGTTTTATAAATCCCACCATTGATTTACAGATTCTTTTGCATTCTTTCTCTGTGTTTAGAACAGTTTTTCCTTCAATTGAGATCAATACTTCCAAGGTCATGGTCTATTATACCAGACCCATGAGTCCCTTAGTTGTGAAATAGCTCTTGCAGATTCAGTCAGTTACAGTTTGCACAGATATGCCATCTCCTATGGCTATTGAGCCTATGCTTGTTACAGAAGATAAGGATGAGCTTGATGCTCTCTTAATTACTGATTAACTGATTTGTCTAGTGGCTTACAGAAATTTGAATTCAGCCCTAGAGACAAGGTTAATAAACATTTGTGAGCCAAGTGCTCCTCTTGCAGAACTATCTTCTATGGATATTGATCCAGTCCCAAGTCCCCTTGGACCTTCCTATCCCATAGATAATACTCCTCTTCCCTCTCTGGATGATCTTATTGCTCTTGATATTAAGGAAGAAGCTAAAGAGAAAGCTGCCAAGAAGATTGCTGACAAACAAATAAAGAAAATAAATGACTTGTATGACAATCCTCCTGATTCATCTGATGATGATGAGGATGATGATTCAGAGGATTCTAATTCTAAGAGAAAGAAAATGTCAAAGAAAAGAAAGGCTGCTCCCAAAGCTGCACCCAAGCTAGGAAATACTAATGATACCCCTTACTACATCTTGAAAGGGATTACTCCATACCCAAGCATGGAAAGTTGGATGTGGTTATCTAAAAATGAACATAAAGCTAGGAAGAAGAGCAGGAGATACTCACCACCTCCTCAGAAGTTCAGAAGAGGTCCTCCTCCTCCTGCTGCTGCTGGTGCTTCAGGAGTTGTTCCTCAAGCTTCTGATGCATCTTCCAAGCCTACCTCTTTCACTAGAACATATCAAAGGCAGGATAGATCATCCAGATCTCATTCCCAAGGAAGCAGTCAGCAGCAAAGGAATCAAAGTTCTATAGAGTAAGTAAAAGAAGTTATTTATCAGAACCCCTCCTTCTCTCCTCCTCAACAACAAGTTTTACCCAAGGATCAGAAGACAGCTACCTATCAGTCCAGAAGACATGATGAATCTCATAAGCCCAAAGGAAAGTATAGTGAGGCTGCTCCTCCAAGATCTCTTTATTCTCAAAGTGATGAAAAGCACAACACAACAAGTTTTCAGGCTCAATCCACTCAGTTCAAAGTAGTTATAATGTTGCCTCCTCAAGATGATCAGCCACCTATTGCACAGGAAGTTGATCCAAACTTTAGGATGGCCAGGCTTCAAGAACTGATTGGTCTCTCAGATAAGAAAAGTTGTAGAAGAAGGAGAAGATCCATCTAAGTTTACCACCATGTCATCCTATAGAGAAAAAGAGCTGGACAAACTCCAAGTTAGCAAGAAAGTTTTTAATCCAGCTGAATATATGGCATTGCATCCAGAAGCAATTATGCCCAGGACTAGTACTCAGACAACTCTTGGTGGACAGGACCTGATGATTTCTAAGAAGGATGTACCCGATCCAAACAGAAAGATAATCTTTTCTAAACCCTCCTTTGGTTCTTCATCTGAAAAATTATAGTTTGTACTTTTTAATGCCTAACTAATTATGTACAATGCATTGCTATAACATATCTGCTGATGTTATTTCAACCCTACAGATATTTAAGGTATTTGTATTTTTATTTCTTTTCAGTTTTGTTTTTGAGTGACCTCACACAAATAGGGGGAGATTGTTGGAACCCTTGTTCGGATTTGTGCTAGGTCTACTCTTAGGATGTCTTGACCCCCATGTATAGCAAGGGTCTTTGTCTAGTCTTAGTTAGGTCCTTTTAGGTCAGTTTTTTGCAGACCAGCATTGTAGTGGACTCAGAATTAGACTCAGAAAGATTTTGTGCATTATCTATATCAGTTCGACTATAGTCGAACTCAGCTCAACGATCGTCGATCTCCCATCGACGATCTCAGGGTCTTCTACTCTAAACTGAGCTCGACGATTTACGAGCTCAGGTCGATGATTTGGTGTTTCTCAGCAGTGATCTCAGGTCTATGATAATTGTTCTTAGGTCGACGATCTTTTAACTCAATTCGATGATCTCTGAACTAAGTTATACGATTTTATGATGCTTTCAATTATCAGTTTTTCAGGACGGTCAGAAGTATTTATTTTGGTTATGATCAATTATTTAATGGGAAATATATTCTAATAATTAATGTTGATACTCTCAAGGCTGATAGTCGTATTTCTTGAAGCATTAATTATAGTATTTGCAGAATATTTTATTGGCTTATTTTATAAAGACAGTTATGGAAGTGCATTTATGTTACCAGCCATTCTAGCCGTTTGGGCACCTAAATTCTTGCAGAGAATTATGCACTATCTTGCGAATTCAAATTTATGCCATTTTTTATTCTGATTGAATATATAACTCAGAAAATCAAAGAGAAGAAAGACAACAATCCATTAGACAGTCAGTCAGGAATATAGAGAAAAACTTTCTTCAGCTGTATAAAATTTGTTCTCAAGGACTGTTGCATTTCTGTAAAAAGGAAGAAGAAGAACTTTTTCAATATACAATTCTCTCTAGTCTTCTTCTTTCCTCAGGCTTCAAAGATCTACAGAGAGCTCAAATCAATATCAATCTACAGATCTAAGAAAGCTTTATAATAAACTTTGAAGACCTACACCCAGGTCCAAGTTTCCTCTTCCTAAATCAATACAACATCTCAGGGGGAGCTTGGACTTTCTACTTCAATCCACATAGTCTTCTCACTTGATTGAGAAAGATAAGATTTCCATATTTTTTTCCCTCCATCTGTATAGGGTTATCTCTCCCTTCAAAAGTGAACACTTGGTGATAGGGCACCTGATCAAAAACCTATTGGATTTTAGGCTCCTGATCAAAAGCTCAAAGGGTCTCTAGGTCTACCTGAAAGAGATCTTGTGGTGGTAGGGCACCTGAACAAAAACTTGTACTGGATTCCTACCTGGGTGGTAGAAGAGTGGATGTACCCAGATTTGGGGAATCACTACAAAATTTCTCGTGTCGTCTAGTTCCCTTTTTTTTCTATTTGTGTTGTGCTGTGCTGTGTTAGTTTAGTCTGTTTTTCCCTCTTTCATATAAGTATCAATATTTTAATTCCGCAATAAAACTAAACAAATTTTTTATACTCTATTCACCCCCCTCTAGAATATAAATAATTCTCCACATAGGGAGAGTCCACAGAAATGATAAAGTAAAGTACTAGAGAGGGATCCTGCCCAATACATCAAAATTCTCACTATAAATCACACAATAGCGGAAGCAAATCTATAATATATACTAAAGATCAGAATTCATTATCCCTGTTGGCTGGACTCCAGTGCTAGACTGCCACGCCTCCATGCGCATCGACCTCTGGGGTTGCGTCTCCTGGTTCGGCTCAAATATCCCCTAAAAATGATTTGTTCAACGGCCGTTAGTCTAAAATACTAAGTTTTATCATCACCCACCCCTCCCCCATGGCTCCTAGGCACCGAGCGGGGAGAAGGAAAGGGAAGGTAATGAAGGTGGATAGTAACAAAGGTAAGCAGGTGGCGGCAGGACTAGTATATCATGATTTCATAAACAGAGCAAGTATATGTAAGCAGTAGTAGGTAAGCAGTATAAGTTTACACAAGAACAAGTGAGCAAGTATAGTATGAGAAGGTAAACTAAGTAACTATGACCTATAGGAGTGCCCATACAAACCTATAGAACAAGGGGTCATTTTGCAAGGCCTATTGTATAAAGTGTCTCATACCAATTTATACAATAGGTGTTAAGGGTTATATGCAATGATGATGCTATGTTATGCAAGTATGCTATGATGTAGACAAGAAAAAGCAACACACACACTCGACTCTGTGCACACAGACCTTTAGTTCCCCCTTTTTGGATCCTAACCTCCCAGGATACCTCTATAGTTGTAAACGGAAGCAGTGGGTTGGGCCTCACCCACCTCTAAGCCGGTATCACACTACCATTAGACCTATCATACGCCTCAACACTGGTGCACAAAGAGGAGCTCCTACGTACTCTTTTCGACTGCGCACCAGACTTTATTTGGCCAATTGCTAAACCACACTTGCCAAGTAAATGTATTGGTGTCGGTGTGACCACTCTCCAATACCGAAGACCCACCACCTTTTATCTTATGCACATGCAATATTACTATATTTTCCCACCAAGCTGAAGCTCCTCGGACTATCTAGTCTGTCACAATTATCTACCGAGCCAAAGCTCCTCGGACTAACCCGTCCATCATAATTATCTACCGAGCCTACCGCTCGAGTGACTCAACCTAACTCCCACAACACCGAGGAGTGTGAGTGTAAGTGTAATCCTAATGTATTTCTAATTACTCTTCTAATCCATTTAGTCTTACGGCTTACGTTAGTCTTGGACTGCCCAGGGCATTCCCTGTGAAGGGCTCTCGGGGGCACTAGGAACTACGATGGGCTGAGGCCCAAAGCTCCCTTTCGCAAGGGACTTACTATTATTAGTTATTACCCAATTCCTGATCCCTTTTAATATTATTCTAGATCTAACCCTAGTGAATTTTGTCTCTCTCTCTCTCTCCATAGGATAGACGATCGTTCATCGATCCCGAGCACCTCAACACTAGTCTACCCAACACTCTCCTTATCATGACTCCTAATGAAGCTCTCTTTTTCTCTTTACCAAGATCAATAAACCAATAACCCCATCTCCTTATGTCCATTCCTCATATTATCACAATATCTGTAGTTTTGCTAAATGCAGACCAATATAAGCTATATGATGAACATGATAGGAGGTACTCCAAATTTTCATTCAAATGCCATAAGATAATTATTGTGGGTCTATCATGACACTTTTAGCTTAAATCCAGAAACTTGTAATTTTCCTAATTAATTTAGCATTTATTATATTTTTCCAAAAATTAGGACATGAGTAATTTTGAACATGAAGGACTAGATTTCCCTTAAGTTGTGGCCGCCCAAAAATTATGAAAACTATATTATAGCAAAATATTAGTGAATACCAAATTTCACAGATTCTTATAAATGTAATAACCTCTAAATAATTAATTCAAAGTAATTCAAATAATTGGAGTTAAAGAATTGAGTACCCTAATTCATAGTCCAAAAATTGTATAAACATTACCAAAGCTTCATTGTGATCATAAAACATTACTGACTAAGTTTCATACATTTCCAAGGTTAGTAGGCTATATAGAAAAATACTTCAAGTAAATTCATTAAAGTGCACTTTGTGAAGAAATATTCTTATAAATACATCTAAATAACATGTAATAATTATTTAGGCTTTATTATGCCCTAAAAGATTCTCTGGCCAAATAACACAATTTTCCAATGAGATATAATATTTATTACCTATTTATCAAATATGGTGCACTAGTTCACTTTAACACATGAGGTATTAAGAGGAAATGCCCAAATGATCCAAATAATTTAGTAGTGCCTTTGAATGATATTTAATTAACCTTTCTAGAGTTTCATATCATTCTAAGTTAATCTAACCATGGTTACTTCAAAATCATCACTAGGGGCAAGATGGTGGTTATACTACAAGTATAGGCAACTGTTTTCTAAACATACTATAATAACTTTCAGAGGTAAATAGCACTATAAAATTACTTCCACTATCATCTCATGAAGATCCAAGATTATATGACCCTACAATATTTTCATAAAAGGTATTGCTTAAACTATCCCTAATTTGTTTATATTGTGTGCCTAAGTTTAAATGTCACCAAATACCTTCCTAGGGCATTCCACCACCCTAAGATCACATGGACTAAACATCAAGTCCACACAAGGACATATCACCCCATGTCCTTCACAAACCCCCAAAGTTCATCCTTAGGGTTTGAACTAGGGTTCTAGGGCAAATCCACCCTAATCCACCCCAAACTCTATGTGAGGGTTTTTAATGTCATAATAAATCAGTGTCCCAAGTTTCAACCTCTGTTCAGGTGATTTGGTCACTCAACACCACAAGGGACAAATTAACCTAATAACCCCTTTTGGGGCCTAGGCTAGGGTTTATTAAATTCCATACCAATCCATCTCCAAATGGAATGAAATTTTATACTAAGTCATATATGGACCCAAAGAACCACTCATCAAAATTTGGGAAGGTTTGGAGGTAATTAGACCCTATAAATAATACATACATTGATTATTAAATTTCTACAAAAACTTTAGGAAAATGTTTTCCAAAAATTCCCATTTTTTGGAATGTTCTAGGTATAGGTAAGAGTGAACCCCATCCAAAATTTCAAGTCATTTGGATGGCTGGATTGATGGGGGAACTCAAAACAATCTCTGATCTAGCCTAGGTATATACCTCACCAAAATGAGTGTTGTATCTCACCTGAACTCCAAATTGGTTCAAACCAATTTTAAAATAAACTAGACACTTAGTGCTACAACTTTCATGTAGACCACTTTTTCTGAATAGGACTCTAGGTATTTTTAATTTAAATTCTAAGGCAGCAGATATTATGTGACAGAAAATGCATAAAATAAACATTTAATATAAATACATCTGCACAGATCTTGAAGCAAATCCAACGGCTGTGGGGTTTTTCTTCCTCCAACCAAGGGCCCCGATCAGCCCGACCTGGAGCAAGTTCCAGCCATATTTCCCAGCCACCCGGCCACCTCCATGGCCGGCCACTGCCACCACCACCTCCATTGAGGTAGTGGCTATCGCTTGGCGGCGGCACGGCTACCGGAGGGGCTGTTTCCGGCAAACCCTCAAGCTAATTTTTCACGGAAAAATCGGTGGAAATCTCCACCCGATCGGGCTCAAATGAGCCCGATTCTTATCCCTAAAGACTCCTAAGATCTAACCCATGAAGAAGGAGCAGAGGAGGACCTGATTTGCGGCCTGAAGACGTGCGCTCTGCCTCCTCACCATTTCCAGCCACTTAACTTTGGCTCCTCTACAACTTCTACACCAACCTCAATGGAATTGAAAAAGAATCGGGGAAACGCCTGCCCTTGCTTTGGTGAAGGTCTTTAAAGAAGGAATTTGGGAGAGGAGGCATGTAACTCCCCAATGTCATTAAATTTCATTGATGACCATTAACTCCATTCCTTCGGTTTCAACCAAATTAAGGGGGCATAACCAAGTTAATGGTCTGCCTCCTCCAGAAAAACTTCTCCTCTCCCTCAGAGGAATAAAATCCCCATAAAAGTGTGGGTTATGGAGCCTCCATGGCCATAATAGCCATTAATCTGTAGCTTCTCTCTCTCCTCCAAATCACCAATTCCAGAGGCTTCGTTCGACGAATTTATTCTATTCGTCGAACTCCGTTGGACGAATTTCCCCCATTTGTCAAACTCCATTCGATGAATTTATTCTATTCGTCGAACTCTGCTCGACGAATTTGCTCTATTCATCGAACTCCGTTCGACGAACATGCCCCGTTTGACGAAGGCTGAACCTTGTTCAGCAACCTTGCTCCGTTCGTCGAACTCCATTTGACAAACTCACTCCATTCGACGAATTCTTACCGAGCTCGAGAATTCTTCTCCGTTCGACGAACACTTGCTGAGTTCGATAAATACGCTTTGGTTCGACGAATTGCTCTATTCCTTGAATTTGACAGGTTCTACATGAGGCCGAATGTCATGATAACTACAACTCTCTATTTGCAGCCCAAGGTGATTCACACTCTAATTCCCAAGTTCATCCCAACCTTTTGGTACTTCCCAGGGATATGTCATGACCCAGTCATGACACAACCATCCTAGGGGTCTAGAAGTCTGAGGGATGTTACATGCATAACATTAGTTGTCCTTCAGGGACGTTTATACTCATGTAGGATGTTGAAATCAACCTAAACAAGTATCTTCCGCAGCACATAACTATATTTTTATTCGTGGACTAGTTGATCCACTAAGCTGAGGGATACGGCTGCCTATTTAACTTAAAACTGAATTTTCTTAACTAATGTATAATTTTTCAAAAGAAATGTTTAGAGTGGTCTCGTCTGAGCGTCTGCAGTTATCCCCTGCTGACGTGACATCATGACTCGTGTTTCCTCCTTACTCTAATATATCCCCTTTAATGCGGAGACAATATGGGTTGTGATAATCGTCCTAGGTGATTTTCCATGGCTTTTTTGCGTCGTCTTTAGGAGTGTCCGCAACCGTCTCCAGAAGTGTTTGCGGCCGTCTCCAGAAGTGTACACGACCGCCTCCATAAGTGTTTGTGGACATCTCTAGAAGTGTCTGCGGCAGTCTCCAGAAGTGTCTGCACCTGTCTCGAGAGTGTTCATGACCATCTCCAAAAGTGTTCACAGTCGTCTCCGGAAATGTTCGCAGTCATCTCCAGAAGTGTTCGCGATTGTATCCAGAAGTGTTCGTGGTTGACTACAGAAGTGTTTGTGACCGTCTCCAGAAGTGTTCGTGGTAGTCTATAGAAAAGTTCATGCACATCTCTAGAAGTGTGCGCAGCTGTCTCTAGAAGTGTCCACGTTGGTCTCTAGAAGTGTTCGCAGGCATCTCTAGAAGTGTTCGCAGGCATCTCTAGAAGTGTCTGCGCCCGTCTCCCCGGGAGTCCGCCCGCTTCTCTAGGAGTCTGACTGCTTATTCAGGAGTCCGCGTGACATCTTTTCTCACCCCTCGCCGCAAAACTCTTCGTGTACCTCAGGTTGTTGAGCACTTAATGACATGTTTAATGAGACATTAAATGCCTGTCTCTTTTTGAACCATCCGAGCAACCTACCCTCATGTATAAATAGAGGGTCAGGGGTGTTTGGAGAAGGACAACGAACTGGGGCCAGAACCTACCATGTTGTAGGTGTCGTCACTAGTTTTTAGTGTCCACTAGTTACCTTCTCTCTCTTATCCTTCTCTTGTATTCTCCTATACTCGCTACTTCCCTTGTAACCCTTTTTTTGAAGCAATATAAATGCCCATCATAAGAGAGGCATTCGCCTCGGCGGACCAAATTAGGTGTTCGCGGCTGCCAGCGACATCCATTCTTTTGAGTTTCTTTTCTGCCTGACGAGTTCCCACAGGGCTAGTAACTATGCGGTTATGGTCTCTAATATATCTGTCGAACTCCCCCATGCGGTCGCTGAGTGTGGAAGGTTGGGGGACAAATTTTGCTCCAACATGAATAGTATCCATTTCATTTGAAATGGAGAGAATCACATGAATCATTTCTTAAGTTTTTCGATGCAACTCTCCCACCCCTTAGCCTAAGTGGGATCCTCTTAATTTGGAGGCATCATTGCTCAATTATATTCTTT
Source organism: Platanthera zijinensis (assembly GCA_039513925.1). NCBI lineage: Eukaryota > Viridiplantae > Streptophyta > Magnoliopsida > Asparagales > Orchidaceae > Platanthera > Platanthera zijinensis. Next base: position 135,975,404 of record CM077091.1, on the reverse strand, counting down.
CATCATTTGATTAATTCAGTAATCATATTTTAATTTTATTCTTTACGAGTGACTGTATACAAGGGGCCTCCCATGCGGCCATGACAATACCCCATCTGTGATAGTGCTACGACACTTCCGCGACTCGTCGTTTCACATGTGACATCCCTCTCTATTCTCTAAATTCCCCATTTCTCTTTTCATATTTCTCCATTCAAAATCACGTTTATTTGTTTGACACCACTAGATAATATAATACTTTCAACAACTTGAAAACTTAAATTTGACAATTTTAAACTTTTTTTATATAGACACATTATAATTTAAATTATTTTAAAATTGATGAGGTTTCCCCTAAGAATTTCCAAGTCAAACTGGCAGGATCTCAACTGAAACACTCAAGCAATACAACCCGACCAAGTGAGTCGCGCCCACTTGAAGGGTCATAAGTCAACCTGAAAGGGGGGTGAAACCAAGCACATAACGCCACAACGCACAGCCTGCGCGCACACACAAGCACGCACATACACAACCAGCACACGCACCAGCGCCAGGGGCGGATCTAGAGGGGGGCCCGAGGGACACTGGCACCCCCATTATTTTTCAAAATGGTTAGTGTATTTGGATTCCTCTCGTCGAGGCAATGAATTTTGACTACTTATACGTCAAAAATGGTTGCCAGATGAGGGAGAAACAACTCCGATAAGATTGAAACGTTTAAATTTTTTTTTTGAAGGAAATTGATATCTGACATCCCATGTTATAATTTTTAGAATCTAGTGATGCATTCAAAAAAAAAATTTGTGCACCCCCATTATCAATTTGTGCACCCCCATTATTTATTTTCTGGATACGCCACTGACCAGCGCATGGCTAATGTGTGTGCGCCTCGCACAGGCACGCATGCGCACAACTGCTGGCATGTGACCTGCACGCTCATGTGCGCGGCTACCGGCGACCGATGTCGTCATCGCCGGGCAACCTACCCGGGCCGCTCGGGAAGCATGTTCGTCATTTAGGGAAAATTGGTGATCTATGTGAACAAAACAGAACAACATCATTTGTTAACTCAAGATACAACAGGGCGCAATTGCCAACACGCCCCTTTAAGAAAACTATAAAAAGATCCTCAAGCCTTCATTTAAGGATAATTAAATCCAGAGACTAGAAAACTTTGAGGTTTTCTGGCGAGAACGTAAGACTTAGATCATTCCTTCTCTTAGGATTCACTCTAATCCCTTTTTAGTCTGCTCGACGCTCACTTGGACGCTTCTGTGAGCCAGAGAGAAAGCACAAAGGAACACTCTCGCGGACACTCTCGTGGACACTTCGTGGAAGCTCTGTAGATTTAGTTTTTTTCCTCCTTTCTTTCTTTGTATTCAAAGCTTGAAACATAGAGATGGTCTGTCACCCTCCAATGTACGTAAACACTTGAAAACAAAGGGAAATAGTGAGTTTTGGGCCGACACAGATCCGACCATGTGGTTTTTTGCCATTTTCAAGTTTTGCACGTAAAAAAATCTCTTGTCATTGCTGCTTGGTTTTCATTTGATTGTTTGCACATTCAGTCTGACTCGGAGCTAAGTCGGTCTGATTCATCAAACCGGAGAAAAACTAGGCAACCCGCAACAGAAATTGAAAAATGAGAGAGAAAAGGACAAGAGGTAAATAAATCGCAAATTGTATTGCTTCAAAAAGATAATCATTACATAAGTATGCCCCATTATTTATAGAAAACTGGGGAGGTGAGACAGTACAAATGTACAATACACGATGTGGGACTAAACTTAAGTCGGGCCGCTTGTGCGATTTGACATATACAAACCGCACACTACACAAAATACAATAATACACCCTACAGACACTAGAGAAGATCGCCATAATCTATAGAAGACCGCCAGACAAGCCGCCAGGCCGCACCTGCGGGTTGCCTCTAGACTGCAGTGCGGCTACCCATCACTTCACTATTGCGGCTTTAATTAGACCACTGCGACTTCACAAGACCGCTGCTGCTAACACCTAAACCACAGCTGTGACCTCCTGCCAGGCCATTGAAGTTTAACCCCAGATAACTGATGCGGCTCCATACAGGCTGCTGCGGCTTCACAAGACCGTTTTGGCTAATCAACCAGACCGCTGCGGCTAACAATCGAGAAATTACTGTGGCCTCATAACTAGCCCGCAGGACAACCATCCCAATAACTCGCTGTGCCAAACCGCCAAAAGCCCGACTGGACAGGCCACTGCGGCTAGAACAGCTAACCGTCCGAACTGAGTTCCAACACTCCCCCTCAAGCTGGAGCATATATGTCAACCTTGCCCAGCTTGCTACAGACTTCTGTGAACGAAGTAACCAGTTTCCTGAAGAAATCATCCAGCTCCTTATTAGAGGTAACGAACGACGTACATATCTGATTCTTCAGAATCTCTTCCTTAATAAAATAGCAATCAACCCTTATATGCTTCATTCCCTCATGAAAGACGTGATTCTTCGAAATGTATATAGCTGTTTTATTATCACAGAACATCGGTATGGGTGATAATAACTTTCCTAGATCCAGCAAGAGAGTCTGAAGCCACTTTAGCTCATAAGTAGTCAGAGCCATGCTTCTGTACTCTGCTTCCGCACTCGATCTGGCAACTATAGTCTGCTTCTTGCTCTTCTAACTGACCAAATTTCCTCCAACGAAGGTGCAAAAACCAGATATTGACTTCCTGTCACCCTTGTCATCTTCGTAGCTTGCATCAAAATAAGCATTTACTTTTAAATGTCCCCTTTCCATGAACAAGAGCCCTTTCCCTGGTGCACCTTTCACATACTCGAGAATCTTCAGAGCTGACTGCATATGACACTCCCTGGGAGCTTGCATAAATTGACTTACTCTCCCTACCGCATAGCAAATATCTGATCTTGTAACTGTCAGATAGATGAGTTTACCAACAAGACATCTGTACCTGGTGACATCTTCAAGAAGAGGAGAGGACTCACTCCAGCATTTGTCATCTCCCATAGCCATAGGAGATCGAGCAGGTTTAGCTCCAAGAAGACCTATCTCTTGTAAAAGATCTAATGCATACTTTCACTGTGAAAGAACGATAGAATCAGATTTTCGAGATATCTCGATCCCCAGAAAGTACTTAGGAGACCACATATCCTTTGTAACAAAATGTCGGAGCAGATGCTGCTTTGTCATATCAATTCCTTTCCTATCATCCACTATAAGAAGAATATCATCCACATATACTGCAAGAATTACAAGACCAGATGAGGTCTTCTGAATAAACAAAGAGTGATCTGCATTGCTTCGAACAAATCTAGCAACAGAAATAACCTCATTGAACTTGGCAAACCAAGCTCTCGGACTCTGCTTAAGATCATAGATGGCTTTCTTCAACTTACACACCTGAGACTCCCCCGGAGCAACATACCTAGGAGGTTGCTCCATATAAACTTTCTCATTCAAATCACCATATATAAATGCATTCTTGACATCCAACTGAGACATTTCCCAATCTCTATTCACAGCCATAGAAAAAAAGGACACGGATAGTAGTAATCCGTCAATAGGAGAGAATGTATCAAAGAAATCCACACTATAAGTTTGTATAAATCCTTTAGCCATAAGTCGAGCTTTGTATCTATCAACAGTACCATCAGAAAGATACTTGATGACAAAGACCCAGCGATACCCAACCACATCAGCACTAGGAGGAGTAGGAACAAGAGACCAAGTACCCCATTCAAGTTTTCATCTCCTCATCCATATCAGCTTTCCAATATGGAATAACCAAAGCATCATGATAAGACGCAGGAAGAACATTTGCCGAGAGGGCAAGACCAAAACTTTGTGCCAAAGGAGATAGTTGTGTATAAGACACCACACCAGCAAGAGGATATTGAGTGCATGAACGAACATCTTTCCGGAGAGCAATCAGAAGATCAATATCAGTCATGTCTACTATCTTAGTTCCATCCGAAGGAGAGACTAGCGAACCAGGAGCTATTGGCAGTGGCTCAATAGATGAATCAGAAAGAGCAGGAGAATCACAAGGATAATAAGAAATGACAGGCTCGGGACAAGGGGCCGACACAAGGGGAAAAGAGACTGGATCATCAGAAGAAGGAAGAATGGAGGAAGGTGAAAAGAATGGGATATCCTCAAAGAAAGTGACATCGACAGAAACATACTGTTGGTGGAGAATAGGATCATAGCACCTGTATCCTTTTTGTATCGGACAATAACCCAAAAAAATACATTTGATCGAGTGTGGCGACAGTTTGTCACGACCAGAAGAAGGAGAGTGAACAAATGCAGCACACCCAAAGACACATGGAGGCAAAGGAAAAGGATTCGCATTAGGATGCAAGATAGAAAATGGGGTTTTCCCATCGATAACTGACGACGAAACTCGATTAATAAGAAATCATGAGAGAAGAATAGCATGACCCCAATATGACTTGGGAGCATGCATATGAGTAAGAAGACTACGAGCAACACCATTTTGTTACGATGTATAAGGGCAAGTGGTCTGATGAACAATACCACGATCTGTACAAAATGATGTAAATTGATGACTAAGATACTCTTTAGCATTATCAGACCGAAGTATTTTAATAGAAGTATCGAACTGTGTATGGATCTTATTATAAACTGCAGTGAAAATAGAAAAAAAATTCAGAGCGTTCACGGAGCAAATATAACCATGTACAATGAGAAAAATCATCAATAATGGTCACAAAATATAAACTACACCTACCAACAATTTGAGTAGGAGCAGGGCCCCATATATCGAAATGTATAATTTCAAAAGAACGAGAAGAACTATGTCCATTTTAGCAGGAAAAGTAGATCAGTGATGTTTGCCAAACTGACAAGCTTCACAATGAATAGAAGAATCTCCCCGAGGTAAATCAGGCAGAAGCTGATAAAGAATCCGAAGAGGAGGATGTCCGAGCCGAAGATGCCACTGAAGCAAAGGTGAGGAGGCAGAAAAGTCAAAAGAAGTATCAAGATAGAACAAGCCGCCACTTTTAGTCATAGTAGCAATCATCTCCTTGGACTGAGGAACCTGAAAGGCACAAGTAGAAGCAGTAAATATAGCTTCACAGTTCAACTGTTTACAAAGAGCAGTAACAGAAAGTAGATTGCACGGAAAGTTCGGGACATGGAGAGTGTCCTGAAGTTGAAGAGAATGAGTAACATGCACTGTGCCAGACCCATGAACGGGTGACGGAGTTCCATCAGCAATAAGAACCGGAGGTAACCAAGTACTTTGGTCAAGAGAAGAAAAAAGCTGAGAATTCTCTGTCATATGATTAGTAGTACCAGAATCAATAAGCCACCTACCCGTGGTAGCTAACTGAGCAGCACAAGATGTAACAAGAGAAGTAGTGTACTTCTTGGCAGAATCAACGGAAGCAGGACGAAGGTAAGGATGTTTGACCCAACAACGATCAACCAAGTGGCTAACTTTGCCACAATGAGAGCAGAGATTTAGAATAATCACGACCTCCAGTATGGCCACCTCGACCACCATAATTATCCTGACGTGCAGGATGAGCAACAATATCAGAAGAAGGAGAAGGAAGCAAAGGACGCTGAAGCAGAATTATAACTGCAGTAATGCGAAAAGCAGTAACATCGAGAGTCGAAGTATCCGCCTCTCCTAGAATCTGCTAACGAATCATATCATACGAATCAGGAAGACGAAGCAAGTAGCAAACTACAAGAAGTTCCTGAAAATGTTTTTGTTGCTCACCAAGATCACCAGAAAAAGGATGATGTTAAAGAAGTTCAGCCCCAAGACTCTGAACCTTCTAATAAGCAGTAGTAGGGGTCAAAACAGGACGAGCAAAGAGATTCGCATATAGAGTGTAGATGCGTGAAATCTGAGCCCCCTTGGAATATAGAGCAGCAAGATTATTCCATGTAGCTTTGATAGTTTAGTCAGGTCTGATGATAGGAAGACATTCATCAGACAAACTGTTAGCCAACCAAGTGCGGACCAAGGCACTAGAAGCATCCCAATCATCATAAGTGGATGAGCCAACAGGAGGGGGGTCATCAGTCAAATGAAAGAGCTTATGCTGAGACCGTAAAAGAAAGATAAAAGATACACTCCAGTCAGGATAGTTTGGGACAGTAAGCTTGGACACAGTACCAAATTATTAGAAGTAGACATAGAAGTAGAAGCAAGAGAGAGAGGAACAGAAAAAGTAGCAGAAGAAGACGGAGTGTCCATGAAGAAGAAAAAACAAGCCGCACGGTTAAGCAGTCAAACTGTGCGAACAAGCAGGGAGAAAAGAACTCGCGAGAACAGGAGAAGAGACCACCCTGTCTCGATGTCAACACACCAGCAGCAGGAAAGATACTGCGATTAAAAGACGGAACCTAAACAGAGAAATTGCGTGAACAGAAAGGAGAACAAGAAACCTCGTGAACAAGCCGTAAACAACGCAACCAAAAAGCAAGGGAGGGAAGAAGCCGGAAGAAGGGAGGGAAAAAGAACTGCGTGATTACAAAAGCCAAACCGCAAACAAGGTGGAGCAAACAAAATGGAGCAAAGGACCAGTTTTCCTCTGATACCAAGTGAAAAATGAGAGAGAAATGGACAAAAGGTAAATAAACCACAAATTTTATTGCTCCAAAAAGATAATCATTACATAAGTATGCCCCCTTATTTTTAGAAAACAGGGGAGGTGAGAGACTATAAATGTACAATACACGATGTGGGACTACACTTAAGCCGGGCGGCTTGTACGGTTTGACATATACAAACCGCACACTACACAAAATACAATAATACACCATGCGAGCACTAGAGAAGACCGCCATAATTTATGGAAGACCGCCAGACAAGCCTCCAGGCCACACCTGCGGGTTACCACCAGACCGCAATGCGGCTACCCATCACTTCACTACTATGGATTTAATTAGACCGCCGCAACTTCACAAGACCCCTGCGGCTAACACCTAAACCACAACTGCAACCTCCTGCCAGGCCATTGTAGTTTAACCCTAGATCACTGATGCAGCTCCATACAGGCTGCTGCAGATTCACCAGACCGCTGCGGCTAATCAACCAGACCGATGCGGCTAACAACCGAGGAATTATTGCGGCCTCAAACTAGCCCGCTAGACAACCATCCCAATAACTCGCTGTGCCAAATTGCTAGAAGCCCGACTGGACAGGCCGCTGCGGCTAGAACGGCTAACCGTCCGAATTGAGTTCCAACAAGAAAGAAATAACATTTTTGATGACATTACATTAAAAATTAAGTGTAGTATTATTAGTATAAATGTTTAATCAAAAAAGACTTTTTTTCTTTTAATATCTTTACAGTATTAAAAAAGGAAAAGTTGTTGATAGGTCCCCTTAGAAGCGCTAGCCGCACCCATGCATGGGGTGCGGTTATCCAAAAATCCCTGCTGACCGCTTGTGGCGTAACCGTTCGGGGCGAAACCACCTGAAGCGGAACTGCCCAAGGCGTAGCCGCCCCGGCTCCACCACCCCCTCGCTATCGCCCAACAGGAGTTCGGAGGTGCCCAAATTCATCATCGCCTCGGCCAAGGGAAAGGTCGCCCAGATCGGGCAACCTTCTGGCTGTCCAATTTGGGTAGCTTCTCTGTTGCGTAGGGCAGGCAGCCCACTGGCCACCCGCTCCCATGGCATCGCCATGCCTGGGGGCAAGGCTACCCAGATCGGGCGGCCTTCTAGCCGCCCGATCTGGGCGACATCTCTACTGCATATGGCTGGCGACCCCCTAGCTGCCCGCTCTAATGGCATCGCCCTACCTAGGGGCAAGGCTGCCTAGATCGGGCGGCCTTCTGACCATCCAACCTGGGCGTCCACCTTGCTACTATGGATGGGCGGCCCTATGGCCTCCCTCCCCCTTATCGTAGCTCTGTCATGGGGCGAGGCAGCCCAAAATTGGGCAGACTCCTCCTTCCCTCACCTCCAGTTTTGCCGAGATGCCCATCCTCTCACCGGACGGACTGTTAGGCCTCCCGTTGGGCCTAATTAAACAGGGGAGCAAAGTAATCTTTTTGTAAAAGTTGTATTCAGCGTGCCCTGTTTCGGGCATTTCTATTCGCCCGTCCAGTAGTTACTGGATAAATTTACCAGGATGCACCTCTTGAAATCTATAAATAGAGCCCAATCATTCTTCATTTCCATTCAATTCTCTGGTGGAAAAATTCTCCTATGGATTTCTCCCTCTTCCTTTTCTCATATAACTTTCTCTCTCTTTTCATTTCCCTTCCTTGTGCGCACTTGCACGCGCCTCTTTCTTGAACCCTCTCACACATGTTTCTTCCTTACGCACTCTTACACGCGCCTCGTCTTTGGGCATGCCTCTTCCTTGAGTGCTCTTGCACACTTTCTCCTCCTTATATGCTCTCGCGTGTATCGCTTCCTTGCACACTCCAAGAGCGCCTATGTGCGCTCTGCTCTCTAAACCGCTTCTGTGCATGCCTCCTCATGACCGCCAAAGTCATTCTTGACCGTCGAAGTTCATCTTAATGGCCAAAGTCCGTCTTGACGGACTAAGCCACCTGCGTGATTCATCGAACACTTCAATGGTCGCAGGATGACCAATAATTACCTTATTTGTTGTTACCCTAGTTTGGATTTGAGTTCAGTCCTCTCTTTTAGTCTCTTGACCCAAGATTTATCTATGGTCAAAGGCTAGTTGTTTAGTTAGTTTGCTCTAGTTTTAGATTTGTCACTTATCCAGATGAAAATTTGGTTAAGTTGTTTTTTGTTCGACTATGGTCGAACGCCGCTCGACTATCGTCTATCGACTGGTCGACGATCATCTATCAGCTGTTCGACGTTCGTCTGTCAGCAGATCGTCTATCTCTGAGTTAGTTCAACTCTTGTTAGCTCGACGTTCTGTGGTATCTGCCTCGTCGATCGTCGAACCCCGCTCGACTTCTTTTGACCAGACAGATCTCTTGATAGTTCAACAATCTGCTTGGATAGTTCAACTATCTGATAGTTCGACTATCTGTTTGATAGGTCGACTATCTGCTGTGTTTGATAGTTCGACTATCTGTTTGATAGGTCGACTATCTGCTCTTCTTGATAGTTCAACTATCTGCTTGGATAGTTCAACTATCTGATAGCTCGACTATCTGTTTGATAGGTCGACTATCTGTTTGTCTTTGATAGTTCGACTATCTGTTTGATAGGTCGACTATCTATTCTGTTTGATAGTTCGACTATCTGTTTGATAGGTCGACTATCTGCTTTGCTTGATAGTTTGACTATCTGTCTTGATAGGTCGACTATCTGATAGCTCGACTATCTGTTCTGATAGGTCGACTATCTGCTGTGGTAGTTCGACTATCTTCTTTTATAGTTCGACTATCTGTGTCGTTCGACTATCTGTCCGATAGGTCGACGATCTCCGTGCTTCGGTCGACGATCTCCGAGGGTCGTTCGACGTCTTTTTGTCTGCCTTTAGTAAAGTTATAGTATGTATTTCTTATCTGCTTGGCATATTTTATTAAAATATATTTCATTGATATTATGCTATTATTTTCAGGCAATCTCTGCTCCATTCCTTATACATGAGCCAATCTTTATCTGACAAAGTGTTTTGTCTTATTAGTTGAAATATATTTTCTGCTTTATCTGCCAGGCTGTCCTTTATAGCCGTTAGACTCAGAAAGTCTTCTCTGGCCGTAAAGAGTTCTTTCTGATGTGACCTTTTTCTTGCACCCTTTTATCAGATTGGATATGCAGCTTCGTAGAAAGCTTTATCCCCTTATAGCATGTCTGCCTGCAGGATATACTTTTGCATTGTGCTATTTGCAGCCCAGTTTGCAGATTTCAGAAGAAGACAAAGTTCAAACTCAGATTAGAGCCGTTGCAAAGGCTCATATATAAAGAGCTTCTTTTTGAAAGAAGATACACACAGACATACAGATACAGATATACAATTTACAAGAAGTTTTACTCTCAGCAGCATAGAGATCTACAACTCTCAGAAATTCACATTAAACTGAGAAGATCAAATCTCTTCAGCATTCTTCTTCCTCCTGAGTTCATCCTGCTCACAGGAATACTTTCACTCAGAGGCTTTTTAGAAGAAGAAGAAGAAGAAAGGAAGCTGATTGAAGAAGAACACCTTTTCCAAATCTAGAGTCTTCTCCAAGCTTCTCCTTCAGCTCTAAGACAGTTCTTTGTCTTAGTTCAGAAGAGCTCCTGCACCCTGAAGCAAGACTCCTTCCTGGATATTCTCTAAGCTAGGGGGAGCCTTGATTCTTTAGAGCTATCTAGCTCTGTACAATCCACTAGCTTCTCTAATCTGTTTAACAATAGAGAAGAAACCTTAACTCTCTCAACCTCCTGTACAAAGGGTTATTACTCCCTTCAAAAGTGAACCTTGGTGGTAGGGCACCTGATCAAAAACCTGTGTTGGATTTTGAGCTCCTGATCAAAAGCTCAAAGGGTCTACTTGATCTACCTGAAGCAGATCAGTTGGTGGCAGGGCACCTGAACAAAAACCTGTAGTGGATTCCTACCAGGGTGGTAGAAGAGTGGACGTACCTATTTAGAGGGAACCACTATAAACTTCTTGTGTCGTCTGTGTTGCTGATTTAATTTATTGCACTGTGGCTGTGAGTAGAAATAGCTAGGATTGCTAGTTGTTGTAATAGGACCAAAGCTTAACTGTAATTACAGTTAGCTCTCTCTTGTGCACTACACTTTGTGTTAGGCTCTAGGGTTTCAAATATCTGTAAACTTATTCCGCAAATTAACTCTAAGGGAGTTGAGTATGGTGTTATAATTTTTGAATACTCTATTCACCCCCCCCCCCTCTAGAGTTGTATCTATACTCACTTTCATTCTTCCTTCGGCCTTCCGAGTGGCAATCGAGCAAACCACAAGCCTCCACCTCGTCAGCAGACCAAGCCCGTCAGCGCTCCTAAGTTTATTTTCCCTACACCATGATAAGAGGAAAGAACACAGTACTCTCAGCACCCTCAACTCAGCAGCAGTCCCATCAGACAATGTCAAATCAATCGCCAAAGCTCCTTTGAGCGCAACAGGAGACAAGACACAAAGGTTTAGGCACACTGAGCGTGCCACCCAAGCTTCCAGGCTATAAGTACCAGGACGTAAAAGGAGCATCACTCTCGCTTTTGAGCACCAGCAGAAGACTTTGAAAGTCTTTAATTTCAAGGATAGCTAAACACCTAGAGGTGGGGGTGAATAGGTTTTTTGTCTCTTTTGGATTTTCTTCCTTAAGTGTGTTATGAGTTAGTTATATTTTTGCTTTCAAGACACACCACAAAAGCACACACATAATTTATAGTGGTTCCCCAGATTATGGGTACATCCACTATCCCTCCCACCTTTCTAACAGTGTGTTAGACAAGGCACTTCTCCAAAACTCAACTCCTAAGAGCTTATAACATAGATCCCTCAGGATCTCTTAGTCTCCTCCAAGGCTTACCTCAGGCACAAAGCCCTACCTCAGAGCAAGCTTGCTTCTACAACTCAGTGATCCAAAGATCACCTATCTCAGACTAAATTAATAGTCCTACAGTTCAGGCTAGGAGGTTAGTCGTACAACTCAGAGAGGATGACTCTCCTATAGCTCAGGTATAAGGCCCTACCTCAGATCCAAAGCAAGATCCTACAACTCAGGCACAAAGTCCCTACCACTCAGAGAGAATGACCCTCCTACCTCAGGCAAACTGCCCTACCTTAGATCCACACAGGATCCTACCTCAGGCTCACAGGCCCTACCACTCAGATCAAAAAATGATCATATACTCAGCCTTTATAAAACAGGTCTGCAACTAAGATCCAAAGGATCCTACATAAAGAAAGAGTTTGTGTTGATTTGACTTAAGAGAAGTTTCTCTGAGTCTTCTTCTTCCTGAGCTGAGATGAACTCAGCCCTAACTTTCTCCACAGCAATAAAAATGTTGATCTTCAAGGCATTGCTGCTTGTGCTGGAAGTAACTCAGAAACACAAGTTTCTGATCTTGCTGATGAAGACAACGATTTGATAGTTCTTAGTATTCTTCAATCAGCCAACCTTCACTGCAGAAATTAGAATGCTCTACTTCTTCATCTTTCTCAAAAATCTCTTCTAAACTTATTGTAGCAGGTGATGATCGTTACCGCTATCTAGGTGAACTTTTAGATCAGCGGGTTTGAACTTCAGCTTCAAGCTCCAAAACAATGGCGAGGAAGAAGACGAGGAAGTTCTATCTCTTTATGTAATGTTAAACCCTAAATGTTTATTTGCTTCCGCCATTCGCAATCCTTTTATCTTCCACTATCCAACGGCTATTTGACCCGTGGGCCCACCTGAAGTTGTTGTCTGCAACTTTGCTTTTTATAGAAAAAGTCATACAGTAGGTCTGCGGTGCCATTTGTCGTGTACTGTAGACTTCCCGCAACATTTTGAACTTTACTGAAATTTGCTGACGTCAGCATCTGTGGACTTAGCCAAATTCAGCTAGTTCATCCCAGGCGTCGAGTGCATTGAGTGAATAACCTTCACTCAGCGCAAAAACACATAGCCAAATAATCTACACTGCCAGGTGTTGAGTGAATCTTCATCACTCAATGAATTTTGATTTATCCAATATGTCTGTACCATTAGGCATTGTGTGTATTGAGTGAACCTTCATCACTCAATGAATTTGGACTTAGCCAATTACTTGTGCACTGTTAGGCATTGAGTGTGTTGAGTGAATGGCCTTCACTCAACGCTTTTGTCCTTAGACAATCTTCCTGCTGTTTTAGGCATTGAGTGAGTTGAGCGAGCCTTCATTAATCAACACTTCTGGACTTAGCCACTACACTGAATGTTGGCCATCTTGCTGAGGCGTTGAGTGAACTGCCTTCACTCAATGCTTATGTACTTAGTAGATTTTCTTGATGAGCTTGCATTGAGTAAGCTGTCTTCACTCAACGCATCTGGACTTAGATAAATTTTTCTGTCTATCTCATCTTAAGTTTTGACTGAGCACTGCTCTGTCGACGCTTTGTTCTTTGGGCATTAAGTGTGCTTTCCTCACTCAATGCTTCTGGACTTAGCCAGAATTCTTGGTAGATTCTTCAAAGGCTTTGACTGCTTGAGCTTAACTCAATGCTTCTTTCTTCAGGCATTGAGTGAGTTGTGCTCACTTAACGATTCTAAACTTAATTGAATTTCTTCCTTGCCAATGCTGAATCTTTGACAGACTGAGCTTTACTCGACACCTCTTGTTATATGGCGTCGAGTGAACTGCCTTCACTCGACGGCTGTAGACTTAGTCGCAATTCTGCTTTGCAAACTGTTGGGCTTTGACTGTCCAAGCTTTACTCAGTGCTTTTGGCATTTGGCATTGAGTGAACTGGCTTCACTCGATGCCTGTGGACTTAGACAAATCTTTGTCTTTCCAGCATCCTTCCTTGACATCTAGCATGGAGTGAACTGGATTTACTCAATGCCTGTAGACTTAAATAAATTTCTGTCTCTCCACCTTCCTTCCTTGTGACCACCTATCATAATCACTTAGACAACTTGTCTAAATTGTTCCATTAAACATCCTGCACATATTGAACTTGAATAACATCAAATACAATTATTCTCTTAGTATTGATTGTGATGCCTCTTCAAATTTAGGGAACATTGAAATCAATATTCCCAACAAACTCCCCCTATTTGAAGAAGGCAGAACACACAACAATACTAAGAAATATTAACACATAAAGCATATAAATTCAAAGCAGTTGTAAGCTACTAGATGTAGCTCTCTCATACCACTTGAATTACCAATATAACAATTCAATGTTCTCCATTTAAATGCATTGACTCAACTTTTCAAGTCATTGATTTCTCATAGCACTTGAGCATTTGCTCAAGTAATATGCACTTTCCTCATACCATTTAATACTTAAATGGAGCACTTTCCTCATACCACTTAACACTTAAATGGAGCACTTTCCTCACACCACTTGGAATGGTAATATGCAATACTCAACATGTAGTCATTCACACCTCATACAACTTGAAATTTTTTTTCTTCAAGTAATATGCACTGATTCAACATGACCTAGTCATATCAAGTATTACCCACACTATTGCCCACACCTTCCCCTTTGGGGTTTAGGGTATTGCCCACATCTCCTCCTTCTAGCTTCTTCAAAAAAAATATCTAATAAGGGAGGTGAAAGGATCATACACCAAAGAATTTTTCTCTTGATCCTAGACAAAATCTTGTGTTGATACCACTTGAGAAATTATCCTAGTGATCAAACTACTTGACTAGATATCATACCTCTTGTATTGATACCACTGATATAACACATCACTGCAACCCCTTGACACTTGAGTGGTCCATTAATCCACTTGAGCATGCTGCTATCAGTTATCCACTTGAGCTCATGCCACTCCTCATACTACTTAAAACTTATGCATTGTTCTGAGGATATGCTGATCAACAATGTTGATCTTTAATCCACTATTGCAGATGCTGGACTTACTCCCCCTTAATAGGAGCATCTAGACTTGCTCTCCCTCAACAAGAGCATCTGTTGTCATATTTTATAATGGACACTTGAGTCCATTTAAGTCTTGATACCAATTGAAAGACTTGACAGTCTTAAAATCACTTAAAATACTTATCAACCTGCAAGTAAAGTAAATCCTGCAACAAAAAAATATAAGGAGAAACTGAAATTACACCAAGTTCAACAAACCCAACTCAAACTTTAAGGTATTGAACTTGACTTCATCTAGTAGCTTAGCAAAGATGTCAGCCACTTGCTTGTTTGTGGGGACAAACTCAAGACTAATGTATTCCTTCTCTACATAATCCCTAATAAAATGATACATAATCTCAATATGCTTAGTCCTGCTATGAGAGATAGGATTTCTAGCAATGGAGATTGCACTTGTAGAATCACAGAACATAGGGGTGTTACTATTCTTAAGGTTATAGTCCTGGTGCTGATGTTGGATCCATAGCAACTGTGCACAGCGGCTACTTGCTGAGATATACTCTAACTCAGCTGTTGAAATTGCAACAATGTTCTGTTTCTTACTGCTCCAAGACACAAGTCTTCCTCCCAAGAACTGATAGGTGCCTGATGTGCTCTTCCTGCCCTCTTTACAGCTTGCAAAATCTATATCTGAATAGCCTATTAGTTCAAAATCCCTATATTTAGGGTACTATAAGCCAAGATTTGGTGTGCCCTTAAGATACCTCAAAATCCTCTTAGCAGTAGAGAAGCGAGATTCATTGGGGCTAGTCTGATACTTAGCACAAACACATATAGCATACATGATGTCTGACCTACTTGCAGAAAGATATAGAAGGGAGCCAATTATCCCTCTATATAAAGTTTCATCAATAGGTTTCCCTGCCTTATCTTTGTCTATATGCATGCTTGACCCCATGGGAGTTTTCATGGTGGTGGCATTCTCCATTCCAAACTTTTAAATCAACTCCCAAGTGAATTTAGACTATGAGATGGACAATCCATTTTCAGTCTGCCAAACTTGGAGGCCCAAGAAGAATTTAAGCTCACACATACTGCTTATCTCAAACTTCTCTTGCATAAGTTTGGCAAACTTCCTGCAAAGGTGGTCATCAGTAGACCCAAAAATTATATCATCTACATAAATTTGGACTAGGATAATTTTTCCCTTAGATTTCCTTAGGAATAGGGTGTTGGAACACCCTATTACTAATTTGGGCAAGGATCACTATGTTTGTCTTAGGAAACCAGTTTGACCTAGATGTATAGTTAAAAAGGTCAACATTAGAATGTGTTTAGGGCTTAGAATTTAGGTTTGAAGCTGCCCCCAGGACCATTCAAGGAATCAGACTTAAAGCTGAGGCAAAGACAATTATTGTCGAGCTTAGGTCGACGAAATGTCGAACTCCGTTCGACGCTCTCTGAGCTCAACTCTGCTAAATCGTCGAGCTCCGGTCGACGATCTTCGAGCTCAGATCGACGATCTGTCTTCGGCTTGTCCTTCAGGTCGCTGAGCTCCGGTCGACGATCTTCGAGCTCAGGTCGACGTTTTCTGTATGATCTTCATTCCAATCTCTGAGCTCAGGTCGACGATCGTAGATCTCAGATCTACGTTTTTCCTGAGAGATCGACGACTTTGAGGATTCAAATTTAGTCAGCTTTTGGAATGATTTTCAAATTCTCTCAGCATTTATTTCAAGAGATCTGCCAGCCGTTTTCCTTTATTCTGGAGCAAGTTTCAAGGAATTCTTTTTGAGAATGTTTATTGGACTTTCCCCTAGAATACAAGACTTTTATGGAGGACATTTAATGTCTATTAACGGCTATCTTGGACAAGGAATCTTCAGAGAATAAGATCTTCTCCTTTCTCTCCAGTCAGCCACACATATAGCACAACAAAAAAACTTACAGTGACAGACATTAAAGTGATCAATCCTGAAGAATCAGTTGAACATTTTGGCATACTGAAAAAGTGATCATAGCTTCATCACAAGGACTCCAGACAATTCAATTTTTTTAGCCTCTGCTGAAACCATCTTCTGCTGGAGATCTGAAGCTTCTGAAGACCTATCACCCTGAAGCAAAGCTCCCACTCCTGAACTAGTCTACATCTTAGGGGGAACTTTGACAACACAATCAATCCACTTATGCTTCTCTCTTTGATTGAGACAGAGAAGACAACTTCACTCTTTTCCTTTTTCTTTTCTGCTGTAAAAGGGTTACCAAAACTCCATTCAAAAGTTTTGATTCTGGTTCTGAGAACCTTGTCAAAACTCAGTGGTGGCAAGACACCTGATCAAAAAATCTAGTGTGGTTTTTGAGCACCTTATCAAAAGCTCGTTGGTGCCCAGGACACCTGATCAACTCATCCTGCAGTGGATTCCTACCAAGGGTGGTAGAAGAGTGGATGTACCCAGGTTTTTGGGGAACCACTATAGCTCCTTGTGTCTTCTAGTTGCTTGAGTATTTTCTTTGCTGTGTGCTGTGATTTTCTTTTTGCTGTCTTAGTTTTAAATTATATAGCAAGGCACCTTACACTTATACATAAATTAAATCTTAATTGTTTTGCTTGTTTAAATTGTAAAGTTATTTTAAAAATACTCTATTCACCCCCCCTCTAGAGTTGAGATAGATCTTTGTCTCACTTTCATAGGGTATTGTCTATATTCCCCCTTGAGAATTTGTTCTCAATGAGGAAGCTAGAAAATGTCTCATACCATGCTCTAGGGGCTTGCTTCAACCCATATAGAGCTTTCCTAAGTCTATAAACAAAATCAGGAGAGTTAGAATCAACAAAACTTGAAGGTTGTTCAACATAGACTTCTTCCTTTAAGTCACCATTCAGGAAGGCATACTTCACATCCATCTGATAGACTTTAAATCCATTGTATACAGCATATGCAAGGAAAGTCTGATGGCTTCCAATCATGCTACATGGGTAAAGGTTTGATCAAAGTCAATATCTTCTTCTTGTTTATACCCCTTAGCTAACAGTCAATACCTTCTTCTTGTTTGTACCTTCTTCTTATCATTTTCATAAAGTTTATTCCTGTAAATCCACTTGACTCCAATGATATTATGTCCTTGTGGTCTGAGAACCAACTTCCAAACCCTACACCTCTTAAATTGGTTCAGTTCCTCTTACATTGCTATAATCCAGACGGATCTATGTTGGCCTCTTCAAATCTCTTGGGTTGAACCTGTGACAGAAAACTTGAATACAAAGTTGTATTGAGACTTTTGCTCCTTGTCACCACTCTTTGGTTGACATCACCAATAATCTGGTGTCTTGGATGATCCCATAGATGTCTGATAGTTGGAGGCAAACTTTCTTCACCATCTTGAGCTTCAATGGCTGGAGCTTACTGATCTTCATCCAAGTCATGTGAGCTTTGCTATTCTTCTGGAATGTACACTCCATCTTGAACTGATGGAGTAGCTTCCTTAATGATTAGCTTATCCATCATCAGCTCTGGACCTGTTGGTCTAGAAGAGGAGCTTGGCGTCTCACTGTTAATCATAGTTGACTCATCAAATACTACATTAACTGACTCTTCTATAACTAAACTTGACAAGTTTTAGATCCTATAGGCCTTACTATGATTGTTGTACCTAACAAAAATCTCATCATAAGACTTGGCAACAAACTTAGTCATATAGGACTTCCAATTATTCAACGCATAGCACATGCTACCAAAGATCCTAAGATAAGGCAGGTTTGGTTTTCTGCCCTTTATAATCTCATAGGGAGTCTTCTTGTTGCTCTTGATGATAGAGGCTCGATTAAGGACATGACATGCAGTATTTACTGCCTTAGCTCAAAAATATTCTGGGAGAGATGTGCCACTCAGCAAGGTCCTACCAGCCTATATGAGAGTTTTATTTTTCCTCTCAACAATCCCATTTTGTTGGGGTGTTCTTAGAGAAGAAAATTCTTGATGAATCCCTTGCTCTTCATAGAAACGTATCATGCTTTCAGACTGAAATTCAGTCTCATGGTCACTTCTAATTTTGACCACAATATTGTCTAGCTCATTCTGAATTTGCTTGACAAATGTCTTGAAGATATCAAGGGTTTCAGACTTTTTCTTAAGAAAGAAAACCCAAGCAAACCAAGAATAATCATCAACCACCACAAGGGTGTAAACTTTCCTACCTAAACTATAAACTGGCATAGGATCAAACAAGTCCATACGCAGGAGGTATAAATACCTCACAGAGTTTTTGGTCTCAATGCTTTTGAAGGAAGCTTTAGTCTATTTGACCTTTTGGCATGCTTAGCAAATGCTTTTTTGGTGCATTTCATCTTGAGATCATTCCTAACTAGCCCATTCACTAAAGAGCTTGTCAATAGTCTTGTAATTTAAAAGAGCTAGTCCCTTGTGCCATTGTACACAATATGAGACTCTCTCATTTGCAACTAGATATATAAGAGAATCTTTATTAAGACATAGAAAGTTTAAGAAATAAACATTTTCAATCCAAGTGTCTGTCAAGATGACCTCTTGGTCACTTGACCTCTTGATTTGGCACTCATCCTTGTGGAATGCAATGACATAGCCAAGATCACAGAGTTGGCTTATGCTTATCAGGTTGTATTACAATCCTTTAACATAAGCCACTTTTGAGATGGTGACTATGCCATTGGTAATCTTACCATAGCCTCTTGTCACTCCTCTATCTGAACCACCAAAGATTGCTTTGGGTCCATCCTTCACTGGAGTGTACTCTTTTAAGTTTCTCCTTATTCTAGTCATGTGTCTGGAACAACCACTATCCAAGTACCATATGGGGGTATGAGCACTTGTACTAACCTGCATCATATAAATTATCTTACCTTAGGATCCCAATATTTATTGGGTCCTAGGTTTTGATTAGTTTGAAATAGAAACTGTCTTCCTACAGATTTTCTGACAGGAAGACTAACATTTGCTCTAGGCACACTTGGATTGTGCCAGCAATCTAGGACAAAATGCCCCACCTTACCATAGAACCAACACTCAAGAATGTTATATCTTCTTTTCTAAGTAGGCCCTGTAGTTTGGTTAACTACTGACTGTATAGAAAGAAGAGAAACATCATCCTTCTTCAAGTTCCTTTTAGCAAGGATCTGACTGAAGGTGAGCCTTTCAGCAGACTTAATTTGCTTGCTCTGACTATCATTAACAGTAGTTTTCTTTGCAGAGAACTGGCTCTTAATAGCATCAGAGATAGCCAAATCAGGCTTACTAATAGACTTACCCTTGGTCTGAGTCTTTGCTGATTGGTCTTGAGAGTTGACCACTGTTACTTTCTTGAGTGAGGGGGCTGGTGTACCAAATACAAATGGTCCATGATGGGCCATTTGAATTTGCTCATGGGGGGCCTTGAAGGCACTCATTCCCCTACTATATCTTCCACCATAGCTATGAACATCTTTGTTCACACTAGTGGATCTACCATTCATCCAGTGACCATAGATGCTTTCTTGGTCTTACCTTTTTGAAGGTAACTGAACTTTACTAAATAGGAATGGGAGGCTTGGATGTCATAGGCTGAACTAGAGCTTTGGCTTTCCCTTTAGAATAAGCAACTCGCGTGCTTCCCTTGAATCTCAACCCCTTCTTACCCTTTTGAGAGGAGAAGGTGTCTATCAGGGGCAACATAGTACTTGGCTTAGAATATCTAGCCACTATCTTTTTCTCCCTCCAGAGTTTCTCTTCAAGATCCCTAATGAGACTATTCTTGAACTTGATGGTGTCAATCTGAATGAGTGAAATGGTTTTTAGTTGGCTGACTTCCCTGTCCTTCTGATCTAGCAAGGATATTGTCTCAGCCTGTTGGGAAGCAGCTAGCTGAAGGGAGGTGATCTCTTCAGCTTGCTTCTTAGCCAACTTCTTGCTTCTCTTGAAAGCATCCAGAAGGGCACCATACTTGTCAATCAATTGATTGACATCTTCCTCAGACTCATATTCATCTTTATCACAGGATAATGATGCTTCTAAATTTGGACTAGTCTCATAGCCAGACTCAGATGAGGAACTAAATAGAGAATATACCTTTTTTGGACCAGGCTATTCCTGGCTAGATTCTTCATCAGACCTGGCCTTCAGCCCATAGTAGTTGTTGGCATCTTCTTCATCTTCATCCTCCTCTGAGTCACTATCTTAATGTGATAGAGGGGTCCTGATCCATATCATGGCAGCAAGATAGACTTCAGCTTCTTCTCCAGCTTCTTCTTCAACGGCAAATAGCCCTATGTAGGCTTCTTCTACTTCAAACTCAGAAGATGTTGAGTCAGACTGACTCTATCTCTTCTCCTTCTTTGCCATGAAGGACTTTTCCTTCTTGCCCTGTGCTGGTGGACCTTTTTCTCACCAGCCTCTCTTCTCTTAACTGGGCAGTCCGCAATCACATGCCCTGGCTTGCTGTAACAATATCAGAAAACTTTAGAGGAAACATGTTTACTGGGTTTTGAGTCATACATGTATCTCTTGGAGTGGTTCTTCCTGTGATGAGAGGAGGAGGAAGGTCCACTCCTCTAGTGCTTCCTCTTCATTAACTTCTGAAACTGCCTGAAAAAAGACAGCAAATTCTTCATCAGAGTTGTTGTAGTCTGATGAACTTGGCCCTATGTTGTCTGAATCAGCAGGCCTCCTTGGAGGAGAGGCAATCTTATCCTTGCTCCTTTTGGTGTTGTCATCTCTGAAGGCCAAAGACTTTTCCTTGGACTGGGATTTGCTGATGGTCTCCTCCTCCTTCCTTGCACATAGTTACATCTCATAAGAGAACAACTTTCCAAATAGAGTGTGAGGGGGAGTATCAGTCAGTTTTGTAACCTCTCTGATGATACATATCTTGGTGTCACAGTCTCTAGTTAGAGATCTTAGGAACTTGTCATTAAGCTCATAATGGCTGAATACCCTCCCATAGGTCCTCAGCTCATTCACAATTCTGAAAAATCTTTCATAGCATCCAGCTATGCTCTCATTCTTGGACTTCCTGAAAGCCTCATACTCTTGGTTGAGTAAGGACTTTCTATAATCTATGACCTCCTCTATGCCCTCCATGTAGACCACTAAATTGTCTCATATCTCCTTGGAGGTCTGGCAGTGAATCGGATTCTAAAAGGTAGAATCATCAATAACACTGACTATGATGTTCTGAGCTCTTTTGTCAATGGTTGCCAAGATAACTTCATCCTTGGTCATCTCTGAATATTTCTTTGGTGTCTAGACTGTTGCATCCAGAACTGATACTTTTATAGGGATGAAATGTCCCTCTTTAACTGTAATAAATATCTGTGGGTCAGATGCTTCCATGAAAAGCCTGACCCTCTCCTTCAGGATTCCAAATCTCTCCTTCCTGCAAATAGGAAGCTTCATGGAACCCAACTCCACATGGTTCTCTCCTGAACCCATAAGTATACTTCTTTTAGCTACCCTTTGACATCTACTCAGACTGTTAAGTCCTCTTTGAGCAACCTCCCTCTGATATCACTTAAAGTATTTATTTTCAAGGATAGCTAAACACCTAGAGGGGGTGAATAGGTTTTGGTCTCTTTTAGATTTTCTTTCCTTAAGTGTGTTATGAGTTAGTTAATTTTTTCTTTCAAGACACGCCGCAAAAGCACACACAGAATTTATTATGGTTTCCTAAATTATGGGTACATCCAATTGTCCCTCCCACCTTTCTAACAGTGTGTTAGACAAGCCAATTCTCCAAAACTCAGCTCCTAAGAGCTTACAACACAGATCCCTCAGGATCTTTCAGTCTCATCCAAGACTTACCTCAGGCACAAAGCCCTACCTCAGAGAAAGCTTTCTCCTACAACTCAGTGATCTGAATATCACCAACCCCATACTAAATTAATAGTCTTATAGCCCAGGCTAGGAGGTTAGCCCTATAACTCAGAGAGGATGACTCTCCTAAAGCTCAAGCATAAGGCCCCACCTCAGATCAAAAGCTGGATCTTACAACTCATGCACAAAGGCCCTACCACTAAAAGAGAATGACTCTCTTACCTCAGAAAACTGCCCTACCTCAGATCCACACAAGATCCTACCTCAGGCACACATGCTCTGCCACTCAGATCAACAAATGATCCTATACTCGCCCTTTATAAAACATGTCTACAACTCAGATCCAAAGGATCCTACAGAAAGAAAGAGTTTGTGTTGATTTGACTCCAGAGAAGTTTCTCTGAGTCTTCTTCTTCCTAAGCTGAGATGAACTCAGCCCTAACTTTCTTCACAGCAATAAAAATGTTGATCTTCAAGACACTGCTGTTTGTGCTGGAAGTAACTCAGAAACACAAGTTTCTGATCCTACTGATGAAGACAATGATTTGATAGTTCTTAGTATTCTTCAATCAGTCAACCTTCACTACAGAAATTAAAATGCTCTGCTTCTTCTTCTTTCTCAAAAATCTCTTCTGAACTTGCTGTAGCAGGTGATGATCGCTACAACTATCTGGGTGAACTTTTAGATCAACGGGTTTGAACTTTAGCTTCAAGCTCTACAATAATGGCGAGGAAGAAGACGATGAAGTTCCGTCTCTTTGCGAAATGTACTTGCTTCCGACAATCACAATACTTTTATCTTTCGCCTTCCAACGACTATTTGACCTGTGGGCCCACCTGAAGTTGTTGGCTGCAACTTTGCTTTTTACAAAAAAAGTCATACAGTTGGCTTGTGGCGTCATTTGTCGTGTACTGTAGACTTCCCGCAACATTTTTAACTTTGCTGACATTTACTGACGTCAGCATCTGTGAACTTTGCCAAATTCAGCTGGTTCATCTTAAGTGTTGAGTGCACTGAGTGAATAGCCTTCACTCAGCGCAAAAACACTTAGCCAAATAATCTGCACTACCAGGTGTTGAGTGAATCTTCATCACTCAACGAATTTGGACTTAGCCAATATCTCTGTACAATTAGGCGTTGAGTGCGTTGAGTGAACCTTCATCACTCAACGAATTTTGACTTAGCCAATTACTTGTGCACTGCTAGGCATTGAGTGTGTTGAGTGAATGACTTTCACTCAACGTTTTTGTCCTTAGACAATCTTCCTGCTATTTTAGGCGTTGAGTGCATTGAGTGAGCTTTCATCACTCAACGCTTCTGGACGTAACCGCTACACTGAATGTTGGACATCCTGCTGAGGCATTGATTGAAATACCTTCACTCAACGCTTCTGACTTAGTTGATTTTCTTGATGAGCATGAATCGAGTGAGCTGTCCTCACTCAATACATCTAGACTTAGACAAATTATTCTGTATATCTCTTCTTAAGCTTTGATTGAGCACTGATCTGTCGATGCTTTCTTCTTTGGGCGTTGAGTGAGCTGTCCTCACTCAACGCTTCTGGACTCAGCCAAAATTCTTGGCAGATTCTTCAATGGCTTTGACTGTTTGAGTTTGACTCAATGCTTCTTTCTTCAGGCATTGAGTGAGCTGTCCTCACTCAACGATTCTTGACTTAGTTGAATTTATTCCTTGCCAATGCTAAAGCTTTGATAGACTAAGCTTTACTTGACGCCTCTTGTTATATGGCGTTGAGTGAACTGCCTTCACTCGATGCTTGTGGACTTAGTTGTAATTATGCTTTGAAAACTATTAGGCTTTGACTGTCCAAGCTTTACTCAGTGCTTTTGGCATCTAGTGTTGAGTGAACTGGCTCACTCTGGCTTCACTCAACGCCTATGGACTTAGATGATTTTTTGTCTTTCCAGCATCCTTCCTTGACATCCAGTGTTGAGTGAACTGTCTTCACTCGATGCCTGTGGACTTAGACAAATTTTTGCCTCTCCACCTTCCTTCCTTGTGGCCACCTGTCACAATCACTTAGACAAATTGTCTAAACTTGTTCTATTGAACTTCCTGCACATATTGAACTTGAACAACATCAATTAAAATTATGCTTTTAGTATTGATTGTGATGGCTCTTCAAATCCAGTGAACATTGAGGGCAATATTCCCAACAGACTTAATAGTACAACAAGTGCATTGCTCCTAGCAACATATAAAGAAGTACTCAGCTCCGAGAGCGGTGGCATGTCACCCTACGAGCCATGTTTTCTCTCTTCCTCTAGTAAATGTAATGAGAACTTGGATGTCGCCCTCAATTGTCTTAAAATTCTTGTACAACAACCAATAAATAGTGGAGGTTTGGCTGGCACAGATCCGACCACGTGGTTTTTCACCCAGTTGATGAGTTTTCCACATTAAAAATTGCTCTGCCAGCTTTCCATTTTCCTGTGATAGTTTGGCGCTCGACCGCTCTCGACCTTAGACGATTCAATTTTCACAACTATTTGACGCTATCCATGGGAAGTTCTTAGAACCCCCCCCCCCCCCCAAAGATTCAAAGAATAGTATCATCTGCACAATAATAACCATCACTAACAACCAAAACAAGAAGAAACACCTACATTGTCAAAAGTATGGCCCTTGGAGAACACACCTCTCCAGCTCACTCCCAATTGCACGACAACACGCTTCCTGTGGAAGAGGCCATGCTTGCGCCCTATGTAGAATTGGAGGAACGCGTGCAATGGTAGTTGAGATCCAAAGTCAAGCACTCATGCATTTTAGATAGCAGAAGGACTCTCTTGCCCTCGCTCAGCTTTTAGGCTCGAATGCCCACCTTCGTCAACTTTGGATCATTCCATTCCCGAAGAGCCCACTTGCAAGTACCATATGTTTGCAAGAGAGTCTGTTAGTGCTACTAGCTCAGCCTGTCATGTCACTCAGGCTGAAGAATCATAACTCATCAACTCCGTTACCGCACGAGAGTTTCAAGCTCCGACCCTTCATTTTGAAGGGTTGCTCATGAAAAAGTTCGCAACACAGCCACTTAGGAGTATAGATAAGATGAGTTGCATACCGCTTTGGCCCGACATTCCATACACCATAATTCGTCGTTGGCAGTAAAAGTGCATGAACAATAAATCGAAAACAGCCAAAAGAGAAGTAGGGGATACTACCCACCAAAGATGTTGAAATGGAGTGGTATACCTTACGGTGGATCCTTCCAGGCTGGGGGCATCACTGTCAGCAAGCCTTTACTCCCCTCAGTATCTCATTAACAGAAATATTGCTCACTATCTGCAACAATCCCTCTCTTCAGAGGCCAAGGGCTCTTGCTCCAAACTCCGGACACCAGTTTAAATACTGTGACTACCACTGAGGTCATGGGCATAGAACATAAGATTGCTCATAGTTAAAGACAAACCGAAAGACACATTTGTCACAGATTTCTTGAAGAATTTCTGCAGCATAGGGGCCCTGAACTGGCTAGGAAAAAATGAACCAGTTGGGGGGCAATCCCCAGCGTGATTGTTCGGAAGGAAGATTCATTCCCCGCCAGCAAAACATCCAAAAAGCCTAACAAGTTTTCAAATCTTACGTTTTCGGTGTTCATGTACACAAACAACAAGTATCATTCTCAATACAACTGGATGTTGTGTGATTTTTGCTTACAGAGTGTTTGAATCTCTGATAAGGAGACACCAGTCTTTTCCTTATAGAGTGTTCAGATCTCCCAAAAAGTGACACTGGCCTTTCTCTTACAGAGTATTCGTATCTCCCAAATGGAGATACATGCCTTTCCTTTACAGAGTGTTCGGATCTCCCAAAAGGAGACACCATCTTTTCCCTTACAGAGTGTTTGGATCTCCAAAAAGGAGACACCAACTTTTTTCCTTACAGAGTGTTCGGATCTCCCAAAAGGAGATACCAACCTTTCCCTTACAGAGTATTCGAATCTCCTAAAAGGAAACTCTGGCCTCTTTGGTTCGAAGGTTTGTCCTTCACCGTCTCTCAGGGCTCCCAGCCCCCAACGACCTCCCATTGTCACTGATCAAAGGTTTCACCCTTATCCGCTGCAGTAGGTCGCTATATCACCAGAGCCTGCCCCTAGCGTTCGTTAGCAGATTGAAGCATCTGAACTTCACCTTTTCTCCGAGACCACATTCCAATGACCTCCCACTGCTGTCGATCAAAGGTTTCACCCTTATCCGCAGCAGCAGGTTGTTGCATTGCCAGGGCCTGCCCCCCTCGAATTTTCCAACAGTTCGAAGGTATGCCCTTCATCGTCTCTTAGGGCTCCCAGCCCTAGTGACCTCCCATTATCGCCGATCAAAGGTTTCGTCATTATCCGCCATAATAGGTTGTGGAGTCGCTGAGGCCTGCCCCCTCACATTCGCTAGCGGATTGATGCATCTGAACTTCACCGTTTCTCTGGGACCACATCCCAACAACCTCCCACTACCATCGACCAAAGGTCTCGCCCTTATCTGTAGCAGTAGGTTGTTGTGTCATCAGGGCCTGCCCCTCACATTTTCTAGCGGTTTAAATCTCTGCCCTTCACCGTTTCTCTGGGCTCCCATCCCCAACTACCTCTCACTGCTTCCGACCAAAGGTTTCTACCTTATTCGCTGCAGTAGGTTGCAGTGTAGCTAGGGCCTGCCCAACTCGCATTCTCCGGCGGTTTGAAGCATCCGAACTTCAATGCTTCTCCGGGACCACGTCCCAGCAACGTCCCACTAACACCGATTAAAGATTTTGCCCTTATCCTTTTCAGTAGGTCGCGACATCGCTAGGCCCTGCTCCCCTCGCATTCGCCATCGGTTCGAAGGTTATTCCATCGTCTCTCAGGGCTCCTAGCCCAAATGATGTCTCACCGTCACCGATCAAAGGTTTCGCCCTTATCCACCACAGTAGATTGCGGCGTTGCTAGGGCTAGCCCCCCTCGCATTTTCCAGTAGTTCTAAGCATATGAACTTCACCGTTTCTTCGGGATCACGTCCTAACGGCCTCCCACTGCTGACGATCAAATGTTTTGCCCTTATCCGCTGCAGTAGGTCGTGGTGTCGCCAGGGCCTGTCGCGCGCACGCTCGCCAGCGGTTCAAAGGTCTGCCCTTCACCATTTTTGCAGGGACCACATCCCAACAACCTCTCACCGTCGCCGATCAAAGTTTTGCCCTTATCCGTTACAATAGGTTGCAACATCGCTATGGCCTCCCCCCTCGCGCTCTCCAACAGTTCGAATGTTCGCCCTTCACTGCAACCTTCAGTAACATCCTCGAGTTCGGTGAGTCGGACCTTTCACTATCCGGCTAGAAGCGTCCTTCCTTCGCCCTAGTGGTAGGTCACGGTTTCGTTCAGGTATATTTATCCAACCGCCAACATCAAAGGGTCAAGACAGAGTTGCCCGTGCAAAGCATTGGTTCCAACACCAAAAATGCTCTACTTCTATAAGCAAATGCTTATTACTTGAGTGGCTAACAAACAATCAAGCAAGGAGCAAAGAGCGATCAGGTCTCCACAAATGAGGTACAAAGCAACTACATAACATAGATGAGTAAATGAACAATAAAGGCGCAACTTCACCTCATCTACGCCAACGTCGGAACTCCCACTCCCATCTTCAAAGATATCTCCAATAACAAATTCGGCTATGCTGCAACAACGTGCCCGCACCACCATATTGATCTTCATCTCTAGCTTTGCAGGTATCTCATACTGTCCACCTCGAGCATCAACCCGCTCCACCATTTGACAAGGAGCGTCATTGTATCAACCTCCCCTGAGAGCAACATTTTGTTACCTGGAAGGCCAAAGATTCACTCAAATCTTCGCAAATATAAAGCAACAAATGCTCACAACATCACACATATTGCGCCCTGCGCGTAGATCACGCACATTACGCCCCATGCGTATACTATATATATTGTGCCCCGCACGTAGATCACGCACATTATGCCCCATGCATATACTACACATATTTTTCCCCGCACGCACATCACACACTTCGCGCTCTGCACACACGTTGGACATACTCCACAATTATGCACTCTACGCCCCATGAACATTGCGCCTAGCGCATACTTCGCGCACATTGCACCCATTTTGCACACAACTCCTAACATGTAGTGCGCCCCTTATAAGTTCTACACTTTGTACTCCATGTGCATTTTGCCATGCACACACCACCACAACCAAGCCCTCAGCTCGGTAGCGAGCCTACCTTCTACACCTCGACCATAATTTTCTTCTCTGCCATAGATACTACAAGTCGTTACACACATAATCCCGCTTTTGAGCAGAAGTCCCTGCCCTTCATTCGCTTTGCCATTAGACTACAGGGAATTTGGGGGGGGGTCAAATGATAGGTCCCCTTAGAAGCGTTAGCTGCACCAACGATTATCCAAACAGCCCACGCTAACCACTTGTGGCGTAACCCCCCGGAGCGTAACTTCCCGGGAGAAAATTACCCAAAGCAGAGCCGACCAAGGCGTATCCACCCCGGATCCGCCAACCCCTCGTTGTTGCACGGTAGGGAGGGCGAAGGCACCCAGATTGTTGTCGCCCCGGCCAAGGGCAAGGCCGCTCAGGTCGAGGTGCCAAAAAGGTCTCCCTATCTGGGCGACATCTTTGCCCCATGGGGAGGATGGCCCACTGGCCAGCCACTCTCATGACGTCTCCCCGCCTGGGGCAAGACTGCCCAGATAGCTCCCCACAACATACAAACAAGTACTCAGCTCTGAGAGCGGGGGTCTGCCACTTTTAGAGCCCTGCTATGTCACCCTTAGAGCCCTGCTTTCTTTCTTTCTCCAGTAAATGTAATGAGAGGCGGCTTGTCACCCTCAATTCTCTTAAAAGTCCTGTACAACAACCAACAAAAAGTGGAGGTTTGACCGACACAGATCCTGCCACGTGATTTTTCACCCAGTTGACGAGTTTTCCATGTTAAAAAATTGTCTTGTCAACTTTCCCTTTTTCTGTGACTGTTTGTGCATTCGACTGCTCCCATGCTCAGAAGGTTCAATTTAGTATGATCTACCAGAGTCTTGAGCGATCCACAATAATTGTCTTTGATGAAACATTCAAAATTGCCAATTATGTCGTTATTTGATGTTGGGTACATTAGAAATTATGTACCTGATTTGGAGAAGCCTCGCCTTACTCAATAATATACATTAGGTTATATTTGATGGTTATTGAGTTTATCTGTGCAGATAGAAGAATGAAGAAAATATTCTAAGTACAAAAGTGTCGAGTCATTTATAATGTGTCGGTATCTTTGAAGGAGCAGCGTCAAAATCAGATGCAAAGTTGTGTCGACACATGAAATTTGAGTCGACAACAGTTGTGTCGACACTCAGGACTAGTGTCAACACATTATATTTGAAGTGCTGACATGAGTAGAAGGACTTGTGTCGACATAAAGAGTTAAGTCTACATTAGCTGTGTCGACACACAGGACTTGTGTCGATATAAAGAGTTTAAGTCTACTTCAGCTGTGTCGACACATAGGACTTGTGTCGACATGCAGAGTTTGGGTCTACATCAGCTATATTGATAAGTCACTGAAGTTTGTCGACACATTCTACAAAGGGAGTGTAGAGACTGGATGAAGAGCAGTGTCGATAGTTTCTGAAGAGTGTCGACAACATCAAAGGAGTTTTGTCGACACATTGTATAAAAGCTGTGTCGACAGTTTCTGAAGTTCGTCGACAACACCAGAGGAAGTGTGTTGATACCCTGGTAATTGTGTCGACACATACTTCATCTGTATCGACACATATTATCCTTGTGTCTCGACATATTCAGCTGAGTTAAATAACTCTAAGTGTCAGATCTCCAGATAGAAGACTTGACAGCTGCCAGGATTATTAAGGAATGTTAGACATGTCAGAACTGTCAGATGTTAGTCATCCACCGGATCAGCCGGTTGTCTCTGATATGATCTATAAATAGAGCCGAGCAATAAGAGAAAGAAAAATATACACAATAAGACAGAAAATTTAGAGGGAAGCCAAAAAGAAGGAGGAATACACCAAGAAGAATTCACAGAATTCTATACAGCAAGAAGGTTCTAATTCAAAATCAGAGAAGAAGACAACATCTATTTGGATCTGTCAATGACTGCTAAATCAAGTCTGCAAGAAGGAAGAATCTGAGTCTACATCAACTTCTCAAGAAGATTCAACCTAGGTTCACTCTTTCAAGAAGCTTTGAATAAGCTAAGTAAGGTTGAATCTGATTCATTGCAGCAATGGTCTGAAGGAAGCAAATTAATCAAGATCTGATTAAGATTCCCTCACCCCTCTTTTCTCTCTATCTGGGTGAAGGAAGAAAAGTAATTCTTTATACAAATTTTTGTAAGATCTATTTTTAGATCTGAGTGTAAGAGATTTCAATCTCCGAGTTGTAAGCCTGTAATTATAAAGGCTGAGGTAGGGTTGTTAGCCTGAGGTAGGAGATTAAGTTCTCTGAGATGTAAGCCTGGTGATAAGGGGCGAGGTAGGGCTTGATAGCCTGAGTGGTAGGAGTGTGGATTCACTCTAAAGTAGGGTTCTTGGAAAGAGCCTGAGGTGTAGGACTTGTTGAAGTCTGAGTTATAGGAACCAGTTTGGGTTCTGAGTTATAAGATCTGAGGATCTGAGAAGGTGGGAGAAAGTTTGGTTGAATCTAATGTATTGCTAGATAGGCGATGGGGGAATGTGGATGTACCCATCTCTTGGGGAACCAATATAAACATGTGTGTCTGCTGTGATTGCTATAGAATTTAGCTATACTGTGAATATTCTATTATCTGCCTAAGGAAAAAGAATTGAACCTATTCACCCCCCCTCTAGGTGTTTAGACATTCTTGAAACCAATTCTTTCAAGTGGTATCAGAGGGGGGTTACTCAAATAAAAATTAACAGTCTGAGTATATCTCCAAGGCAGTAATAAGATAGCCAAGATGGGTTCAGGTGAAAATCACAAAGATCTTGGATCCATGAAGCTTCCTATATGTAGAAAGGAAACTTTTGGCATATAGAATGAGAGGGTTAGA
Organism: Platanthera zijinensis; assembly: GCA_039513925.1. Classification (NCBI taxonomy): domain Eukaryota; kingdom Viridiplantae; phylum Streptophyta; class Magnoliopsida; order Asparagales; family Orchidaceae; genus Platanthera; species Platanthera zijinensis. Next base: position 135,944,103 of record CM077091.1, on the reverse strand, counting down.
TTATTCATGGAGGCATCTGATCCAAGAATTTACATCACAGTTCTGGAAGGTCCATTCATCCCAATGAACACATCAGTTCTTGATGCAAATTTACAAACTCCAAAGAATTATTCTGACAAAAGATGAGATCATCTTAGCAACTTTGGACAAGAGGGCACATAATATAATTGTCAGTGTCATAGATGATTCCACATTTCAAATTTTGGTCCACTACAAAACCTCAAAGGAAATGTGGGACACATTTATTGTCTACATGGAGGGGACAGCAGAAGTAAGAGAGGATAGGAAGTCCATGCTCAATCAAGAGTATGAAATCTTCAAACAAACTAAGACAGATAGCATATGAACTGAATGATAAGTTTCTCAGGTCTTTGACCAAAGACTGAGATACCAAGGTCTGTGCCATCAGAGAAGTGGCCAGACTTGCAGATACTCCTCCACCAATCTTGTTTGGAAAATTGTTGTCCTATGAAATGCAGTTGATTGCCAGAAAGGAAGAGGAAAAGAGCAGCAGGTCTTACAGCAAAGATAAGTCAGTGGCTTTCAAAGTTGAAGCTACAAAAAAGGGTAGGAGAAAGACTCCTCCTCCCAGAAAAGTTACTAATACTGATTCAGAAAGTTCAGACTCAAGTACATCAGATTGTCATAACTTTGATGAGGATTTTGTTGCCTTTTCTAGGCAATTCCATAGGTTCCTGAAGAAAAAGAACTGGAGGAGCAAGCCATCCTCTTCTTCTTACTCCAAGGGTGATTACTACAAGATAAAGAAGAAAACGTCTAAAGAGGAAAGGTATGGTTCTAAACCTGGTAAACAAACTTCTACTAAAATTGTTTATTATTACTGCAGTAAGTCAAGACATGTTATAGCAGACTATCCTGTCAAAATAAAGGAGTCTGGTGAGAAAAAGAAACACCAGCATAAAGGCAAGAAAGAGAAATCCTTTGTGGCCAAGAAGCAGAAAAGCTGGACTGACTCTTATTCATCAGAGTCAGAAAATGAAGAGGATGATGAGGCCTACATTGGGCTGTTTTCAACTAAGCAAGATTCTGAAGAAATAGAATTCTTGCAGTTGCTGAATGATATCAATAAAGAAAAAGACAGCCAATTCATAGGGCTAATGGCCATAGCTGAGGATGGACACAACCAGGAGCAGCCTGGTCCTACTAAGGTACAGTCATCATCTTCAGTGTTAGATTATGTTACTAGCCCAGAGTCAGAAGCAGTTTCATCAAAAGATGAAGGTGGCTCTGAATCTGAAGGAGACATCAATGAACTGATTGATTATTATGGAGATCTCCTATAAGCCTCTAAGTAAAGCAGGCTCCTAGCTAAAAAATTGGCAAAGGAAATTACCACTCTGAAGTTGGCTGCCTCAGACTCAGTAAAAGTGCTGGATCTAAAGTTAAAAGAAATTAGTAAATTGAAGAATATAACTTTTATTTAGTGGATACCATTACTTTCAAGAATAAACATATTAGGAATCTTGAAAGTAGACTCCAAAAGGAGAGGGATCTGGTGGCTAAGGCTCTGTTTGGCGCGGCGTTTTTCAAGCGGCACATCGCCGATTCTGCCACCGCCGCGCCAAACAGTATTCTGTGCTAGCAGCAGTGGCTGACGCCACCGCCGGAATTAGCGGTGGCCCGCTATTTCCGAGTCGCGGAAATTTTCCGCGACTCGGAAATAGCGGCAGCCACTGCCGCTGTTTTTAATAAAAAAAATATTTTTTTAATATTAAAAAAAATGATATATTATAAGTTATTATATGAATATATTATAAATTATTATATTATATTAACGATAATTAATTTATTATAAGTTATTATATTAATATATATAAGTTATTATATTAATATTAAATTATTATAAGTTATTATAATTAAATTAATAAAATTATGTAAGTTATATATTATTAATGAATATAATTGTTTATTGTGTGTATCTTCAAAAAAATGAACTGTCCACCGCACAGCTGTTATGCCAAACAGATTAAACAGCTTCTCTGTTTGAAACAGCTCTGCAAAAGCTGTTCATCCAAACAGTTTCACAGATTCTGGCACCACTCTGCAAAACAGCTGATTATTCCACCACTGCTTCCCACCACTGCTTCTGCAGTCGCTGCAGCTGAGCCAAACAGAGCCTAAGTTCTCAAAACCTAGTTCAGTGTTACCTTTGATAAATTCCTTCTCTTCCCAAAAAGGTAAGAAGGGTTTAGGTTTCAAAGGAAGAACAAGAGCTGCAAATTCCAACAGGAAAGGCAAAGCTCCAGCTCAGTCACTTGCTTCCAAGCCTCCAATTTATTTTAAAAAGGTAGATCAACCTTCTAACAGATATGACCATGATAGTATTTATGGTCACTATGAGCAAGGTAGTAGAAATGGCAAGGGTGTTAGTGCATATTGGGCAGTCCATGCGAAAACCCAAATGGCCCATAATGGGCCATTTGTGTTTGGCGTACTGGCCCAAACACTCAAGCACAAGGTATCAGCTGACTCAAAAGTCTGCCAGTTTATCATCAAGCTAAGGGAAAATCTGTTAGCAAAACATACTTAGGAATATTTGAAGCTATCAGAAGTATGCATTCTGAAAAGAAGGCAGCTGCGGATAGGGTTCAAGTTATCCCAAGTACTTCTGCTGTCAGACAAGTCCCTAAGCATGCCCTGGCTGAAAGACTTAAGAAAGGAGCTGATGTACCAGCTAATTTAAGAACTGCAAACAACATTCCTCTTAAGCCAGTTCTTAAAAGAAGGTACAATGTGCATGAGTGCTGGTGTTGTGGCAAAGTGGGCCACTATATCATTGATTGCTAGCACAATAAGAGTGTCCAGAGAAGTAATGGTGGCCTATCTGTCAGAAGAAATGATGGTAGACATGTTCAGTTTTGATCTAACTTGCACCTAGGACCCAATAAAACTTGGGTCCTAAGGTTAGATAATATATTTGTTACAGGTTAGTCCAAGTGGTCATACCCCTACATGGTACTTGGACAGTGGATGTTCTAAACACATGACTGGAACAAGAAGCATGCTAAAGGAATTCACTCCTATTGTGAATGGTCCCAAAGTTATCTTTGAGGACTCAGAAAAAGGGATAACTAAAGGTTTGGGTAAGATAACAAATGACATAGTAATAATCACACAAGTAGCTTATGTGAAAGGTTTGAAACATAACCTTATAAGTATAAGTCAACTTTGTGATCTGGGCTATGAAATTTCTTTCCTCAAGGATGAGTGTCAAATTATAAGGTCAATTGACCAAGAGGTTATCTTGACAGACACTAGGAGAGGAAATATTTATTGTCTAGACTTTGAGTGTGAGAGTGAGGACACTCCTATATGCCTAGTTGTAGATGAGAAAGTTTCTCATTGTGTCAAATGGCACAAGAGGCTAGCTCATATGAACTACAAGACCATAGGTAGACTCTTTAGTAAATAGTTGGTAAGGAATGGTCCTGAAGTTAAGTGCATTAAGGAAGGAATTTGCTCAGCTTGTCAAAAGGGCAAGCATATCAAGTCTTCCTTCCATAGTCTTGATACCAAAGACTCAGTGAGGTCTTTATACCTCCTGTATATGGATCTATTTGGTCTTATACTAGTTCATAGTCTATGTAGGAAAGTCTATACTCTTGTGGTGGTTGATGATTTTTCTAGGTTTGCTTGGGTATTCTTCCTAAGGAGAAAATCTGAAACCCCAGATATCTTCTAGACTTTTGTCAAGCAAATTCAGAATGAACTTAATAGTTCTGTGGTCAAAATCAGAAGTGACCATGAAACTGAGTTTTAGTCTGAATGCATGACAAAGTTCTGTAAAGAGCATGAGATTCATCAAGAATTCTCCTCACCTAGAACTCCATAGCAAAATGGAATTGCTGAAAGGAAGAATAGAACTCTATTTGAGGCAGGTAGGACCTTGTTAAATGACACTTCCCTCCCAGAATATTTCTTGGCAGAGGCAGTAAATATTGCTTGTCATGTTCTCAATAGAGCTTCCATCACCAAAAGCCACAAAAAGACTCCCTATGAGATTCTGAAAGGTAGAAAACCAAATTTATCCTATTTTAGGATTTTTGGTAGCAAGTGCTATATACTAAACAATGGTAAGTCTCATTTGACAAAGTTTGTTGTCAAGTCCCAAGAAGGGATATTTGTTGGGCACAATAATAATAGTAGAGCATATAAAATCTATAACTTGACTACACAAGTTGTAGAAGAATCAGTCCATGTTATCTTTGATGAGTCTAAGTTGATTAATTATAAGATGCCAAGTACTTCTTCAAGTTCTGTAGGTTTAAAAGACAAGATGAAAAATCTGACCATCAGGGAAGATAAACCAGCAGGCCAAGAGATTGAAGATGATGGATGTTGTCCAAGGGGAGCTCAAGACTTACAAACTGAGAATGAAGAACAACCAGCTGAAGACATTGAAGATCAGCAAGCTGAAGGAAATGAAGAACACCAAGCTGAACAAAGATTGCCACTAGCTATGAGATATTTAAGAGATCATCCACCTCACCAAATCATTGGTGAAGCAAGTCATGGTGTGATGACCAGAAGCAAGAGCTTGAATTCAGCACTATGCTCAAGCTTCCTATCTCAAATGGAACCAAAGAAGTTTGAAGAGGATATCCAAGACTCACACTGGATTGGTGCTATGTAGGAAGAGCTGAACCAATTCAAGAGATGCAAATTCTGGAAACTGGTTCCCAGAACTAAGGGACATAATTTCATAGGAATTAAATGGATCTACAGGAATAAGTTAGATGAAAATGACATTATTATCAAGAACAAAGCCAGATTGGTGGCAAAAGGCTACAGGCAGGAAGAAGGAATAGACTTTGATCAGACCTTTGTCCCAATAGCAAGGCTGGAAGCAATAAGACTATTCCTTGCATATGCAGGCCATAAAGGATTCAAGGTATTCTAGATGGATGTCAAGTCAGCATTCCTGAATGGAGATCTAAAAGAGGAAGTATATGTGGATCAACCATCATGTTTTGTAGATCCACACTTTCCTGATCATGTTTATAGTCTTAAGAAAGCTCTATATGGGTTGAAACAAGCCCCTAGAGCATGGTATGAGACATTGTCTACTTTTCTCATTGAGAATAAATTCACAAGGGGGAAAATAGACAAGACCCTATTCCTAAGGGAATCAAAGGGCAAGATCATCCTAGTTTAGATATATGTTGATGACATAATCTTTGGATCTACTAAAAACAATCTTTGTAGGAAGTTTACCAAACTTATGCAAGGGAAGTTTGAGATGAGCAGCATGGGTGAGCTAAAATTCTTCTTGGGACTCCAAGTAAGACAAACTGATGATGGACTATCCAAATCCCAGTCTAAGTTCACTAGGGAGTTGATTAAAAAATATGGCATGGAGACTGCCTCCACCATGAAAACTCCAATAGGATCAAGTATACCTATAGGCAAAGATGAGGCAGGGAAACCTGTTGATGAGTCTTTGTATAGAGGGATAATTGACTCCTTGCTATACTTGACTGTAAGTAGACCTGACATCATGTATGCTACATGTGTCTGTGCTAGATACCAAGCATGCCCTAAAGAGTCTCATTATTCTGCTGCAAAGAGAATTTTAAGATATCTTAAGGGGACACCAGATCTTTGTCTATGGTACCCTAGGAATGGAGATTTTCTGCTAACAGGTTTTTCAGATGCAGACTTTGAAGGCTGAAAGGAAGACAGGAAAAGTACCACTGGTACATGCCAATTCCTAGGTGGAAGAGTGGTGTCATGGAGCAGCAAAAAGCAGACAAGTGTTGTTATATCCACAGCAGAGTCAGAATATATAGTAGTTGGAAGCTGCTATGCCCAGTTGCTTTGGATACAACATCAACTTGAAGACTATAACATCAAGATAAGTCAAACTCCTTTATATTGTGATTCAACTAGTGTTATATCAATTGCTAAAAACCCTGTTTCAACTAGACAAAGACCCTTGATGTTGTAGCACATACTTCATCTGTGTCGACACATACTATCCTTGTATCTCGACATATTCAGCTGAGTTAAATAACTCTAAGTGCCAGATCTCCATACAGAATACTTGACAGCTGCCAGGATTGTCAAGGCCTGTTAGATATGTCAGAACTGTCAGATGTCAGTCATCCACAGATCAGCCGGTTGCATCTGATGTGATCTATAAATAGAGTCGAGCAATCAGAGAAAGAAAAATATACGCAGTAAAACAGAAAAATTAGAGGGAAGCCAAAAAGAAGAAGGAATACTCCAAGAAAAATTCACAGAATTCTATACAGCAAAAAGGTTCTGATTCAAAATCAGAGAAGGAGACAACATCTCTTTGGATCTGTCAATGATTGCTAAATAAAGTCAGCAAGAAGGAAGAATCTAAGTCTACATCAACTGTAACATCTCGTTTTCCAATTAGACCCCCCCCCCCTTAGGAGTGACTTGAGCATAACTAGGTCATATGAGTTAACCTAGGTGAGCCCAGGAGACCAAGTGACCTAAAAACCTAGTTGAGACCTACTTGGTCTGCAAATAGTAATTTTCAAAACTCTGATTTTGGGTGGCCTAGTAGGTTCATTTTGACTCTAAAGATCCCCTTAGACATAATGTGGGCCCAAGGAGTCACCAAGGACCCACTTGGGTCAACCATAGTGGTCAATTTGACCAAGTCAACCCCAAGCCCAAATCAAGTCAAACCTAGCCTATATGGGCTAACCCAACCTCAAACCACCCTCCCCCTTAGGCTAACTCTTGCATGATTATTTTTGTATGATATTTGGCTGCCTATATCCTAGGGAATTGACCAAGTCAACCTAGTGACTAGGAGAGAGAGAGAGAAGCCTAAATTTAGAGAGATAAAGAGGAGAGAGAAAGTGTTTAAAGAGGCCACTTATGGTGGAAGGTGAACCACTCCCTTCATGATTTTTTCTAGGGGGATTATAAACCTTAGTGGGCTGCCAATAGGCTAGGGAGATGAGAAAATTCGTTCATAAGGGTGAAGAGAGAGAAAGCTTCATTTTCCCTTTAATGGAGGAGAGAGAAAGTGAGAAAAAGGAGGATATTCATGGTGGGGAAGGTGAATCACCCCTCCATTCATCACCAATTGATTAGTATTCATCTCCCCTATTAGTTTTTAGGAGTTTCCAAATGTATTGGAACCAAGGGGAGGTGAATTTCAAGGGTTTTTAACAATGGCCGAAATTTCATCTTAATGGCCATTAATGGTCATCAAGCCTACACCCTCCCTCTCCCCCCATTTGATGCTTTTAAAAGCTTCCTTAGGCCAAGAGAATTCGTTTCCACCCTTTAACAGAAGAAATCGGGCTGATTGGTAGTGAGTTTGTAAGCATCGGAAAGCTCCACCGCCGGCCATGGTGCACCACCACCGCACTCGCCGACAAGCTCGGTTAAAGGTCCTCCTCCTCTCCTTCTCTCATGCTTAGATCCTAGGAATGTTTAGAAGTTGATTTCATGCCCAAACGAACCGGAGCCAAGTTTTGAAATTTCAGAAAATTTCCATTTTTCGGGAGCTTTTGAAGCTCTCGGCTAGGGCGGCGCCGCCACCTCCGGCCGCCCTAGCTCCGGCCGTGGATAGCCCCCACCACCGGGAACAAATGGGTGATGTTTCCCGGTGGTGGCGCCGCCTCAGGCCGCCGGAATAAGGCCCGCAAAAACCACCTGTGCGGGCTCGTTTTCTGTCCAAATCGGAGAAGATGAACAGTTGCCGTCGGATGCGCTTTAAGATTCGTGCAGGTTCAAATAAACACTTATAAACCCCTATTTTTCGGATTTTCTGTATTTAATAAAACAGTTTCACTATAAATTAAATTTAGGCCCCTTATGGGCACCACATGAAATAGGTTACAACATGAAAGTTGTAGGTATTTTAAATACCTACAATTTGATATGCAGTGGTGAAAAATTGGATGAGGGGACTGCCCTGTAGAGCCTTTTTAGTAAGGGTATGTCCTACAACTAGGGCAGATTTCTTCTAAAAATTATTTAGGCCATTTAGGGGCATGTTCATCAAAAATGATCAACATAAATATTGTAGGAATTTTTATTATCTACAGTTTGATATGTAATGGAATTTTTTAGGACAAGTCTACTGACCTATAGGGCCATTATTCTAGGGTAGGTCCTCTAGATAGGGCAGATCTTTGAAAAATTCCCTACACCTAATCCTTGGTCCAAATACTTTGAAATTTGGACAGGGACTCAATATCACCTAGACCTAACTCCTGTAAAAATTGGAGACCATTTGGGATAGTGTAACTTAGGGTTCTGCCCTAAACCTAGAAAAGCTAGGGTAAGGTAGTTGAAGGGTCAAATGACCTCCAAACCCTCCCAAATTTTGGTGAGGTGTCCCTGGTATAGGTAGCTAGGTATGGTTCAAATTTCAACTCATTTGGTTTAGTTTTGATTAGGAATCCTCTAAACCCTAGTTTTGACCTAGTAGAAGGAAGCTTAGTGAGAAGGTTCTTTGCACTCTGGTATGATCATCTCACCTCAACAGAGGTTGAGATTTTTACCACTGGTTTATTTTGGTCCTAAGATTACCCTTAGGGAAGATGGGATGATTTAGGGTAAGTTTACCCTAGGGCCCAGGTTCAAACCCTAAATGTGGACTTTGGGAGTTTGTGAAGGACATAGGGGCAAATGCCCTTGTATGGCCTTGAGATTTAGTGGAGAGGTTGTTAATGAGTTTGTAACTCTCTGATTGTAATGTTAGAGAATTTTGATGTAGGTAGCTACCTCAAAACTTAAACCCTAGTTTTAGGGTAGAAGGGATTTTAGGTCAAAACAGTATCTTAAACTCTTTTAAAAGCCATGAAATTTGGGTAGTGTGTTTCTAGGGTAGTTAGGACCCTTGGATAAGTTTACTAGAATTTTTGGATAAGTATTTCTAGTACTTCATTCATGAATGTGGGTATAGCCCTTTTTGATGTTTTATTTATTAAAGATTTTTAATTCAAATAAGGCCCCCTTGAAACTCTGGAATTAGATGTTTCTGGCCAGTAGGAATGCCCATGAATTTTATTTCAATTTTATGTTGATTAAATAGAATAGTTCCTTCACAAGTATTATTAAAGGTCTCTATGTTTTAGAAATATTTTTTTGGCATAAATAGTCTCTGGAAATTTATGAAAGTTGGTAATTAAGGTTTTTAAATCATTATAAATCAGTGGGATTTTTCTCTGGATTTTTGGAGTTATGGATTTAGTACTTGATTCACAAGAATGCTAGATTAGGATTTTTAGAAAATGATTTATTATAAATTAATTTCCAGAAGAAAAATTATGAAACTTTTATAGTACTATTTTTCATGGTATTTCTAATATCCTGTAATTAATCCAATTTATTTGGAAGAGAATTTGATGTAGTTTATTCATTAGACATGAAGGAAATGGATTATTGCAAAAATAAGTTTAGGCCCCTTAGACCATAGGAAAAATTGCCAAACCTTGGATATGTCATTTTTAGATACATTAATATTTGTCTTAAATTTATTATGATTTATACATGACTGAAAAATATAATCCTTGTACAAATTTGGAAGACCTTGGATTTTAGTAAAATTAATTAATTATTAGATTAATTGGGAAAATTGTTATTATCGGAAATCGATTCAATAATGTCATGATAGGCCCCCAGTAATTAACTTAGGCCGTTCGGAAGAAAACACAAAGGACATCCTATCATAGACATCACTTAGTATAAGGTGGTCTGCATTTAGTAATTTTGGGAAATGAGTAACAAGATAAGGTTTGGGTTAGCATAAGGACAGCTTGTGTTGGTTGGATTTAAAGAAAGAGGATGCATCACCATAGGAGGTCTCAAGTGTGGTGAGGAGTGAGTTGATGTGCACTAGAAGGTGCGCGGGGCCGACAAAGGATCGTCGTCCCCGTAAGAGTGAAGAGTCAAATTCACCCTATGTTTAGTTTGATGCAATTTATAAAGGAAAAGGGTAAGGGAAAAACAACCAATAACAATAAGTGCCTTGCGAAAGGGAACTTCGGGCCGTAATGCCGCCGTCTTGGTTCCTAGTGCCCTTTGAGAGCCCTTTACGGGGTATGCTGGGGGCAGTCCTGGGCTAACGTAAATCTTAAAACAAACGAAAGAGTAATTAGCCTAATAGGGATTCACATTGCACACACTCATTAGTTAGGGTTGGTAATGGTTAAGTCGTCCCGAGGTGTTCAAGGGGGCGCTGTCCCGTGGTGTTCTAAGGGATGGAGTCTGGAGATGAGCCGGACGGTTTAGTCCGGGGAATTTGGTCTCGGATGTGGTTTATACGGACGGTTTAGTCCGGGAGTTCGACACTTTAAATTGTTATATAGTAAACTGCTGCATGTGCATAAAAATAGGAAAGATTAAGGTGGTGGGTTCTCGATATCGGGGAGTTTGATTGCACCGACACCGATATCGTTGACTCAGCAAGGTGACTAGTACTTAGCCAAGGTTAAGTCCGGCGGACTAGTCGGCAAGAGTACGCAGGAGTCTGCCTCGTGCACCAGGCGTTGAGGGCGTACGATAGATCAGACCAGTGGTGCTTTTACTGGTTTTGAGGTGGGCGAGGCCCAACCCACCGCTTCCGTTTGCCACTACGGGAGTAACCTGGGAGTTATCTCCAGAAAGGGGGAACTAAAGGTTTGTGTACACAAAGTTGGGTGTGTGAGTTGCACTGCTTGATCATCATACCCACCATATAGTTGCATGACATAATCATTCATAACAACCTTGACACCTAAAATATAAGTGGAATGGGACGCTTATACTTTAGGACTTGCAAAATGACCCCTTGGTCTATAAGCTTGTGTGGGCAAGTTTATAAATTAAGGTTAATTTGATATATGTATACCTGCTGCGTGATAACCGACACCCCAACGTATAAGCGGTATGGGACGCGTGATACGATGGGAGCCTTGTAAAAGATCCATTGGCTTATGTGTACTCACATAAGCGAAGGTTTAATTTCTTACTTACTTCCTTTCTGTTATACCTATTACAACACTTATATTGCCCCCCTGTCATAACTTGCTAGTTAGGTCCACCGTCATCTGCTTTTGATTTATCTCCACTTTCATGTCCTCCTCTTTCTTCCTCTCCGCCCGGTGCCTTAGAGCGTGGGGGAAGGGTTGGGGGATGATAGGGCTTAGTCTTTTAGACTAACGGTTTTCGAACCATATCATATTAGGGGATCGCAGTGCCCAGCATGGAGGAGCAGCCCAGGAGGCCGGTACGCTTGGAGATGGGGCAGTCTAGCACTGGAGTCCAGACTGCAGGGACCGTGAGTCCTGACCTTTAGTAGAGTTTTAGTCTTGCTTCCGCATTGAGTGATTTTGTAGTGAGGACTTGATGTACCGGGCATGAGCCCTTATATTTCTAGTATCATTGTACTCTGATGTTTTCTGTGGACACTCCCTTCGTGGAGTTTTTATTTATATGTGATATTTTCTTCTGGTGGACTTGCTTACTCTTCTTGCTTGCTACTTATTGTGATCGAAAAGGCCGGCAGAATCGGCGCATTGTAGTGATGACCTTCCCGGGTGCGAAGGTGTCACCGCAAAGCGGTAGTTCTGGGCATAAGACCCCGGGTTTTCAAAAAAAAAAAGAGGGGTCTTACAAAGTGGTATTAGAGGAAACCCCAATCGATCAAATAGGAGTCCATTAAAACCCTGGGTCACCCCCGCGCGTGTTTAGTTTGGGGACAAACTAAGCAGCGGAAGTAGTGGTGTGCCCATAAGGGGAATCACATATAATTGTCCACCTTTAGTTCTTTCGAACCGTTTTCTCATAGTAAAAATTTTCTTTTCGCAGCCCTCAGCGCAGCCTACTCCACAGGGTGAGGTCTTGCAGACTCCGGATGCTGCACCACCTCCACCAGCTCCCGCTCCTTTCCTTCAGACGGACATGGGGCAGACTTTGACAGCCATCCTAGAAGCCTTCAGGGCTCAACAGGCTCCGGCTCCGCAGTTGATTCCGGGAGCCAACTGGCTGAGTATATTCCGAGGACTTTCTCCCCCGTCCTACTTAGGGACAGAGACGGCAGTTCGGACAGAGGAGTGGTTGGACATCATGCATGAGATGCTGACTGGGATACGATGCCCGGTGGAGGAGAGGGTGGCATTGGTGGTCTCTTACCTAGAGTCTCATGCCAAGAGGTGGTGGAAGACGCTCCTAGACAAGACTTATGCCGACAGGGAGGTTGCGGATGTCACTTGGGGAGAATTCAGGGTCGCGCTGTTGGAACATTTTGTTCCGCAGTCGGCCAGGGATGAGCTTGAAGATCGGTTCTTACAGCTAAAGCAGGGCACCAGGTCGGTGGTGGAGTACCATCGGGAGTTCGATCATCTAGCCTGATATGCAGATTCTTATAAGCTAGACGAAGCCGGGTACACCAAGAGGTTTTACAAGGGCTTGAAGGAGGATTTGAGGGAGGCTCTATTGTTCGTGTCCGATGGGCCTATTCCTCGGATTCTAGAGATGGCCAAGAGGATCGAGGCAGACTGGCACGCTACCCGAGGCCGGAAGCGGCCAATGGAGGATCAGAATCGTGGAGCAAGAAATGAGCAGCGACGAGGCCGTGCTACAGATGTGGGCAGGATGGAGGATCAGCCTCGTCAGGAGGTGAGACAGGAGCCGAGGGAGCAGGTGACTCTGGCTCCCCAGCCTCTCCAGATGCGGGAGATACCAAGGCCACAGATGCAGGATGTGCAGAGACCAGGAGGGAGGGCTTACCCTCCACCAGAGTGTTTTCACTGCCGTTAGGTGGGGCATATCAAGAGGAACTGCCCTATGAGAAGGGGACCCCCTCTAGCGCCGCAGATTGCCCCACCTGCTCAGCACTATGGAGGCCGAGGACGCGGTCAAGGACAAGGATACCAGGGCAGAGACCGTAGGCAGGAAAGGGAGCAGGTATATGCGCTGGACCTGGCCCAACCCCGGCATCCTAAGCAAGTGATCACAGGTACGACAATGTTTTGTTTGCTTTGTTTTAATTCTTTTTCCATCCTTTCCTAGGAAACTATTGTCTTTAGCATTAGGTAGTAAAAACCAAGAACAGAACTCTAAGATAAGTCACAATCTCAGGCATTGTCTTCATTTGCGGCAAACCCGCACACACTCTTTTCGACACGGGTGCCTCGCACTCGTTTGTGTCGGAGACCTTTATCCAAGGGGGTTGATGGCGTGGAGAAATTCACGGGGTCGATGATGAAGATACGGCTACCTGACGGGTCGGAGCTGTTCACCTCATCCCATTACAATATGGAGGCATGGATAGGCGGAAAACCTTTCGAAGCGTCAGCAACGATCTTGCCACTGCCAGATTATGATCTGATTCTGGGTATGTCATGGCTCCACTGGAACCATGCCCAGATTGACTGCTTGGCCAAGAAGGTTACCCTTAGATATAGGGATTCTCTCATCGTGATGGAAGGTATTAGACCTGCGTCCTATATTTTCTTATCTTCTATTCAGGCCGTCAAGGCCCATCTGCAAGGAGACATGGTATATCAGGTGCTGTTCGAGATGACCGAGGAGAAGGACCGGATTGCCAATATACCGGTGGTTTGTGATTACGCCGATGTGTTTCCAGAGAAGCTGCCAGGATTGCCTCCGCACAGGGAGAAGGATTTCCAGATTCAGTTGGTGCCAGGGGCTAAGCCGATATCCAGGGCTCCCTATCGGATGGCCCCGAAGGAGTTGGCGGAGTTTCGGACTCAGTTGCAAGAGTTGGTGGAGGCGGGATTTGTTAGACCGAGTTCTTCGCCATGGGGAGCTCCGGTCCTATTCGTGAAGAAGAAGGATGGGACACTTCGCCTGTGCATCGATTATCGAGCACTAAACAGACTGACCGTCCGGAATACCTATCCGCTCCCCCGGATAGACGAGTTGTTCGACCAGCTGGAGGGAGCCCACTATTTCTCGAAGCTAGACTTGAGGTCAGGATACTACCAGTTGCGGATCCAGGAGGAGGATATTCCGAAGACGGCCTTCAGTAGCAGATATGGCTTGTATGAGTTCACTGTGATGCCCTTCGGGCTCACAAATGCGCCGTCGGCGTTCATGAGTCTCATGAACCGGGTTTTTGAGGCCTACTTGGACGTGTTCGTTATAGTATTCATAGACGACATCCTGATCTACTCTAGGACGGAGGAGGAGCACACTCGGCATCTGGCACTGCCTCTACAGAGGTTGCGGGAGCATCACCTTTATGCGAAATTCAGCAAGTGTCAGTTTCGGTTGAAGGAGGTGGCTTTCCTAGGCCATATTATCAGCGGAGCCAGGTTGGCAGTGGATCCGGCAAAGATTCAGGCAGTTCGAGATTGGCCGTCGTTGAAGACAGCCACCGATGTACGAAGTTTCTTGGGACTTGCCGGTTATTACCGGAAGTTCGTGGAAGGGTTCTCTCAAATTGCCATCCCCCTCACATCTTTAACAAGGAAGGAGGCGCCTTTCGTTTGGACCGCGCAGTGCCAGGCGGCTTTCCAGGAGCTAAAGGACCGACTCATCTCAGCCCCGATTCTGGCCCTTCCATCTGGAAAGGAAGGATTCCAGGTGTATACAGACGCATCATACCAAGGGATGGGAGCGGTGTTGATGCAGAACGGACATGTCATAGCATATGCCTCCCGCCAGCTGAAGACCCATGAGAGGAACTACCCGGTGCACGGCCTCGAGATGGGAGCGGTCGTTTTTGCTCTGAAGGTCTGGCGCCATTATCTTTATGGAGTCCACTGCGATATCTTCTCCGATCACAAGAACTTGAAATACGTGGACACGCAGAAGGAGCTAAATATCAGGCAGAGGCGCTGGGTGGAGTTCTTAGCAGATTATCAGTATGAGATGCACTACCATCCAGGGAAGGCAAACGTGGTGGCCGACGCGTTGAGTCGGAGAGCAGCCACTTCCGAAGACGGGCCCCAGGTTATGTCCATGGAGCTAGTTCGGTCCTTCAGAGATATGCAGATATCCCTAGTGTCCGAGGATGATCCAGAGCTATATAGGGAGTATCTGGCATCGATGGTGGCCATAGATGATATTCGGTACCGCATCCGGGACGAACAGAGGACAGATGCATGGGCAGAGCCGATATTCCGAGCCTTGGAGGAGGGTTCGACAGGAGATTATTCCCTGAGAGACGGATTGCTACATTTCAGAGGCAGAGTTTATATACCCGCAGGAGGCCGGGTTCGGGAGGACATCATGGCGGAGGCGCATTATAGTAGATATTCTATACACTCGGGGATCACGAAGATGACGGCAGATTTGAAGAAGATGATGTTTTGGCCAGGGATGAAGAAGGACATTACGTACTTCGTGACCCACTGCGAGACGTGCCAGTTAGTGAAGGCAGAGTGTAGACATCCCGCTGGTTTATTACAGCCACTCCCGGTGCCGGAGTGGAAATTTGAGGACATCGCGATGGACTTCATTCATGGCCTACCTCGATCACGGACGGGAAACGATTCGATCTGGGTGATCGTGGACCGTCTGACGAAAGTGGCTAGGTTCATCCCGATCAGGAAGGACGACTCTGTTGGAGTGTTGGTTCGAAAGTTCATGGAGCAGTATATTCGTTATCACGGCGTGCCAAGGACGATCGTATCAGATCGAGATGGGCAGTTTACATCCAGAGAGTGGAGATCGGTGCAGGCTTACCTTGGCTCCCGACTGACTTTCAGTACGGCCTTCCACCCCCAGACTGACGGGCAGACGGAGCGTACCAATCGGACGCTGGAAGACCTCCTGAGACTATGTATTGTAGACCGCGGAGAGCCCTGGAAGAAGATGCTGCCATTGGTGGAGTTCTCGTATAACAACAGTTACCAGTCCAGCATACGGATGGCTCCTTACGACGCCTTGTATGGGAGAAGGTGTAGGACACCGTTGTCTTGGCTGCAGGACGTGGATCCCAAGGTTTTAGACTCAGAGTTTGTGGAAGACACCGAGGCTCAGGTGAGACTGATCCGGGACCGGATGTTAGAGGCACAGAGCAGGCAAGCGAAGTATTATGACGCTCGGCATCGTCAGGTGGAGTTTCAGATCGAAGACTGGGTGTTCTTGAAGATCCGGCCGATGCATGGAGTTTCATGGGTGCGGGGTCATCGGAAGAAGCTCAGCCCGAGATTCATGGGACCGTTCAGGATCCTGGAGCGGATCGGTCCTCTAGCTTACCGGCTGGAGCTGCCACCGTAGCTGGCCGGCTTGCACGACATTTTTCACGTATCTTCAGTCAGGAGGGCTCTACTATGCCCGGAGTTGCAGATTACGGCCACTGATGGGCCGGTAGCCTCGGATCGGTCTGTGCATTTGGAACCTATACGGATCGATGACCAGGGGATACGAGTCTTGCGCCGCAAGAAGATCCCGCTAGTCAAGGTCTTGTGGAGGAACCACGGACGAGAGGAGCATACTTGGGAGCCTCAGGACTTGATGACGGAAAAATATCCGGAGCTTTTTAATCAGGTATACCTCGCAACTCCTCCGGTGTATTAGTGTTTTCCCTTATTTTCTTGTGCTAGTAAAATTATTTAAAAAGGTAGAGGCTAATCCTTTGTTTATTGGGGCTAGCCCTTGTTTTGTTCAACTTAGTAGGCGCTTCCACCCTTCATGGGATGTTACAAGCTTAGGCTATCCCGGTAGAAATCCCCGTAGACTTAACCTAAATTTCGAGGACGAAATTTTTGTTTTGTTTATTGGGATTTGTAACATCCCATTTTCCAATTAGACCCCCCCTTAGGAGTGACTTGAGCATAACTAGGTCATATGAGTTAACCTAGGTGAGCCCAGGAGACTAAGTGACCTAAAAACCTAGTTGAGACCTACTTGGTCTGCAAATAGTAATTTTCAAAACTCTGATTTTGGGTGGCCTAGTAGGTTCATTTTGACTCAAAAGATCCCCTTAGACATAATGTGGGCCCAAGGAGTCACCAAGGACCCACTTGGGTCAACCATAGTGGTCAATTTGACCAAGTCAACCCCAAGCCCAAATCAAGTCAAACCTAGCCTATATGGGCTAACCCAACCTCAAACCACCCTCCCCCTTAGGCTAACTCTTGCATGATTATTTTTATATGATATTTGGCTGCCTATATCCTAGGGAATTGACCAAGTCAACCTAGTGACTAGGAGAGAGAGAGAGAAGCCTAAATTTAAAGAGATAAAGAGGAGAGAGAAAGTGTTTAAAGAGGCCACTTATGGTGGAAGGTGAACCACTCCCTTCATGATTTTTTCTAAGGGGATTATAAACCTTAGTGGGCTGCCAATAGGCTAGGGAGATGAGAAAATTCGTTCATAAGGGTGAAGAGAGAGAAAGCTTCATTTTCCCTTTAATGGAGTAGAGAGAAAGTGAGAAAAAAGAGGATATTCATGGTGGGGAAGGTGAATCACCCCTCCATTCATCACCAATTGATTAGTATTCATCTCCCCTATTAGTTTTTAGGAGTTTCCAAATGTATTGGGACCAAGGGGAGGTGAATTTCAAGGGTTTTTAACAATGGCCGAAATTTCATCTTAATGGCCATTAATGGCCATCAAGCCTACACCCTCCCTCTCCCCCCATTTGATGCTTTTAAAAGCTTCCTTAGGCCAAGAGAATTCGTTTCCACCCTTTAACAGAAGAAACCGGGCTGATTGGTAGTGAGTTTGCAAGCATCGGAAAGCTCCACCACCGGCCATGGCGCACCATCACCGCACTCGCCGACAAGCTCGGTTAAAGGTCCTCCTCCTCTCCTTCTCTCATGCTTAGATCCTAGGAATGTTTAGAAGTTGATTTCATGCCCAAACGAACCGGAGACAAGTTTTGAAATTTCAGAAAATTTCCATTTTTCGGGAGCTTTTGAAGCTCTCGGCTAGGGCGGCGCCGCCACCTCCGGCCGCCCTAGCTCCGGTCGTGGATAGCCCCCACCACCGGAAACAAAGGGGTGATGTTTCCCGGTGGTGGCGCCGCCTCAGGCCGCCGGAATAAGGCCCGCAAAAACCACCTGCGCGGGCTCGTTTTCTGTCCAAATCGGAGAAGATGAACAGTTGCCGTCGGATGCGCTTTAAGATTCGTGCAGGATCAAATAAACACTTATAAACCCCTATTTTTCGGATTTTCTGTATTTAATAAAACAGTTTCACTATAAATTAAATTTAGGCTCCTTATGGGCACCACATGAAAAAGGTTACAACATGAAAGTTGTAGGTATTTTAAATACCTACAATTTGATATGCAGTGGTGAAAGATTGGATGAGGGGACTGCCCTGTAGAGCCTTTTTAGTAAGGGTATGTCCTACAACTAGGGCAGATTTCTTCTAAAAATTATTTAGGCCATTTAGGGGCATGTTCATCAAAAATGATCAACATAAATATTGTAGGAATTTTTATTATCTAAAGTTTGATATGTAATGGAATTTTTTAGGACAAGTCTACTGACCTATAGGGCCATTATTCTAGGGTAGGTCCTATAGATAGGGCAGATTTTGAAAAATTCCCCACACCTAATCCTTGGTCCAAATACTTTGAAATTTGGACAGGGACTCAATATCACCTAGACCTAACTCCTGTAAAAATTGGAGACTATTTGGGATAGTGTAACTTAGGGTTCTGCCCTAAACCTAGAAAAGCTAGGGTAAGGTAGTTGAAGGGTCAAATGACCTCCAAACCCTCCCAAATTTTGGTGAGGTGTCCCTGTTATAGGTAGCTAGATATGGTTCAAATTTCAACTCATTTGGTTTAGTTTTGATTAGGAATCCTCTAAACCCTAGTTTTGACCTAGTAGAAGGAAGCTTAGTGAGAATGTTCTTTGCACTCTGGTATGATCATCTCACCTCAACAGAGGTTGAGATTTTTACCACTAGTTTATTTTGGTCCTAAGATTACCCTTAGGGAAGATGGGATGATTTAGGGTAAGTTTACCCTAGGGCCCAGGTTCAAACCCTAAATGTGGACTTTGGGGGTTTGTGAAGGACATAGGGGCAAATGCCCTTGTATGGCCTTGAGATTTAGTGGATAGGTTTTTAATGAGTTTGTAACTCTCTGGTTGTAATGTTAGAGAATTTTGATGTAGGTAGCTATCTCAAAACTTAAACCCTAGTTTTAGGGTAGAAGGGATTTTAGGTCAAAACAGTATCTTAAACTCTTTTAAAAGCCATGAAATTTGGGTAGTGTGTTTCTAGGGTAGTTAGGACCCTTGGATAAGTTTACTAGAATTTTTGGATAGGTATTTCTAGTACTTCATTCATGAATGTGGGTATAGCCTTTTTTGATGTTTTATTTATTAAAGATTTTTAATTCAAATAAGGCCACCTTGAAACTCTGGAATTAGATGTTTTTGGCCAGTAGGAATGCTCATGAATTTTATTTCAATTTTATGTTGATTAAATAGAATAGTTCCTTCACAAGTATTATTAAAGGGCTCTATGTTTTAAAAATATTTTTTTTGGCATAAATAGTCTCTGGAAAATTATGAAAGTTGGTAATTACTATTTTTAAATCATTATGAATCAGTGGGATTTTTCTCTGGATTTTTGGAGTTATGGATTTAGTACTTGATTCACAAGCATGCTAGATTAGGATTTTTAGAAAATGATTTATTATAAATTAATTTCCAGAAGGAAAATTATGAAACTTTTATAGTACTATTTTTCATGGTATTTCTAATATCCTGTAATTAATCCAATTTATTTGGAAGAGAATTTGATGTAGTTTATTCATTAGACATGAAGGAAATGGATTATTGCAAAAATAAGTTTAGGCCCCTTAGACCATAGGAAAAATTGCCAAACCTTGGATATGTCATTTTTAGATACATTAATATTTGTCTTAAATTTATTATGATTTATACATGACTGAAAAATATAATCCTTGTACAAATTTGGAAGACCTTGGATTTTAGTAAAATTAATTAATTATTAGATTAATTGGGAAAATTGTTATTATCGGAAATCTATTCAATAATATCATGATAGGCCCCCAGTAATTAACTTAGGC
This sequence comes from Platanthera zijinensis, assembly GCA_039513925.1. Classification (NCBI taxonomy): domain Eukaryota; kingdom Viridiplantae; phylum Streptophyta; class Magnoliopsida; order Asparagales; family Orchidaceae; genus Platanthera; species Platanthera zijinensis. The sequence continues at coordinate 135,924,134 of CM077091.1, read as the reverse complement.
CGTTCGGAAGAAAACACAAAGGACATCCTATCATAGACATCACTTAGTATAAGGTGGTCTGCATTTAGTAATTTTGGGAAATGAGTAACAAGATAAGGTTTGGGTTAGCATAAGGACAGTTTGTGTTGGTTGGATTTAAAGAAAGAGGATGGATCACCATAGGAGGTCTCAAGTGTGGTGAGGAGTGAGTTGATGTGCACTAGAAGGTGCGCGGGGCCGACGAAGGATCGTCGTCCCCGTAAGAGCGAAGAGTCAAATTCACCCTATGTTTAGTTTGATGCAATTTATAAAGGAAAAGGGTAAGGGAAAAACAACCAATAACAATAAGTGCCTTGCGAAAGGGAACTTCGGGCCGTAATGCCGCCGTCTTGATTCCTAGTGCCCTTTGAGAGCCCTTTACGGGGTATGCCGGGGGCAGTCCTGGGCTAACGTAAATCTTAAAACAAACGAAAGAGTAATTAGCCTAATATGGATTCACATTGCACACACTCATTAGTTAGGGTTGGTAATGGTTAAGTCGTCCCGAGGTATTCAAGGGGGCGCTGTCCCGTGGTGTTCTAAGGGATGGAGTCTGGAGATGAGCCGGACGGTTTAGTCCGGGGAATTTGGTCTCGGATGTGGTTTATACGGACGGTTTAGTCCGGGAGTTTGACACTTTAAATTGTTATATAGTAAACTGCTGCATGTGCATAAAAATAGGAAAGATTAAGGTGGTGGGTTCTCGATATCGGGGAGTTCGATTGCACCGACACCGATATCGTTGACTCGACAAGGTGACTATTACTTAACCAAGGTTAAGTCCGGCGGACCAGTCGGCAAGAGTACGCAGGAGTCCGCCTCGTGCACCAGGCGTTGAGGGCGTACGATAGGTCAGACCAGTGGTTCTTTTACTGGTTTTGAGGTGGGCGAGGCCCAACCCACCGCTTTCGTTTGCCACTACGGGAGTAACCTGGGAGTTATCTCCAGAAAGGGGGAACTAAAGATTTGTGTACACAAAGTTGGGTGTGTGAGTTGCACTGCTTGATCATCATACCCACCATATAGCTGCATGACATAATCATTCATAACAACCTTGACACCTAAAATATAAGTGGAATGGGACGCTTATACTTTAGGACTTGAAAAACGACCCCTTGGTCTATAAGCTTGTGTGGACAAGTTTATAAATTAAGGTTAATTTGATATATGTATACCTGCTGCGTGATAACCGACACCCCAACGTATAAGCGGTATGGGACGCGTGATACGATGGGAGCCTTGCAAAAGATCCCTTGGCTTATGTGTACTCACATAAGCGAAGGTTTAATTTCTTACTTACTTCCTTTCTGTTATACCTATTACAACACTTATATTGCCCCCTTGTCATAACTTGCTAGTTAGGTCCACCGTCATCTGCTTTTGATTTATCTCCACTTTCATGTCCTCCCCTCCTCTCCGCCCGGTGCCTTAGAGCGTGGGGGAAGGGGTGGGGGATGATAGGGCTTAGTCTTTTAGACTAACGGTTTTCGAACCATATCATATTAGGGGATCGCGGTGCCCAGCATGGAGGAGCATCCCAGGAGGCCGGTACGCTTGGAGATGGGGCAGTCTAGCACTGGAGTCCAGACTGCAGGAACCGTGAGTCCTGACCTTTAGTAGAGTTTTAGTCTTGCTTCCGCATTGAGTGATTTTGTAGTGAGGACTTGATGTACCGGGCATGATCCCTTATATTTCTAGTATCATTGTACTCTGATGTTTTCTGTGGACACTCCCTTCGTGGAGTTTTTATTTATATGTGATATTTTCTTCTGGTGGACTTGCTTACTTTTCTTGCTTGCTATTTATTGTGATCGAAAAGGCCGGCAGAATCGGCGCATTGTAGTGATGACCTTCCCGGGTGCGAAGGTGTCACCGCAAAGCGGCGGTTCTGGGCATAAGACCCCGGGTTTTCAAAAAAAAAGAGGGGGCTTACATCAACTTCTCAAGAAGATTCAACCTAGATTCTCTCTTTCAAGAAGTTTTGAATAAGCTAAGTAAGGTTGAATCTGATTCATTGCAACAATGGTCTGAAGGAAGCAGATTAATTAAGATCTGATCAAGATTCTCCCACCCCTCTTTTCACTCTATCTGGGTGAAGGAAGAAAAGTAATTCTTTATACAAATTTTTGTAAGATCTATTTTTAGATCTGAGTGTAAGAGATTTCAATCTCTGAGTTGTAAGCCTGTAATTATAAAGGCTGAGGTATGACTATTAGATTGAGGTAGGAGATTAAGTTCTCTGAGTTGTGAGCCTGGTGATAAGGGCTGAGGTAGAGCTTGATAGCCTGAGTGGTAGGAGTGTGGATTCACTCTGAGGTAGGGTTCTTGGGAAGAGCCTGAGGTGTAGGACTTGTTAAAGTCTGAGTTGTAAGAACCAGTTTGGGTTCTGAGTTGTAAGATCTGAGGATCTGAGAAGGTGGAAGAAAGTTTGGCCGAATCCAGTGTATTACTAGATAGACGAAGGGGGAAAGTGGATGTACACATCTCTTGGAGAACCACTATAAACCTGTTTGTCTGCTGTGATTGATGTTTTATATGCTGTGATTACTATATAATTTAGCTATACTGTGAATATTCTATTATCTGCCTAAGGAAAAAGAATTAAACCTATTCACCCCCCTCTAGGTATTTAGACATTCTTGAAATCAATTCTTTCATTTTATAATTTAATGACTTGATATATATTATAATCAATTTTTTTTAAAAAAATAAAATACAATGTTCATTCAAGCAAATACATTATCTCAAAATTTAAAGTAATGATGAAAATCCATAAAATTCAAAAAGTTTTTGTAGAGCTCTTATATTTACTATGATAAACTAGTGGTGCATAATAAATCAGTCCTAATCGGTCTGGTTGGGACCAGACCGACTAGGGACCGGTCCCAGGGATCCCTAAAGTTCCCCCCTTTTCCACCAAAGCCGGTCCCGGACCGGGACCGATAAAAAACCGGTAAACGACTGGTCCCGGATCGGGACCGGTAAAAAACCGATTAAGTCTGTTAATTAGACCGATTATGCACTTGTATTCATAGGCCTTGGACTATAATTCTCTCCATTTTCATCAACCTAAATGAGATTAGAGCCAAAACTTGATTCTAGACAACATTCATATAAAATCTAAGAAAAAAGAGGACTGCAATCGATTTAGAATAACATAGTACCAAAAAAAATCGGTCCGGAAACGGTTAGGACCGGTCCGTCGGTCTCAATCAGTCCTCCTCAAGAAAGGAAAATCAATCCCATATCGGGATTGGTTTGAGTGGGACCGGTCGGCCAAAAAACCGATCTTTTAAAAACTGGTCCGACCGATAGTTCTTTTGTTCAGGAATGTGGTAAACTGTCATTATACATGTCAGCAGCCAATTCAAGAAGGTTGTCATTAGACATATCCGTGATATTTTTGGAGAGCTATCTTTAAATCAATCAAACTTTAAGTTCCATTAAATAATTGATAGGACGGAGCCCTAAACTTATCGTAGTTGAGCTACTGTCACGATTAGCCATAGGGGCGAAGCCTTGTCTTTATCACTCGTAATAATATATAGATAAAATATTTTTGCGCTCTTAAATAAATATAGAAAGATACTAAGGGTATTCCCGTCATATGCCCCCCAAAAAATCCCGTGGGCATGTTTACCACGTCAGCACGTGCATCAGCTGCAGACTCAATATTTAATCCCATTCCCACGGCACCGGAGAGATCACCCACAACCCAGGAAACAAATCATAAATCCAACACCAGATGGCTCTCCGCCGCCTCCTCGCCGCCGTCCTTCTCCTCTCCGCCGCCTCCTCCACCCTCGCGGGGTTTGACGACGACAACCTGATCCGACCAATCACAGAACACTTCGGCTCGATCGAGCCGGCGATCCTCCACGCCCTCGGCACCTCCCGTCACGCCTTCCGTTTCGCCCGCTTTGCCATGCGGTAAGTTTCCCCTTCTCCTTTCTCTAATTCCGCTCTGTTTTAATGATCGCGGCGTTGATCGCCGGCAGGTATGGGAAGAGCTACGAATCGGTGGAGGAGATCAGGAGGAGGTTTGGGATTTTCCGGGAGAATCTCCGGCTGATCCGGTCAACAAATCGGAATGGTCTACCTTACACCCTCGGCATCAACAGTACGTTTTAAAAAAACTTTCAGATTCGATTCTTCTTTTCCGATATCGATTTATTCTGTCCGTTGGATCAGAGTTTGCTGACTTGACCTGGGAGGAGTTCAGGGCGACCAAGCTTGGAGCCGCGCAGAACTGCTCCGCCACGCTTAGGCGGATTCGGATCTTGGCCGGCGGCGCGCTTCCCGAATCGGTATGTTTCGTGTCGGATCGTGTCGGATCGTGTCGGATCGTGTCGGATCGTGTCGGATCGTGTCGGATCGTGTCGGATCGTGTCGGATCGTGTCGGATCGTGTCGGATCGTGCCGTGTTGGATTGGATGGAGTGCCTGTCAAGCTTTGCCGATATTGAATTTTATTAGCTTTGTTTCAGCATCTTAGATATTTAATGGGAATATTGGAGAATTCTGAAATGACTATTTTGACTTTGCAGAAGGACTGGAGGGAGGAGGGAATAGTGAGCCCTGTGAAAGACCAGGGTCACTGCGGTTCTTGCTGGACTTTCAGGTTAAACTTCTGCCAGAGGTTTTTTATTGACTATTTTTTTTTATTATTGTTATTTTTATTATTATTAATGGATCTGTACTATGTAGAGCTGGTTGGGGAGGGCCAGGCTAAATTGGTCAATATGCCTGAAACCCAATCACATGTAGGGGTGTTCATGAACCAAATTGAATCGAATAGCTCTTCAATCGAATTCAAATTTGTCATAGAATGTAGAGATTCAGGTTCTGATACGTCCTGAAATCTTGGATAAGAATTTAGGGGCTTGGATTCGAATTTAGATTCAGACATGGATTTAAATTCGAATTCACTTCAAATGAAAGATCAAGTAGTTTGATCGAACGGTCATAATCATATATATACATATATATATAACATTGGTGACTCCAAAGGGCATCACAAGAAATTCATAATGATCGTATCTTGTGCGGAATGTCGTCTTCTAGATATCTCCATTCTTCACTCGCAACTGATGATAACCAGATTGCAAATCAATCCTCTAGAAAAACGCCGAGCCTGGAATCTGGTCGAACAACTCATCAATCATCGGTAATGGATTCCGATTCTTGATAGTGACTTTGTTTAACTCGCGGCAATCAATGCACATCCACATACTACCATCTTTTTTCTTCACGAATAGAATTAGGGCTACTCACGGAGAAGTACTTGGACGAATGAATCCTTTGTTCAATTGATCATGTAACTGTTCTTTCAATTCTTGTAGTTTAGGTATCACTAGACGACAAGGAGTTTTAGAGATGGGCTCTGCTCCTGGAAGTAGGTCGATTGAGAAATCAATCTCCCTGCGTGGAGGAATTCCAGATAGGTATTCAGGAAAGACATCAGGGTATTCTCGAACTATATGTATATCTTCAACATTTTGCGCCACTCCTTTGACTTCTATTACAGTGGCTAGATAAGCTGTGCATCATTGCTTCAAAAATTTACATGTTTTTAGAGAGAATATTATTGGAACAATTCCGCTCTCTTCTTGGAACTTGAAAATGGGTTGAATGACTGATGGAAAGTAATTTTCTTCTTAACACAATCGATTACTGTTTGATATGTTGTTAACCAATCTATACCTATAATTATATCGGAATGATCAAGTGGAAAGTAATGAGATTGACCTCGAAAGTCTGTTCTCTAATTTTTACTTTACTATGAACATAATTATCAAAATTATTTTTTTCATCTTTAGGTAAGCTTATACATATTTCTTGTAGTTTTTGTTTAGGTAGTGATAAACGACTAGGTATCGTATCAAATATGAAAGAGTGCGTTCGACAGAAATAAACAGTGCAGTGGTAGAATTATCTTCAAATTCTATTATACTTGTTATCACATCCATCGCTTCCCGGGCTTCTTCTTGATTCATTACATAGATGTGAAGTTGAGCAGGTGCCTACTACCTCGATCTTTCGATTGATTGTCCTTCGACCTCCTTGTTGGGTCCATTGTTCCCAATGTCCCTGATTTGTGAGAAGTCAAATAGGTCAATGACACACACATCAACTGTATTTGATGTGCATTTGAGGTCTTGAGTGCAGGTTGTCCATATCACATTGATTGGACATGTGGACACAATAAGTGGTTGCTGGACATAAAAAAAAATCGACTAAGTCCACAGACATTGAATGAGCTTGCTCCACTCAACGCCAGAGGTATGGATTCAATACTATCTAGTAGAAATTTGCCTAAGTCCACAGGCGTTGAGTGATGACAGCTCACTCAACGCCATATAACATTTAGCGTTGAGTCCGTCTCAGCCTAACTGAAAGATAGTCAAAAATTTGGCAAAATACAAAAGCGTTGAGTGTAGTCTACTCACTCAACGCTATATAACATATAGTGTTGAGACTGTCTCAGTCTAACTGGCAGATAGCCAAAAATTTGGCTAAGTACAAAACCGTTAAGTGTAGTCTACTCACTCAACGTCATACAACAAAAAGGCTGTGAGTCAGACTGAGTCACTCTAAGCCTAGAAAAATTGGCTGAAAATATGGTTAAGTCCACAAGCGTTGACTGTGGTCTACTCACTCAACGTCATACAACTTTTAGCGTTGAGTGTTACTGTGTTAGTCAACTCCACAGAAATGTTGGCCAAAATTTTGACTAAATCCATAGGCGTTGAGTGTAGCTTATTCACTCAACGCCAGATAATAAAAAATTTTGTTAAGTAGTTTGACATTAAGTGAAGCTTACTCTCTCAACGTCAAGGCGTAGAAATATTTGTTAAGGCAAATAACATTGAGTGAGGTAAGCTCACTCAACGCTCTCAACGCCTTGAAGCAGAAATTTGGCTAAGTCCAAAAGCGTGGACTGCTTGACTTTCCTCGAGCTCAGCTTCGTCGAACTGAGCTCAGCGTTCGTTGAACTGAGCCAAATTTCTCAGTTTAGCCTGGAGTTCGTCGAACTCAGTTCAGCTTTTCGTCGAACTAAGTCCACAGTTCGTCGAACTGAACTTATACTTTCGTCGAGATCAGCTCGACGTTCGTCGAACGGAGCTTAGCTTTTGTCGAGCTCAATACTTAGACTGACATAATGTTGTCTAAGTGTTGTGGCGTTGAGTGATACCTACTCACTCAACACCTTTGGTTCTAATGACTGAATTTTGTCTAAGTCCAGAGATGCTGAGTTATGCTGACATCAACAAAGTCAAATTGTCAACCAAAGTTCAAATGATGTGGAATTGCTGCCAGAGACATTGACGGGCAGCTGTCATCATCTTCTGCATTTTCCAAGAAATATTTCCATCATAAAGTGTTGGGGCCCACACACACAGCAATGAGCCGTTAAATCAAGATTAATGGGAAAGCATGCGCTGGATGGCTTAATCTCAGCCATCAATCCTGGTGGTGGGACCCACTACTCAATTGACCTTCAGAGTATAAAAGGAAGCATCGGCCAGAGCAAACAACAACAACACAAACTACAATCAATTCCCTGTCTAGGTTTTCTAAAAACGAGAAGAAGGGCGGCCGAACTTCATCTTCTTCCTCGTCATTTTCATCGAGTCTGAAGAAGGGATTCTGCACAAAGAACCTTGCTGGGAAGGAGATAGCTGAAGCAATTACCATCTGCAACAGCAGGATCATAATTCATTTTGAGGTCACAGATCTACAAGTTCTGCAGAGGGAAGGATAGCTGTTTGAAGAAAGAATCTACTGCCTATCTATTGTCTTTAACAACAATTGGTTGGATTGATATCTGCTTAGTCCAGGAAGAAGGAGACAGAGAGATCTTGTTCTGGTGTCTAATCTTCTCATTCTTTATTTCTTTCTTGTGTAAAGATTCTTGGTGAATCTGGAATTGTAAGTCTGTTTTATAAAGACTAAGGTCTTTGTGATCTGTGTTTAGCTTTGTGCCGGGTGAAAGGTCTTTGTAACCTGTGGATTGGCTAAGTATCTAAGTGTTAGGTCTGTGTGACCTGTGTGGTCCTGCGGGATCTGTGCTGTAAGCTATTAAGTAGCTGAGTTTTGGAGGGAGAGCCGAATTTAACACACTGTTAGATAGGCGCAAAGGGACAGTGGATGTACCCAAGATTGGAGAACCATTATAAAATTGTTGTGTCGTCTGTGAATGTTCTTGAAAACTGATAATTAACCCAATCACAGACACATAAATCTAATAACAAGTTAGAAAAGTTAAATAGAGACAAAAACCTAAACACCCCCCCCCCCTCTAGGTGTTTAGCTAACCTTGAAAACAAGACTTTCACTCCTTATTCATAAGACAATTTCTAATAAGATGACCTGGCTGATTACAGTAAAAATATGTTTTCTCTCTCCTATCTGAAGTACAGACGCCCCAATGTTGTTTGTTGTATTTATGACATATTGGGATAGGCTGAATTGGATTATTCCAACGCTACGGTTAATTTTGATTGTCGGGGTCTTGATTCTTTTGTTTCTCTCCTGATTGGGATGGCCAAGCTGTCCGCTGTCTTTCTTCGACTCGACGAGCCACCTCGATTAATGCTTCATAGTTGGAGAAGTAAAAAAGGATAGAGCGTCTTAGATTGAATCTTTTAATCCTCGCCGCAACATAAACATTTGCTAGTTCAGTGAATCAGGAGCATCAGAGACATGCACGAGCATTGAAGAAAATTTTGGCTCATATACTATAACAGAAAGAGTTCCCTGAGTTAACTGGGCAAGTTGCTCCTTCATTCTCTGTCGAGCTGACACAAGCTAATACCATTTGTGAAATCCATTTACGAATTCACTCCAAGCGATGTCAACCGTCTTCTTTCCCCTAAAGTAGATATGTTTGTGATTATTCCACCAAGATGCAACATTCTTCCATGAGATGAGATTGTGTTGGTTTGAAGAGGAGACCCCGAGAAGACCCGCTGACCAGGCTCTCATCAAGATGGCAGGGTATAGGCTCACTCGGTAGTTGGAGTTGGTTTGGAGAGGAGACCTCGAGAAGACCCGCTAACCAGGCTCTCATAAAGCTGGCAGAGCTGTTGGCTCACTCGGTGGTTAGAGTTGGTTTGGAGAGGAGACCCTGAGAAGACCCGCTTACCAGGCTCTCATCAAGCTGGCAGGGCTGTATGCTCACTCGGTGGTTGGAGTTGGTTTGGAGAGGAGACCCCGAGAAGACCCACTGACTAGGCTCTCATCAAGTTGGGATGGATGTAGGCTCACTCGGTAGGTTGAGTTGGTTTGGAGAGGAGACCCCGAGAAGACCCGCTGACCAGGCTCTAATCAAGCTGGCAGGGTTGTAGGCTCACTCGGTGGTTGGAGTTGGTTTGGAGAGGAGATCCCGAGAAGACCAGCTAACTAGGATCTCATCAAGCTGGCAAGTCTGTAGGCTCACTCAGTGGTTGGAGTTGGTTTGGAGAAGAGACTTCGAGAAGACCCACTTTCCAGGCTCTCATCAAGCTGGCATGGTTGTAGGCTCACTCGGTGGTTGGAGTTGGTTTGGAGAGGAGACCCCGAGAAGACCCACTGACCAGGCTCTCATCAAGCTGGCAGCGTTGTAAGCTAACTCGGTGGTTGGAGTTGGTTTGGAGAGGAGACCCCGAGAAGACCCACTGACCAGGCTCTCATCAAGCTGGCAGGGCTGTAGGCTCACTCAATGGTTGGAGTTAGTTTGGAGAGGAGACCCCAAGAAGACCCGCTCCTTCATTCTCTGTCGAGCTGACACAAGCTAATACCATTTGTGAAATCCATTTACGAATTCACTCCAAGCGATGTCAACCGTCTTCTTTCCCCTAAAGTAGATATGTTTGTGATTATTCCACCAAGATGCAACATTCTTTTGCAGAATAAATTTTACAATCACCAGTTTTTCCTCTGGGCACTTAACTCCTTTGAAGATTCTTTCTACTTGATGAAATCACTCTTCAACAACAAGTGAGTTCTTGGAGCCTGTAAATTTTGGGAGATCCGTTCGCATGTTGATGTCCAACCATCTTTCAGCATGTATCGATCTTGAAGGTGGGACTGATCCTCCTTCCAGAGCGAAATTTAAGTTGTCTAATTGGTGTCGAGGAACGTGGTTAGAGGAGAGTCAGTATCCCCCAAAAGGATTGTGATGTATAACTGTATATTGTGCGACCACAGACCTTACACTTACTTTCCCAATGAGCACCTTTAACTAAAAAAATGTGAGTTAATTGTGCAAATACAAAATAAGTAGTGTATATGGGGTTTAGTTTTCTCGTCTTAAAATGACTATTTTCTTTTCAGGAAATGACCAATACCTATTTACAAGTGAATGACCATATCAACGGAGACAGTGACTAGAATAGTCATCCTCCGAGGTTGTCTGTAGTATCTTACAATATGGATGCTGTTACTCAACTTTCAGCTGTCTTAGTCGAAGCTATGTAGGAGGATCTGCCCCCTCCAAGATCAGTTCTAATACCACCTATGCTGAAAGATGGTTGAACATCTTTATGCGAACAGATCCCCCAAAATTTGCAGGCTCCACGAACCCACTCGTCGCTGAAGAGTGGCTGTTAAGTAAAGAATCTTCGAAGGAGTTGAGTGCCCAGAGGAAAAGCGGGTGACTTTTGTCGAATTTATTTTGCAAAAGGATGATGTAGCTTGGTAGAACAATCACAGACGCATCCACTTAAAGGGAAAGAAGGTGGGCGACATCGCTTGCGATGAATTCGTAAATGGATTCTGCAAGTGGTATTGGCCTGTGTCAGCTCGTCAGAAGATGAAGGAGCAAATTGCCCAATTAACCTAGGGAACTCTTTCTGTTACAGAATGAGTCCAAATTTTCGTTCATTTCCCCGATGTTGTTTGTTCATTGGACCAACAAATGTTAATGTTGCAGCGAGGATTAAGAAATTCAATCCAAGACGCTCTAGCCCCTTTTGACTTCTCCGACTATGAAGCACTAATCGAGGGGGCTCGTCGTGTCGTAGATCCCCCAAAATTTGCAGGCTCCACGAACCCACTCGTCGCTGAAGAGTGGCTATCAAGTAAAGAATCTTCGAAGGAGTTGAGTGCCCAGAGGAAAAGCGGGTGACTTTTGTCGAATTTATTTTGCAAAAGGATGATGTAGCTTGGTAGAACAATCACAGACGCATCCACTTAAAGGGAAAGAAGGTGGGCGACATCGCTTGCGATGAATTCGTAAATGGATTCTGCAAGTGGTATTGGCCTGTGTCAGCTCGTCAGAAGATGAAGGAGCAAATTGCCCAATTAACCTAGGGAACTCTTTCTGTTACAGAATGAGTCCAAATTTTCGTTCATTTCCCCGATGTTGTTTGTTCATTGGACCAACAAATGTTAATGTTGCAGCGAGGATTAAGAAATTCAATCCAAGACGCTCTAGCCCCTTTTGACTTCTCCGACTATGAAGCACTAATCGAGGGGGCTCGTCGAGTCGTAGAAAGGTAGTGGACGGCGCGACTATCCCAATCTGGAGAGAAGCGAAAGAATCAAAATCCCGGCGGTCAAAATCAACTGAAGCTCTGGAACAATCCAATTTATCCTATCCCGACATGCCCTAAATGCAACACACGAAATTGGGGCGCCTGCACTTCAGACATGTGAGACAATACCTATTTCTACTGTCATCAGTCAAACCATCTTATTAGGAATTATCCAAAGGAGGTCGAATGACAATCAACCGAAAGATTGAGGCAACTAACACCATCTTAACCTCGCATCTATGAAATAAATCTGGAAGAAGCATGTAAATCGACTGATGTGATAACACCTACAATAATGTTTGAAAGTACTTATTCTATGATATTATTTGATTCCTGTGTAACACATTCTTTCATATCCAATACGATAATTGGTCAGTTATTGTTAACAAAAAAACTTATAAGAGGAAATCCGCATAAGTTTACCGAACAGTGAGAAACTTAAGGTTGATAATTATGTCAACGACAACATAAGAAATAGAGAACAGAAGTTCGAGACAAATCTCATTATCTTCCCTTTTGATCATTTCATTATAATTCTGAGTATGGATTGGTTAGCAAAATGTTGAAGATATACCTATAGTTCAAGAATATCTAGACGTCTTTTCCGAAAACCTATTTGGACTTCCTCCGTTCCAGGTGCAGTCTCTAAAACTCCTTATCGCCTAGCAATACCTGAACTATGAGAATTGAAAGAGGAGTTACAGGATCTGTTGAACAAATGATTCATCCGTCCAAGTACTTCTTTGTGGGGAACCCAAATTCTATTCGTGGAAAATGTGAAAAATGGCTAAATAAAGACAAATTTTATTGCTCCAAAAGATAAATAATACAAAGATATGCCCCCTTATTTATAGAAAATTGGAGAGATAAGAGAATACAACAGTTGATGTGGGACTAAACACAAGCCACGCGGACTATGCGGTTTGAATAGGTCAAACCACAAGCCTATACGACTGAAGAACTATCTGCTACACAGCTAGTTGGAAACCGTCAAGCACCAATCCGGGTTGCCACTAGACCGCAACTGTGGGTTGTCACTAGACCGCAATCGCGGGTTCCCACCAGACAGTAATTAAAGAAGACAAACCACCCAGACATCGCTGCTAGACGCTGGTCGACATCAACAGTTTGCCAAACCACCAAGACTGTACTGTGGATTTGTCAAATCGCCAGGACTTGTTATACCACCAGTCTGCCAAGACAAACCGCCAGACTTTACTGCTACCACTGTCCGCCAAGCCAGACCGCCAAACCAACAGACTGCCGATACCAGTCTGCCAAACTGCCAAGCTCTTTGTCCGCCAAACTAGACTGCCAGACCACCAAACCAGCAGACCGCCGAGACCAGTCCGCCAAACCGCCAAGCTCTAACACTTCCCCTCAAGCTGGAGCATATATGTCAACCATGCCCAAATCACTACAAACGCCTGAAAGAGAAACTGAAACTGGTTTTGTGAAGATGTCTGCCAGTTCTATGTCGGAAGTGACGAATGGAGTGTAGATTTGATTCTTCAATATCTCTTCTCTAATGAAATGACAATCAACTTCAATGTGCTTTGTACTCTCATAAAAAATGGATTCTTGGATATGTAAATAGTGATTTTGCTATCACAAAACATAGGAAGGGGATGATCATAGACTTCCTCAAAGTCAAACATATGTGTCCGTAACCATTTCAACTCGCAAGTTGTTGAAGTCATGCTTCTGTACTTAGCTTCAGCACTTGGCCTGGAAACCATAGACTGTTTTTTGCTTTTACAACTAATAAGATTTCCTCCTACAAAGATGCGAAAATCCGATGTAGATTTTCTATCTTCTTTGTTATCGACATAACTGACATCAAAATACGCTTAAATCTTTAAATTGTTATGTTTTTGAAACAATAACCCATTTTTTGGTGACTCTTTCACATACTCCAGAATTTTCATGACTAAACGAAGATGACACTCTCGGAGAGCTTGCATAAATTGACTGACCTTTCCTACTGCATAACAAATATCTAGTCTGGTAGCAGTCAGATAAATGAGTTTTCTCACTAGTTGTTTGTACATAGTATCATCTGGAAGAAGAGAAGAATCCTCAGTCCAACCCTTGTCATCACCAACGACCATCAGACAGCGAGCAAGTCTCGGCCCAAGAAGACCAGTTTCTTTTAAGAGATCTAGCGCATATTTCCGCCGTGAAAGAACCACAGAGTTATTTTTTCTCGAAATCTCAATTCCCAGAAAGTACTTAGGAATTCTCATATCTTATATAACAAAATGTTGCCGAAGGTGTCTTTTTAACAAATCAATTTCCTCCTTATCATCACTAGTAAACAGTGTTGTAGATCTCGACCGACATGTCCGATATGTCGGCCGACATAAATGTTTTGGGGTAAAACGCAACGACACTGATATTTTAAGCAAATATGTCGTTTTTGAAAATATCTCTTGATATATCCACTTAACCCGACATATCAGGCGATATTTCGCGACCGATATATCGTCGAGAGCATTACAATTTTTTTTCATTCTTTGAAGAGACCAAATACATGTTAATGCAGGGTAAGGTTTGCCATGTCACCCTTGTGATGGGATCCTTCCTTGGACCCTCGCTGTGCAGTGATGCTTTGTGCACTGGGTTGTCCTTTTTGAGGAGACCAAACAAAAATAATTTTTTGTGCTTCATTTTGTGCATCTCACTAAGTCTAGTATCAATTACTTTCTCATCTAGCTCTTATTTGGTGATCTTTATCTCATTTATTACAATCGATGAGTCTTTTTTGTGTAATTTATAAACATAGACTATTTGTATATATGTTTATTGTGTAATTTATAAACATACATTATGTATAAAATTATACATATTTATAAAAATTGTGTAATATATATGAATAAATTTATTTAAATATTATAATCCGACTTTGTAAAATATCCCCGATATTTCTCCCGCAATCCGACATCCGACATTTCAAACTCAAACCGACATGAACCTGACATCCGACATCTACAACCTTGCCAGTAAGGAGGATGTCATCCACGTAGATAGCAAAAACCACGAGGCCTCTAGTAGTATTGCATATGAAAAGAGAATGATCATCAAAACTCTGAGTGAATCCAATAAGAGTGACAACTTCACTGAACTTGTCGAACCAAGCCTGTGGACTCTACTTGAGGCCGTAAATCGCCTTTCGTAGCTTGCACACCTGAGACTCCTGAGCAATATACCCAGGAGGTTGCTCCATGTAAACCACTTCTTGCAGATCACCATACAAGAAAACATTCTTCACATCCAACTGAGACATCTCTCAGTCTTTGTTAACAGCTACAGAGAAAAGAACATGGATTGTGCTGATGCGAACAACTGGGGAGAAGGTATTAAAGAAATCCACACCATACGTCTGAGTAAAGCCTTTGGCAACAAGCCTAGTCTTATATCGGTCAGTAGTATCATCTAGACGATACTTGATGACGAAGACTCGCCGATAATCAATCACATCCGCGCCTAGGGGTGTGGGAATAAGAGTCCAAGTAACCCTCTCGGTTAAGGTCTTCATTTTTTCGTCCATAGCAGCTTCCTAATGAGGGATGACCAGAGCCTCTTGATATGTGACCGGGGTGACATTAATAGATATATCAATAGCAAAACACTTTCCAGGCGGGAAAAGTTGAGCATATGAGACAATATCGTCGATGGAATGCTTAGTGCATGTTCGTACTCTCTTTCGTAGGGCAATGCGAAGATCAAGATTTGTCTTCTCTTCAGTAGCAGATCCTCCGTCAGGAGATGCGTCTGGCTTGGGAACTGGCAGAGATGACTCCAAAGGCAAAGAAGCAGTATCGAGAGAAATGGTGTAACAGGAATAAGTATGGAAAGAAGTGGTTCGGGCAGAGATACTGAGACAATAAGTATAGAAGAGGAAGCATCAGATGACAAGAAAGAAGAAGCAGGAGAAAAGTATGACGTATCTTTAAAGAAGGTGACATCAGCTAAAATATACTGTTTGTGGAAAGAGGATCAAAGCAGCGATACTCTTTTTGAGTCGAACAATAACCAAGAAATATGTACTTAACCGAACGAGGAGAAAGTTTGTCACGATCAGGAGAAGGTATGCGCACAAACGCCGTACAACCAAAAACTCGTAGAGGTAAAGGAAACAACATGACTCATGGATGCAAAATGGAGAATATGGTCTTGCCCTGAAGAACCAATGAAAGAATACAGTTGATGAGATAACAGGAGAGGAGCACAACATGACCCAAATATGATCGTGGAACATTTATTTATAGGAGAAGGCTGCGAGCAACATCCAGAAGATGACGATTCTTGCGTTTAACAATGTCATTCTGCTGAGAAGTATAAGAGCAAGTAGTTTGATGAAGTAAACCATGACTTGCGCAAAAATCTGAAAATTGACGGTTGAGATATTCCTTAACATTATCAGTACAATGAACTTTAATAGACACTTTAAACTGTGTGCGGTTCTCATTATAAAAGGTAGCAAACACAGAGTAAACTTCAGAAAGCTCTTTTAAGAGGCACAATCAAGTACACCTGGAGAAATTATCAATGAAAGTAACAAAATACAAGCTACCTCTATCAATAGTGCTAGTAGGAGAGGGATCTCAGATATCGGAGTGAACTAGTTCAAAAGTACGTGAAAGACTATGTTTTTTCCTTGCTGGAAATGAAGAGCGGTGGAGTTTGCCAAGCTGGCAGGCTTCACAATTCAAAGAAGATTTCCTTTGAGGTAGATTTGAGAGAAGTTGGTAGATGAGGCGAGGAGGGGGATGACCAAGGCGAAGATGTCATTGCAGAAGAGAAGTAGAAGCAAAAAGAGCAATGACATTGTCAAGAAAGAAGAGGCCACCACTCTCACCAGTATCTATCGTGTCCTTGGAGACAGAATCCCTAAAGGAACAAGTACTGGAAGTAAAAATAACCGTGCAGTTTAACTGTTTGTAGAGAGCATTAACATACAGTAAATTGCACGGAAAAGTGAGAACATAGAGAGTGTTCTCAAGCTGCAAAGACGGAGTGAGTTGCACAGTACCACTACCACACACAGGAGATGAAGTACCATCCACAACAATGACTGGAGATACCTGATTATGCTTGTTCAACTAGGAGAACAAACGAGAATTGTCGGTCATGTGACTAGTGGCTCCAGAGTCAATAAACCACTTTTTCTCAGTGGCCAAATGAGCACTTCCTGAAGAGAAGACAAGAAAAGTCGACTTCTTGAAGAGAAAAAGAAAAACCCTTCATAGAAAGAGAGAAAAGTGGACAAAAAAACTCTAACCGCACTGTTAAAGAGGAAGACCACAAAAGGAACGAACACAGAAAGTCGTGCAATAGAAGTAAGGGTGATCGCGCAAATAAAGAAACGCACAAACAAAGCGGTTTAGAAGAAACCGCAAACAGAGACCAAAAGGGATCTAGGCGCAGGAAGCCGGAACAACAAAGAGAGAAAAAGCCCGCGACAAGGGAAAGAAAGCCGGTAGAAAAACCTTAACCGCACGGTTAGAGTGAGAAGCCAAAAATGAACTTGTTGCACAAAGAGAACAAAGCAGGAGGGCACGCGATCAGAGCAAGACCACGCGAACAAAGGAAGCCACATAAAGAAAGAGAGATCGCGCGAACACAGCAAGGCCACTCGAACAAATAACAAGTTGCAAGAAGAGCGACTAATAAAGGGAGGGCGGGTGGGAGACCGAAAGCGGTTAGAAAAAGAGGCAACGAGTTCTAATCAAGAAGTCAGACAACAAACCGGAGTAAAAGAACCGGTTAGCTCTGATACCATATGAAAAACAGCTAAATAAATGATAATTTTATTGCTCCAAAAAGATAAATAATACAAATGTATGTCCTCTTCGCGCGAACAAAGCAACACACAATCAAAGCGGTTTAGATGAAACCGCAAACATAGACCAAAAGGGATATAGGCGCAGGAAGCGGGAACAACAAAGAGAGAAAAAGCCCGCGACAAGGGAAAGAAAGCCGGTAGAAAAACCTTAACCGCACGGTTAGAGTGAGAAGCCAAAAAAGAACTTGTTGCACAAAGAGAACAAAGCAAGAGAGCACGCGATCAGAGCAAGACCACACGAACAAAGGAAGCCGCATAAAGAAAGAGAGATCGCGCGAACACAGCAAGGCCACGCGAACAAATAACAAGTCGCAAGAAGAGCGACTAACAAAGGGAGGGCGGGTAGGAGACCGGAAGCGATTAGAAAAAGAGACAGTGAGTTCTAATCAAGAAGCCAGACAGCAAACCGGAGCAAAAGAACCGGTTAGCTTTGATATCATATGAAACACGGCTAAATAAAGGATAATTTTATTTCTCCAAAAAGATAAATAATACAAATGTATGCCCTCTTATTTATAAAAAATGGGGGAGAGATGAGAATACTACAGACGATGTGGGACTAAACACAAGCCACGCGGACTTTGCGATTTGAATAGGTCAAACCGTAAGGCTATACAACTGGAGAACTATCTGCTACACGACTAGCTGGAAACCGTCAAGCACTAATCTGGGTTGTTACTAGACCGCAACTGTGGGTTGTCAACAGACCACAACTACGGGTTGCCACGAGACCGCAACTAAAGAAGACAAACCACCCGGACAACACTACGGGATGCTGGTTGACAACAACAGTTTGCCAAACTGCCAAGACTGCACTGCGGATTTGTCAAATCGCCAGGACTTGCTAAACCGCCAGTTCGCCAAGACAAGCCTCCAGACTTGACCGCTACCACTCTCTGCCAAGCCAGACCGCCAAACCGCCAGACCAACAGACCGCCGAGACTAGTCTGTCAAACCGCCAAGCTCTCTGTCCGCCAAGCCAGACTGTCGGACTGCCAAACCAACAGACTGCCAAGACCAGTCTGCCAGACCGCCAAGCTCTAACAGCGAAAAATGATTGTAGTATGCAGACGTGCGTTGATTACCACGAGTTAAACAAAGTCACTATCAAGAATCGGTATCCATTATCAAGGACTGATGACTTGTTTGACCAGCTTCAAGGCTCGGTGGTTTTATAAAAGATTGATTTGCGATATAGTTATCATCTGTTGCGAGTGAAGGGTGAGGAAATCCAAAATACGGCATTCCGCACAAGATATAGTCATTATGAATTTCTTGTGATACCCTTCGGAGTCACCAATGCTCCAGTGGTATTTATGGACATGATGAACCGAGTCATGCACCTCTTTCTTGATCAATTTGTAATAGTTTTCATTGACGATATCTTGGTGTATTCAAAGAGTGAGAAAGAGCGTGAAGATCATCAACGTTAAGTCCTTCAAACACTAAGAGAACATCAATTATTTGCCAAGTTCTCGAAGTATCAGTTTTGGTTGAAAGAAGTAGACTCCCTTGACCACATCATTAATGTTAAGGGAATCTCCGTAGATTCTGCCAAGATCTCTGCATTTGTTGAATGATCTCATTTGACTATTGTTACTGAAATTCGAAGTTTCATGAGATTAACATGATATTATCGGAAGATTATAAAAGACTTCAAAAATCGCGACCCCAATAACGCGATCAACCCAGAAGGCGACGAACTTTGATTGGAGTGATAAGTGCGAAGAAAGTTTTCAAACTTTTAAATAATTACTGCTATCTGCACCAATCTTATCTCTTCCTGATAGTTATGAAGGTTTTCAAATATATAGTGACGCATCCTATCAAAAGTTAGGGTGTGCATTGATGTAGCAAGGAAAGGCTATAGCCCATGCTTCTCGATAGTTGAAAGAAGCCGAGAAGAATTATTTTGTTCATGATTTAGAGCTAACCGTTGTAGTTTTTGCTTTGAAGATTTGAAGACACTATATTCTAGGGACAAAATGTCAAGTATTCATTGATCAAAAGAGCTTGAACTATTTCCTGAACCGGAAGGATCTTAATATGCGACAAATAAAGTGGCTAGAACTAATCAAAGACTACGACTTAGAGATTCTCTCTCATTCAGAGAAAACAAATGTAGTAGCAGATGTGTTAAGTCGTAGATCTGAAGCAAAAAACAAAATAGCCAACAATGGCTTACTCTCTGATAGCCAACTTCGGGAACAAAGGTTAATAGATATATTATTTTAATTCGGGAGAACTATTAAATTTATCAACCTAATATCATTACACAAGTAATAACGGTATAACGCGTGAAATAAAATAATCAACCAAAGCGCAACTAATGATCACCCCCGATTTGTTGCAGATGACTCAAGAATGGCAGCAAAGTGAACAATTGAGAAAAATGATGAAGTTCTTAGTAAAAAAAACAATAGTCCAAAGTTCATATTTATAATTATAACATCTTACGATGTGGGAACTGATATGGAATTCCTCCTATTGACGATATTCGAGGACAATTGCTGAAGGATGCACCTCAGTCCAATCTCTCTATCCATCTTGGTGCAACAAAAATGTATCATGATTTGAAGATGAATTTTTGGTGGCTGGGCATGAAAGCGAATGTTTTATGGTTTGTGCAACAGTTCCTAACCTCTCAACAGGAAAAGGTTGAGCACCATCTACTAGGAGGCATAATTCAGCCACTACAATTCCCTACTTGGAAATGGGAAGACATTTTACTGAATTTTATAGTAGGTCTTCCAAGAAGGTCGATTGGAAATAATGCAATCTGGGTAATCGTCGATAGACTCACCAAATCATACCACTTTTCACCCATAAAAGTATGCAAATCAATGCCAAGATTAACCCAAAAATACATTGATCGCATTGTAGATTTGCACGAAGTTCCAGTAACAATTGTGTCTGACCGAGATCCGAGATTCACTTCAAGATCCTGGAAAGCATTTCAGGAAGCTTTGGGAACACAACTCAACTTCAGTACTGCTTATCACCTTCAAATAAATGGACAGATTGAGTGAACGATCCAAACGTTTGAGGATTTATTGAGAATGTGTCATAGAATTTGGCGGGAGTTGGGAGCAACACATTCCTGTAGTGCAATTCACTTATAACAATAGTCATCATTCTAGTATTCAAATGACACCTTATGAGGCTCTATACGGGAGAAGATATCAAACTCATGTATGTTGATTTGAAATAGGAGATGAGGTAATGCTAAGACCGGCTCAAAATATTATTCAATTGGTCAGAGAACGACTTCGGATCGCTCATTATAGGCAAAATAAGTACTATGATAAGAGGCATCGCGATGTAGACTTCCAGAATGGAGAACATGTATTCCTGAAAGTAAAGTCAGGACCAAGTATCAAAATATTTGGAAGTAGTAGCAAGTTGAAAACAAGATATATTGGCCCTTTTGAGATGTTAGAGTTGGATCAGTCGCCTACAGACTCGCATTACCCCTAGTCATGAGGGGGACACCTAATGTATTCCACGTATCGATGCTAAGACGATACATCTATGTTCCATCTCTTATCATCCAGTTCGATACCAAAATGTTAGAAATGCATCCAGACCTCTCCTACGAAGCTATCCCAGGTCGAGTCCTAGACCGCAAGGAGAATTAGCTGAGGAGCAAATCTATACAAATGATCATGGTTACTTGGAAAGGACGTCCAGCAGAAGAAGCAACCTGGGAGCTAATGAAGACATGAAAAAAGATACTCTGGCCTATTTTGAGGTAACATATTTCGAGGACTTAATTTTTGTAAGAGGGGAAGACTGTAATATCATGTGTTTATATAATCCGAATTATAGATGATTACTAATAATTTTTATTTTAGATGTGTGTTTGAACTTATCCAACGAAGCTAAATTTCAAAAAACGTAGTCCGCGGTTATGTTAAGGTCGACCAATCTTAGAATTGACATATTATTTTTAAAATCAAATATCATTAGAAAATACACAATTTTTGGCGCAACCGACACGAATTTCGAGAAATAAAGTCCGCTAGTAGATTCAGAATATCGAAAAACATATGGATCAATATATAAATTGCCAAAATTGGAATTCGTCCGAAAACGTTCAATTTTTGGTGTAACCAATGCAAATGTCATAAAACTGAGTCCGTCATTAAACTGAAAATAATAAAATTCATACAACACTCAAGCCTTTATCCCACTATAGTGGGGTCGGCTAAAATAATAAAATCCATAAAAATAAATATTTTATTTGTTAAATCGGGGCACGTATAAAAAAGTGCAATTTGGGCAATAACCGTTCAGAATTTGACAAAACGAAAGCCGGAAGTGGGTCCGGAATGTCAAAAAACCTTGGTGTATGTATTTTCATAATTTTTTGGCGCCTCAAAAAGTCCCAAAATGGCCAAAAACATGAGACGATGCCACATGGCAGCCTCCATTCAACGTGGCAGCCCCCAGCCACATTCTACATGTGCAGAATATGCATCATGAAACCTTCGTGAAAATAAGAGCCCAAAGTCTGAAGAAAAATCTATCATAGGTGTGTAGGCAATTTGGTTTGGACTCGAATCAAGACTGAATTCCTGGGGTTTAGCTCTGCCCCGTCCAAAGCCTAACCGACCCGAAACCGATAGTTTGATTTCGGTTAGGTTCAATGTTTGGTCATTTGATCGATTTGGGTTTTCGGGTTTCAATTATAGGCCTCTTTTGATTGGGTACCTTTCCCGGAAAATCCATGAAAACTAAGTGAGTCATGAATTTCAGTGGCACAAGGAGCAATATTATATTTTAATCTTCGGAGAGTTTTATAATAATACCTGCAAACTTGTGTCGATCAAAGCATGAAGAAAACCACATCTACATGCATAACATTTAAGACAATATTGGTCTCATAATTGGGACGGCTTGATTGGGTCAGTTTCTAACCAATAGAAACCAAACCGAACCAGTAACCCCCCTCCGTTTTCAGGGAGTTCTAAGCGCTTTGGTCGGGTTTCAGGTTTATGCTCCCCTAATTTATCTTCTCCACACTATTACCCAAACATTCCCCACACATTGCTCCATAAGAACTGTTTATTATCTACATAGTTCTCTTCTGCTTAAATTTTTGCAAGTGAATTGTAATTTCTGGCTAATAATTTCCATCATAAAATTGACAGTACCACAGGAGCACTGGAGGCTGCATACACACAGCTAACTGGAAAGAGCATATCCCTATCAGAACAACAACTTGTAGATTGCGCATCCGCATATAATAATTTTGGATGCAATGGAGGCCTTCCTTCCCAAGCCTTCGAATACATCAAATACAACGGAGGCCTTGACACCGAGGAAGCATACCCATACCAAGGTGTCAATGGCCTATGCAACTTCAAGTCTGAGAATGTTGGTGTCAAGGTCATCAATTCAGTAAACATCACCTTGGTAAGGTGTTATTTATAATATCTATTGTTATTGATGCATAATGCAATATTTACATAGTGATGAGGTTTATTTATACTATATTTGTTCCTGAAATATGACCATCAATTGAAAGTCCTTCAATTTCAATTTCTTTGATTTAATGGTACTTGTGATTTTTAATACATAAGGGTAACATAAAATCTCCATCTTTTGAAATTACCAAAACATTTTCTGTGAGTTTATATTTTATAACATGCATGCACAAAATTACCTCCCGGGGCTTCCC
This sequence comes from Platanthera zijinensis, assembly GCA_039513925.1. Taxonomy (NCBI): domain Eukaryota; kingdom Viridiplantae; phylum Streptophyta; class Magnoliopsida; order Asparagales; family Orchidaceae; genus Platanthera; species Platanthera zijinensis. The sequence continues at coordinate 135,901,067 of CM077091.1, read as the reverse complement.
TTCAAAGGGGTATTTTGTGCACGCATGTTATGAAATGAAAACATATAGGGGAGATTTTATAATTCAAAACATATAGTGGCGCTACCTGTAATTTAGAAAACTTATAAGAGAGGTCCCGGTAAATGACTGTATATATACACACAAACAAGAGATTGTTTATGAGATCTCCCATGTGCTGTATGTAGTGGCCACAGTACTAGGTTGTTGCTCAAGTGACAGTTGGGTACTGTCGTCGTCTCACACTATGTATTTGGGGGCCACTAGTGTTGTTAAAACAGTCTTGGCGACTAATGATAGTAAATCCAATTTCATAGTGTGTTATTGTTTTTTGTGTAAGTTTGTTGATTATGTTAGTGGATCATCTGCTCTTCAATCTTCACGGAGAATTAAGATATGTAGAATTTTTAGTGATATTTTATGCTTGATCTAAGTCGTATTTTGGATCGATCTACAATATGTATAGGGTGATGAGGACGAGTTGAAGCATGCAGTGGGTCTTGTTCGTCCGGTTAGTGTCGCATTTGAGGTGGCGAAAGGCTTCAGGTTCTACAAGAAGGGGGTTTTCAGCAGTGATATTTGTGGAAATACTCCTATGGTAAGTCTTAATACTCGTACATTATTCTATCCTTTTGTTTGACATTTGCAACAAAAAATGGAATCTAGCCGAAGATATCGGTACTCATTGACCTCGAACCGTGGAACTACCGGGGTTTATGTATTTGTAGCTAATTGATCTCAAACTCAGAAACCATCGGAATTCGTATAAATTTCTTAAAATAGAACGGACGCGGAACAGTTTTATATTATTGTTGATAAAATGTAATGGTTTTAAGGTTCGCTAGCTTCAGTTTGCTTGATTGTCAATTTTGATTTTGAATGTTATCATCATTCAGATTGTTGTATAATTTGTAAATCTACAATGTGGCTCTGTTGGACAAAACCGAAATCTAGGGTTTTGTTTGCAACAACTATGACATTTGCGCGAATGGATAACTGGTGTTTTAGCTCAAAACACAGTTTGAGAAGATATCGTTCGTGACTGCAACTATCCAAACACTCCCTGCATTTTTCACCAATCCGTTCACCACCGCCACCGGTCTCCCAAAGAAAACCCGTCTCACTGAAGCATTTGTGAAACTTGTTGCAGGACGTGAACCATGCGGTTCTTGCCGTCGGCTACGGAGTTGAGGACGGCATTTCATACTGGCTTATCAAAAACTCGTGGGGTGAAGACTGGGGTGATAGTGGCTACTTCAAGATGGAGTCAGGCAAGAATATGTGCGGTAAGTAATCGACCACTCCCCCTTAAAACTCTTCTCATCGATACGTACACATCTTTTCCTCCAAGGCGACATTTGGTTTACAAGATTAACTTCTGATGCAGGTGTCGCGACTTGTGCGTCCTACCCCGTCGTCGCCGAGTAGAATCTTCCGCAGACAGTTATGTATATCTTATCAAAGATAAAGTGGATGGTGTGGGAATACAGTGATTGAATTAGATTGGTGAATATGTGAGGTTCCTCTTTAGGCTGTGTAATTTATTTGCTAGAAACTCTATATATTCACTAAATTTGAATCCCTCTTCTGGTATTGTCCATTTAAAGCTATTTTCTTCGCCTATAACTCTGAAGAGAGATTGTAGTATAAATAATGTTTCATGGAGTTTTAATCTTATGCTTTGAATGGATGAGGCTGATTCATGATTGCTACTGTTATTAGTAAATTGGAAGAACGTAAATTCATAATGGTGTTCTCACTGTTAGGAAATAATTCACCAAAACTATTTCCACAAGAACTGTGAAATGATTACTTACCATAATAAAATAGAGGAACCAAATGAAAAAGAAACAAAATTTAAGCTGCTACACTCACCTGACAGTCATCATCTCTGTCACCTTGATATTTGTCCCTTATGTTCTATGTAGCACGGGTACGAAAACGGGTACGAAAACAGGATATGAGATACGAGAAATGTGATTTTTAAAAAAATAAGGATATGAAAACGTTTTAATTATTATTATTATTATTATTTTAAGATATGTATTAATTAATATACAAGTGAGACAACTAACAAATTAAGTGTACAATCTTGAATTGTAATAGAAAAAAATTTAATAAGATTACAATATAGATTATATATATGAAAATTGGGACACTAAAATCTTTTGCAAAAGTATTAACATTGGAATGAAAAGGAAAAGCTATTTATAAGAAAATTTAACACAGTAAATGAAACAAAGAGAATATTATAGATGATTCGTGCACCAATAATGAATGAAGATATCAATTAATTATTTTTAAAAATATCGTTCCACTACAAACACGGGATAGGTGTAGAAAGAATATCATAACAGAATGATATAAAGTCAAAACTCACGTTAGTCTAACAAATGAATCAAGATGGATAAGTGCGAAGATATCAAACAGAACATCACAGTTTTAATAGAGTAAAAAATTGAAATGAAAAATGAACAAGAAATAAAATACAAAATGGAAAATAAGAGTTTCAGGCAGCGGTGCAGAACTCACCAGAGAGGAGGGTTCTATCAAAGGAATGCTCATCGACGAGCGCACAAAGAGCAGCAAGAGAGGAGAGGTTCGACGAGCTTTTGACGCTGAGCAGGGAGAGCTGCGACGGGCTTCGACTGTGGGGGGTCGGCGGAGAACAACGCAGAGCTACGGAGGCCGGCGGAGAACGATAAAGAGCTTCAGATGTGGGGTCGTGAATCGCGCGTGAGTCATGAACCCTAATCCCTAAAACTCATATTATATCGCGTGTGAGCTGAGTCGTGACTGTCACGTGTGACATTCGCAAGCGGGATACGCGTTTACCTATTATTATTTTAATTATTTAAATATTGTGTTTCGTTGTTTTGTAAACACATTTCTCATGTTCGATGTGCATTCGAGTCGATACGCGAAATGTGAGAAGTAACGAACAGGAGAACAGGCGACTAAAAAACAAGTCAGAAATTTGAATAATTGAAAGTTTTATTATCCAAAAAGATGATCTTTACAAAGGTATGACCTCCCTTTTATAGAATGGAGGAGAGTGGAGAGAGTACAAATAAACAATGTGGGACTAAAAAATTACAGAGAGCTGATTGCTAGACATATAGAGACCGACCAGGCCGCGCGGTTAACAAAGGTCTAACCGCTCGACAATATCAGAAGGAAGAGAACAAGTCGTGGTAGGAGACCACTAAACCGCCCAGTCTCCAAGACATCTGAGATAATCCGCCAGACCGCTCGGACAACCAACAACAACAGTCTGGATATCTAACCGCTGGAGAGAGACCGCCTGACCACACGGTTAATCAATCTGCCAAGCTAAACCGCCAGACCGCACGGTCTCCTACTTCAACACTCCCCCTCAAGCTGGAGCATAGATATCAATCATGCCCAGCTTGTCACAAATGTGGAAGAAGGAAGTAGAAATCGGCTTGATGAAGATATCCGCCAACTCTTTGTCGGAGGTGACGAACGAAATACAAATCTGTTTCTTCAGGACCTCTTCCCGAATGAAATGGCAGTCAACTTCTATATGTTTTGTTCTCTCATGGAAGACCGGATTTCTGGATATGTATATGACAGCCTTGTTGTCACAGAATATAGGAAGAGGATAGTCGTAGACCTCTCCTAAGTTAAGCATGAGAGCACGCAACCATTTTAACTCACAGGTGGTTAATGTCATACTCCGATATTCGGCTTCTGCACTGGATCTGGAGACAAGAGACTGTTTCTTACTCTTCCAGCTCACAAGATTTCTTCCAACAAATGTGCAAAAGCCTGATGTAGATTTGCAGTCACCTTTATCATCCGTATAGCTAGAATCTGAGTAGGATTCAACCTTTAGATGACCATTCTTCTGAAAAAGTAACCCTTTTCCTGGTGCAGCTTTGACATACTCTAATATCCTCAAGGCAGACTGAAGATGACATTCCCTAGGAGCTTGTATGAATTGACTAATCTTGCCTACAACATAGGAGATGTCTGGTCTAGTCACTGTGAGATAAATGAGTTTGCTCACCAAACGTCTGTACATCGTGACATCAGATAGAAGAGGCGAGTCATCTGTCCATGTTTTGTCTTCTCTAGTAGCCATGAGACACCGGGCCGGTTTGACACCAGTTAATCCTGCCTCTTGTAGAAGATCAAGAGCATACTTCCGTTGAGAAAGAACCAACGAGTCGGGCTTTCGAGAGATTTCTATCCTCAAAAAGTATTTCGGGGATCCCATATCCTTTGTGACCAGGTGTTGACGGAGGTGTTTCTTTGTCAAGTCCACACCAGCCTAGTCATCGCCAGTAAGACGAATATCATCTACATACACCTCCAAAACCACCAGTCCCAAGGCGGTTTTGCGAATAAATAAGGAGTGATCACCCGAACTCCTTGCAAAGCCAATAGCAGCCACAATACCACTGAACTTGTCGAACCACGCCCGAGGGCTCTGTTTTAGGCCATAAATGGCCTTCTTTAACCGGCATACACGTGTCTCCCCCTAAGCAACATATCCAGGAGGTTGCTCCATGCAGACGTCCTCCTGAAGATCCCCATAGAGGAAGGCATTCTTGACATCAAGCTGAAAAATAGCCAAATCCCTATTGACGACCACAGAGAGAAGAACGCGGATGGTGCTGAGGCGAGCGACCGGAGAGAAGGTATCAAAGTAATCAACCCCATAAGTTTGAGTAAAGCCTTTCGCCACCAGCCGATCTTTGTAGCGATCTACAGTGCCGTCTGGGCAAAACTTCACAACAAACACCCAACGAAAGCCAACTACATCAGTACCAGCTGGTGGAGGAACAAGGGTCCAGGTGCCCTTTTCAATAAGAGTGGCAATCTCCTCATCTATGACAGTTTTCCAGTTAGGAATAGCAAGAGCCTCCTGGTAGGTGCGAGGAGTGGTAGTAGCCGAGATAACCAAAGAAAAAGACATGCGAGAAGGAGTAAACCGATCATAGGAAACAACTGCCGCAAGCGGGTGTTGAGTACACGCCCGCACCCCTTTGCAAAGAGCAATGGGAAGATCCAGGTCGACACGTTCCTCAGTTACCAGAGCGTCCGTGGCGGAGAAGGCTGGCCCGGGAGTAGAGAGAGACGACTGCGGAGAAGAGGGAGAAGGGGGAAGGGATGGAATGGAGAGAGGAGGAGACAGAGGAGGAGATGAAGTAGGAGGAAAGACGTCGATAGACGGGGAAGGAATGGAGGGATATGGTGGGGAATCAGATAGATCAGGGAGAAGTGGGGATGCATGAGAGAAGTAGGACGCATTCTCGAAGAAGGTTACGCCCGTAAATACAAATTGCTTGCATAGAACTGGGTCAAAGCAACAATAAACTTTCTAAGTTGTAGAATAACCCAAAAAGACACACTTGGTGGAACGAGGGGAAATCTTGTCGCTGGTAGAGGAAGGAGCATGCACAAAAGCTGTGCACCCAAAGATACAGAGAGGGAGAGGAAATGGTTCCTTGCCCAGGTAGAGAATGGAGAATGGGGTCTTGCCATGGAGAACCGTAGAGGGAACTCGATTGATGAGATAGCAGGCGAGGAGAACAGCATAGCCTCAGTAGGAGCGAGGTACCTGCATCTGCGTCATGAGAGTGCGAGCGACATCAAGGAGGTGACGGTTTTTACGCTCCACCACCCCATTTTGCTGGGATGTGTAAACACAGCTGGTCTGATGAACAATATCATGTTATATACAAAAGGATGAGAACTCATGACTAAGATATTCTTTAGCGTTATCAGAGCACAAAATTTTAATAGAAACATTAAACTGATTTCGACCATACAATAAAATGATTGTCATACAGAAAATAGTTCAGAATGATCTTTTAACAGATACACCCAAGTACATCGAGAGAAATCATCAATAAACGTTACAAAGTAAGAACTACCCCGACCAACAGTGAGGGTAGGAGAAGGACCCCAGAAATCAGAATGAATGAGATCAAACGGACGAGAAGAGCCACGACTCTGCTTTGGCGGGAAGGAGGAGAGGTGATGTTTGCCAAGCTGACACGCATCACAGTTGAGCGGAGGACTGGTCGGAGATAAGTGGGGCAGAAGCTGACGAAGAATCTGAGGAGGAGGATGTCCAAAGCAAAGATGCCATTGAAGCAGATCCGTAGAAGAGGTGGAGAAGGCGGACATAGCAGAAACGTTGTCGAGAAAGTAGAGGTCGTTGCTCTCAGTCCCAGTAGCAATCGCCCGTTGGGTGCTCGGGTCCTGAAAAGAACAAGAAGTGGGAGTGAATAAGACGGAGCACTGAAGTTGCTTGCATAATGTAGTAACAGATAACATCCTCATCTTTGCCCATCTGGTGATGCATCTTCCTCCACCTTCCGCTCCTCTCGACCCTCTGCCTCTGTGGCCACGACTTCAGGTAGTGCTCATATTATTTTCCAAGGTAAATGGCTGATAATAAATTGCCCATGCGATTCGTCTCACCAGAGTCAATCAGCCATTTACCTTGGAAAATAACATGGGCACTACCTGAAGTCGTGGCCACAGAGGCAGAGGGTCGAGAGGAGCCGAAGGTGGAGGAAGATGCATCACCAGAGGGGCAAAGATGAGGATGTTATCTGTTACTACATTATGCAAGCAACTTCAGTGCTCCGTCTTATTCACTCCCACTTCTTGTTCTTTTCAGGACCCAAGCACCCAACGGGCGATTGCTACTAGGACTGAGAGCAACGACCTCTACTTTCTCGACAATGTTTCTGCTATGTCCGCCTTCTCCACCTCTTCTACGGATCTGCTTCAATGGCATCTTTGCTTTGGACATCCTCCTCCTCAGATTCTTCGTCAGCTTCTGCCCCACTTATCTCCGACCAGTCCTCCGCTCAACTGTGATGCGTGTCAGCTTGGCAAACATCACCTCTCCTCCTTCCCGCCAAAGCAGAGTCGTGGCTCTTCTCGTCCGTTTGATCTCATTCATTCTGATTTCTGGGGTCCTTCTCCTACCCTCACTGTTGGTCGGGGTAGTTCTTACTTTGTAACGTTTATTGATGATTTCTGGGGTCCTTCTCCTACCCTCACTCGGGCTCGGGGTGCACTGACGCGAGGTGTCAGGTGCATTGAATAAGTGTAGGGTTGGGTTCAAGGATACCCCAACCAGTAGCCAAGATGAGGGAACTCGGCTAAGTAAAAGTCATCGAGAATGGAGGTTGATGCTCGTCGATCGTCGAGAATGGAGGTTGATTCTCGCCGATTCGACGGGTATCGGTGGTCGATACCCGCCGGACTCAGAACTGCAGTAGGCTAAGGGAAAATCGTCGAGAATGCCTGACGATTCTCACCGATCGCCGAGAATACCCGGTGATACCCACCGATCGTCGAGTATCACTGACTGATACTCAACGCACACAGCGATAGGATGTCCGATAAAACGGCTAAGGGAAAATCGTCGAGTATCATTGTTGATACTCGACGAATTCGTCGAGAATGACCCGCCAATACTCGCCGATTGACGGGAATCACTGGCTGATTCCCGCCGAATTTGACTTGTGCGTTTTCTGCGCCCAGGCCGATTCACCGGCTTGTACAGGCGAACCGAACTGGACCTCGGGATTCGTGCTGAATGATCTTTGGACCGGTCACTTCAAATTTGGGCGGTCCAATTAAAGAGTGACACGTGGCGGAAGGGACTTAGCCTAATATGTAATATAAAAAAGGAGTAAACCAAACCCTAACCATCGCATCCGATCCTTCTTGTCGAGCCGTCACCGTGCAAACCGACGGGAGCGGAAGAGGAGGATATCGCGGGTCGCCGGAGCCGGATTCTGGAGGAAAAGCTCCGCCGTTTCCATGGAAGAACACTGCTAACGAAGGCAAGGATGCCGCGGAGAAGGGTAACGCGATCCATGGCCGGCAACGGAGGAAATGCCGGAAATGAAGTGAGTTTCCTCCCCTCTCCCTTGGTGCTAGATCTGTAGCTATTCTTAGGCGAGACATCGACTCAAAAGAGTCTTGATGTGTGAGATGAAGCTTTCTAGGAAGACCATGCTAGAACTTGTGTTCTAAAGCTTAGTCATCTTCAACCTCCCCTCGCTTCAAAGTGATGATGGGGGTGGTCTCGTGAAGAGGAAATGACCTCAAGAGGGAGAATAAGGGTGGAGGAACTTCTGGCTGCGATTTGGGGAAAATTGCTTGAGGAGGAAGATGAACGGATGCCGTTCACTTCGCTTCAAGATGCGTGCAAAATCTGTATTCTGCACGCATCGACCTTCTTGGCTATTTTTAAGCAAGAAGGGGGCGGATCTGGGCTTTCGACTAAACACGAAAGTTGTAGCCCTTGAAATTACCTTTCCAACGAGTGGTTGCACGTTTTCATGCGATACCTGTAGCCACGGGAAAGTCCGTTTGAATCCGCTGCGGTTGGAAGTTGATGCCCAGGAATTCTGTATCCTGTACGCAGCAAACTTCGAGTTGCATTTCTGGTATGATGTGACCAGATCTGGGCTTTCGACTAAACACGAAAGTCGTAGTCCTTAAAATCACCTTTCCAACGAGTGGTGGTACGTTTCCATACGATACCTGTAGCCACGGGAATCCTCAGTCAAAATTGCTGACCAGATTACATACAATTCTAGGTGATTATAATATGAACTTGGATTCGATGGAATAGATGTTGCAATTCATCTCGAGGTTGGGTTAGTTCTTTTGTGTTAATCACCGAGGTAATGTGAAGATTGATGTTTGAGGACTTGAATTCGTATGCCGAGATGTGAATCAAGCCTAAGTGAATGAAAGGCTTTGTTATATTTGGCAGATCACCATTATGCGCATTATCTATAATATGTTGAATTCATGTGGAAGGATTTGTAAATGATTAAACTATGGCCCTGATGTATAATGAATTGATGTAAGGGAATGGATAGTCCAATGCTTAGAGTGGCGTCTCCCTATGGGTAGCATTGTGGAAGTTAACAAGTGCGGTGTAGACCGTCACTAATGGGAATGAGGTTGAGTTGGATAAAACTGGACGGTTGGGCTTGGTCCTCGGTGTTCACGTCCCGGGGCTCCTTCCATGCCACGTGAACGGTTGGGCTTGGTCCTCGGTGTTCACGTCCCGAGTCTCCATCCGTATTTGTTGGATGGTTGGGCTTGGTCCTCGTGCTTTCTCCGAGGCTCCTTCCATGCCATGAATTGTGGAATTGCATGCAGTGTGAGTCGACACGCGGTGTCGTAATCCCGGGTTAAGGATAGTGTAGCAGGTCTACGGGCTCGCCAATCGTCACACCGATGGGAGTTGACAGTTAGACCTTGGGCGGTTGGGCTTGGTCCTCGGTGTTCACGTCCCGAGGCTCCTTCCGTGCCAAGTGAACGGTTGAGCTTGGTCCTCGTGCTCATTTCCGAGGCTCCTTCCGTGTCATACCATAGGCCTGTCGGGGCTAGGATCTTGGTGCATATTTACCCGAGAGAACCCGCTGAGCCGTAGTACGCATGTGAGCTCCGCTGTTGTGTTCTTAGCGTTGAGGCGTACGGAGGCCTAGGCCAGGTAGTGTGGAGACCAGCCTAGCAGTGGAGATGCCCGCTCTACTGTCACCGTTTGGCCACGACGGTTGATGCCTGAGAGGTTAGCTACCTGCTCGAATAGTGGGAACTATAAGTCTGTGTCGACATAGCGATTGCATGTGCTTGAGCATGAGTGTGTCATTGCATTGCATACATAGCATTGTACTTCATTACATACACAAGACCCTCATCGTATAAGTTTGTATGGGCACTCCTATACGATGAGTTACTTTCTGCTGAACGACCCTCAACTTATATGCTTGTATGGGCATCCATATAAGTTGAGTTACTTACTGTTCTAGTGATATACTCTCTTGTTGCTGTAGTTCGTAGATTTGAAAATAAGAGCTTGTTTATTATACACTACTGATGTTGCTGCTTATAATATGTATACTCACTTCACCTGTTGTACTACTGTTATTTATATATTGTACCTGTTCCTTTCTCCGCCCGGTGCCGAGGAGTCGCCGGGGGAGCGGATGTGAAACCACTTAGTCTTTTTGACTAACGGTTGCTACGTCTTCCTTTTTAGGAGGAAACCCCGCAGGTGGAGCAGCCGGCTATGCAGACGGACAGCCAGGTCAGGGTGACAGGGCCTGAAGGGACGGTACCGTCGCTACCGTCGGTTACAGATGTGAGTGAGAGAGAGATTTTGTTGTAGCCTTTCGGGGCAATTCTGTTCTCGTACTCTGATATTAGAAGCTTGATGTAGCTTCTTTATTTATGATATTATGGACATATGCTTGGTGTGAATTTGACTTTCATATTATTATGGTTGGGTTGGCAGTTGTATGTTGATATTGGTTGTAGCCGGCAGAATAGGCGTCTTGTGGTACAGGCTAGCCCGAGTGCTGGTGCTACCGCAAGGCGGCTGTTCTGGGCATAAGACCCCTCTCGTGCCGTGTCTTGTGTTCCGGGAGGGGGGTCTTACAAATGGTATCAGCTTGCTACGATCCTCCAAGGCGAAAGTCACTTAACAATGGTGCCACCCCCGTTTGATTGGTCAGTTTGGGGACAAGCTTACTTGCGGAAGCAGTGGTGTGCCCATATGTAATTCACACTAAGTTGTCCATCTTTAACCATTAGATTAGCCAACCTAACCCTAGGTTTGTACCTTATGTGTAGATCCCAGCACATGTTGAGCCAGTAAGGGGCACCCCCGCCCCGCCCGTACCTACACAATTCCAACAATCAGAGCTGGGGCAGACGCTCACAGCTATTCTGGACGCCTTTAGGTCCCAATCTCAACAGACACCTGTACAACAACAGGGTCCGGGATCTAGTTGGTTAAGCGTTTTCCGAGCTCTCTCCCCTCCCGCTTATATTGGGACAGAGTCGGCAGTGCGTACGGAAGAGTGGCTCGACATTATACAAGAGCTGTTAGCTGGAATAAGATGTCCAAACAACATGGCGGTGACCCTTGTGGTGACACTCTTAGAGCTGCACGCCAAAAGGTGGTGGAAGTCCCTCATGGGCTCCACTTTTCGTGGAAGAGTGTACACGGACATTAGTTGGTAAGCAAGGGTCCATGTCGGTGACGGAGTACCAACGGGAGTTTCAGCACCTAGCTAGATTCGCTGACTCCTATGAGCTGGATGATAGAGGGTACGCCAAAAGATTCTACAAAGGCTTGCGAGACCCCCTAAGGCAAGCCCTTTTGTTTATAGCGGACTCTAGTCTGGCGGAGATTATTGATATGGCGAAGAGATTGAAAGCGGACCACTTGGGAAGTGGTAAGAGGCCAGCAGAGGGCGTGATGGAAGCCGACCCCAGCAACAGAAGGAGGTTTGACAATAAAAGAGGAAAAGGATATCGGAGGGGTGGCAGGCGTTTTCCCCAGAACTTTAGAGAGGAGCGCCCGGTTCCACAACCGCCAGCATTACCTCCACCTCCACAGTTTCAGCAACACGGCGGAAGGCAGGAACGGGTGTGCTTTGAATGCAACCAACCGGGCCACATTCGACGCTACTGCCCACAACTGTTTGGTGATGCGCCTCTTGCTTTCCCTCCAACAGCCCCTCAGGGGCGGGGATATGTGCGTGGTCGAGGACGAGGACCACGAGGAAGAAACCCCGGGCCCGCTCGAGATCAGATGTATGCCCTGGACATGACTCAAGAGCGGAACCCTCAAGAGATGATTGCAAGTACGATTTGAATTAGTCATTTTGCTTTCATTAATATCCTCTAGTTGCTTGAGATATACTAGACATCTAGCTTGAGTATTATTAATGACACTTAGGCACCGTGATGGTCGGCGGGAAACCGGCTTATACATTATTTGACACTGGTGCCTCACATTCATTCGTGTCTGAAGACTTCATCAAAGATATACACGGAATGCAATATTTCACTAGTATTGCTCGAAGAGTACGTCTCCCAGACGGATCTGAGATGACGACAACCACGAAGTGTGAGTTAGAGATAACCATTGGGGAAAGACCTTTGATACCCCTGCCACAATTTTGAGAATACCAGAGTTCGACCTCATCCTGGGTATGGCGTGGCTGGATTGGCACCATGCGAGAATCGACTGTGCGGAGAAGCGTATCTATTTGAGACATGGGGATACTGATGTAGTCTTCCAAGGTATAAATTTCGCACCACGAATCTTGTTATCCTCAATCCAGACCTTGAAAGCTCATATGAGAGGGGATGAAGTCTACATGATACGATTCAAACTAAAAGAGATGAAGGTAGATGTGAAGGATGTGCGGGTAGCACGGGATTTCCCTGAGGTATTTCCCGAGAAACTGCCAGGGTTACCCCCGCATAGAGAAGTGGATTTTCAGATTAAGCTCGTACCAGGAGCTAAGCCTGTCTCCAGGACCCCTTATCGGATGGCCCCAAAAGAACTTGCGGAGTTTAGAGTGCAATTGCAGGAGTTGGTAGAATCAGGGTTTGTTCGCCCCAGCTCGTCGCCTTGGGGAGCCCCTGTTCTATTCGTCAAGAAGAAAGATGGAACCCTGCGTTTATGTATAGACTATCGAGAACTCAACCGACTGACAGTACGGAACACCTACCCGTTACCTCGGATCGATGAGTTGTTCGACCAACTGGTGGGAGCGCATTGGTTCTCCAAGTTAGACTTGCGCTCGGGGTACTACCAACTGAGAATACAGGAGGATGATATACAGAAAACGGCTTTCAGCTCAAGGTACGGCTTATATGAGTTCACAGTGATGCCGTTTGGACTCACCAATGCCCCATCGACTTTCATGAGCTTGATGAATAAAGTGTTTGAGGCCTATCTAGATGTCTTCGTCATTGTGTTCATTGACGACATCCTAGTCTACTCGAAGACGGAGGAAGAACATGCCGGACATTTGGCCTTAGTTCTGGAGAAGCTAAAAGAGCACGCCCTGTTCGCCAAGTTTAGCAAGTGTGAATTCTGGCTTAAGGAAGTTGCTTTCTTGGGCCATGTAATCAGTGGGGCAGGACTAGCTGTGGATCCGGCCAAGGTGCGCGCCGTGAAGGAATGGTCGCCCTTGAAGTCGGCGGCCGATGTGAGGAGTTTTCTTGGACTTGCCGGATACTACCGCAAGTTCGTAAAAGGATTCTCCAAGATTGCCCTCCCACTTACTTCCTTGAAAAAGAAAGGAGTGCCATTTGAGTGGACACCCCAGTGTGAAGCGGCATTCCAGGAATTGAAGGATATACTTACCTCCGCCCCCATCCTTGTCCTTCCGTCTGGGAAGGAAGGATTTCAAGTTTATACGGACGCGTCTTATCAGGGGTTGGGAGCGGTGTTGATGCAGCACAGACACGTAATTGCTTATGCTTCAAGACAATTGAAGAAGCATGAAATCAATTACCCGGTGCATGATTTGGAGCTAGGAGCGGTGGTGTTCGCCTTGAAGGTATGGAGGCATTATCTATACGGCGTCCACTGCGAAATCTTCTCGGATCATAAAAATTTGAAGTACGTCCATACCCAGAAGGAATTGAACTTAAGACAACGGCGGTGGTTAGAGTTTCTATGCGACTATGAGTTCACATTGAACTACCACCCCGGAAAAGCAAACTCGGTAGCCGATGCGTTGAGTAGGAAAGCACCCGGCTCGAGCCCAGAATCTCAATTGATGAGCATGGAGTTGGCACGGATGATCGAGGAGATGGACATCACCTTAATATTTAAGGCTTCTTCGGAATATACGGAGTACCTGTCCAGCATGAGCATAGTTTGTGATATCCGGGACCGGATCCGAGTGGAGCAAGGATTGGATGCGGCTTTGGCCCCGGTGTACAACCCCATAGCCGGGCAAGTGGGACCCTCCCCAAATGTCAGCCTGGGGGCGTGCTGTGGGCGACGAGTTGGCGTCCCTGCTCGAGGACGTGCGGGTGCTCGCGCGTGTGTGCTGAGGTTTTATGTGTATTCCTTTCAATATATGTTATATATATTATATATAATATATATATAGATATATATTAATATATATGTTATTATATAAAGGGAGAGGGAGGGATGAGAGGAAGAAAAAAGAAAGGAGAGAAAGAAATAAAAAGAAGAGGCAGCGGCTTCCCCCCCAGCCCCGATCTAGGGTTCGGCCAAGCAGCCGCCGCCCCGGCCGCCCTCTCCCCTCTCTTCCGTCAACCTGGAGCAAGCCGAGCGACGGCCCCCTGCCTCTCTCTCGTCGACCTGGAGCAAGCCAAGCCTAGGCCGAACTCCCTTCCCCCTCCTCTCCCGTCGCCGGCCGCACCAAGCCCGAGCCGAGCCAGAGCTCCTCCCCTCCCTCTCTCTCTCTCAGCCAGGAGCCGGCCTTGCCCCGAGCTCCCCCGTCTCTCTCTCTCAGCCGCCTGCAGGAGGAGCCAAGCCCGACCCCCACGCTCCCGATCTCCTCTCCCGTTGTCGGCCAAGAATGGCCGCCCGACACTCATCTCTCCCGATCTCCCTCTCTCTCTCTCTGTGCAGCAGCAAGGAGGGGCTCTCCCCCGCTCTTTTCCTCTCCTATCGCCGGCTAACAGGGGCAGCCCGAGCCCCTTTCTCCCAAGCCCTTTCCTCGCCCAGTGACGGCTGATTTCTTGCGGGATTGGGGATCTATTGTTGTTAATTATAACTGATTGGAGCATTGAAGATGCTGTCAGCACCAGAGAGCTCATCATCGTGGATGCCAGCATTCAACAGTCCAGCAACACTCCAGTTGGGCCCTCATCTAGAGATGGAAGAGGAGGGGAGATCTTGAGTGGTCTTCTTGGAGCTCAAACCGTGGCGTCATCAATGCGTGGACAACAACAATGCTCCCTAGACGCCGAGCCTCTTATGAGATGTCCGGTTGCGGCTCCGCCAAACACGCGTCAAGGGTAACGAAGTTTCTACTTGGGCAGGTGAAGCCCTTATTTTTCATATTTGCATGGAAGCACCTCTCCACCAACGAGTGGGGGAAGGGAGCTCTCCGACGGGTTGACGTATACGTCCCCGCAGTTAATTGCATTAGTGCCCGGAAGTGTGAGTACGGGTTTAGGCATGCTGTGTGAAGCCCATTCGGACGTATGAGCCGAATTGGTGATGTTCTGTGTGGAGCCCGTCCGGACGCATGAGCCGGGTGGGTGATGTTCTGGGGTTCCCGGGGAAGACTCCGTGGAAGTTGTATTTTATTCATTCACAGGGAATACGCACCATAGCCCCCAAAAAGGGGGTGTGCGCAATACGTTTGGTCCGCTTACATTAGCCGACTAGCGTTTAGCTGGCCGCTGCTTGCCGAGACGTTGGCGTACAGACGCTGCAGTACCAAGCGGGGAATAGCGGGCTTAAGCCCAAGCTTGTGCCGGCCCTTGAAGGCCTTGTTTTGTTTATGTTGCCGGCCTGCGTGCTGAGTATGAAATATATATTCCTGTAATTATTAAATGCCTGTGATGCCCTGTGAATTCTTTTTATCTTGTTCATCTTAGGCGGGCGGTATGTTCGCGAACCGCTCGCCCCGTGGGAGCCCCGAGGTATAGTTGCCGGGAAGCCCCTAATGGCCTATTGACAGCCTTTTAGGACAACGTAGTTACGTTGTTAGCGGCCCAATTAGGGCTGCGCGGAGTAGGGCTGCTGGGCGGTATAACACCATTAAAAGGCGGGCGGGGAACAGTTTTTATAGACCCAGGGAGACACCTCTAGTTCAGGAGTGGATTTTGAGATCCTCCTTAGATGTTCCGGCCGACCAAGAGAGCCCGCCGAAGGTGTCTTAGCTCAGCCCCTGGTGTGGGAGGGGAAGAGTTTGATAGTCTTCCGGGTATGCGGTGGGACCTCCACGCTGAGGCCTTGGGTCTGTCCCTAGTGTTCCTAGCCTTGAGCCTAGATTGTTCACTTGAGTGTAATAGGTGTGCGGCCACCCCTTCCCCAAGGGTCGAACTCCACAGAGACCGATTTTTCGGTTTCAACATTTTGGTGCGGTGAGCGTGGAGAGTGGCCAACACGGAAAATCTCAGGTGATTGTCATGGCTTTAGAAGAGGAACCAAGTGACGACCAGGGTCATGCGCGGACTTTGTATGTAAGGTCCTCATACTCGGAGTTGCCCCCTCCCATAGTTATTGTTGGAATCCCATAGTGTTTGGAGTAGGATTTGCACCAGCTTGAAGTGCCTCTACCTGTGAAAATGCGTGTATCCTCACTTATCGCATCAGCGAGAAGCCTGAAGGTTGTTATCTTCAAGGTCGAGTAAGAGAGCGGCTGAGGGGTATTTGGAGCCGGGGTGACCCAAAAGGGTTCCATCCCTAACGGTAATATGTTATCTCTTCCTTATGATTCAGTAGCGGTCAAGTTTTCTTTTTATTGCCAATTCGCCTCGAACTTCTGAGGTCTTTAAGGGTTAGCCTCGCGATCGACTCCGGAAGCGAAACGTCCAACCCGTTCCTTTTAAATAGCCTAGTTCGGACGATGGGACGGTGCCGCGGGACTTTAAGCGCTATTGTAAGACCGAGCCTCTGCACTGACGGCCGAGATCAGCTCCCCCCTTACACGTCGGCCTATGTCCTCCCGATCGCACCTCTCCTCCGACTAGAGGAATTATCAGGAACGAGCCTAGACGCTAACCTCCCAGATTTGATAAAGGGCCGATCTCTCCAAGCAATCACAAGTGAATGCCCTTTTTGTTGAGAAAACAGGATAACATGTAAAAGGGCAGGTTTTGGCCCAAGGGAAGATGTTGGTCTCGAGTGCGTTCTAGAGGACCCTCGCAGGAACATTACCCATCGCCCATGCACTAGCTCTCATCATCGAGTGACATGGCGAAAAGCGATCTTTGTCATTAGATCAGGATACGAGCCGTCGACCTGTTTCTTTTAAATAGCCCAGTTCGGATGATGGGACGATGCCTCGGGACTTTAAGCGCTCTTGTAAGACCGAGCCTCTGCACTGACGGCCGAGATCAGCTCCCCCCTTGCACGTCGGCCTATGTCCCCTCGATTGCATCTCTCTTCCGATTGGAGGAATTATTAGGAACAGGCTCGGACGCCAGCTTCCCGATTTGACGACTTCCAGATTGTCTCTCTTATTAAAAGAATGTGTCCTCCAGTTGTAAAAGCATTGGTGTAATTAACTCTCCAACACCTCTTAAGTAAGCAGTATGTCTCCACCTCGAGCAAAGTCAAGTCCTCGAGTAGTAGTGCATTTCCTTATCACCAAAAATCAGGCTGAGTATGAGGCGGTTATAGCGCGACTGTGCCTGGCCAGAGAAATTGGAGAACATGATGTGGAGGTTCAGTATTGTGCAGGACCCCGAGTGATGCTCGGCCCCGGGTAGACCCGCTGCCTGGCTCCTACTAGCTGGCAGGTCCATAGGCTCGCCTGGGGGGTAAGTGACCCCGAGTGCTGCTCGGCCCCGGGTAGACTCGCTGTCAGGCTCTCACTAGCTGGCAGGGCTGTAGGCACACCTGGGGGGAAAGGGAGATAGTTGGGAAAGAGTTTTTGAGTTTGAGTATTTTGCAGGACCCCGAGTGATGCTCGGCCCCGGGTAGACCCGCTGCCTGGCTCCTACTAGCTGGCAGGTCCGTAGGCTCGCCTGGGGGGTAAGGGACCCCGAGTGCTGCTCGGCCCCGGGTAGACTCGCTGTCAGGCTTTCACTAGCTGGCAGGGCTGCAGGCACACCTGGGGGGAAAGGGAGACAATTTAAAGTTTGGGAAAAATCTGGATATTGTGCAGGACCCCGAGTGATGCTCGGCCCCGGGTAGACCCGCTACCTGGCTCCTACTAGCTGGCAGGTCCGTAGGCTCGCCTGGGGGGTAAGGGACCCCGAGTGCTGCTCGGCCCCGGGTAGACTCGCTGTCAGGCTTTCACTAGCTGGCAGGGCTGCAGGCACACTTGGGGGGAAAGGGAGATAGTTTGATGTTTGGAGAGAATTTGGGTATTTTGCAGGACCCCGGGTGATGCTCGGCCCCGGGTAGACCTGCTGCCTGGCTCCTACTAGCTGGTAGGTCCGTAGGCTCGCCTGGGGGGTAAGGGACCCCGAGTGCTGCTCGGCCCCGAGTAGACTCGCTGTCAGGCTTTCACTAGCTGGCAGGGCTGCAGGCACACCTGGGGGGAAAGGGAGAAAGCTTGAAAAGAATTGGTTTCTTGTTATGTTGCAGTGTATCAGATATTGCGTGTATCGTTGATGATGAGCCTAGGAGGAAAAACACGGGCTAGTGATATTCGTGCTAGAGCCTCTAGCGGGACTATGTGAAAAGTAAGCCCTGGGGTGGAGCTCCCTTTGTACCCAAATTCAGAATTCTCACAAATTTTTTCTTTGGGTCGGCTCCCACTCGCCGGATACGTAGGGTTGGATGATTCTTTCCGAGCTTGTACCAACCTCGAAAAGAGCGCGGATTGTGTACAACCCCGTAGCCGGGCGAGTGGGACCCTCCCCAAATGTCAGCCTGGGGGCGTGCTGTGGGCGACGAGTTGGCGTCCCTGCTCGAGGACGTGCGGGTGCTCGCGCGTGTGTGATGAGGTTTTATGTGTATTCCTTTCAATATATGTTATATATATTATATATAATATATATATATAGATATATATTAATATATATGTTATTATATAAAGGGAGAGGGAGGGATGAGAGGAAGAAAAAAGAAAGGAGAGAAAGAAATAAAAAGAAGAGGCAGCGGCTTCCCCCCCAGCCCCGATCTAGGGTTCGGCCAAGCAGCCGCCGCCCCGGCCGCCCTCTCCCCTCTCTTCCGTCGACCTGGAGCAAGCCGAGCGACGGCCCCCTGCCTCTCTCTCGTCGACCTGGAGCAAGCCAAGCCTAGGCCGAACTCCCTTCCCCCCTCCTCTTCCGTCGCCGGCCGCACCAAGCCCGGGCCGAGCCAGAGCTCCTCCCCTCCCTCTCTCTCTCTCTCGGCCAGGAGCCGGCCTTGCCCCGAGCTCCCCCGCCTCTCTCTCTCAGCCGCCTGCAGGAGGAGCCAAGCCCGACCCCCATGCTCCCGATCTCCTCTCCCGTTGTCGGCCAAGAATGGCCGCCCGACACTCATCTCTCCCGATCTCCCTCTCTCTCTCTCTCTCTGTGCAGCAACAAGGAGGGGCTCTCCCCCGCTCTTTTCCTCTCCTATCGCTGGCTAACAGGGGCAGCCCGAGCCCCTTTCTCCCAAGCCCTTTCCTCGCCCAGTGCCGGCTGATTTCTTGTGGGATTGGGGATCTATTGTTGTTAATTATAACTGATTGGAGCATTGAAGATGCTGTCAGCACCAGAGAGCTCATCATCGTGGATGCCAGCATTCAACAGTCCAGCAACACTCCAGTTGGGCCCTCATCTAGAGATGGAAGAGGAGGGGAGATCTTGAGTGGTCTTCTTGGAGCTCAAACCGTGGCGTCATCAATGCGTGGACAACAACAACGCTCCCTAGACGCCGAGCCTCTTATGAGATGTCCGGTTGCGGCTCTGCCAAACACGCGTCAAGGGTAACGAAGTTTCTACTTGGGCAGGTGAAGCCCTTATTTTTCATATTTGCATGGAAGCACCTCTCCACCAACGAGTGGGGGAAGGGAGCTCTCCGACGGGTTGACGTATACGTCCCCGCAGTTAATTGCATTAGTGCCCGGAAGTGTGAGTACGGGTTTAGGCATGCTGTGTGAAGCCCATTCGGACGTATGAGCCGAATTGGTGATGTTCTGTGTGGAGCCCGTCCGGACGCATGAGCCGGGTGGGTGATGTTCTGGGGTTCCCGGGGAAGACTCCGTGGAAGTTGTATTTTATTCATTCACAGGGAATACACACCATAGCCCCCAAAAAGGGGGTGTGCGCAATACGTTTGGTCCGCTTACATTAGCCGACTAGCGTTTAGCTGGCCGCTGCTTTCCGAGACGTTGGCGTACAGACGCTGCAGTACCAAGCGGGGAATAGCGGGCTTAAGCCCAAGCTTGTGCCGGCCCTTGAAGGCCTTGTTTTGTTTATGTTGCCGGCCTGCGTGCTGAGTATGGAATATATATTCCTGTAATTATTAAATGCCTGTGATGCCCTATGAATTCTTTTTATCTTGTTCATCTTAGGCGGGCGGTATGTTCGCGAACCGCTCGCCCCGTGGGAGCCCCGAGGTATAGTTGTCGGGAAGCCCCTAATGGCCTATTGACAGCCTTTTAGGACAACGTAGTTACGTTGTTAGCGGCCCAATTGGGGCTGCGCGGAGTAGGGCTGCTGGGCGGAATAACACCATTAAAAGGCGTGCGGGGAACAGTTTTTATAGACCCAGGGAGACACCTCTAGTTCAGGAGTGGATTTTGAGATCCTCCTTAGATGTTCCGGCCGGCCAAGAGAGCCCGCCGAAAGTGTCTTAGCTCAGCCCCTGGTGTGGGAGGGGAAGAGTTTGATAGTCTTCCGGGTATGCGGTGGGACCTCCACGCTGAGGCCTTGGGTCTGTCCCTAGTGTTCCTAGCCTTGAGCCTAGATTGTTCACTTGAGTGTAGTAGGTGTGCGGCCACCCCTTCCCCAAGGGTCGAACTCCACAGAGACCGATTTTTCGGTTTCAACACCCGGCAATAAAGTTAATCGAAGACGGGACTACCGACGAGTACACACTAAAGGACGACCTCGTTTACTTTCGCGGCCTACTCTACATTCCCAAAGGTGGCAGAATCCGGGAGGATATTATGAGAGAAGCACATTGCTCTCAATATTCCGTGCACCCAGGAATTTCAAAGATGTACGCCGGCTTACGAAAGACAATGTGTTGGCCAGGGATGAAGAAAGATGTCCGGTACTTTGTCACGCATTGTGAAGCCTGCCAAAGAGTGAAGGCGGAATGTAGGAGCCCCGGTGGCCTGTTGCAGTCGTTGCCAATCCCCGAATGGAAGTTCGAGGACATATCCATGGACTTCGTACATGGGCTACCTCGCTCCCGCTCAGGGAATGATTCAGTGTGGGTGATCGTTGATTGCCTGACGAAGGTTGCCCGGTTCATTCCTATGAAGAAGGAGGCTCATGTGGACGTCTTGGTACGCCTGTTTGTGAAACAATTTGTACAGTATCACGGCGTACCTAAGACGATAGTTTCTGATCGTGATGGTCGTTTCACCTCCAAGGAGTGGAAGGCGGTACAGACGTATTTGGGCTCAAGTCTTACCTTCAGTACCGCATTTCATCCTCAGACGGACGGACAGTCTGAGCAGACCATCCGAACATTGGAAGATCTGTTGAGGTTGTGTGTGATTGATAGGGAGAGCCGTGGGAAAGACTCTTGCCCTTGGTGGAATTCTCCTATAACAATAGCCATCAAACTAGTATTGGCATGGCGCCCCATGAAGCCCTATATGGAAGGAGGTGTAGGACCCCCTTGTCTTGGGTGCAAGATGAAGACCCGAGGACTTTGGGAATTGAGTACATAGATGACACTGATGCGGTGGTTAGGCTAATAAGGGATCGCATGTTGGAGGCTCAAAGTCTGCAGGCGAAGTATTACAACGCAAGGCACCGTATGGTGGAATTTCAAGTGGGTGATAAGGTGTTTCTAAAAATTCGGCCGATGCATGGAGTGTCACGAGTGCGAGGAGTGAAGAAGCTCAGTCCACGGTATGTTGGGCCCTACGTCATATTGGAAAGGGTTGGCCCTTTGGCCTACCGGCTGGAGCTACCGCCCGAGCTAGAGAATCTCCACGATGTGTTCCATGTATCGTCGCTTCGGAAGGCGATGTTGCGGCCCGAACAATACATCCCCACAACTGATGGTACTGTGGCGTCTGACAGATCTGTGCGACTGGAGCCGGTGCGGATCGTTGATAATGAGATAAGAACCTTGCGCCGCAAAAGTGTCCCCTTGGTAAAAGTGCTATGGTGTAATCATGGGAAGGAGGAATTCACATGGGAGCCAATGGATTTGATGCAAAGACGCTACCCGGAGTTGTTTGCTTCAGGTAATTTTATTTAAAAGCATATTTTGTTTTCTGTATGCTTTACTCCCCACGACCTCAGCCTGATTTCGGGGACGAAATCTTTTTATTTTGTTTATAGGATTTGTAACGTCCCAATTCGCGCTAGGCCCCTCGCACGTGCTGAGTCAAGAGACTCAACTCGGGCTCGGGGTGCACTGGCGCGAGGTGTCAGGTGCATTGAATAAGTGTAGGGTTGGGTTCAAGGATACCCCAACCAGTAGCCAAGATGAGGGAACTCGGCTAAGTAAAAGTCATCGAGAATGGAGGTTGATGCTCGTCGATCGTTGTGATTGGAGGTTGATTCTCGCCGATTCGACGGGTATCGGTGGTCGATACCCGCCGGACTCAGAACTGCAGTAGGCTAAGGGAAAATCGTCGAGAATGCCTGACGATTCTCACCGATCGCCGAGAATACCCGGTGATACCCACCGATCGTCGAGTATCACTGACTGATACTCAACGCACACAGCGACAGGATGTCCGATAAAATGGCTAAGGGAAAATCGTCGAGTATCATTGTTGATACTCGACGAATTCGTCGAGAATGACCCGCCAATACTCGCCGATCGACGGGAATCACTGGCTGATTCCCGCCGAATTTGACTTGTGCGTTTTCTGCGCCCAGGCCGATTCACCGGCTTGTACAGGCAAACCGAGCTGGACCTCGGGATTCGTGCTGAATGATCTTTGGACCGGTCACTTCAAATGAAACCTAATTTGGGCGGTCCAATTAGAGAGTGACACGTGGCGGAAGGGACTTAGCCTAATATGTAATATAAAAAAGGAGTAAACCAAACCCTAACCATCGCATCCGATCCTTCTTGCCGAGCCGTCACCGTGCAAACCGACGGGAGCGGAAGAGGAGGATATCGCGGGTCGCCGGAGCCGGATTCTGGAGGAAAAGCTCCGCCGTTTCTGTGGAAGAACACTGCTAACGAAGGCAAGGATGCCGCGGAGAAGGGTAACGCGATCCATGGCCGGCAACGGAGGAAACGCTGGAAATGAAGTGAGTTTCCTCCCCTCTCCCTTGGTGCTAGATCTGTAGCTATTCTTAGGCGAGACATCGACTCAAAAGAGTCTTGATGTGTGAGATGAAGCTTTCTAGGAAAACCATGCTAGAACTTGTGTTCTAAAGCTTAGTCATCTTCAACCTCCCCTCGCTTCAAAGTGATGATGGGGGTGGTCTCGTGAAGAGGAAATGGCCTCAAGAGGGAGAATAAGGGTGGAGGAACTTCTGGCTGCGATTTGGAGAAAATCGCTTGAGGAGGAAGATGAACGGATGTCGTTCACTTCGCTTCAAGATGCGTGCAGAATCTGTATTCTGCACGCAGCGACCTTCTTGGCTATTTTTAAGCAAGAAGGGGGCGGATCTGGGCTTTCGACTAAACACGAAAGTTGTAGCCCTTGAAATTACCTTTCCAACGAGTGGTTACATGTTTCCATGCGATACCTGTAGCCACGGGAAAGTCCGTTTGAATCCGCTGCGGTTGGAAGTTGATGCCCAGGAATTCTGTATCCTGTACGCAGCAGACTTCGAGTTGCATTTCTGGTATGATGTGACCAGATCTGGGCTTTCGACTAAACACGAAAGTCGTAGTCCTTAAAATTACCTTTCCAACGAGTGGTGGCACGTTTCCAGGCGATACCTGTAGCCACGGGAATCCTCAGTAAAAGTTGATGACCAGATTACATACAATTCTAGGTGATTATAATATGAACTTGGATTCGATGGAATAGATGTTGCAATTCATCTCGAGGTTGGGTGAGTTTTTTTGTGTTAATCACCGAGGTAATGTGAAGATTGATGTTTGAGGACTTGAATTCGTATGCCGAGATGTGAATCAAGCCTAAGTGAATGAAAGGCTTTGTTATATTTGGTAGATCACCATTATGCGCATTATCTATAATATGTTGAATTCATGTGGAAGGATTTGTAAATGATTAAACTATGGCCCTGATGTATAATGAATTGATGGAAGGGAATGGATAGTCCAATGCTTAGAGTGTCGTCTCCCTACGGGTAGCATTGTGGAAGTTAACAAGTGCGGTGTAGACTGTCACTAATGTGAATGAGGTTGAGTTGGATAAAACTGGACGGTTGGGCTTGGTCCTCGGTGTTCACGTCCCAGGGCTCCTTCCGTGCCACGTGAACGGTTGGGCTTGGTCCTCGGTATTCACGTCCCGAGGCTCCATCCGTATTTGTTGGATGGTTGGGCTTGGTCCTCGTGCTTTCTCCGAGGCTCCTTCCATGTCATGAATTGTGGAATTGCATGCGGTGTGAGTCGACACGCGGTGTCGTAATCCCGGGTTAAGGATAGTGTAGCAGGTCTACGGGCTCGCCAATCGTCATACCGATAAGAGTTGACAGTTAGACCTTGGGCGGTTGGGCTTGGTCCTCGGTGTTCACGTCCCGAGGCTCCTTCCGTGTCAAGTGAACGGTTGAGCTTGGTCCTCGTGCTCATTTCCGAGGCTCCTTCCGTGTCATACCATAGGCCAGTCGGGGTTAGGATCTTGGTGCATATTTACCCGAGAGAACCCGCTGAGCCGTAGTACGCATGTGAGCTCTGCTGTTGTGTTCTTAGCGTTGAGGCGTACGGAGGCCTAGGACAGGTAGTGTGGAGACCAGCCTAGCAGTGGAGATGCCCGCTCTACTGTCACCGTTTGGCCACGACGGTTGATGCCTGAGAGGTTAGCTACCTGCTCGAATAGTGGGAACTATAAGTCTGTGTCGACATAGCGATTGCATGTGCTTGAGCATGAGTGTGTCATTGCATTGCATACATAGCATTGTACTTCATTACATACACAAGACCCTCATCATATAAGTTTGTATGGGCACTCCTATACGATGAGTTACTTTCTGCTGAACGACCCTCAACTTATGTGCTTGTATGGGCATCCATATAAGTTGAGTTACTTACTGTTCTAGTGATATACTCTCTTGCTGCTGTAGTTCGTAGATTTGAAAATAAGAGCTTGTTTATTATACACTACTGATGTTGCTGCTTATAATATGTATACTCACTTCACATGTTGTACTACTGTTATTTATATATTGTACCTGTTCCTTTCTCCGCCCGGTGCCGAGGAGTCGCCGGGGGAGCGGATGTGAAACCACTTAGTCTTTTTGACTAACAGTTGCTACGTCTTCCTTTTTAGGAGGAAACCCCGCAGGTGGAGCAGCCGGCTATGCAGACGGACAGCCAGGCCAGGGTGACAGGGCCTGAAGGGACGGTATCGTCGCTACCGTCGGTTACAGATGTGAGTGAGAGAGAGATTTTGTTGTAGCCTTTCGGGGAAATTCTGTTCTCGTACTCTGATATTAGAAGGTTGATGTAGCTTCTTTATTTATGATATTATGGACATATGCTTGGTGTGAATTTGACTTTCATATTATTATGGTTGGGTTGGCAGTTGTATGTTGATATTGGTTGTAGCCGGCAGAATAGGCGTCTTGTGGTACAGGCTAGCCCGAGTGCTGGTGCTACCGCAAGGCGGCTGTTCTGGGCATAAGACCCCTCTCGTGCCGTGTCTTGTGTTCTGGGAGGGGGGTCTTACAGCTACCTGCCCGGTCTCCAAGACATCTGAGATAATCCGCCAGACCGCTCGGACAACCAATAGTCTGGATCTCTAATCGCTGGAGAGAAACCGTCTGACCGCGCGGTTAATCAATCCGCCAAGCTAAACCGCCATACCGCACGGTCTCCTACTTCAACACGAAACAAGTAGTCTCGTAGCTTATGTATTCCTGTTTTTTTTATTGTTAACAACATCACTCAAGCCTTTATACCAATATAGTGGAGTGAAATATATGGATCCTTTATCGCCATTATGCCCTCTCTTTAGTTATAATCTAACCAATGCCTAAGTACATCATGTTTTTCCTTATAGTTTCATTTCAAGCCTATATAGATCTATCACTTCCCTGTTTAACATGTCTAGTGACTAAACTCTCGCAGAGCCTAACATGTGCCTCTAATGATCTCCTTTGTATGTGTCCAAATCATCTTATTCGAGCTTATAACATCTTCTTTGCATTTGGTGTCACTAATGTCTTATCCCTGATACATTCATTCCTAATTGTATCCAGTTTCGTGTGTCCACACATCCACCTAAGCATTCTCATCTCCGTAACTCTCATTTTTTGATCATATACACAGTTCACTGCCCAACACTCAGAACCATAGAACATCGCTTGGTCGTTTACGATCACATAAGATCCCTGACGGGCCTCTCCACTTCAACTAACCTGCTTGGATTCTAAATTCCTCTCGTCGAGCCAGTGAATTTTGACTACTTGAACGTCAAAAATAGTGCCTAATAAGGGAGAAAAAAGTCTGAAAAAGTGGAGACGTTTAATTTTTTATGCTTGGAAGAGGAGAAAAATGACATGAGAGCTAATTGGTTCAATTAATTTTTATGCAGATGACAAATGTAAATCTAATTGAGATATCTGCAACCAATTTTGACCTTGTTAAGTCCACATTCTTTTTTACTCAGCTTTTTCGAATTTTTTAAAAGAAACACTACCGACATCTTCAACGCGATATAACGAAACATCTTCTTTACTAAACTCTTGTAATTTTTTTCATTTTAATAGTGTCTTTTTTATTAAACTCTAAGGGTACATGAGATCAGAGCCAATGAATTTTGGCTAGAAGTTTCTCAAACTTCTTAAACGGTCCGGACACTCCTTGTTGAAATTCCCAATCTCTAAAGTAGGAGCACGAGCCCACATGTTTTTTGGGGTTCATTTTAATACGAAGTTTTATTACTTCGAGGAGGAACTTTCATAAACTCTTAAGGGTGTTGACGAATGATGATGAAAATGAGGTCAATCAAATGTTTAAATATTGATGATAATACTTTATACTTTTATTGTCACTCATACTTTTTAGCAAAGTCATCTTAAATATTTTCATTACAACCAACATTTTTTTCTTGAATTTATTTAATTCATCACACTAACATTTAATCCGAATACCTGAACAAACAAATCAAATTGAAATTGTTGATATTCTCTACATTTCTGCATCTTAAATTATTGAAAAGTTAATATTATGTGTACTATAACCTAAATTAGGTCAGCATCTGTAACAATTTTTTTGGTCTAAAAGTTGATTAAAGATAGAATCCTGATGTCTCTAAATATATAAGTTATAATAAGAAATAATTCTTTTTTATGACTCAATTGTGATATTTTACATCTGCAAATTTTGGTATAAGCATTGATCATCAAAAAAAAATTCCTCGCCTTTTGATTGGGCCCCCCCTAGCAAACTTCTTGGATCTGCCCCTGTATGTATCATATCTTTATCCATACCTCCATCTTTTTGAACTATTCATCCAAGATATTTAAAGCACTCGCTGCTGGAAATATCTTGATTGCCCAACTTAATAACAAAGTCATCTGTTCTTCTCACCCTGCTACATTTAAGTTCCATATACTTCATATTTGACCAAAATGATATCATCCACAAACAATAAAAACCAAGGTATTGCTTATTGAATATGTCCTATGAGCACATCTAAGATAAAGGGTAAAGAGATAAGGGTTTAATAATAAACCTTGATGTAAGTCAACAGTGATAAAAAATTCTTGTGTTAATCCTCCATGTCTTTACCCTCATTACTTAACTTGTATATATATCTTTGATTATGTTAATGTATGAAGCATTTATAACTTTCTTTTCTAAGACTCTCCATAAGATCTTTTTTGGAACTCTATCATAAGCCTTCTCAAGATCGATAAACAACATATGCAAATTTTGTTTTCTTTTTCAATAGTTGTCAATGAGTGTCCTCAAGAGATATTAGCTTCCATGGTCGTCCGTTCTGGCATGAATCCAAATTGATTCTCTGAGATGATAGTCTCTCGTCTTACACTTCTTTCTATTACTCGTTCTCATAGTTTCATGATATAACTCATTAGTTTAATTCCTATATAATTAACACAATTTTATATATCTCATTTATTCTTATACAAAAGTAGGGCTGATATCGAGTCGAGTTCGAGCGATTTAGGTTCGGCTCGAAATCGAAATTTTCGACTCGAAGTCGGCTCGAAATCGACTCGAACTCGAAATTGATTTCGAGCTGAGCCAGCTCGACTCGAAATCGATTCAATTTCAAGCCGGCTCGAATCAATTTCGAGTCGGCTCGAAATTAATTATTTTTTTTATAAAAAATAATTTAATATACATTTAAATTTTAAAGTTTTAAAAATTGTAGTGTTGATTAAATTTTTTTAATGAACTATAGAGCATAATTAAAGAAATATTTTATAAATCACAATAAATATAAGATACTTCATACATGACAGTTAAATTTTTTTATACAAAAAATATAATAATATTTATTATTTATACATTTCGGAATAATTATTTCCAAAATAACAAGGTAAGAAAATTTTGCAAAATGAGTTCACACTCAAGTGAGTCGGATGATAGTACGATACTAGGAATCAGAAGATTCCAATGCGGCAATGCCTTCTTTTTATCTATATAACTGAATTGCTACATAAGTAACCTCCGTCACTTCTCTCCATATGTTGGAGGTCCAATCGGAATCAAGGTGCCAATAAAAATATTTGACCAAATATATAACAAAACTACTTTTATATTAAAGTATAACTCAGACCTGCATCAACACTAGTTTTCATATTAAAGCATTTAACCAAAAATATTACAAAACTACAAAATAAACAGTTCAAAAAACATAAGTCCAATTAAATTCCATAAACATTCAAATAAAAGTCCAATAAAAATTCATCAAAGTCCACATTAGACCAAACTCCGTTACTCCAAAACAATTTTAAACACCAAAATCCAGGCACCCCATGAGTAGTAAAGCAAGTGCGCTATAGAAGACAACTTCATATCTGCAAAGTCAAATATGTGAATGAAACATTAATATGCACTAATAAACTACAACAACAACACTCAAGCCTTTATCAGCACTAATATAGTAAAGAAAAAATTGAATTGATATTACTTTACTACAAGAGAATAACCAAAATAAAAATCTAAAAGCCACCGTCATAAGATGTATGTCTAGCATGACAACGCCACCATCATAAGATGTATGGACAAAAACGCCACCGTCATAAGATGTATGTCTAGCATGACAACGATTATGATGACCAACAAGAAAAGAAAACTAGATTTGAACATAAAAGTGGATGAAGTTCCTTAGGTGAGGTCGGGTGTCCACAAACGTCGGTTCATAACAACTAACATAAACCTTATAAAAATATGGCTGATCTTCACTAACATGCTGATTATGGCTGATCTTCACACCACAAAAAACCTTATAAAAATATGCTAAATGCTGAAGCAAATCAACTAACATAAAAAGTATAATCTGAAAATAAAAACGGGGAGTAATAAAATAAAATTTGGATAAGAGATTTACTACGTGATGTGAGTACACTCTACCCCATATTTAAATGATGCTACACAAAAAAATTAATATTGAAATAAAATCTAAGAGAGGAACTCATTACCCAATCGACGCTCTTATTCATGTTTCGTTTAAAATCTGCTCCAAAGGAACATGACACAATTAAATTAATGCGCTTCTTTTAGTTTTTTTGGAAGTAAGAATCGTTCACTGATTTCCAAAAAAGACTAAAAAACATCTTTTTGACGATCACTTTTCCAAACATAAAAAACCAAAAACATGCAAAACAGCAATAACGGTAAGAATAAAACTTTACCACTGCCACAGGTTCCAAAATCCAAATAGAGACTTTTATCTCCTATTCATGAATTTTAGATAGCATACCCTACTAAATAAATGTTACTGACAATAAATATCAATTATTCATCAGGCCCATGTTCTACTAGGTCAATTTCAAAAAGACGGGAAGGAGATTAGTAAATGCTTCAAGTGCTGCAATAATATTACAGTGCCAAAATTAAGCGTAAAATGCATAAAATTAATGTAATTGCAAACCTATTTATAAGTGCTACATATGTCCATATGCTACTATGAACCAAAAACTTAGCTACTAAAATATATTAAACGCAATCAACTGAATCACCAGAACTGCAAAAAAATCTAATATTACAGAATACGACATGTATATATAGAATAATTCAAATGAAAAGCAATAATATATGTTTACAAATATATGCATTACAGTCAGAATTCATCAACGCTCATTTTGGGACAGTTGTGGTTGCAGTAAAGACAGTGGTGGCATTAGAGTAGTCAATAAAAATAATGATAGAAATAATAAATATAACTCCCAAAAGAGGCTAATCATTTGATAGGAATTAAATTTCAGCTATTACATACGTTGACACATATAAGGAAACTTAATGCGGCTCCACTGGAACTCAAAGTTCATTGAATCTGGTAAAATATCAAATTTAAATTTTAAGTTTTGTTTGACAAGTTTGTTAAGGTATATTTAAACATTGAAACATTAAAACATCCACATTAAACAAAACAATGAGAATAAAAGAAGAATACCTTAATGTAAGCTTAATCATTAGTAGAAGTCCCTATGACCTCATCCGGTAGAGAACTCGTTAAATCATCCGCATTAAACTATTATTGCAAAACACAAATTAAAATCAAATAATATAATTGAGGAGTGACAAATAAAACCATCTATAAATAAGAGTACTTACATTGGCACGATGTTTATATTGTGAGCGAATCCAATTTGAAGAACACACTAGAGCATTTACAGTTTTGGGATTTAGAGCACTTCTATAATCATCAAGTACTCTCCCTCCGACACTAAATGTTGATTCAGAAGCAACAGTTGTGATGGGTATTGTAAGGATATCCCTTTCCATCTTAGAGAGCTTCACATATTTCATTGAACATATTTTCCACCATTCTTAGACATCAAATTTATCTCTACTCTCAAGAGGAGGTTGTACCGGTGCTTCCTCTAGATATATTTCAAGTTCATTTTTAAGAGGCTGAGTAGAGGAGCTAAAACTCAAAAAATCATCAAACCCAAGAAGAACAGAGTTTGTGATAGTTTGTGGTTGAGTTGTTGCACTTGAATGTCCCATGACTCCCACATTACTTGAAGAGGATGATTCAGAACTAATAATTGAAGTATTATGCTCCGTGCTATCGCTATCACAATAAGTAGAAAAAAGCTCAAACAAGCTATCTTTTACCACCTTTACTTTTTGAACGGCTTCATAAGTATTGTATAGTTTATTGAAAGCATAAGTGATGAACAATAACTTTCGTTGGGGATCAAGAATAATGGCAAGAGACATGAGTAAATTGCAATCACTCCAGTATTTATCAAATTTGATTTTCATTGGCTTGGCCATACCATGTACGAACTCATCATCACATGTTGTAGATTTGTCCAATACTTCTTTAATAGCAATTAATGCAGGCAAAAATAAGTTACATGTTGGATACGAAGTCCCTGAAAATAATTTTGTTGCGGATTCAAAGACTTCCAATATGTTCTTAATTTTAGGAAATCTTTCCCATGTTTCTTCTGGAAAGTCCCACACCAAACCTTTATCTTTTCGAAAGAAATCATGAATAACATATCTATAATAATAAGCACTATCAAGCATGTAATATGTATTATTCCACCTCGTTTTCACATCTGAAGAAAGACCTCGTGATGTAGAAATTCCTAACAATTTGGCTGATTCAACAAATGATTTAAGACGTGAAGGTGATTTCCTTATGTACCCCACAGCATCTCTAATAATAGTAATCAATGTAGAAATCTCTTTTAAGCCATCTTGCACAAGAATATTGAGTATGTGAGCACAACATCTAACATGAAACACTTTGCCGCCTAAATACAAGCGATTTGAATTTGCAAAACTTTGTTGTAAATGTCTTGCAGCTATATCATTCGCAGAGGCATTGTCAAGAGTGATGCTCATTACCTTTTTCTGAATTCCCCATTGTAGGATTGATTCCCGAATTGCATCATATATGACTTGGCCGCTGTGAGGTGGATCAAGATCTAAGAAATTTATAATTGAATGTTGGAGCATCCAATCAGAATCTATATAATGAACAGTAATACATAAATACCCAATAGATTGATTAGATGTCTAACAATCACTAGTAAGTGCAACTTTGTCCACCCTTTTAAGAACCTTCAGAAGTTTGTCTTTCTCAATATCATACAATTTCATACAATCATTCTTCATTGTATGCCTTGAAATTTTGATATGATTAGGATTTAGAGCTTTAGAGTATACATTGAAAAATGGTTGCTCAACTATTGAGAATGAGAGTTCAGCAGTAATTATGAACTTGGCCAGCAATTGCCTAATGCTAACTGAATCATAAGATCCTGACACACAAATGAGCGGCATTTGCATATCATCCTCTACCATATTAAATCTCTCTTGATTGAACATAGTTTGATTTTTCTTAACTTGTATAAGCTTATAGCAAGTTTTAATATGTCTTGCACAATTTGAAGTGGATCAGACGATTGGTACTTGTAGGTTTTGAAGCAATGTTTGCATTGCCATTTGGAGATAACATTTCCACTTCTATCCTTCATTTTTTCAACCTTGAAGTGCTCCCACACTTCACTTCTTTTTCTTTTTCCTTTGTTGTCCTTCTCAACTTCAGCAGATTGTTATCCTTCTCAACTTCAGCAGATTGTTGTCCTAATGAAGGCTCAGTGTTAGTGGGGACAGTGGAAATAGTCACTACTTCCACATCTCGAACATTAAGATCAGTGATGATTGCATTTGCGGGGGGATTTATGAATTCATCATCCTCCACCGGTGAGGATGACGAGTCACTATAGTTCTCTACTAAACTCATAATATCTGAAAAAATAAAGATTTGTTAAATTCTAGAAATAAATCATGTCTTTGAACAGTGAAGAAAATAAAATCATCTACAAGACTATAAATCTATGAGACATTCAAAAATGCAGTATCTGGCCTATAGTAAACTCAACATGAATGAACTAGCATTTTGGCATCATGATGCAATTACTTGGATAAAATAAGAAGCCCATAAACATCTACATGGAAAGAAAGGATAGTGTGTATTAAATGAAATTCACATAAAAATAAATTTGTAGTGACATAACAATAAAAATAACCAACTATACCTGGCCTAATGGACTTCCAGAGAACTGCAATATAACAATGATCAATATTTTAATGCAATATAACAATGATCTACAATGATCAATTTGCAGTATCTGGCCTATTTTCAGAAGCTTCTAGAAAATAACCTGAAAGAAAGAAGTGCATACGAATTAAATCTAGGGGAACTATACCCTAAAAGCCAACTGAACAATCCACACTTTCTCAAATTGCAATTCAAAGTGTATAACTCAAACAAAAAAACATCAAACGTGTATGTCCTCTAAACTCACATGCTTAATAGCTTATCATATCTAAACTCTAGAAGATACAGAGGCATGATTTTAATTTGAATCAAACATTGAAGCAGAAATATGAGCGGCGTTTACTTGATGGAAAAAGAGAAAGAAAAAACGTAGAATCATAATAAAAATAGGCACATCGGAGAAAGAAGACGATCACATATTTCTGTTGAAATAAAAATAGTCATCATAAAAATACAATTCACTCTCCAAATAGTATGAATAAATAGTGTGATTATAAATGTTTGATCTTAAAAAAAAACTTGACCCAATAGTATGAATAAATTTGATTATAAATATACATTTTTTTCTACTCATGAAAGTTCACTCTCCCTGAGATAAGATATCCTTTCCTGAGCTAATGGAGAAGAAAGTTTAAATTTATTTTATCTTTCAA
Source organism: Platanthera zijinensis (assembly GCA_039513925.1). Taxonomy (NCBI): domain Eukaryota; kingdom Viridiplantae; phylum Streptophyta; class Magnoliopsida; order Asparagales; family Orchidaceae; genus Platanthera; species Platanthera zijinensis. Next base: position 135,867,460 of record CM077091.1, on the reverse strand, counting down.
TTCTAGCAAAAACAAGCAACAATGTCTGCTAGAAATACCAGGAAATCATTTCTCTTCTCAAGCTAAAAGCTGCAAGACAATGATCTTGCAAAATGTTTGGTTGTAGCAAATGTTACCAGTTACCTCTTACAGAAGATTTGGATTTTATGGATTATTGTGACCAAATGAGCGCACAATAATGTTTGATTATTGTGACCAAATACAGTTCAAGTGTTTCTATGAACTTCCAGAGTTATGATGGAGCTTAGAGAAGAGGCCGTGTAGAGACACGGAGATCCAAAAAATCAGATTACCTCCAAGATTCTTGAGCAGGAAAGGACTGGAGATGAGAGGGAGAGAGGAGGCAGCAAACTAAATGCTCCCCAACTGCCGAGTAAGGCCTGCGTGAGTCTTCTTCGTGGTTTCGTCGCCACAGTAGCCAGCGGCTGACGTGCGGAGGCGCAAAGCAGCTGGCCGTCGGCGTGCAGAGGCGGAAAGTAGAGTCGCCAGCGGCTGGCGTGCATAGGCGCAGAGCGGCAGAGGTTCCTTCTTGGCTTCGTCGTTCTTCCCTTCTGTTTTTATTCTTCGCTGAAAAGGTGCCAAGGCAGTCGAGCGGCGAGCGGAGAATTTCTCCGGAGTAAGCAAGGTCGGGCTCTGTCCTTGGCAGAATGGCAGAGAAAAAAAATTAAATGTTCAGCAGTTCAGGCTTGTTTGCGTGCAGTGCAAGACATTACCGCAGGCCCGCAAATGCAATGTTGTTGCGGTGTTGCCCACGCCTTGTCCTGACTCCCGAAGAGACGGGATAGGCAGGCAGAATTGCAGAAAATAGAGGGGATAGGCAGGCAGAATTGCAGAAAATAAATTAATTAAAGTGGCGTGAGGATTGAGGTGTAAATTGGCAGCGGGCCAGTGCCAGACTGCCAGTGGTTTTGAAAAATGCCAAAAAAAAATTTAAACTAAAATTTTGAATCGAGCCGGCTCGAATCAATATTCGAGCGAATCATATAAGGCTCGAAATCGACTCGAAATTGATTTCGAGTCAATTTTGATTCGATTCAATTTGATTCGATTTTTTTATTTCGAGTTCGATTCGAATAAAAACTCGAGCGATTTTCGAGCGACTTTCGATTTTCGATTATTATGCTCACCCCTATACAAAAGTACCATGATACTTTCTCGTCATTAGTCTGTCATCCTTTTTGACTTCAGTATCATATTGAAGAAACATGTAAGTCAAAAAATTCCTTCTTTCTCTAGACATTTCCATACTTTGATTTTGAAAACTGCAGACTTTTATCTTGAAACAGTTTTCAAGAATCAAAAGGAGTAATCATGACAGGTTATGTAATGTTGTGAAATCGGATCGAGTTAAGCCGCGGTAGCGCAACGGAATTTCACGAATGAGCAAGAACCAGTATCGCGCAAAATAAATTACGGAACGAGATTCTAGCATACACAGACGACACAAAAGATTACATGGTTCGGAGTATGAGACTCCTACTCCACGGGGAGAGCGCGCCGGATAAGATCCACTAAAGTCAGAAAGTTACCGATTACAATAGACCTCAATGGGTCGAACAGAGAAGGAAACAAAAGGCAAAACAAAAAAAACTGAAACTGGAGCTGTCAGATTTCCGACAGCGCTGTCGCCCGGAACATTGCTCCTCCTGAGCAACCAAAGTGCGTGCGCCAAGCTCGGCCGGAACTCCCTCCAGACCACCGTGCTCCTTCGCCGCCGCGCATGATGCTTGTCTCGTTGCTGCTCTGCCACCGGGCCCAAGACCCGCCGCCGCTGCCTGAGACGAAGCCAAAGCCGCCGGAACACAACTCCAACAACCTGGAAAAACTCTTCCTCCCTCTGGTTTCACAGTTTGGATCTCACAAATTTTCTCTCTGTTGATGGCCTGATCTCTCTCATTGGCAAGACAAATGTCCCCCCCCCCAATTTATAATGGCAGTTAGCCTTCTCTAATTAGGAGTTAAATCCTATTTTAGGAAGCAATTAGACCCACAATAAGCAGCAATAACTCACCCATCTGAAGAGGAGAGAAATCCTAATATTGGAATGAGATACCCAGCTACAAATGATCTTCCTAAAATAGGGATTTCAGAATTTAATCAGCCTCAATAGCATTCTAAACATAATCTTCCCAAAACAAGCTTTCCCAGATTTGGAATTAACTCCTCCCACGGATTGCCGACGTGGCGCGATCCGGACGATCCGTGCGCGTGTGAGGTGTCACGATCCTAACAATCTCCACCTTGATGCCTCACGCAAACGAAACTCCACCTTCAGCTTAAATCTCTACTACCGGCGACTACGATCCCCCTCTCCTTGAGGCCTTACCGCGATCAACGTGCATCAGAATGAGTCAAGTCAAGACCGCTCTTAAACTTGACTCCAGTCACTGGACTTCCTCGCAAGTCCGTACTAATATCCCTCCAGGATATCTCCCGCAACTTCCTGCCTCTACCTCTACCGAACTCCTTCAACTCCCGGTGGCGCACCCCGATATGCTTCGCCCTTGCCCTATAGACCGAGTCTTTTGCAAGACGACTCGCACTCAACCTCTCACTGTGCGACTCCACCTTCTCCTGAGTGATCATAAGTTCCCTGGTGGGACCCTTGAGCCGGATGGCTCCCTTTGCGGCGTCTGGGCTCTCCTGAGATGACTCTCCGCCCACGGATGCAAAAAATTTACCTCCATCAAGGTCCTCTCTCTGCTCACACGCCCTTGCCACGAAACCCGCCCTGCTCCTCCTCCGGTCCTTCCTAGCTTTCTGCTGAGAGCGGATCCTGCTCTCTATAGCTCTATCGAAGGAACCGCGATCTGGGGAGATCGCATGAAATGCATATGCTACTGTGCCCTGTAGCTTGAGAGACGGTTTGACCTCTCTCCTCGCATCTCCCCTGGCAGTCTTGGTGCCAATCAGTCTATAGAGCGACCCGAAATGCTCTCCTCTCAAGACTGTCAGCGCGCCTCTCCTGACCTCCAAATACCCCCGTTACTGGTAAAGGAATACCCGACGGCCTCCAGAGTGCCTAACGAAATCAGGCTCTTCCTCAAATTGGGCACATACCGAACGTCGGTGAGGGTCCTAACCACTCCGTCAAACATCCTGATCCTGATGTTGCCGACTCCGGATATCTCGCACTCCGAAACATTCCCCATCCGAACTCGACCACCCTCATATTGCCTAAAGATGGAGAACCACTCTCTGTTCGGGCACATGTGGAATGTGCATCCTGTATCCAAGATCCAGGAGCCTGTGGTCTCAATGCTGGGTGCAGCATGAAGAGCGTCGGCATCGCTCTCATCCTCAGATGCCACCGCAGCCAAATCTGGCTCATGTGCCTGCTCCTTGAGCTTCAGCTTTGGACACTTGTCCTTCCAGTGCCCTTCCTCTTTACAGTAGTGACACGTGTTCCTGCCTATGGACTTTCCCCTAGGTCGGTTTTCCCACTTTCCTTTCCCTCTCGATCTACCACTCAATGTGTCCTTTCTCTTCACGAATAAGCCTTCGTCGGCCCTAGGGCCTGAATTGCTCCTTGTTTCGTTCGAGAGCAGCGTCGTCATCACTTCTTCCATCTTCAGGGTATCCTTCCTGTAGAGGATAGTGGTGACCAGATGATCGAAGGACCTCGGCAATGAAGACAACAGGAGCAGAGCCTGGTCTTCCTCCTCGACCTTAACGTCCATACTCCGCAACTGTGAGACGAGCTTGTTGAACACGTTCATGTGATCTAGCAGTTGCGAGCCCTCCGACATTCTCAGGCTGTATAGCTGCTTCTTCACATACAGCTTATTCGTCAGCGACTTAGACATATATAGCTCCTCGAGCTTCTTCCACAAGTCCGTCGTCGTCTCGGCATCCACCACGTTGTACATCACCTCATCGGCCAAACACAGCTGAATCGTGCTGATGGCCTTCAGATCGAGCTCCTCCCATTCGTCGTCCTTCTTCCCGGACTTCTCCTTGCCGAGGAGAGCCTTGTGAAGACCTTGCTGGACGAGGACAGCCTTTATGCGCTTCTGCCAAAGGCCAAAATCAATCTTGCCGTCGTATCTAGAAATCTCGAATTTTGCCGACATTGTCTTGCTCGCAGAGCTACTGGGCGATCAAGATGATATTCACGGAACCGATCTGGGAAGATAGGGAGCGGACCAATGTCGTCATCCACCGTTGACCCAAATCAGAAAACCGGAACATCTAGACGATCACCCCCGCGGAGCCTGCCTCTGATACCAATTGTTGTGAAATCGGATCGAGTTAAGCCGCGGTAGCGCAACGGAATTTCACGAATGAGCAAGAACCAATATCGCGCAAAATAAAATACGGAACGAGATTCTAGCATACACAGACGACACAAAAGATTACGTAGTTCGGAGTATGAGACTCCTACTCCACGGGGAGAGCGCGCCGGATAAGATCCACTAAAGTCAGAAAGTTACCGATTACAATAGACCTCAATGGGTCGAACAGAGAAGGAAACAAAAGGCAAAACAAAAAAACTGAAACTGGAGCTGTCGGATTTCCGACAGCGCTGTCGCCCGGAACGTTGCTCCTCCTGAGCAACCAAAGTGCGCGCGCCAAGCTCGGCCAGAACTCCCTCCAGACCACCGTGCTCCTTCGCTGCCGCGCCTGATGCCTGTCTCGTTGCTGCTCTGCCACCGGGCCCAAGATCCGCCGCCGCTGCCTGAGACGAAGCCGAAGCCGCCGGAACACAACTCCAACAACCTGGAAAAACTCTTCCTCCCTCTGGTTTCACAGTTTGGATCTCACAAATTTTCTCTCTGTTTATGGTCTGATCTCTCTCATCGGCAAGACAAATGACCCCCCCCCCCCAATTTATAATGGCAGTTAGCCTTCTCTAATTAGGAGTTAAATCCTATTTTAGGAAGCAATTAGACCTACAATAAGCAGCAATAACTCACCCATCTGAATAGGAGAGAAATCCTAATATTAGAATGAGATACCCGACCACAAATGATCTTCCTAAAATAGGGATTTCAGAATTTAACCGGCCTCAATAGCTTTCTAAACATAGTCTTCCCAAAACAAGCTTTCCCGGATTTGGAATTAACTCCTCCCACGGATTGCCGATGTGGCGCGATCCGGACGATCCGTGCGCGTGTGATGTGTCACGATCCTAACAATGTAACAAGTCTATTCGGTTCTAAATCAAAATATAATAATTAGGCATTACAAATTATTTCGGTTTAATTAAAACCGATCCGACCAATCTTGCTATTCTATAGATTATTTGTGCGTGCGATCATATAATTACGCTGGCATCAATACTAATATTTTAATTGACAACCTTTTCACAAATTCAAATGTTGTTTTTGAGCTTTACCCTTTACGTTTGGGTTAGAGCCATGAAGTTTGTGGTAAGAGCGAAGAACAAATTAGGATTTGTAGATGTAATGGTAGAAATGCATCTATTCACATTGTTCGTTATGATGAGTGGGTCCATGTAACCACATGATTACACAGCGGCCACATCACTCTCACACAAGTTATATAATTTTTGACATTGGATTTGATATGCAAAATCATTTTTCTCAACCCGATAACCGTAAACCCAATAAATCAAACAAGCACTAGTCGACTTCAAGCAACACAATCTTTCGATTTCAAACACAAACTCTTGGGCGAATATTGACCCAACTCACCAGAGAAAGGGGATGTTCAGTGCGAGCTCTTAATATACTCGAATGATTTCAATATTATAACAATTTAATCCTCCATTCAGTTAGTTAGGTACAACATTCCTTCTCAATAATGAATGTGTTATAGAATCTATGATAAATGAGTATACATATTCTCAATTAGATTCAATCTATTCTATTGCATCTATTTCCAATCACCTTGATACTCAATTTCCTAAAGGCTCACATATACTAATTACATATTGCATCACAATATTTTAATTCATTTTTTTGAATAATTTGCTAGGCATCGCTTCCTTCAAATTTAATTTACCGCAACATTATTTTTCTCGTCATTATCAGCCACCACCCCAACTACGAACCATCTATTTGTAATTTGCACTCCCACTGTCGCTTGACGGTGAGATCAGGAATCCAACAATAAGAAAGACACCACATTACTATTGACTTCACATCCTCGAGCGCCGAAAACGATGGCATCTCTGAAAAACGCATAGCTCATCCTAGAGGAGCTTTCGCGACTGGATCTAGACTCGTGTAGGAGACTGTTAGAATTCTTTGAAGCGGATAATTATTGATACAAAAGAATACCATCACCATTACTCTTTACCATATCAACATTTTCATTTGAAAATTAGTATCTTGTCAACATCTACCCCACATATGCAGCTAACTATACAGACAATAATGATTCTGAGTGATTAAGTTCCAAACAAAAGCAATCACATGAATAATACAACTAAATGAATCGCATATGTAATAAATGTGAGAAATTTATTGTATGATTAAAACGTTATTTGGGAATCGAATAACGCTAATTTCAGGATCGTCAAGAACAATATTAATTAACCTCTACCGGAGTATAATCAAAATTTTAGAAATTCACTAATTAAATTATGAACACACAATGAGGTGGTACAAAAGACAGTACGCGTAATTAGAATGAAGTGCGGAATATTTATCGCATACCGTTCTTAGATTCAATTTCATGTCGCATGATCGCCGCCATTCGTAAAAGCGATCCGGTATTTTTCTGAATGAAATTTGCAGCTATGGATGAAATCGGTAGCATGTAACTCGAAACCTACAAGACTTGATTTCTCTATATGAACTCAAAAGAGAAATTAAAATTAGCACACATGTATAACCACCACAAAATATCTGAAACTGTAGATAAAATCCGTGGATATTGATCTAGTTATAATCAATCACTAGGATCTTCAAACATAACTCAAATTATTTTGGATCTAAAATAAATAAATAAAACATGAATATCTGAATTAATATATTTGATCATGAGTTTGAAAAAATAGATCCATACGGAGCACACCAAAAGATCTATATATATGTATATAAATGTTTGCTTTATAAACTATGGAATTAAACAGAACCTGGGAAACAAAAGCCTTCAAAAGCAGATCCTTTCTTTCACTGAAATGGCAAGCCTAGGGAGGAGATCTTCAAAAGCTTGATCCTTCTTTCATGAAAAAAAAAAAGGAACCAAGCATAGAGAGGAAGGAGAGAGCTCCGGACGGTTTCAATAAAATGGAAAACAAAAAGGAACCGGCCTTCCCCCTTGTTCACTTCAAAAACGCATATAGCATGAGACTTCATCTTTTGCTTTAATAGGATGAGCAAAATTAGGAGTTACTCAATTGGCTCAATTAATTCCAATTGAAACTCCCAATCAAAATAAATATGAAATCTGGAAATTAAATATATGAAGGAATTTCTTCATCATGCCAAAATCGTGCCAAGGGCGAGACCAAGTTCGCGTCATGAAGTTACGAGACGATCGAGCCCACCTATCACGGGTTTTGAACGTTCGCGCGACTAAATTAATTCACATTTGCGGGAGCCCAAACGACCTTAAAAAATTGCGAACGATATTTCGGGACGTCTCGATATAAATAAGTCCATATTAATATTAGAATATAAAATATTCTAACAGTCTCCCACTTGAACTTATTTCTATCGTAACTAATAACGCTTCCGAAAAATCTTCACTAGACTTAAGGGTACCATTAGTGACGCAACATTAAGAGCACACTCCACGCATCAATCCGGTCCAACCAACCCTTCACTCCGAATCATGGCGGCAAACGCATCATTGAGCGACGCGGGACCTTCCATGGTCACAGTAGCTTACGGACTTGGTCAACATGGACACAATGTGATTATTTTGAGTTGGAACAACATACTTAAGAAGTGATCACTTTGTTGTCCTACTCGGCGGTCAATGATTTCTCTAATGAATGCACTAAACCGTGCTAGCGAAAAACCCTTTAGGTGTTCAAAGAACACATATGTCTCAAACTACATTAATATCATATGATGCACTAAATGTGTTGTAGAGACATATTGTAGGCTATATTAATCAAATAAAATTGCCCTAAGCCTTATACTTTGAAACCAACATTAATTTCAAGTATATTAACTGAAGTATGACTGGTCATACAAAATGTATACATATCTAAACTTAATGATATTATACATAAAATTTACTTAATGTTTGCAAGCAAACTTTATTCATCATGAACGATGAAAATTTATTATAAAGTGCTTTTCTGAATTGACGAATGAATTATACAAATGAAGTGAAGCTTAATAGCCTCCCACTAATCAAGTATATCGAACGACTCTTTAAGCCCCATACTGCAGGCATGCTTATTGAATACATTAGGGCGGAGTCCTTTAGTAAGTGGATCAGCTATCATATCATCCGTCCCTATATGCTCCACTATAACGTCACCTTTCTTAATTAACTCCTTAACAGTCAAGAACTTTATTTCCATGTGCTTAGACCCTGTGATACTTTTATTATTCTTGGAGAACATTACTGCAGAAAGGTTATCACAATACATCTGAATGGGCCCAACAATAGAGTCAACGACCTTTAATTCATTAATGAAGTTTTTAAGCCACGTCGCATGAGTCGAAGCTCCAAAAGGAGCTACAAATTCAGCATGCATAGTGGATGAAGTGATAAGTGTCTGTTTGACACTCTTCCAAGATATAGCGCCTCCAGCTAACTTAAATATATAACCAGATGTAGACTTTCTATCATCCTCACACCCTGCAAAATCAGAGTCCGAATACCCTACCAACTCCAGTTTTGTTTCCCTACGGTAGATCAACTTAAAATCTTTTGTTCTCTTAAGATACCTCAACACCTTCTTGACAGCCACCCAATGATCAAGACCTGGGTTTGACAGATATCTGCCTAGAAGTCCTACTGCAAAGGCAATGTCCGGCCTGGTACAGACCTGAGCATACATCAAACTGCCTACTGCACTAGCATATGGTATGTCCTTCATAGATTCTCTCTCAATATCATTCCTGGGGCATTGTGACAAGCTTAACTTATCACCCTTAAGCACAGGCACTTCACCAGCTTTACATTCGAGCATGTTGAATCTCTCAAGAATGCGCTCAACATAAGCTTTCTGAGAGAGTCCCAATGAATAACGAGATCTATCCCTAATGATCTCGATGCCTAAAACAAAAGATGCTTCTCCAAGATCTTTCATATCAAAGTGTTTGGACAAGAATTGCTTACATTCATGCAAAAGTCCTAAATCACTGCTTGCGAGCAAAATATCATCAACATAAAGGATTAAGAAGATGAATTTGCTCCCACTGATCTTGAGATATATGCAACGATCTACCTTATTTTCAACAAAACCAAATGAAGTGATAACCTCATCAAATTTTAGGTACCATTGTCTAGAGGCTTGTTTTAAACCATATATAGATTTAGTGAGCTTACATACAAGTTGATTTGAATGATCAGACTTGAATCCCTCTGGTTGTACCATATAGACTTCTTCATCAAGATCGCCATTAAGGAATGCGGTCTTCACATCCATCTGGTGTAACTCCAAATCATAATGAGCTACTAGCGCCATAATTACTCTGAATGAGTCTTTAGAGGAAACAGGAGAAAAAGTTTCGTTGTAATCGATCCCTTCTCTCTGTGTAAATCCCTTGGCTACCAGTCTGGCCTTAAACCGCTCGACCTTTCCTTTAGAGTCTTTCTTGGTCTTAAAAACCCATTTAGAACCAATGGATTTGCAACCCTTGGGTAACTCAACTAATTTCCAAACTTTATTCATCCTCATAGACTCCATCTCATCTTTCATTGCATCCCACCATAAATCACTTTGAGGTCCAGAAATAGCTTCATTGAATGTCACTGGGTCAACTACATGACCGATATCAAAATCACTCTCACCCAAGTAAACTTCATAATCTGAGGAAATTGCAGGTCTCTTCTCCCTAGTAGATCTCCTAATGGGTGGATGAACCTCCTGAGTCTGCGGAGGAATCTGAATTGGAATCGGTGGCAAGACCGGTTCCACTTCCACTACAGGCTCTATCATAGGTTCAGGCGCCAATGGACTTTCTATTAAGGGCATTGAAAAACCAACAGGAATAACTTCCTCAACTCCATCAATTGTACGAGAGCAACTCGGTCCCTCAGCGACATCTAACTCTAAGAATTTAGCTGTTTGTGATTCTACAATTCTGGGACCTCCTAAAGGGGAATAAAACTTATATCCCTTTGAGTGATCTGGATAACCTATAAAGTAGCAACGACAAGATCTAGGGGCGATCTTACTTTCTGACGGATTATATAAACGAACTTCTGCAGGACAACCCCAGACACGTAAATGATTAAGGCTGGGTCGCCTACCAGTCCACAACTCAAAAGGAGTTTTGGGCACAGATTTAGACGGAACTCTATTAAGTATGTATACTGCCGTCTTAAGAGCTTCTCCCCAAAGAAATTCAGGAAGATTGGTCCTACTCATCATACTCCTCATCATTTCCTTAAGGGTGCGATTACGTCTCTCAGCCACACCATTTTGTTCAGGACTACCTGGCATGGAGTATTGGGCTACAATGCCACAACTCTCCAAGTATCTAGCAAACGGTCCTTTATGTTGCCCAGATGCATCATGTCTGCCAAAATACTCGCCTCCCCTATCAGACCTAACAACCTTGATAAATTTTCCTAATTGTTTCTCAACTTCAGTTTTGAAAATCTTGAACTTTTCAAGAGATTCAGATTTTTCCTTAATTAGAAACAGATATCCAAATCGAGAAAAGTCATCAATGAATGTAATGAAGTAGGTATTCTTACAAAGTGTAGAAGAGTAAGGACCACTAATGTCTGTATGTATGACCTCTAATAACTCTGAACTACGAGTTGAGCCTTTTCTTTTAACCTTAGTCATTTTGCCCCTACAGCAGTCTACACATATCTCTATATCACTGAAGTCAAGAGTAGGAAGAATATTTTCCTTAATTAGTCTCTCTACTCTTTCCCTAGAGATATGGCCTAATCTTTTATGCCATAGCACGGAGGATTGCTCCTTAATGATGGGTCTTTTAGTGGCAATATTTTCTACATTATATGATGTAGCATAATAATTAATTGGAGAAAGACATATCCTATATAATCCATTAGATAGAGAGCATTGACCAATAATACGTGATTCATAAAAAAGCTTAATTAAACCACCAGAGATATTAAAGCCATAATTTAGTCTATCCAATACAGAAACTGAAATCAAATTCCTTCTAAATGAAGGAATATAAAATACGTCTTTCAAAAGAAGTTCATAACTAGAATCAAGAACTAAACAAACGTCCCCGATGAACTCCACCTCCACCTCAGCATTATTGCCCACCGTGAGCCTACACTCCCCCTTGCTTGGCCTCCTCCTTTTGATGAACCCCTGTAGAGTGTAAGCAACATGATTAGTTGCTCCACTATCGAGCCACCAAGAACTTGATGAGGCTTCAATTAAATTAGATTCATAAAGAACAAAAGCTAAAGGGTTACCTTTAGGTGTAAAACCACGTTTCTCCATCCAAGATTTAAACTTTAGACACTCGTTCTTAACATGCCCCTTCTTTTTGCAAAAGAAGCAGCTAAGAGGTTTCTTTACATTCAAATCCTTGACTCCAGAGGATTGCCCGTCTCGAGCTTTGAAGGGAGTCTTGGACTTCTTCTTCTTCTTGAAGGAAGGCTTGGTCACAAGCAGTGCAGTGTGAGTATTTTCTTTCTTAAGTTTTTCCTCCTCAGCAACGCAACGAGTAATCAGATCATTTATTTTCCAAGCTTCATCCTGGGAGTTATAAGTTGTCTTCAGAATGCTAAACTCAACAGGTAGCGTATTTAGTGCTAAATGCACAATGCACGCCTCAGGTAGAACAATATCTAGCTCCTGCAGTTTGGTCTGAAAGTAGACCATCTTAAGGATGTAGTCACGAACGCCACCTCCTCCCGAATACCTCATGGTGAAAAGGTCCTGAATCAGCGTCCCGATCTCAGCATTTGAAGACACTTTATATCTCTGACCGACAGCGATCAGGAAATCTTGAGCAACGCCCGTCTCAGGAAGGCCACTTAAGAGATGCTCTGGTATTGATCTCTTCATAGTCAATAAGCAGATCTTATTAGACTTATACCATGCAGCATAATGATCTTTGTCAGCTTGAGTGCTGGTCGCTGTGAGCTCTGCGGGCTTATTAGTATTCATAGCCATCTCAATGTCTGCCATCTGGAGAGCGAACATAATGTCGGACTTCCACTTCTTGAAGTTCGACCCAGTCAGCTTTTCTATGGTTGCCATATTGTTGTGAACAGTAAAGGTGACTGAAAAGAGAGAACAAAATTGATTTAGACAATAGGACAATAGTGGCCAAAAAACCCTAAATAGCACACTTAGCAGAGAATCCAGACACGTCAGCGCGCAACACCTTTGGGCAGACTACGCGCCACGTAATTAGTAATTCTCAACACATGAACGAGCAACAGTTATGCTTGAGCTTTTCGTAGATCTACCACCTTTGGGTGAATAGATTACTAGAGCCCCGCACTACCGTCCTAATGTCCGTGTGTATCCCTCTGAACCTATTGCGCAAGCACCACCTTTGGGTGAATGATTGCGCACTAGTCTCAGAGAAATCCCGAAAACATGTGAAACTGTAATCCCACAAGATGACTCGAAACGGCCACTTTGGCGGCTACAGATCTAATCAACTTATGAGACTCTTTCACACCGGGATATCTGAATATTGTCCTAATGAAGTATTATGATCCTTTAAGAACGTGAGGGCACTGAAGTGTTCGAAGAATCACAATAGCCTAGGGATGTTGTATGAATGCACTTATGAACAAACCCTTCAATATTGTTTTTCTCAACTTTATTAATGAGTTTTATTTCAGTGTTCTTTAGTGATTAATAAAAAATATAATTATGCTCCAATAAATATAAATGAGATTAAATTAAATTGTTCAAGTTCCCTCTGATACCAACTGTGAGAAATTTATTGTATGATTAAAACGTTATTTGGGAATCGAATAACGCTAATTTCAGGATCGTCAAGAACAATATTAATTAACCTCTACCGGAGTATAATCAAAATTTTAGAAATTCACTAATTAAATTATGAACACACAATGAGGTGGTACAAAAGACAGTACGCGTAATTAGAATGAAGTGCGGAATATTTATCGCATACCGTTCTTAGATTCAATTTCATGTCGCATGATCGCCGCCATTCGTAAAAGCGATCCGGTATTTTTCTGAATGAAATTTGCAGCTATGGATGAAATCGGTAGCATGTAACTCGAAACCTACAAGACTTGATTTCTCTATATGAACTCAAAAGAGAAATTAAAATTAGCACACATGTATAACCACCACAAAATATCTGAAACTGTAGATAAAATCCGTGGATATTGATCTAGTTATAATCAATCACTAGGATCTTCAAACATAACTCAAATTATTTTGGATCTAAAATAAATAAATAAAACATGAATATCTGAATTAATATATTTGATCATGAGTTTGAAAAAATAGATCCATACGGAGCACACCAAAAGATCTATATATATGTATATAAATGTTTGCTTTATAAACTATGGAATTAAACAGAACCTGGGAAACAAAAGCCTTCAAAAGCAGATCCTTTCTTTCACTGAAATGGCAAGCCTAGGGAGGAGATCTTCAAAAGCTTGATCCTTCTTTCATGAAAAAAAAAAAAGGAACCAAGCATAGAGAGGAAGGAGAGAGCTCCGGACGGTTTCAATAAAATGGAAAACAAAAAGGAACCGGCCTTCCCCCTTGTTCACTTCAAAAACGCATATAGCATGAGACTTCATCTTTTGCTTTAATAGGATGAGCAAAATTAGGAGTTACTCAATTGGCTCAATTAATTCCAATTGAAACTCCCAATCAAAATAAATATGAAATCTGGAAATTAAATATATGAAGGAATTTCTTCATCATGCCAAAATCGTGCCAAGGGCGAGACCAAGTTCGCGTCATGAAGTTACGAGACGATCGAGCCCACCTATCACGGGTTTTGAACGTTCGCGCGACTAAATTAATTCACATTTGCGGGAGCCCAAACGACCTTAAAAAATTGCGAACGATATTTCGGGACGTCTCGATATAAATAAGTCCATATTAATATTAGAATATAAAATATTCTAACAATAAAATGTTTATTAACTACAATTGAATCCCTAATGTTACAAACTTGAGGCTTCACTTATAGCATTTGACATCACTCTCCCTCCCTCGGACACAGTGTGAATATATATATATATATATATATATATATATATATATATATATATATATATATATATATATATATATATATATACACACACTATTATATAGGGAAATCTCATTGTGGTGTAATCTGATCGACGAATGAATCAGGACCGTCCGATCTGATTAATCATAACATCTCAATCATTCGATCACTCGATCACCAAACCATCAGCCTAAACTTCCAAAGGATTACCTAAACCTATAAATTTCATAGGGCTTTACCCTACAATGCCCTTCAGCCTCTAATTTTTTTTTCAAAAGCACTTTTAGCCAGCACAGATAATTTCGCGCGTTGACTCTACTCTAATTAACCCGTTCTGCTTAGTCAGCTAATATATTAAATTTCAAACTTAAACGCTCACTCTTAATATTTATACCCTAAGATTTTAACAGAAATAAATAACCCCCGTCAGCTCCGTTCAATGTTCTCCGCTAGCAATGCAGCCGGTACTTAAAAATTTTCTAATTCCTACTCCTGCACTATATGCAGGCGGGATTTAAAAAGGTGGAAATTTTTCTCTTAGGCAGTGTGGGACTATATGCAGACGGAAGCTTCTCTTTTTTATTTTTATTTGCAGAAGATTTTCTCTTAAACACCTAACTATGCTCGATCATCTCATTACAAATCACGTGTTTTATTGAATACGCGCTTAATGTATATCTTTTTCCAAATTCTATTTTTTTAATTAAATGATTTAATTGTAAGTGATTTAAATTAATCACATTTGCAAACATTTGGTGGCTTTACCCCGCCGGGGGTGGGCAAAGCCCACAGTGGGGCGGGTACTGTTGCACGGGGGGCCCCTAAGCTTTAGCCCGCCGGGAGCGGGCCCTCGTGCACTGCGTGAGTGCATGTGCGTGCACAGGTGGGGAGCGAGAGATTGAGGCTTCGTTTGGGAGGACTTATTTTCACCGGTCAAGCGGTTACAACCGCATGAATCGGACCTTAATTAATGCCCGATTCATGCGGTCGTAACCGCTTGACCGGTGAAATAAGTCCTCCCAAACGGAGCCTGAATCTAAATGGAATTGAACTGAACACTCAAGTTATTCGCAAACAACAAACTTCCCAAGACCCCAATGGGAGAACAGCAGGAGTAGAAGCAAGTGCTTATAAAGGAACCTGGCAACTATCTTCTACTTCTTCATGAATCCAAGCAACATTGAAATCAAATTATTTAGCACCGAGGCAAGAGTTTATCATATATTTGCTTAATTTTGGCAGAATTTAAGGAAGAATAAAGTTCAAAATAGCAGTTTCTATTGCGAAAAGCCTACCGCATTATCTATTTACAGAAGGCGAACTGAGAAAAGTGTCGACATTTTCTTGGGAAGATGACTGATTCTTCTGCAGTGAAAAACTCTTTTGCAGCTCCAGCTTTGACAATCTTTCTAGCTCCAATGCTCTCTCAAGCTGTAAATTTAAATGAGCATGAATGCAAATAATGACTGGAAAAAGGGCTTTCTCTCTCCTAATCTCTTTTAATGACTACAAAGAAATCCTTCTGCACTATTAATTATCACTTAATACTGGCCAAGTTACTATATAAATAGTAACTTTCGAAGTTACAAAAACCTCCCAGTTTACATTTCATAACATCCATGCACAAAAGTATTCTCTTAGGTGTGCATGAATGTTATGAAATGTCAGCATTAGAGGGGTAATTATAATTTCAAAAGTTAGAAAGGTGTTGGCTGTAAATCTGTAATTATGCAAACTTCGAGGGGAGGTCCAGATAAATAAGACTATATATATATACATAGAGAGAGCGATACCAAAAGAATCCAAAACTTTTGGAACCAATTTAAAACAAATAAAAGTTTAGGGACCTATTTTGAATTTTGCCTGAACCTTGAAACTAATTTAAGTATTTTGCCTCTCTTTCTCATGCTCCCTATTTTTTCTGTACTCTCACAACCAAGTTGTATAAAGCTGCCACATTCATAAAAACCATACCTTTGCCGATCGAGAACTCCATTCGCTTAATATAGCTCTTACTCTTTCATTTTCTTCAACATACTGCAGTAGAACAAATCAATGGAGACTCTTATCCACCATACAATTATGAGGGGAGCAATGCAAATGGAAACTAACGAAAATAATTACTTGATTGTTGGTTAATCGAATTTGCTGGATCTCATTATCCCTCTCTGCGATTAAGTTGCGTGCAAGGCGTAGCTCTGAGTGCACTTGATTCATCTGCGCACATTATTAAATGCTGAAAAGTTATTCTGTCATAGAAATCTGAAAAAGAACAGAAAGTAAACGAAGAACAAGCGAGAGATAGCGAAGGAAAAGAGCTACACATGAGCACCGAGGTATCCATAGAATAACAACTCAGTTTGATATTAGTCCATTAATTCGAGGGCTGACACTCATAGAAGAAGGCGTGAAAAGATGTGTTATTTCTTAGTAAATCAGTGTATAGACTTGAACTTGGGACCTCCATAATAACACAAGAAGAACACAAGTAGAGAAATTTATCTCCACGAAGTATTAGACGAAAAGCTAATTGACATCATATGGCAAGGAACCATTTTGGATGACTATGATAAATGAAAACCCCAATTAGATACAAAGGAATAAAAAATGTCGACTCTTAGAGCTTCATAACTTGTAGAAAAGGAAGCCTTTAAAGAAAATTTGAAATTTTACTACAAATGGTCAGAGAGCATTAAGTTATAACCATATTATCTTCAATCAATTTCTCCCACCTCATGACTTTTTTGCATCCCAAAGAAATGGGCCTGTGACTAGAAAAATAAATAAATAATTATCCGAGTTCTACCATTAACTAAAGGCACAATATAATTCTAGATACATTTTGTTTCCTTAATAACTTCTTTCATTTTTCCAAAATATAAAGAAAATTTTTGAGGGGGTGTCCATGTTGGCGAAGTCCTTGAGAAAGGAGATGCCTAAAAAAACTCGAGCAAAGTTTGAATTAAGAAAGATTCGGTGACCAAATATGAAGCAGAGGCTGAATCTTGATATATAACACAATAATTTCCTTCCCAAAGCAGTGTAAAAAGCCTCCAATTAGAAAAAAAAACGCATTGAGAGAGGTCTATCGAAGATAATCCCATAGACTGGAAAAGTAGTACAAAGAAGAGAGTTTGATGGGTGCTATAAGGGTAAGTATTTTTTGACAAGTCATACACTCATACCACAATGAAAAAAAAGGGCCAATCATATGAATATGTAGGTAAAATTGTGATAATCAAATATAGTATTGAAATCATATAACTTCTAACAACATCAAAATTGGTCTTATAAATTTTAATTAATCTTACAAGATAATATTTGCCTTGATTTATAATAATGAGTGAAGAGTGGAACACTAAGAATTAGGGCTATACTAGCAAGCACATTATACTTCGCTATAAACCAATCATCCATTTGACACTGAAATGTAATGAAATCTCAGAATAGTATAATTTATAGTAATTGACTAATAACCATCAAGAGTATACACTAGAACTTTCTCAATACTTCTGTAACTTGGACACAAAAGCATCATTGCTGAAGTAAATTTCGACATAATTGGAAATGAAGTTGCATGATGTAAAAATACCTCTGCAGATAAAGCTCGGAGTTCTTGGTCCCGAGTTGCCAAGAGATGAGCAAGGTCAACCTGCATGTAAATCAATAGAAACAGGTAGATATTCCAGCCAACTAGAACTTTTATTTCATTATAATAGTGCCCATAATGAAACTAATTAAATTATATGGACAGATTCTTATTATAAAAGGCACCGAAGAGGTGGTGTAAGATTGTTCAAAAAATGCAGGTACAATAGTTCTCTTATTGACTTACCATAATCGACTAATGTCACTTAGCAGTACTCAGATATCTCCTTTTGAAGCCTACCTAACTAAACATGGCACTATCGAACTAGGGAGTGTGCTGAATAGACAAATTGCTACAATGTGCAGATAATTTAGAGAATTGATATTAGCAGTCCTTAAATGGATATTTGCAGTCCAAAATGAAAGGAAAAATCCTCCTTTATAAACCCATCATTTTTAGCTCGCACCCCATCTTTTCACTGTAGGGTTTACTGTTTCCCACCCCCGGACGACGTCTCCTTCGCGATCCCAATCTCACCAGCCCCTGTTGCAGCGGACGGCGCCTCCTCCTCATTCGATTTCGCCCTCCCCGAACGGCGGCTCCTCTTTGCACCTGGACGTCGTCGCCCCTGCTGCAAAAATGCCGACTGCTCTTCGCACCTGGACACCGTCGCCCCTGCTTATAAAACGCCGACGGCGTCCTCTTCTTCCCCAAAATTGACGGCGTCCTCTTCTTCCCCAAAACAGACGTCATCGCCCCTACTGCAAAACAGACTCCCCTTGAGCTTTTGATTTCCTGAAAAAAGGTTAGATTTGTTATTTTCTGATTTTGGGTTTTGATCGTATCACGATCCTCCTCTTCGCACCCTGGTGCAGTCAAAGATCTAATTCAAAATATTTCATCAATTATAGTTTTGATACATGTTGTTTGTAAAAATTAACAAAACTTGAAACATGTCTTTTCAGTTTTGTATGCGGTTACTCTACTATTTACTATTTTTTGTGGTGCTTAGAAAAAGAGCACTGTACTATGCAGTTTGTGCTGGTATGTTGGTGGAGTCACTCTGTTATTTACTATTTTATTGCAAAGTACCTGTTACTCTGAAATATAATTGTGAGTATTTATCTATTTTTGTGTTTGTTTCTTCTTGCAGATGATCGCAACGAGAGCTCTAAATCAACAATTTTGCTCATTTTAAAATTTTTGTTGTTTGAGATTTTATTCTTGTATAATTGGACTTTTATTTTTTTATTTTACTTAAGTACTTTTTTGAACTGCGAGTATAATTTTGGACTACGATTATACTTTATGGACTGCGATAGAAGTGGACTACGAATAGCCATTTATGGACTGCTAATATCAATTCTCATAATTTATCATGAATCTAAAAGGCTAAAGAAAATTGACTGGTGACTGACCTAGCTTAGCATATCTCTCTTCATAGTGTTTTCATAATCATTGTGTTACGGGCCAAATTCCGTAAATAATCAAAAGATTCATTGGAGGTGCAATGGTGGCGATGGGGGAGACTGCAGAGCCTTTACCATGTCTGCCTATGTGGGAGCTTTAGGGGAGCATCAAACAGTAAGTAGAGAACTAATGTAACTTTTTGCTGCCCATTCCGTAGCCGGAAACAGATTAATTACACAAATAAAAAATTTTAATAAAATGCAAATTATAAATAAGACACTAATTAAATAAGTTGTTGCGAGTTGGTCATCTTGGCTGCTAGAGTAACAAATTTACATGAATGCCCCTCCCTCTTCCTCCTCTCTCTTTCCACACTTGTCTAGTATCCTTCTTTCTCTTTCTATGCTTCAGATATTGCTACCCCCACCTCATCACCAGGCACACACTAAGATCACCATCATGATCAATAATCTTATGCCAAATATTTGAGGTCAGCTAAATGAAACCTCATTTTCCTTACTGTTCCTGCTAAGTGCTACCTAAGGTTTGAAATTTATTTATTGTAGAAAAACGTTGAGAATTCTTGAATATCAAATTAAGAGTGTGAACACAAATATATAGGGAGAGAGAGAGAGAGAGAGAGAAATCTCTATTACAAGATGTGGGACTAAACATCCTAGTTAAGAGGCTAAATGGGCCTTTACTAATGGGCCTTTAAATATATCATTCAAAACTCCCCTGCAAGCTGGAGCGTACAAATTGTAGGCACCGAGCTTGGACAAGAACTGATAGTACAGAGGTCGTGGTAAGGCCTGGTGAAGATGTCAGAAACTTGCTCGGTAGCTGGAACATGCATTAACTATACCTTCTTTAAGTTAACCTTTTCTCGAATGAAATGAAAATCAACCATAATGTGTTTCGTCCGTTCATGGAAAACAGGATTTTTGGCAATGTGTATGACAACCTGACTGTCGCAAATAGAGTGGCCGGTGCGAACAGCTTGACTCCTAAATCATCAAGGAGACCCTCAAGCCAAGTGAGCTCAGACACAACAGCTGTCATTGAACGATACTCAGCCTCAACGGATGAACGGGCAACAACAGACTGTTACTTGCTACACCAAGTAATAAGATGTCCTCCAAAATTGGTGCAGTATCCACTTGTGGAACGTCGATCATCCAATGAACCGGCATAATCAGCGTCACAATAAGCATTCAGAGATAAGGGAGACGAAGAGAGCTTGTATACAATTCCTTGTCCATAAGCAGTCTTCAAGTATCGAAGAATGCGCTCAACTACCGGGAGATGAGAGATACGTGGCTCATGCATGAATCGACTGACAACCCCAACAACAAATGAAATGTCAAGTCTTGTAACAGTGAGATATATCAGTTTTCCCACAAGCCGACGATAATACTCAGGGTTTGGAGGGAGAAGACCAGAGTCTGAGGCATGAGCACAGAGTTTGTGATTACTATCCATGGGAGTGTCAGCAAGTTTGCATCCAGAGTAGCCTGCATCATGCAACATGTAAAGACAGTACTTCCTTTGAGATAATACCAGTCCATCAGCTTGTCGAGCCACCTCGAGACCAAGAAAGTAACAAAAGCTTCTCAGGTCCTTTTTTTGAAACACAGTTGTCAGATGTTGTTTGATCATATGTATTTCTATAAGATCATCTCCGTTAATCAGAATATCATCAACATATACCAAGAGAATCACTGTGCCTGTTGGATGATACCGAGTGAATAATGAGAAGTCGGCTGAACGCCGAGTGAACCCAGCCGCACTAACAGTCTAACTGAATTTGTCAAACCATGCCCGAGGCGAATGTTTGAGACCATAAAGTGACTTCTTCAGACAACAGACAAGACACTCCTCCGTGGTCACAAACCCGAGAGGTTATTGCATATAAACGGTTTCCTGCAAATCACCATTAAGAAAAACATTTTTGACATCCAGTTGGTGCAACTGTCGGCGCCGATGAACAGCGAGGGAGATCAACACACGAACAATATTCATTTTGGTAACTGGAGAAAAGGTCTCATCATAATCTAGACCTTGTTGTTGAGTAAAACCAAGAGCCACCAAACAAACTTTCAAACGTTGAACCGTCCCATCTGGGCCTTATTTGAGGGCAAACACCCACTTACAACCCACGCAAGTCTGTCCAGAAGGAAGAAGGACAAAATCCCAAGTGTGGTTTGTCCAAAGAGCAGACATTTATTCATCCATAGCCGCTCGCCATCCCGGATGTTGGAGAGCCTCCTGCACAAAAATAGGGATGCTAATAGAGGATAAAGAAAGAGCAAACTGGCAAAGTTCCGAAGAGAGGCGGTGGAAGAAGACATAATTCGTCATTGGGTGTGCAGTAGTAGTCGGATCTGCAGACTGCAAAATATCATCAGAGGAGGGCATCTCCCGTATGGTAGTGGATGAAGGAGGGTGACGAGTATACACACGAGTGATAGGTGGTTTGTGAGGAAGAGGCGTAGGAAGGAGAGGCAGAAGGTTGGAAATAACAGGGACATCAGGCCGCGGAAGGACTGGTGGAAGGAGGGAACTAGTTGGTTGAAAATGTTATGGCTGGTTCTCAAGAAAAGTGACATCAGCAAAAGTAACAACCTTATGATCTTTAGGAGAGAAGCAAACATAACCCTTCTGAGTACAGGAGTAACCAACAAACATATATTTTGTGGCACGAGGAGCGAGCTTTTCCGTGGATGGGCCAAGATTATGAACATAGCACACACAACAAAACACGCGGGGGGTAGGGAAAGAGAAGGTTGAAGGGAACCGCAAAGTTGAGAACAGAGGAAGACATGCGGTTAATAAGAGAACATGCAGTAGAGACAGCGAAATTCCAATATGGCTTGGGAACATTCATTTGAAACATAAGAGAGCGGGTAACCTCAAGGAGGTGACGATTCTTGTGTTCAACGACACCATTTTGTTGGGGGGTATAGACACATGAGGTTTGGTGGATGATTCCAAACTCAGCACATAGGTTGGTAAACACATGACTAGTGTATTCACGGGCATTGCCAGAACGAAGAGTTTTCATTGTAGTAGAGAATTGGTTGCGAGTTTCAGTGATAAAAGCACAAAAAACACCCGACAGTTCAGAGCGATCGCGAAGGAGATATAGTCATGTCACTTGAGAGTAATCATCTACAAGGGTAGCAAAGTAACGATATCCAAAAACACTGGTGATTTTGTATGGTTTCCAGATATCAGAGTGAACAAGATCAAAGGGAGCAACACTCCAAGTGGGATGAGACGAGAACGTAGACCGATGATATTTTCCATAGATACAGGACTCACAAGTGAATTCTCGGATGGATACATCGGGAAGAGCTTTGCGGAGTATGTTTAGAGGAGGGTGTCCAAGACGGCGATGCCCTCAGAAGAGCTAACAGAGGACAATACCGTCGGAGGAGAGGGGTCAAGGATGTAGAGACCATTCGAGAGATGCCATTTTCCAATGATAGATTGCGTCTTGCGATCCTGTACAACACAAGAGGTGGAGGAGAATGTTACGTAGCAATCAAGATCTTGAGTAAGACGACTAATAGAGAGAAGGTTGAAAGGAGAGCCCGGAACAAGAAGAATAGAGCGAAGAGTGATGGAGGGAGTAATGTGAATGTCGGCGGAGACAGAGACAGGAATGGTGTCCCCACATGCAACAGTAATAGACTTGGGATGCATCGAGTTCAAATAGTGAGATGGCTGCCGTGAGGTAATATGGTGGGAGGCCCCTGAATCCAAGATCCAGGATGTTATATGGGCAAGACAAGAAAACACACCACCAGAGATGGGCACAACAGAGCCCGAAGAATGGTTGATCCTCCCTTGAAGTTGCTGGATTTGGAGTCGCAAGTCAGCAATGTCATACGGGAGTCTTTGTGAAGTAGAATGGGCAGCAATGGGCAAAGAAGTCGCAGCGGCTAAGAAGCAAACCAGCGGCGAAGAAGCAAACTGTGGGGCTGGGCGAAGTAGCAGCGACTAGTGACAACAAAGAGACTCCGGGAAGACCTAGCGACCAAGTAGATAGCATCCAACGACAAGGGAAAACCGCGGAGAGCAACTGCAGGAGAAGCAGATGATCCGTAGCAAAACCACAGACGGCAGAGCAGAACCAGGCCGCAGAGCAAAACTAGGCCGCAGCGAGAATTAAAGCCCGCGAGTAAGCAAGAGCAGCGAAGAATCAATGGCTAGGGAAGGAGGCCGTGCCAAAGAGGGCCGCGGTTTAGGATAGAGGTGAATGTAGCGGCAAGGAATCTGCAGCAGAGAGGCCAGCAAAAAGAAGGCCGCCACGAGAAGAAGAGATCGGCAAGACTGTCCACGACTAGAAACGGAGTCCGCAGCGGTCACGGTGGAAACACAACAGTGACAAGAAGGGCCACGACCAGAAACAGAGCCCGCAACGGTTAGATAAGGTCGCAGCGGACAAAAGCAGTACCCGCGACGACTAGAGGCAGTGGACAAACGCAGTACCCGACATAAGAGAGGCCAAAAACAGTCCGCAATGGTTTAAGGCCAGATCGCGCTATCAAGGTAGAAGGCCGAAGGAATGAGGAGACCGCACGGTTAGGGAGAGACGACCGCAGCGACAAGAGAAAACCAGTCCGCGCGGTTAGGGAGAGAAGACCGGACGAACAGTCTGCGCGGTTAGGGAGAAAAGACAAAGCCAGCGGTAAGAGAATAATCAGCAGCGGGAAGGAGAAGCAACCAGTGGTCAGATCGCGCGACAAGGAGAGAGGACCGCACGACAAAAGGAGAGGATTGCGCGACAAGTTTGTCCACGGAGCTGATTTGAGAAGCAACCCGCGGGAAGATCGCGCGGCAAGGGGAGAAGACCGCGCGATAAGAAGAGAAGATCGCGCGGAAAAGGGAGAAGACCGCATGGCAAGGTGGTCCACAGACTAGACTTGAGAGGGTATAAAAGAAGTAGAGAGGGAGGGAAGAGGGAAAAGTGGATCCTTGAAGCTGGAAAGAGCGGGTAGGAAAGAAGAGATCGCAGCAGGGTGCGGTCAAGGCAGGTAGATACCGCCGGGCAAACCGGGAAGGTGGTGGGCGGTTAGAAAAAAAAGGCCGGATCTTTAGCTCTGATACTGTTACGGGCCTGCATCCCGAGAAGCCCCCTTGGAGGACATACACGCGTTGCAACCGCGTTACTGACGAATCGGCTTAGCGCCGATGGCGCCGTTATCTTATTTCTATTATGTTTTGTATGTTTCGTTGTTTATTTCAGTTTTGGCTACACTTGTTATTGGGACCCCATGTAGTATAAATGGGTTAGTGTGCCTAGGGTTTGGTATGCAAGATTGATTCTAAGAAACGGGTTGCTCTCGTATTGAGTTTTCCCTCTCTCTCTCGCGTCCTCTTCCTCCAGCCGACCGGTCATCTTCCCCCTTACCAGATTCTCCTTCCCCCCTACTATAATACTTGGTCCGACCTGCAGCTCCGCCTGCGACAACGCCACCGAAGAAGAATCCGCTCGAACCCGTGCACATCCCCTGCATCGGCATCGGCGACCCAGGCGCCAACTGCGTCGCCCAGATCCCGCGTCGTCCTGCTCCCGCATCGGCCTTGCCCGCGTCGTCCTGCTTTCGCATCGACCATCAGTGACCTGCTCCACCCGACTGCATCTCGACAACCCCGCCGATCCCATGGAAAACGACGCCATCGCCCGTCGCTTTGAAGCACAGGACCAATCCATCGCCTCTCTCCACTCCTTTTCTGCCATCCTAACTCGCTTGGACTCTCTGATACCGCCTACCACCGCCTCTGCGGCGGAATCCTCCGCGGCGGCGTCTATCTTAGGGCGACCCCTGGCGGGTGACCCTCAATCGGCTGCTCTGCTACCGCTGCCCCTGACAACCGCCCTGCCCTCTCCCTCGAAATTCCGACCTTCGCCGGCGGCGACCCGATGGGGTGGATCGTCAAGGCGGAACAATATTTCGACCTTCACTCCACTCTTGAGCGGGACAAAGTCGCCCACGTCTTCGTCGGATTGGATGGCTCGGCTCTTCATTAGGCTTGTTGGCTCCGCCAGTCCAACCCCGCCCTTACTTGAGCGGATTTGAAACAAGGGATGATTGGCCGCTACGACTTCCGCTACACCGGCTCCGCTATCGAGCGTCTGTGCGAAGTGCGGCAAACGGACACCTTGGAAGAATACATTGATGAGATTGTTACGTTGGTGACCCACATTCCGGGCCTTCCGCCGGACCACTACCTTGCCATCTTCATGCAGGGGCTCCTACCACGGATTCGCTCGCGCATCCGCACCCACCACCCGAGGACGGTGTGAGAAGCCTTGGACATGGCTCGCCTCGTGGAGGCGGATCTTGGTCCCCGTTCCCAGGCTGCTCCGCTACCGCTCCCCCCTGCTCGGCCGACCACCGTTCCTTCGGCCCACCCGCCTCGAACACCCTGGCGAGCGGCCAATGCCGCACCAGCCCGCGGTCCTCCAGCCGCAGTCCGGCCGGCTAGGGGCCCTCCTCTTCGTTTATCCAACCAAGACTACAATGATCTCCGTGTGAAAGGGTTATGCTTCCGATGCCGCCAACCTTACGGGCCCAACCATGACTGTCCAGTCAAGGAATTCCACGCCATTGTGGGCGACCTGGAGGCCAAGGTGACTTTGGACGATTTTGAGGCTTTAAAGCTGGAGGAGAACGACGTTAGCCAAGACGACACCGCGGCCACCGTCGCGTCTCTCTGCCTTTTAGAGCTCCCCTGCTTCTCAGTGGGGGGTATTTCCGGCCCACAGATAATGAAGTTAGCAGGGTGTATTCAGCAGCGCCCGATCGTGGTGATGATTGATAGCGGGGCCATCCACAATTTCATTTCGGTACAGTTAGCCATGCAGCTCCAACTTCCGGTTGTGCAGCTCCCCGGACTTCACAGTTTGTTTGGGGGACGGGCGACGCCGACCGACGATGGGTCGTTGCCCGCACGTGTTACTCTCTGTGGGCCCCTGTGCGCTGACGGCTGACTTCTATGCTTTTGGTTTGGGTGGAATTGACGTCATTCTGTGGGTCGCTTGGCTCTGTACCCTTGGCGACGTCAACGTCAATTGGGCCTCCATGACGATGTGTTTCCTCTAGGCGGGCCAACCATGCCGCTTGGTGGGGGATGCTACTCTGCTCCGTTCTCCTATGTCCTTCCGGGCCCTACAACGCACGTCGGGGGTGGATTTCTCGGCCTGGCTATGGCCGATTACCGCCGACACCGGCCCGACCGCGGACCAGCCGTCGGCCTTGCAGGAGCTCCTGACACACTTTCAGGACGTGTTCCAGTCATGCACTGGCTTACCGCCCTCTCGCTCCACCGACCACTCCATTCTACTCCAGGACGGCACTTTCGCCGTTTTGGTTTGGCCATACCGCTACGGACATATTCAGAAGGATGAGATCGAACGGCTGGTGCACGAGATGCTCCTGGCCGGCATCATCTGCCCCAGTGCGAGTCCTTTCTCCAGCCCGATCCTCTTGGTTCGAAAGAAGGACGGCAGTTGGCGGTTCTGTGTGGACTACCGCGAACTGAACAAGGCGACCATTCCGGACAAGTACCCCATTCCAGTGATCCAGGAGCTGCTGGACGAGCTTCACGGCTCCACCTTCACCAAGCTGGACCTGCGCGCCGGCTACCACCAGATTCGGGTTCGCCCCGAGGACATTCCCAAGACGGCCTTCCGGACTTATGACGATCATTATGAGTTCATCGTCATGCCGTTTGGTCTCACCAACGCACCAACGATGTTTCAGGCGACCATGAACGACAATTTTCGAGCGGTACTTCACAAGCATGTATTGGTTTTTTTTTATGACATCTTGGTGTACAGTTCGTCTTGGCAGGCACACTTGGAGCACGTCCGTAGTACTCTGGCCACTATACGGCGCCACGACCTGGTGCTGAATCAGAAAAAGTGTTTCTTCTGTGTCGTGACAGTCAGCTACTTGGGTCACACCATCTCGGCAGCGGGGGTGGCGATGGACAAGAACAAGGTGTCGGCTGTCCTCCATTGGCCAACCCTGACGTCTCTCAGCGAGATCCGCGGTTTCCTGGGCTTTACCGGCTACTATCGGCGCTTCATTCAGCATTACGGGAGCTTAGCACTCCCCCTCACTCAGCTGTTGCGGGCCTCGGAGGAGGGACCCTTCCAGTGGACAGCCGCGGTGGTCTCCCTTTTGCCGACCTGAAGTCCGCCATGATCTAGGGCCCGGTGTTGGCCATGCCTGACTTCGGCCTTCCCTTCGAGGTGGAATGTGACGCCTTCGGCACCGGCGTCGGCGCAGTCCTCAGGCAGAAGGGCCGCCCTGTGGCCTATTTAAGTCAGGTATTCTCGAGCACACTTCGTAGCCGTTCGGCCTACGAGTGCGAGTTGATGGGCTTGGTTTTGGTGGTACAACACTGGTGGCCATAACTTCTTGGTCGACCCTTCGTGGTTCGAACCGACTACCACAGCTTACGGTACCTACTTCAGCAGAAGATTGCTACTCCGACACAACAGCTTTGGACGACCAAACTGTTGGGCTATGACTTCACCATTGAGTTTCGGCCTGGTCGGATGAACCGAGCGACGGACGCTCTCTCCCGACAGTTACATTCACCAGAGATTTCAGCCCTTTCTCGCCCAGTTTGGGAGGAGGCTGCCGTGATTCAGCAGGAGGTCGAGGCGGACCCCACCCTTGTCACTATTCAGACGGCCTTGATCGCCGCCGCCGATTTGCGCCCCCTACTCTCTGATCGGCGGGCTCCTTTTCTACAAGGACCGCCTCGTGATTTCTTTGACGTCTCCAAGCATCCCCCGCCTGCTGGCCGAGTTTCACGCTTCCCCAACTGGGGGACACGCCGGGGATTTCCGGACCTACTGCCGCCTGGCCGCTTCGCTGCATTGGCCGCAGATGTTTCGCCAGGTGAAGACCTATGTCGCCGCGTGCCTGACGTGGCAGAAGGCCAAGTATGAGGCGATATTTCCGGGGGGGGGGGGGGGCTCCTCCAACCACTTCCCATTCCAGACTGCATCTGGGAGGATATTGCGATGGATTTCATCACGCGCTCTGGAGGGTTTGACTGCATTCTGGTAATGGTGGACCGACTGTCCAAGTATGGCTATTTCATCCCCTTCCGCCACCCGTACACGGCCTCCTCCGTCGCCGATAGCTTCATCACTGGCATCGTCCGCCTCCACAGTTTTCCCCGGTCCATTGTCAGCGACCGGGACCCCCTATTCTTGAGTGCATTCTGGACGACACTATTTCGCCTTCAGGTGACACGTCTCCGCATGAGTACCGCCTACCACCCTCAGACAGACGGGCAGTCCAAGGTCCTCAACCGTTGTTTGGAGACATACCTTCGGTGTTTTGTGTAGAGCAGCCCCGGACGTGGGCGAAATGGCTTTGTTGGGCAGAGTATTCATACAACACCGCCCACCATCAGGCGGCAGCCACCACGCCGTTCGAGACGGTCTACGGCCGCTCGCCACCGACCCTTGCTCGCCACCTTCCCGGGGAGTGTGCAGTAGCCAGCCTCGTCGGCCATCTGCAGGACCGTGATACCGTGTTGGAGCATTTGAAGCATCATCTTCGTCGGGCACAGGAAAAGAAGTCCTCCTTCGCCAACCAGAAGAGGCGGGACTTGAGCTTTGTGGTGGGCGAAAGGTCTTCATCAAGCTCCACCCGTACCACCAGCTCTCGGTGGCTCGCCGCCCGTGTCCCAAAGCTCGCTCCCCGCTTCTTTGGCCCATTCGAAGTCCTGGCACGTATTGGTGCGGTGGCATACCGCATCGCCCTCCCACCAGGTAGCCGGGTACACCCGGTGTTCCATGTTTCCTAGCTGCATCGGGTCGTGGGCGATCACCCGGTCGTGGACCATATCCCCTCCAACGTCGAGCTGTCCGACGACCCTCCCCTCTACCCCGCCAGAGTTCTTGATCGCCGTCACCACCTTCCGGGCGATGCGGACCTGGACGAGCTCCTCATCGCGTGGGTGGGCTGGGCGGACTCTGATGCCACATGGATCTTTCGTGATAATTTTCGTCGCCAGTACCCAGACTTCTGCCTTGAGGACAAGGCAAATTTTCCAGACGACGACATTGTTACGGACCTGCACCCCGAGGAGCCCCCTTAGCAGACATACACGCGTCACAACCACGTTACTGACGAATCGGCTTAGTGTCGATGGCGCCGTTATCTTATTTCTATTATGTTTCGTTGTTTATTTCAGTTTTGGCTACTCTTGTTATTGGCACCCCACGTAGTATAAATGGGTTAGTATGCCTAGGGTTTGGTATGCAAGATTGATTCTAAGAAACGGGCTGCTCCCGTATTGAATTTTCCCTCTCTCTCTCTCGCGTCCTCTTCCTCCAACCGACCGGTCCTCTTCCCCCCTTACCGGATTCTCCTCCTTCCCCCCTACTGTAATAGATACCATGTAGAAAAACGTTGAGAAAATCTTGTATATACTTCTTGAGTATCAAATTACAAGTGTGAGTACAAATATATAGGGAGAGAGAGAGATCCATATTAAAAGATGTGAGACTAAACATCCTAGTTAAGAGGCTAAATGGGTCTTTACTAATGTGCCTTTACATATATCATTCAACATTTATCATACATTATTTTGAACAACATTTATCCATGCTACCTTAAATCTACCTCTTCTCCTTCCTAATCCTTCTGTAGTAATTTTATACTCATCTAATGATTGCATTTCCACTTTTTGTTATAAATCTTAAAACCACCGATCTTTACTTCCAGTTAACTTATCTTCGTTCCGTATTATTCAAATCATTCCTCAAATAAAACTATTCCTTAATTACTATCACCACAAAATTATCTAAACATTCACATTTTTGATCACTAACTTAAATATCAATTATTTTAGTGCCCAACACTAGGACCTGAACATCATCGCCAGGCCTAAAAAATATTGGAAAAATAAATGCTAACACGCCAAAAGCTCATAAATTTTTGCAATTTCCACTCTTGGCAACTGTAGAATGGAATTCATGGGGTTCACAATACTTACAGGTGGAAGAAATCAGGTCAGGAATGCCATTAATTTTCATCAGAATCCTCCTACTCTTAAGGCTTTAGAGGCATGCTGCTTGCACGAGGTTAATTTCAATTGAGATTTCCTACCAGTCGAGTGACAAAGTGAAGTGATGGCTCATCACGCTGTTTTCTCATAACACCCTTTGTACAAGGTCAGAATCCATGAAGGCTCAAAGGCCCCCTTTGACTACACTCTAAAGAGCTATATGCTGCTTTTTTTTAAACAGAGCCAAATCTATTAATTTTTAATAAGGAAAAGAGGAGCATGCATCCCTTTTCCTGCCGCGAGCACTGTTGTACGCAGCAGGAAAAGAGTTGTAGCTCTGAGTTACGGGTTTCTCCTGTAATAGCGGCAGGATTATGACAGAGGTGGCAGATATACAAGGAGAGCCAAGCTCAATCCACGGAAAATGCGGGGAAGAGGAAAAAAGAGAGTTGAGCACAACCCACGGAGAATGCAGGGAATAGGAAGAATGTGAGCTCATACATGCTCAATCCTAACCCTAGAATGGGGAATGAGGAGGAAGGAACTAGAGAGAGGGAGAGACTTGAGAGAGACGGAGAACTTAGAGATAGAAATATGGTTAATTAATTGATACCTCATACATGACCGAAGGATCCTATATATAGGGCCTACAATGAAATGAGCATAAATAAACTAATATGAGATGTGTGAAACACTAAAACATTAAGACTCTAATAACTCATTACTACGACTTGGACTCATACAACTCGACTCAAATACCTACCGACTCATATAATATAACCTTTAATAAAAAACTAACAACGTGGGATCCTGATGAGTCCGATATTTATAGTGTTTTTCAGACTTAGCTGAGCTCGTTTTCACGCGCA
The DNA here is from genome assembly GCA_039513925.1 of Platanthera zijinensis. Classification (NCBI taxonomy): domain Eukaryota; kingdom Viridiplantae; phylum Streptophyta; class Magnoliopsida; order Asparagales; family Orchidaceae; genus Platanthera; species Platanthera zijinensis. Next base: position 135,836,261 of record CM077091.1, on the reverse strand, counting down.
TGCACTTCACAAATAGCTTATAATTGCTCATATTTCACTTGATCTCCACTTTCACACGAAGTGCACATTTTGCTCGTTGTGGTGTGCAATTGCACACTATTTAGCCGAGGTAAGCACATGGTGCTCCCCATGTATTTATTTTGTTGATTTTAGTTTTCTGTGAGTGCTGGAGGCATGTGCCCCATCTGGTATTTCGTTTGAAGGTGGGCAGTCCCATTGCAGCCTAGATCTTTCCTGTAGGAATCGCACGATCGTGCGATGTTCTTCACGCATGGTCGATGCAACCGTGTGATGCCTACAACATTCTTGGTGCTTTTCCCCGGGCTGTGCGATTTGCTTGTGCACGGGCTATTTTGTCCATGGGTGACCAAATCGCACGACATCCTCTTCTAGTTAAAATATTTTATGAAATCATTGCTCGTGCGTTTTCTTCACGCACGGTTGGATTTAACCGTGCGCGAAGGAAAACACACGATCTTCTTCATTGCCTGGAAGTTGAGTGTTCTGTCTCCGCCCGTGCGTTTTGTTCTCGCACGGGCTGTTGGCTCGTGCATGTTCAAATCACACAGTCTGCTTCTTCTTCCAGGTTGGGCCATCCTGCGAGTTTAATTTTGCACGATCCACACACGGTCGTGCGTTCGACCATGCGTGCCTTTATTTCTGACGTGTTTTCTATAAATACCGCAGGTTTTCCCTAGTTTTGGGATCCATCTTCACTCCGCCATTTTCCTCCGCAAAAGAGCTCCGGCTCCAAGTTCTTCCCACCTTCGTTAGGGCTTATGCCCTAGGCCACCTTCATCATCCTTAAGCTTCCAACGGGAGGATTCTATCCCTACTTCAATCATCGAGCAAGGAGGCCGAGGCATTGGACGCGACCGGATCGTGACACAGAGAAGACGGGTCATTGGGAGGTAGTGACAGGCTCCTCTACCCCAGACGTAGTTGAGGACCGAGTTTGGACGTGGATTGACAACCAGGCGATTCCTACCGAGAATCCCCAACGAGGCTTCAGATTTGGTCGATTCTTTGCTCTCTCCTTTTGTTTGATGGTTGTATGTAGTTAGCATTCTCCATTATTTGATGATGTTGCACTCAAATCTTTGTTATAATAGTTATATTTCATGTCTATGCGAAATTATTTATGTTTGAGTTGCTTGAGGTGCACCGCCATATTACATCCGGGCGGGAACAGTCGGACGAGGAATGGAAGGGGAGAAAGGATAAGTGGTGACCAACGATGAGTCGTAGAATGGTTGAGCCTCCTGAAAGGTGACATCGGCAGAGACAACGACTTTCTCATGAGTCGGAGAATAACACACAAAGCCTTTCTGGGTCCGAGAGTACCCGAGAAACATACACTTGCGGGCCCGGGGAGCAAACTTATCCGTGATCGGACCGAGAGTGTGAACGTAGCATGTACAACCGAACACACGAGACGTGTGAGGAAACATGGATTTGGATGGAAAGAGAAGACTAAACGGAGTGGCATGGTGAAACACGGAAGAAGGCGTGCGATTGATGAGGTGACAGGCCATAGAGACAACAGAGTTCCAAAAACGAGTAGGAACATGCATTTGAAGCATGAGGGACCGAGCAACATCGAGGAGATGACGATTCTTTTGCTCGGCCACACCATTTTGTTGAGGCGTATATGCACATGATGTTTGATGTACAATACCAAACTCGGTGCATAAGTTCGCAAATGTCTGACAAGTGTATTCCCTGGCGTTATCCGTGCGAATAACCTTTAAAGGAGAGGAGAACTGTGTACGTATTTCGCTAAGGAAGACACGAAATGTGGTGGTTAGTTCAGCACGATCCCGAAGTAAGTATAACCAGGTTAAGCGTGAATAATCATAAATAAAAGCGACAAAATAACGATAGTCAAACATACTAGGAGTTTTATAAGGGCCCTAAATATCAGAATGCACTAAAGAAAACGGAGTATCACTCCGAGTACAAGTAGGAGAAAAAGAAACACGATGTTGTTTGCCAAAGATACACGACTCACAAGAAAACTCATGCAAAGAGACATCTGGAAGAGCCTTCTTGAGAACCAGAAGGGGAGCATGCCCGAGACGACGATGTCAGCCGGCAGTAGAGACAACGGAAAAAGCGGAAGGAGGAACATCGAGGAGATAGAGACCATTTGACAGCCGTCCTTTACCAATGATATTCTGCGTGTTCCGATCCCGCACAACCAAGGTAGAGGGTGAGAAAGTAACACAACAACTGAGGTCCTGTGTGAGGCGACTAACGGAGAGTAAGTTAAATGGGGAACCGGGAACATGAAGAGCAAAAGTGAAAGACAAAGTAGGTGTGAGGGGAATATCAGCAACACCAGAGACGGGGGTGGTATCACCATTTGCCACAGTGATGAACTTGGGGTGGGCAATCCCTGAATATTGCAGAGGGCGTTGCGAAGTAATGTGATGTGTGGCACCCGAATCCACAATCCAGTGAGAGTCTCGCGAGAGACAAGAAATACCTTCATTGGAAATAGTGGCGACCGAGCCAAAAGAGTGAGAGATCACCCCTTGCAGTTGTTGGAGCTGAGTGCGTAGAGCATCAATGTCGGCCCGAGCAGAGGCAGCAGAGTCCGGGGCAGGAGTAGCAGGAGGGTCAGCCAGAGCAGGGGCAGCAAGATGTGGTGGCAGGCCATGTTTGCGATAACAGGTGGCCTCAAGATGGCCATCCAGTCCGCAATAGGTGCACTTAAACGGAGGTTTGCAAGACCGACCTCGTCCCCGAGAGGTGTGACGGCCCCCACGGGCGGAGGACCCCCGAGCAGGTGGAGCTGGTGAAGAGTGCTGGAGAAGTGCTGGGGAGATAATAACAGGAGTATACAGAGGCGGGGTGACCTTCAGGAGCATGGAGCACACATCAGATAAAGATGGGGTGGTAGTAGAGGAGAGAATCTGGGCCCGAACACTGTGGAGGTGAGAGGGAACCCGGGACATCATCATCGCAATCCCGACAGTCTCTTTTTGGGCCCGTTGAGTAGTCAGATCTGTAGTGGGAGACTGATGCAGGATCCAGGCCTCCACCAGGGTCTTAGCTTTAGCCACAAAGGAGATCATATCGCCAGGACCCCTGGGCTCAAGGTTTTGAAGATCCGAGATGATGTCGAACAGATGTTGCAAACTATTCTGTCCGGAGTAAAAGGAATGGAGTTCCTCCCACATGGCCTTCGTCGTGTCATGATACATAGCCATTCGATAGGGCTCGGTGTCCATGGAGTTGAGGAGCCAAGATTGGACGCGACCATCATCGCGAAGCCACTCATCAGTGGGAGCGGTCGGGATGACCCGGGTTAGGTGATGAAGAAGACCTTTCGTTTGCAGGACACGACGAACCGAGTGAACCCACTCCACAAAGTTGTGCTTCCCACTGAGAGAGATGGTAGTAATTCGAAGGTCATCACGAAGCTTGGAGACTGGAGCCGCAACACGATCAGGGAGAACAGAGGAGGCATTAGAATTCTTGGACGCCATGAGACCGCAGCGGGTAGGAGAGGCAAAGGCCGGGAGCAAGAACTAGACCGTGCGGTTAGAGGGAGACCGCAGCAAGCCAAGGCACAACGAGCAGGAATAGGTCGAGCGGCTAGGAGCAGACCGCACCGAGGGCACCCACGGCGAACAAGGACTAGGTTGGGTGGCTAGGAGCAGACCGCACCAAGGGCAATCACGACGAACAATTACCAGACCGTGCGGTTAGAAGGAAACGCAATAGAACCGGTAGAGATAGACCGCGCGAATAGCGGAGCAAGCCGAGAAGCGAGAAGCGTCAAGGCAATCAGCAAGAGAAGAGCGACCTCCGCGCGACAAGAAAGAAACCGCGCGAGAAGGAGAGAACCGGAGACCGCGCGACAGGAGCAATAGAACCCGTGCAACAAAGAGACCGCGCGGAAAGGAAGGGGCTCAGGCGACAAGAGGCTCACGCGATAAGAAAAGAAGCCGCGGCGAGAGCACCGAGAAGAGGCCGCAACGGACAAAAAACAGGTCGCAGCGGGTAGAGCTAGCCTCGGGAAGAGACTAGTCGCGGGAGGAGAGGCGAATCCGCAGCGGGTAGAGAGCAGCCCGTGACAGGGAAGATAGCCTATCCGCACGGGAGTGGGGTCCACGGACCAGGGAGAGAAAACAGCTATAAAAGAGCGTAGAAGAGCATGAGGAGGTGGATCCGCGGGAGAGAGGGCGGAGGCGGATAGAAACGGGAGAGACCGCAAAAGCGAGCGGTTAGGCAGAACGGCAGGCTGCTCAGTTAAGAAAGGAACTGGGCGTTTTGAGAAAATCAGGTCGAATCGTACACCTCTGATACCATGTAAAGAGAAGTCTGAACCTTGTATATACTTCTTGAATGCCAGAATAAAAGTATGAGTACAAATATATAGGAGAGAGGAGAGGAAAAATTAGATATATAAATAATGCGGGACTAAACACAAAATCCTATATGGGCTTTATTAATGGGCCAATACAACATGTTTTCTGCTATTTGCTAACAATAATCTTAACCAAAAAGTGTAGCTATGAAACAGTCATCTCCAACTAAACCAAATTCAAGTTATGGCCCTGATTTTTATTTGTGGCATGGCATTGAATATTGGTAAGGAGCTGCCTAATCACATAATCGAGCTTATAGTTCACAAAGAACTAGGGTCCATTTGGCACGGCGCCGGCGTTCAACAACATCGGCACAATCACAACTGTTGTCATGCTAAACAAATGTTTCGTGGGGGTGTCGTTTTTGTCCAAACGCACAAGAGCAGAAATGCCGCGCCGCATACACCCTTAGTAAAATCAGTATGATCATTCAAGCAAGAATCAAAACCAACACCAAACATATTTTCCCGAGTTTCATGCAATGTGGGATTTCATATACAGAAACTATGAATAGAGTGGACTAAAAAATCATCCATCAAACTTCTTTAAAATACTTGTAAGGAAGAATTTTTTGGCACCTGAGCAGTTCCATCATCTGAACGTTGGTATTTGCTTAACAGTTCTTGCAGACGCAGTACCTACAGAATGGTACATGGTTCAGGAATAAATGTGCTACTTATTCTTTGCTTTCTACTCCACAATAATAAACTGAACAGTTACAGATGAAACTATTGGGAACAAACATTTGAATTTTCAAATTGGTCCGTACCTCCTCGCTCAAATAATGAAGATTTTCTCGCTGATACTGCAACAATGCCATTTGCTGATCAGTAAGGCGTCCACCATCATGATATCTACAGAACCAAGATTTTACTTTAGCATTTGTTCACACAAGAATATTCCAAAAGGGAAAGCAACGAGATAAGAATTATATGAGTACTTATCGGAATTTAGACATTCAACCTAAAAACTAGCTGGTTGTGGGTGGCAGAGCCCATGATCTATATTAAGTGTATAAGTGATGATGGAAATCGACTGCATGTTCGTGATCGGAGGAGATCGGGCCACCACATGGTGGGATCCACTTTTGCTGATTTGTCGGAGATTTGTTGATCGGATCGGCGATCCGAGGCCGCGAGTGCGCCCGGAGCGTCCGTTTTCATATTATATGTATTTTTTAATATTTTTGGGAGTTGTATTTATATTTTTTTTGGACACCGGACGTGACTGACGATCGTAGCCGTTCACGCCGGGTGCTCAACCGTCTCCTCTCATTATAAATAGGGGCAGATGTTCAGATTTTCGGTTATTGCTGAGTTTTGTGGAGATTCCAGATTTCGGCAATCATTCATGGTGTGATGCCGCAAGACCGGAGTGCGAAGCTTCGGTTTACTTTCATTCTCCCATTTACCCATTCAATTATCTCTTCATTTATTCCTTTCTTTTAATTTTCCTTTCAATTAACCAGTACTGTTCCTAAATTTAACCCACGGTTCTTCCTAAAGGAGAAAACCGCCTATAACCCCCCGTCAATCCATGATTTCTTCTTCCCGGAAGAAGGAAACTACCCCTGCCATTTCCCCGTTCATCTTCCCCATCCACGATCGAAGAAGAAAACTGTCAGACCTTCCCCGTTCACTGCCCCTAGCAGCTCCACATCCTCCCCGCCCGCTCCTCACTCCAAGATCTCGATCCCAACAGTAGATCGATGCCCACCGCCAGCCTTCCGGGGCCACTGCTACCACCCCTCCTGTTTCGTTTTCCCATGTTCATCTTCTCCCCGTGTGAGCAACAAGGTTTAGTCGTGCAACTGCACGGTTAACCTTCGAAGTCGTTGATTCTTCTCTGCTACGTTCTCCAACGCCTAACCTTTCAGCTTTGATCCTGCCTACTCCAACATCCCCCCCTTTTTTTGTCGTGGATCCACTTCCTCAACCTCTACTGATCTTCCACTCCTGCCTCAAAACAGTGTTTTGTTTTTATTTTCCTACAGCTTAAACCAGTACAACAATTGTCCTTCTCGGGTTCAAATAGCAAGTTAATATTCCAGGGCAGAGCTTATTTTAGCACTCCTTCCTCTTTTTGTGCAACAATTGCACTTGTTTCCCCACGTACACCCTCGTCGTCGGATATTCATTGCTATGTGATTAGATGTATTGTGTTTAATTCCTCGTCGTTAAATGTTGGATGATTATCTTATATTTGTTTTGGGAAGTATTGATTTGTTGGAAACTTTGTTTCATTTTTGTGTGATCCTATAAATTCATTTGTGAACTTTGTAGTTGAGTATCTCATTTGCGAAGACGTACTTGAGTGGCTTGTGCGCCGAGGATTCTATTTCACGTTGATTTGCTAAACTTATATAATTATCATTGTTATATTTTAATTCCCGGTAAATTGAAAACAAATACACGTTATCGCATTCATTTCACATTTGCGCGTAGCATTGTAGTAGCGTGTTGACACATTCAAGTTTCATAACGGGCCGTCCTGCGTCAGTTTGGTATCAGAGCCCAGGCTAGGGCTTACTTTAAAATACGCGGGACTACATGTTTTGTCACCCAATGTCTAATCATAGTGATCTTCACTACACTAATCCTCTATTTGATGATCTCGGGTCCACTTACACCCGCTTTCATAGAGCCCCTTCTGGGAGATCTTTACGATACCTCGATGATAATCCTCGGTCACAGTACACTACTTCCAGAGATCGTGTTGATCCACCGATACGATCTCACTATGTTAGATACGATCAGTATGATGATTATCGTCGTTATTATCCCCGCACTCGAGTGGATCCTATTGATCCTTCGACACGTCTTCCTGATGATAGAGTTCAGCATCGCTCAAGTCATCGACGCTACACATCTCTATTTGAGGAACTTGAGTCTATATATGCACAACCACCACCGCATGTTCGTAGGATCCACGTCCACCCACGAGTACAACATGATTATGTTGTGGACAACCGTCATGATGACCCTCAAGAATCCAATAGAAGTCACTCTCGTCAAGATTACATCACGCCAAGTGATCCTCCAAGTGTTTCGAAAACGAACATGACAGTGGCCGAATTTCAACAATGGGTCCTTAAGATGTTTGAACAATTAGATGCACAATTTGATGATCTACGCATCTGCATTGCCGCCATTGAGGGTCGGCGAGAGCACTCCACTTCCCAAAGTAGTGAAAATTCATCCACTCCATCTGATATTCTATTTGAGGGAGAGCAGGCTGCCCTCCCAACACAAGATGTGTGGGTCAACCCCCACGGGAGTCTGCTCCATTTAGAGAGCATGCACTCGATTCTATATCTATTAGCTCTCTATTGAGTGTGGACTTTTCACACACTTCACCCGATGGCACACCGACTCACATCACGATTGGGAGCCGAGAGCTTAGTAGTGATCTTGAGGTAGCCACCTCTCCCGTTTCTTGGAGCACGAGCCCTTCTGATGGTTTGATTCTGGAGGACCATCACTCTACTGATGAGTTCTTTGACGACCCCATATTGAGCCTCCAGATGAGCCACTACGTCCTTGTGTGGATGGGATTCATGTGAGTGACACACTAAAGTCGCATCGTAGTGTCGATGCCTACGATTTTTTACTTTGGTGATCAACGTTTATATAAGAGCATTCTAGATATTTAGGGGCATTCATGAGTACTCGTCACATTTGTGACGAATTTTATTATACCCCTCCGGTAGAACCTCCAGATGTGTCACATGTCGATCTACCGCTCATTTGGAAGATATCCATCTTTAGTAGGATATTCGAGTTTGAGAGTGCGCTCACTGACTCGATGATCTTATATCCTCCCACCTGCACTTGTAGAGACAATTCACACACTACATTGACACATCTTATCAATGATGTCTCGGATATTCATTGGAATGTCCATCTCCCCCACGATGAATTCATCTATGACCCACCGACTGAACTTCCTGATCACGTCCATATTTTAGGAGTTTCTATTAGTACCTAAAACTCCTTGTTTACAAAGTTGGTCATATTAGTAGTTAATCTTTTGCATTTGTTGTTCGTTCATTTACATTTAGTGCATGAATCATCTATGTTGTGTGAATCAAATATGTTGTTTTTTTGCATCATTTGCATGAAATGCATGAATTAATCCGGAAGAGAGCTGCTAGCAATGCTGAATTATATAAGGTAAAAGCAGATATGCACAAGCGTGAGCAAGATTTTTTGGGTGTGCGGGCATGTCATGGTCGGACTTTGCAAGGAAGGGCTCCGAAAAGGAGCAGCTACTGAACTACAACTTAAATGAATGTGTCCTTATAGGGTTATAAAGAAATTTGAGGCAAATGACTACGAGATCGATTTCCCTGCAAATATGGGTATTCATCTCGTATTTAATACAAAAATTGGCACATTACTTTGGGCCTCTCGAGCATAGGGACCCATTCCTTGAGCTTCATTGACACCCCCCAGGAACCCATACCTTGAGTTTCTTTTGACACCCTTTCAGTTACAGCTGCACGCTTCCCATGTTTACCTTGGACGAGCACCCGCGAATTTGCCCGCACTTCCTATGATTCTACCAGATTTTCTGGATCCACCAGCACGAGAGGTGAGAGTTGAGAGCATGAGTAATATTTTAACGAGTGCTCCGCTATTATAGACGGTCTTTCTTGATGTTATTTGGTGCACTGCAATGGACACCACTATTACACCTTTGATGATGCTTGGATATTGGCGACAACTTGTTGGACTTGACCCCGATCTTCGACTACATCATTTTCATCTCCATTCCTTGGAGATTATGTTTTCAGTCGGGGGAATTGATGGGGATCGACTACATGTTCGCAATCGGAGGAGATCGGGCCACCACATGGCGAGACCCGCTTTTGCTTATTTGTCGGAGATTCATTGGTCAGATCTACGATCCGAGGCCGCGAGCGCGTCCGGAGCGTCCGTTTACATATAATATTTTTGTCACCATTGTGGACACACGAGACTGGATAAAATTAGGAATGAATGTATCATGGATAAGACAAGAGTAGCACCAATTGCAGAGAAGATGCGAGAAGCTCGACTAAGATGGTTTGGACACGTACAAAGGAGACCATTAGAGGCACCTGTTAGGCGTTGTGAGAGTCTACTCACTAAGCATGTTAAACGAGGGAGGGGTAGACCAATAAAGACTAGGAATGAAATTATAAGGAGAGACATGATGTACTTAGGCATTAGTGAGATTATGAAAATAGATAGGGCACAATGGAGACAAAGGATCCATATAGCCGACCCCACTATATGGGATAAAGGCTTGAGTGTTGTTGTTGTATTTATATTTTTTTGGATAACGGGCATAACTGGCGATCGTAGCCGTTTACGTCGGGTGACCAACCGCCTGCTCTCGTTATAAATAGTGGCGGATGTTCAAATTTTTGGTCATTGCTGAGTTTTGTGAGAGATTAAAGATTCTGACAATCATTCGTGGTGCAACGTCACGAGCCAGGGATGTGAAGCTTCAGTTTACTTTCATTCTCCCATTTACCTTTTCAATTATCTCTTCTTTTATCTCTTTCTTTTAATTTTCCATTCAATTAACCCGTACTGTTCCTAAATTTAACCCATGGTTCTTCTTCCTAAAGGAGAAAACTGCCTATATCCCCCGTCAATCCACGATATCTGCTTCCCGGAAGAAGGAAACCGCCCCTTCCATTTCCCTGTTCATCTTCCTCGTCCATGATTGAAGAAGAAAACAGTCAGACCTTCCTCGTTCATCGCCCCTAGCAGCTCCACATCCTCCCCTCCCGCTCCTCACTCCAAGGTCTCGATCCCAACAGTAAATCAACCCCCATCGCCAGCCTTCCGGAGCCACTGCTACCACCCCCCTGTCTTGTTTTCCCATGTTCATATTCTCCGTGTGAACAACTAGGTTTAGTCGCAGCTAACTGCACGATTAACCTTCCAAGTAGTTGATTCTTCTCTGATGTGTTCTCCAACGCCTAACCTCTCAACGTCGATCCTACCTACTCCAACATCCCCCTCTTTTTTTTGTCGTGGATCCACTTCCTCAACCACTACTGATCCTCCACTCCTGCCTCAAAACAGTGTTTTATTTTTATTTCCCTGCAGCTTAAACCAGTGCAGGAATTGTCCTCGGGTTCAAATAGCAAGTTAATATTCCAGGGCAGAGCTATTTTAGCTCTTCTTCCTCTTTCTGTGCAACGATTGCACCGGTTTCCTCACATCCACCCTCGCTTCATTGCTATGTGAGTATAGATGTATTGTGTTTAATTCCTCGTTGTTAAATGTTGAATGATTATCGTATATTTGTTTTGGGAAGTATTGATTTGTTGGAAACTTTGTTTCATTTTCGCGTCATCCTATAAATTCATTAGTGGGCTTTGTAGTTGAGTATCTCATTTGCGAAGACGTGCTTGAGTGGCTTGTGCGCCGAGGATTCTAACACATTGTGTTGATTTGTTAAACTTATGTAATTATCATTGTTATAGTTTAATTCCGAGTAAATTGAAAACATATACACGTCATCGCATTCATTTTGCATTTGCACGTATCATTGTAGTAGAGTGTCGGCACATTCATGTTTCACATCGGGCCGTCCTACGTCAATAAGACTACTACACTAAATTCTCAATACACTCGCACATTTGTAGTGTATTTGGCTTCAAACTCATGAACTCTTATTTTTTAATTGGGTGACATAAGAGTCAGGGTTAATTTATGCAGCCTGATCTGCTTTGATATCATGTTAGAACCTAATATTCCAACCTAAAACCAATTGGCTATAGTTGAATGGGCTTGTGATCTTTATTAAGTGCATGGGGCTACATGAGTTCTAGATGTGGGACTACTCTCAACACATCCCTCACACGTGGGTCTTTAATTGGGTGAAGTGGACGTTGGTCATTGGACCTAACCTGCTTTGATATCTTACTAAAACCTACGCATCCAATCAGATTTTTATCTTATAAACTGATTCAGACTTCAGACAAACAAGACACATTCAAGGGTTCATATATAATTTGCAGAAGAGGTATCAGATCTAATTAAATCTTGGCTGTTTTTTTCTAAACTGCATACTTGCAGCCATTTGATTATCATGCCACAATTTTAACACCTCGTCAGCTTCTACCGTTAAACCCATCGGTCCCTATAAGTTATCTGCTTCTAGCATGCAAGCACAAAGAGAAGTACAATAAAAGCTTCTATACAACAACTGATCCGAGTTTTCATAGCGCACCTGAGTAGATCCGTATCAACTTCAGATATCTAAACAAGCCTCCATCAGCCTTTTCCCTAAACAACCGAACAATAGCAACACTAGAGAATTTGGGAAAATTCTATAAGTAGAACATCTTGAGAATTGTAAAGCACAATAATGATTGATTGATAATGTTTCTATTTGGATGTGAATTCTTCGAGTGCGAGATCGATGATTTCCGGGAGAAGTAAAATCTCTCCCTGACAGGTGCGAGTCTTGGACATTACAGTTACTTTGTAATCTCAACTCTATAATCACATTTTTTATATTACTAGTACTTAGTTTGTATGCATGATTAAGAGGTAGATTAATGCAATCTTGATCTCTACATTGACATGATGTTCAATTAATAGTATGATTTTTCTACATGCTTCCAAATTTCTGCCCATCAACTCTATTAAAATAGCATATTTCCAAGCAATGGACCCGTTCAAACACGAATATTTAACTGAAGTATTGATTCACAGTCTACAAATTATATATGTTGCACGGTGATTGAACCTTCCATCATAATTTGGCATTAAAACCATACAACTTAAGGTTGCAATATAATGTTACTAGGCATGGTGATGGGGATCAACAAGACTATTGAGGTACGAGTTTTGGGCCCATTCAACATTGATTAGCCACCTGCCATATTTGGCATCTCCGATAGACGATCCGAGTCCATGGTTGCGTTCAGAGAGTCGTTTCAATATTTTCATGTATTTCTTTTATTTTTAGTGTTTTATTTAGTGAGATCGGACAATCATCGTGTACAAAGTCATAGACATCTAAAATGGTGTTTCAATCAAATTTTATTATAAACAAGAGAGTAGAGGCAAATGTTAAGGGTATTGTAGATTTTGGAGAAGCATTTTCCCAAAATCCGGCAGCCGTTCTTGGTGGCTACTCCATAAAACCCTAAGGTGACGACTCCTTCCGTGTATCCCTTCCTTTCCATATTTTCCTCCTTAAGTCATTTGTCCCCTCTCCATCCTCCCACAACCAAGCCGGATACCATCAAACAGTTGTCCAACCTCCCCTCTTCTAGCCCCCACCCCATTCCTCGTCACCCTCCCTGTTGTTCTCCCCAATATAGCCGCTGATACACTTCTCCACCTTCCTAATAGCCATTGTTCACAGAAACAGTCCCCCCTCAGCCCAGCCGCAATCCTCTCAGCCATATTTTCCCCTAACTGGGACCCAACCATGCCATTCCAAACCTAGTAAGTTCTTCTCCAACCCTCCCCCGCTCTTCTACTGTACGACCCAACTCTCACAATATCAAAATTATTGTTCCTTTTCACAGGTGGCCCAAGAGCACTTCCCAGGAAGTCACTCATTTCAGGACTACTCCCACCGGAGCACACATAACTACGGAGTTTTCAACACAACTCCACTCGAATCGAAAATGTGTCTTTGATATTTGAGGATTCAAATTATTATTAAGTCCAACAACTTTTCCTACAATTATGATGTGAGATCTGGTTCATTTTTGTACCTCCTTTCACCTAGAAGTCTGTCATCAACATGTTAAGAGCTATTTTGCCTGGGCTTCACGTCCACCAAAACTCTCCCCACTCTCATCAGACCACCCTCATTGGAATCAGGATGTCACATCTACAACACAACTTCAACCCTCAACAGTTGTCCCCTCTCAAAGCAACCCTCACAACCCCCTTACAGCCACCATACAACCACTATATAGCTATCCTTAACATCTGAGCCAGCCACCATTGCATCTACAATCATCGGATCTCCACGCCATCGCGCCCCCTTACAGCCTATATGATTATAGATATAATGCAGTGGTAGTTTATTTGTTTTAAAAATCATTGTAACTTGCAAGATCTTTGTCATTTGTGTGTATTGGTTTTTGGCCCTCCAAGTGAAAGAAAGTCTAATTTGCTAGCCTTTGAAATGATTTGCAACTACTTGTGTTAACTGTATGAAATTTATGCTCTTATTATTACTTGCAATTTATTGTTGGATTTTTATCTACATGCACACATCATCCTAGGCTAGACAGGATTCATTTCGCCCAACATTGCACCTAGAGCTTGTAATTTTAGTGCTCACCTTCACAGCTTAAATGGCTACACTATGTCACATTGGACATAATATTAGGGTTAATTAAAAATTACAAAAAGATGTAATCTAAAAGGAGACTTTAAATTTAAATCCATTGTCATGAAGTTAAGAAGGCATGCACAATTTTCATAGTTCAACTGCCTAGCACATACAACAACAACACTCAAGCTTTTATCCCACTATAGTGGGGTCGGCTATATGGATCCTTTGTCGCCATTATGCCTAGAACATACAAATACATAAATAATAATGTATACACTAGTGTCAAGAATTCAATTTAATAAAACAATACATTAAATGAAAACATATACTGTATGCAAAAAATGTCAATAAGGATCAAAAAACTAGACTCAAGGTTGTTAGGATCGAGATCATAGATGAGATCGTTTCGAGGTTAGATAAGATCGGTTGGTAGGATTGGATCGAGGATCCCTTTATAAATTCCTGATCGATTTACAAAATCTAAATCATAGGATTGTAAGATCCTATGATCTGGATCGCGAACCTGACAACTAAACTTCACAATTTGGAATTATCCTAGTGTCACCCTGTATAGTAGATCAAGACCTGATATAACCTGTCATTTGGTTTGTTTTTCCTGATGCATGTGACTTAAATTGATCTCACATCGGGTATCCCAAGTTGTGCGTACTTTATAAGTCCTTGAGCCCCTCCACTTTTCACCAATTGGTTTTAGAATGGATGTCTGGAATCTAACATGATATCAGAACAAGGTTGGGGAAAACTTCCCAGGTGTCCATGTGGTTATCCACATAAAGGGCGTGCTGGAATTATCCCAACATGATCATGTGGAGTGGATTACGACCAAGAGCGTCTACTTCTTTTTCTTTCTTTGTCTCGGTACAGGTGACTTAAATTAGTCCAATGTCGAGTATCCCAAGCTGTCTCAGTACTTCATAAGTTCTTGGGCGCCTCCACCTTTCACCAATTGGTTATAGGTTAAATGCCTCGATTATGATTAAGTTCACTATATACAACCTAGGTTATTAAAGGCGCTCCTCGGGCACTAATAGCACAACGTGCACTGTGTTCTGCCTTTGCCTAGCATAGGCAACAAGATTGCAAGGGTGCGGTAGAGGCTTGTGTTACGAACAATTTGGAGTGTTTTCCCCGTGTAATTCATGAGATTTTCATGTTTTTGTACCTTGCTTTTAGTACGATTTCATGCTTATTTATTCTAGTTATGAAATCAATGGAAATCTAGGAATTGTGAACATGAATTACATGTGTTGACATCTTTCTGATTTTGGGGCAGCAATGTTTAATTTTCTTCATGCACACCCGCGCGACTTTTGGCGCACGCCTGTGCGTGCACTGTTCATTAATTTGTCAGATTTCAGAGTTCTGTTGCGGGGTGTGCGTTTTATTCACGCACGCTCATGCACTTTCTCTTGATGGGCGTTGGGTGTGCATTTTGCTCG
Source organism: Platanthera zijinensis (assembly GCA_039513925.1). Lineage (NCBI taxonomy): Eukaryota > Viridiplantae > Streptophyta > Magnoliopsida > Asparagales > Orchidaceae > Platanthera > Platanthera zijinensis. The sequence continues at coordinate 135,821,113 of CM077091.1, read as the reverse complement.
TGCACGCTAATTTCTCTATTTGTCCCCTTCTGCTAACACGACACACACGCCCGTGCACATAATGCCACATGTGGTGTACATGTTCATCTTCCTGTGTCTACAAATTGGGGTTTTAAGCCATTTTGATGAGGGACTCTGAGAATTTTTGCCCAACCGCATGTCGACAGTTACCTTCCTCGCCTAGAGTTCCTTCTCCACCCCTTTGCTTCATTAGGAACTCCCTCTTCAACATCTCTCAAGCGGTCTCAAGCCTTTCCAAGTGGATTAGAGCTTCTCTCCTCCATTCTTGCAAGCTTTCCGTTGATGCGCAAAATGCGACACCGACCAGTCAACGGGTTGTTCGATCTCACAAGCTAAGGGTGAAGGAAGAAGGGTTGCGAGGATGGAGGAGAAGCTTGCTCAGGTACTGTCGAGCAGACAACTACTTTGATGGTTAGCTTTGCAGGTTGATGCCGAGAGAGGAGGGAAGAAGAGAGGAGGCAGCTAGCAGCGGCAACAACAGACTTCGCCCGCCGCGGCTTGAATGTCACTCTTGCGACGGACTTTTCCTTTAATCAAGTAGGGTTACAACTTGCTATTGCACCATTATATGTAGAAATAGTAGAGGGTACAAGGGGAAGTTGGCGGCTGAGAAAAAGAGTTGTCAGAGACTAAGTAAAAGAGGTTGCAGAGGACTGGAGAACTGAGGCCGCAGATGCTGCTCAAGCTGCCCGCTGAGGGAAGAAAAAACTAAGTACACAGCCCTTGACGACCTGGGAGAACTGGAAATCGGAGACTGCGGAGGCTGCTCAAGCTGCCTGCTGCTGACAGAAAAAACTAAGTCCACAGCCTTTGACGACCTGGGCGGACTGGAGATTGGAGGTTGCGGAGGCTGCTCAAGCTGCCTGCTGCTGACAGAAAAAACTAAGTCCACAGCCTTTGACGACCTGGGCGGACTGGAGATTGGAGGTCGCAGATCTTGCTTGATCAACTTTGACGAACTGGGAAACTGAGTCCGCAGACTTTGATCAAGGTGGCAGTTCTCCTCCCGCGTGTGCAGAATGAGAGGCCTTGGGGGCTATTTATAGGCCCGGGTAGAATCTTCTAGAAGCGGGCCCAGTGACGTCATCATCGACGACCTCGGAGGACTCGGCGGACTGAGAAAATGAGGTCGACGAGCTCGGCGGGCTCCGCGGACTGGCCTTTTCTCTGCTGGGGAAGACTTCCGGTTGGCATCTAAAAGAGGGCATGCAGGCTGAGCGACCTGAGGAGCAAGCAGACAGATCCTGAGCGAACTGGGCGGACACCAGGGGGAGTCCGCCCCTGACGGAGCGGATGCCGCCCCCTAGCGGGCGACCTGGGCGGACTCCAGGGGGAGTCCGCCCGGCCGGCGGAGGCCGCCCCTGGCGGGCGGCGAGCGGAGGCCTCCCCCTAGCGGGCGACCTGGGCGGACTCCAGAGGGAGTCCGCCCGGCTGGCGGAGGCCGCCCCTGGCGGGCGGCCAGCGGAGGCCGCCCCTGGCGGGCGGCCAGCGGAGGCCGCCCCCTAGCGGGCGACCTGGGCGGACTCCAGGGGGAGTCCACCCGGCCGGCGGAGGCCGGCCCTGGCGGGCGGCGAGCGGAGGCCGCCCCCTAGCGGGCGACCTGGGCGAACTCCAGGGGGAGTCCGCCCAGCTGGCGGAGGCCGCCCCTGGCAGGCGGCCAGCGGAGGCCGCCCCCTAGCGGGCGACCTGGGCGGACTCCAGGGGGAGTCCGCCCAGCTGGCAGAGGCCGCCCCTGGCGGGCGGCCAGCGGAGGCCGCCCCCTAGCGGGCAACCTGGGTGGACTCCAGGGGGAGTCCGCCAGGCAGGCGGAGGCGCCCCTGGCGGGCGGCCTGGGCGGACTCCAGGGGGAGTCCGCCCGGCAAACGGACGGAGGCCGCCACTAGCGGGCGGCTAGCGGAGCATCCGTCCTTGAGCGACTTTAGACTTGGCAGTCCGCCTTGCGCGGACACGGTGGACATCATGGGTAGCCTGCTCCTTGCGGATGAGAACATGTAAGAGAAAAGCAGAAAAAATGGGCACCTTGGAGAGGATTGCCGATTTTGGGGTTAACACTTTCCATGAACTTTAATGGTGTTGCTACAATCTCAGTGCTAGAAGACGGAAGTGTCATCTCTCACAGCATGGGAACAACCCAAGAGAAGACGGGAGAGAGGTAGTGACAGTCTCCTAGACCCCGAACGACAGTCGCAGGCAAGCTATCGAAAATCGAAGGTTCCAAACTTGCTTCTTTTCCCTCTCCCAAAAGGGACCCTTGTTCCTCTTCTTGTTGGAATGACATTTTATTTATGGTAACTAGGATTGCGAGTATTACATTAAAGTTACGTTGTAATGAACTCAAATACTAATATGCGTGTTTGCTCATATGACTATGAATGAATAAATCTAATGTTTGCATAATTGTTATAGTATTGAAAGATATATTTGCCACCAACGTATTTGAATTTGCTCGATGTGTTAATAACTTGGGGATCGTAGGATATTGTCGTTCCATGCTCCCTGTGAGCACGATAAATCCTGGGTGAATCACTCACCTCTTTTATTACTTGCGGCCGGTACTCTTGTCATGTATCAAGTTTTTGGTGTCGTTGTCGGGGAGCAAGTAATATTTGTAGCGGTACTTCAATCAAGATGTTATGGCACGATTGAGCTAATCTAATTTTTTGTTCTTGTTTTTGAATAAATATTGTAACATTCATTGTTATTGCAAAAGTTGTTCTTGTTTGTGTGCGCAGAGTTGGTAGTTCACAATTGAAGCAAATGGGGAATAGGGAGATACAACCCCACGATCCAGAGATCAAAAGAACCGTGAAAAGGTTGGGAAGAGAAGCCAGTGTTGGAACATGGGTCTCGTATCTCTTGTTTTGAGAATAACAAATCCTAACTTGTATTTGATTCACCCTAGGAAGCACCGGTACGAGTACGGGTACCGGGTACTATACGTATCCGGTACGGCGGTACGACAAAATTTGAAAACCAAGAATACGGGTACGGCATGGTACGTTATAACAAATATAATTTATATATATATATATATATATATATATATATATATATATATATATATATATCACGAGTGCAATAAATAGTTCTCAAAACATCGAAACATCAAACATAAATCATAACTTGAAGTACAAGTTCACAAATCAATGCAACATAACATGAAAATTTCAAACATTAAGCATTCGTAAATATTACAAAATTTAATATCTTATATGTTTAACCAAAAGAAATAAAATTAAACTTAAGTTTACTCATCAATCTATTTTTTCTTCTTCATTGTTGGAGATCAACATCTTTAATCTCGGTTAGTCTAGAGACAAGTTAGCCATTTTGTAAATAACTTGCATCGTATGAACACATTCAATACACGTACTTGTAATATAAATGTACTAGTACCAAAAACATACTCGGTATAGATACACAACTTAATTGGATGTACCAACGCTTCCTAGCATAGAACCAACTTTTGTTTACTCTAGAAAAACAAGCTCCTATCACAATATGCAGAATGATGTGCTAGGTCCAAGTGTGTCCACATATGTGTATCCGTCGAGTACCGGGTACGTACCGGTACCGGATACATATCCGGTACGGGTATGCTACCTTCAGGAAAGTATTTGTGCTTCATAGGATCCACCTTACCCTTGTTTATAGTGCGCAGGTTATACAAGTACAAATATAATAGAGACAAGTTCAAAGGAATTTGTTCAGGACAGTCAAATATGAAAAAGGACTATAATGATCACTACTATGTCACAGTAGCTCTTGTTACTATGGGACAACCGATCAGGGACATTCAAACAAAGACTCGGCGGAAGCTAAAAGCCATTTTTGTAAACCCTGACCGCACGGAAATAACCTTATTGCACGGTGGTAACTAAAGGCAACCCAGACAATCATCTAATGATTGAAGTCCAAATGAAGATTACTATCTCCATTATCGGGACGCAATATCTATACCGTGTGGCAATAGGAGATTACCGCACAACGCTAACATGTTTTCTAATATACAAAACTGAGGATGCCATTTCTAGCTGGGAGGAGCGGAAATATGTTTCCATATAAATACCGCGGGGCAGTAGTTGTTGTCGCTTGTGGTAGTTGTCATGGTCTATTTAAAGAGTTGTTTGCTCTTCTCTGGAACAAACACGAATATAACTTTAAGGATTCTCGTCCTAAGTATTCAGAGGAGTCCCTACAACTATCTTGAGCATTCAAAGGAGAACGTGAAAGCGATCTGTGTTAATGATTATTCAACACGAAGACTGAACGTCATGACTACGAAGGTTTCTCTCATTTCTTTGTCTCCGCCTTCAGAATTCCAATATGGAGTATTTTAATTACATAAATTTATATTTCATCTCTCTGGTAATCTACTTCACTTTTGGTCACTTTCTCTTTGAGCATAGAGGAATTCGCTCGTGTGGTGGCGACTAGGTCGGTGTGTGACTTAGGGGGTAATTCGTCTCTTGTGTAGGCAACTAAACTTAGGCAAAGATCTAGGGGAGGCTTGAGGCCTATCGAGGGATATATAGGCTAAGGCCAACCGGTTCTAGCGTTAGTGGAATCTAATTTTGTAATCCTTTTTGATATAAATGAAATCATGTATTTCTCGTTTTATTATATGAAGAACTCATCTCTGAATGTTAACATGAATTAGTTCAGAGTTTTCTGAAAAATAAAATGAATTAGAAGAGAATTTTATTAAACCCATATTCACTACCCTCCAAGGGAGCCTCACGATCCAACGATCGAGATAACGGAGGATGAGTCGGACGGGATTGAGCAGAGTATATTGTTTCGCAACCACCCTCGCGTAAACGATGAGGGAATACTCTTTCCCTAAGGTGGGATGCTCCTCACCTATAGTTCGGCCTGCAATCGCCAACAATACATTTGCGATAAAGCCAGCAATCATCCAAATGATTCAAAATACTGTACAATTCTCGGGTTTTCCTCTTGAAGATCAACAGCTCCACATAGAAAACTTTCTGGAGATCTGTGACACATTCAAATATAATAGAGTCACCAATGATGCAGTTAGGCTTCGTCTGTTTCCATTCTCGTTGCGTGATCGGGCTAAAACAAGATTAGTATGCCTGACCCCTGGATCAATTGATTCATGGGATTCTTCACAAGCTAAATTTCTAAGAAATTACTTCCCTGCCGAGAGACTATGGCAAGTAATAAATGAGATCTCCATGTTTAGACAGCTTGATCAGGAGAGTCTAGCGGAGGTATGGGAAGGATATACAAGGATTTTGAGAAGATGCCCCCAGCATGGGTTTGATAAGGGGCAGCAGGTGCAGACTTCCTACCATGCAATGGAACAATCTATATGTTCCACTATTGATTTTTCAGGTGTTGGATCACAGATGGGGAAGACACCTGAAGAGGCCTTGAGTCTTATTGATGAAATTAAGGCGAACAATATGCAGTGGAGTGGGAGCAGGAATGTGTAAAGAATGGCTGCAGGAGTTCTAGAGGTTGACGGGATTACAGGCCTTGCAGCTAAGTTAAGTCTGATGAGCAAGAAGCTTGACAAGATGAGTACTCCGAGAGTGTGCCCTACTCCACCTGCGGTTGTTTATGTTGTCTCGTGCGGGCATTGTGGAGCACCGACACATCATGCCTATGAATGCAATTCTGCATTTCCCTCCTCTTCTGCCTTTCAAGGGATGGAAGTTTATGACTGTGGGAAAACTAATAGCCATGAGGATTCCATTAAAACAGTTGCATCCCGGATGGAGGAATCATACAAAATTTTCATGGAGGCAAGGTGCTCACCAAGATGGTCCTGACGGTGAAGGTTCTCAATCTTATCAAAACCTTCCTCCACCCAAGGAGAAGAATGATTTCAAAACAAGAATGGGAGGTACATGGAGCGGGTTGATGCGTCCATGTAGTATCAAAGAGCAACAACGCGGGATTTGGAGATACAGATGGGTTCAATGGAGAAGATGTTTGTAGAGAGATGGTAAGGGATGCTACTGAGTAATACTGAGACCAATCTAAAGGAAATTGGTCGGATGGATTCAAATCTCACTGGGGACTTCTCGGGGAGTATTCGTGTTCATTGCTCAATGAAGCCCCCACCACGGTTCTTTGTGATACAGGTGCATCCATGAACTTGATTTATATTTTTGATATGAAGAAATTAAATCTAGGTAAGAGAAGTTTGGATTCAGTTTCATTAGTCTTAGAGAACAGTTGCACTATTAATATTGAGGGAGGGGCCGAGGGGGTGAGTGATATTATTGTGAATCTAGGAGGAGAAGTCTTTAAGGCTGACTTTGAAATTGTGGGGCCAATCAAAAACACTTCGCCCCCAATTCTTGAAGGTCCACTTCTCGAGTCCTTAAACAACACTCTCGACCCTTCTGATGGTAGCATCATAATCCTGAATCAGGATTTGAGAACGTGAATCAGGATTTGATAACGTGAATCAGGATTTGATCAGCGATGATATTACACTAAATTATGTTGCACGTCCAATGCAAGATACTGAAAATGATGCAGAAAAGTATGAAAAATTGTTGGTTTCATCACTTGACGAAGGCTATGTTTTGTTATCTAATGAACTACTTGGTGTGCAGGACTCTGATATTGTTGGAGATCCATTTAGCGAACTGAACCAGATGGAGGTGATGTTACTCCAACATTATTGATTTATGGAGATTGCACTTAGGTATGAATGATCGCTGAAATCGACCTTGGTGACCTCCTGGATGTATTGTGCGATATTGTCGATGATGATGAGAAGAAGCCCGAAGCAGTGATAGCTAGGTCTGTGCTCAATGTAGTTGAGAAGGCCATGTAAGGGGACGATGAGCATGGAGTATTAGTTAAGAAAAAACTGTTAGTTGGGCGGATCTTTGATGCATCCTGCGACGCATCATAATTTTCCTAAACATTTATTTTTGCATTTATTTCATGTACTTGTCTCAATATTCTGTACTTTTTTTTATTTTTCGGCTCATTGGTTTACCGGCCGTTGGGACCTTAATAAAGAGGTCCGGTATTATTAGTGGTAGGAATGTAGGGGCAAACCTAAATTATTTAATTGAAAAATGAAAACATAAATTTAAAGTTTCAAAGATGAATATTAGTATTTAGAAAGTGGCAAGAATAAGAAAGTATGCTTTGATAAAGAACCAAAAATTCAGTAAATCATTGTTAGGAAACAAATCCTGTGACAACAAAAGTTTTATATCGTTGTTTTTGTTTTGGCAACATCACTTTTGGAAAGCCAAAACAGGCCAATTAATCAAGTTATAAAATCCAATGGGAAGAGGAAGAGGGCGGAAATCGGACAGAGCGGAAGCAAAATTTTGCTTCCTGCTCATTGCCGATCAAGTTCCTATTCAGCAACCGCCGGGTTTTGCGACCTCCGCCAACGCCTGTTCCGCGTCTGCCGCCGTCGCCAAACCCCAACTCCAACTCCGCCACTGCCGTTCAGGCGGACTCGTCGGGCGTCGTCGACCTCGGACTCTTGCCCGACGCCCGGCCATCGAACAACGTCGTCGACCCCCGACTTTCACCATCCGGCTACTGTACCTGGTGTTCTTCCTGTGCGTGGAGAACTTGGAAGGAGCACTGTTTCGCCGCAGTTGTATGGGTATACCGTTTGCACCCTTGCTTTAGTAAAATTTATGTTTTTCCAATTAAATAAACTCTGGGCTTGCCGCTGCGTTCTTGCTAGTCTTAATATCATTTATCCATAAGTTGTTATTAGCAATTTTCTGTTTGTGGCTGCATAATCTCGTGGAGAGTTCGAACCCAACAAGTATTTGTGAAGCACCATCCGGGCGAGATTAGCAAATTTCTTAAGGCCCACGGCGACAAGTTGAATTGCGCGGATAAATTTGATTTGGTCGCTCGGCCCTCTTGTTCTTTCAAAAATCAAAATCCTAGTTTTTTTAATTTTACAATAAAAAAATAATATTTTTGCTCAAAATTATCCGAACTTAATTTGAGTATACATCAGTTTGGTATCAGAGCTTCGATTCACTTCTACCGTGGATCGGTCGATCTGTTGTTTTTTTTATTATATATAAAAAGGGGGGTTAAAAATTTTATTTTATCCACATTATAAAAACAAAAAAAAAAATTCTTTATAAATCTATTTTTCCTCCCACTCGGGAGCGCTCTCTTTTTTAAAAAAAATCAATTTTTTATCAACTAAAAAATATTTTGAATTTTTTACGATGGGAATGCGGGTTGATAAGTTGAAGCTGAAGACAAAGCTCATAGGAAAACCCTACAGTTTATATTGGGTCACTAGCAGTACGACCATTCCTATCACACATCAGTGCCTCGTAGAGTTTTCCATAAACAGTATGTATCAGGACGTTGTATAGTGTCATGTTGCTACTATCGAGGTTTCTCACATCCTATTAGAACGACCTTGACAGTACGATAGACACGTCGCTCACGACGGTGTAAAGAACTCTCACTCCTTCGAGTGCAGCGGACGCAAGATTGTTCTTCTCCCCCAAAAGAATAGTCTTGTTCTCAAAGCCCCAGAGAGGACTTCACACCAATCAACCACTGTCTCTTTTCCCTCCGCTGCCATGTTACTGACTGGGCCCCAATTCAAGGAAGAGATGAAGGATAGTGAGGTCGTCTATATGTTATCCGGTTACGATTCCACCCCCACTACATTAGACATCCCTAGTACGGTGCGACCTCTCATAGATGAGTTCTCTGAGATCATGTCGGAGGAGCTTCCCAATCAGCTACCCCCGATGAGAGATATACAGCACTGCATCGACCTCATCCCAAGAGTTAGCTTACCTCATTTGCCCCATTATCGCATGAGTCTGAAAGAGCATGAGAAGCTACATAGGCAGGTGATCGATCAAATTTCGAAGTGTCACGTTAGAGAGAGTATGAGTCCGTGCGCCGTCCCCGCACTTCTAGTTCCTAAGAAAGATGGGACATGGCGTGGGTGTGTGAACAGTCGAGCGATTAATAAAATTACGATCAAATATCGCTTTTCGATTCTTAGATTGGATGACATGCTAGATATGCTTAGTGGATCCCGTGTGTTTTCGAATATTGACTTAAAAAATGGATACCACCAGATTAGAATTCGACCCGGGGATGAATGGAAGATTGCGTTCAAGACTAGGGAGGGATTATACGAGTGGTTGGCGATGCCTTTTATGCTTTCCAATGCCCCCAGTATGTTTATGCGAGTGATGAATTAAGTGCTTACATCACTCATTGAAGTCTGCGTAGTGGTGTACTTTGACGATATTTTGATTTATAATCTAGATCACGATCAGCACATGATTCATCTTAGGCAGGTACTCGAGATCTTACGTGAAAATAAATTATATATAAATCTGAAGAAGTGCACGATTATGACTGATAGCCTGACTTTCTTAGGATATATCATTTCTTCTAAGGCATTAGAGTTGATAGAGAGAAGGTCAAGACGATAGAATCATGGTCTAGCCCTAGGACGATTACTGAGGCTCGGGAATTTCATGGGCTAGCATCTTTTTATCAGCGGTTTATTCAAACTTTAGTACATTGGTAGCACCTGTGACCGATTGTTTGAAAAATGGATTGTTCATTTGAACTGAAGAAGTCGAGTGTGCGTTTATATTGGTTAAAAAGAGACTCACGAACACACCTGTGTTAGCGCTGTCTGATTTTGATAAAATTTATGAAGTTGATTGTGACACATATCATAGGCATTGGCGCAGTTCTGACTCAGGAGGGTCGACCTATTGCATTCTTTAGTGAGAAGCTGAATGAGCCGAAGACTAGATATTCCAATCATGACTTAGAATTTTACACTGTCGTTCAGGCTCTTCGTCATTGGAGACACTACCTGATTCAGTGCGGGTTTGTACTGAATACTGATCACGAGGCTCTAAAACATATGAACTCCCGGAAGAAGATCAGACATCACGCCAAGTGGGTTACTTACCTGCAGGAGTTCACCTTCCATTTGAAGCATAAACTCGGTGTCACGAACCGAGTTGCCGACGCACTTAGTCGACACACTCATCTACTAGTCGCACTGCAGCCTTGCATCACTGACTTAGATTTACAACCCGATTTATATGCTACTGGTCCTTTTTTCGGCGAAATTTGGATCTCATGTCAGCATAGTGGTAATGATTGCACTACACAGTACGTAATGATTGAGGGTTATCTGTTTAGGAGCACCCGCCTTTGCATTTGCAAAGGATGTCTCTGAGAGACACTACTTAGGGAGCTCCATTCGTCTGGGTTAGGGGGACATGTGGGTCAATCCAAATTATTAGACCTCGCTAGTGCACGATATTATTGGCCCAATATGAAGCACGATATCATCAAGTTTGTCAGACATTGTATGACTTGTAAGCGATAAAAAGAGCACGCACAAAACATCGGACTATATACCCCTTTACCGATACCTGAGCGACCGTGGGATGACATTTCGATGGACTTTGTGGTAGGACTTCCTCGCACTTAGAGGAAAATCAACTCTATTTTTGTACTTGTGGATCGATTTTCAAAAATACCGCATTTTATTCCGTGTAGGAAAACCTTTAGTGTTGTACATGTCGCTGAACTTTTTTTAAAGAAATCGTTAGACTACACAGTATTCTCAGATCGATCACCTCTGATAGAGATACCCGTTTTATGGGTTATTTTTGGAAGACACTGTGGGCCCGATTGGAGACCAAACTCGAGTATAGCAGCGCATATCATCCTCAGACCGATGGGCAGACTGAGGTCGTTAATAGGAGTTTGGGGGATCTTCTTAGATGTTCGACTGGGGAGAATCCGAAACAATGAGACCTTATACTTTCACGAGCCGAATTTGCATTCAATAATTATACTAATCGCTCAATTGTTAAATCTCCTTTCGAGATTGTTTACGGTTTCTCTATACCTCATATACTTCATCGTCACCTTCTTCCGAATTATGAACGTATCTTCTTTGATGTGCAAGCTCATGTTGATTATTTAAAGAAATTACATAAAAATATTACTAATAAATTGCGAGCGACTTTTGAAAAATATAAATCCATGGCTGAACGTCATCGCCAGGAGTTATATTTTTCAGAAGAATTGGGTGTTTGCTTATTTCAGGAAGTAGAGATTCACTTTGGGTACATACCATAAACTACAGCAGAGGAAGTTTGGTCCTTTTCAAGTCCGAAAGCGCATCAGTGAGAATGTCTATCTCCTAGATTTGCTCGTTGAATTCGGTGTGTCGCCAATATTTAACGTGGCCGGTCTGATGTCATTCTATGGAGATCTACCTAGTTCTAACCCGAGTCCACCTACGGCAGCTCCAGAGATTCCACTCGACTTAGCTCCAGTGCAGACGCCCACCACTGAGGAGATAAATCAGGTTCTTGATGTACGAGAGTTTCGTACTCGCCATGGGACTTAAAAGCGCTACTTGGTCTCCTGGTAGGGACGAGACATCACAGACAGCTCTTGGATCAACACTGACGAGCTACGTCGTCGCCGCCAAGATCTCGCCGCAGCTAGTTTTTGCAAGTTCTCGCCGGGGTCGAGTTCTTTCAACTCTGGGGGAATTGATGAATTTTGCGACGCATTATAGTTTTCCCATACATTTATTTTTGCATTTCATTTCATGTACTCGTCGCAATATTCTGTACTTGTTTTATTGTTCGGCTCATCGATTGACCGGCTGTTGGGGCCTTAATAAAGAGGTTCGGTATTAATAGTAGTAGGAACATAGGGGTAAGCCTAAATTATTTAATTGAAAACATAAATTTAAAGTTTCAAAGATGAATATTAGTATTTAGGAAGTGGCAAGAATAAGAAAGTATGCTTTGAGAAAGAACCAAAAATTCAGTAAATCATTGTTAGGAAACAAGTCCCGTGACAACAAATGCTTTATACCGTTGTTTTTGCTTTGGCAACCTCACTTCTGGAAAGCAAAAACATGCCAATTAATCAAGTTATAAAACCCAACGGGAAGAGGAAGAGGGAGGAAATCGGACAGAGCGGAAACCAAAATTTTCTTCCTTCTCATTGCCGTTCAAGTTCCTGTTCAGCAGCCGCCAGGTTTTGCGACCTCCGTCAATGCCTGTTCCGCGTCTGCCATCGTCGCCAAACCCCAACCCCCACTCTGCCTCTGCCATTCAGGGGAACTCGTCGAGCGTCATCGACCTCGGACTCTTGCCCGACGCCCGACCATCGAACAGCGCCATCGACCCTTGACTTTCACCATCCGGCTAATGTACCTGGTGTTCTTCCTGTGCGTGGAGAACTTGGAAGGAGCACTGTTTCGCCGCAGTTGTTTGGGTATACCGTTTGCTCCCTTGTTTTAGTAAAATTTATGATTTTCCAATTAAATAAACTCTGGGCTTGTCGTTGCGTTCTTGCTAATCTTAATATCGTTTATCCATAAGTTGTTGTTTGCAATTTTCTGTTTGTGGTTGCATAGTCTCGTGGAGAGTTCGAACCCAATAAGTATTTGTGAAGTACCATTCGGGCGAGATTAGCAAATTTCTTAAGGCCCATAGCGACGAGTTGAGTTGTGCGGATAGATTCGATTTGGCCGCTCAGCCCTCTTGTTCTTTCAAAAATCAAAATCTTAGTTTTTTTTATTTTACAATAAAATATATATTTTTTTGCTCAAAATTATTTGATTTCCGAAAACTTAATTTGAGTATACATCAATCTTTGTGATCCTTCTGTTGAAAGTTCAACTCTCATTTTTAGAGAATCTGAATTTAGTAGTGTGAACGATAAGAAGGAAATGCGATGGAGATCCCCGCGAGTGGAGAATAAGAGAAAGGAAGCTGCGGAGAGATCTAATCGTTTTGATATCATAAGGCGTGAGGAAGAGAGTGGAGGTGGTACGGGTAATCCCATACCAGGCTCCAAGTAGGTTACCTTCAGTCTTTCTCAGATTATGGCAGTAGGTTGTCACAAATCAGCACCTGATTGATTTGTCTAGAAATTATTAACTCTGAAACTACTTGATCTTAAGTTTTATTCTTTTATGTCTGTGCACACTTCTATTTTACTGACTGTTTCAAATATTGCATAACACAGGTATTACGTCCAGCTCAAGAACGTTAAACAAAATAGCGTTGTAACGGTTCGGTTTGGTTTACTTTAAAGCAAAACCGCAAACCGAATCACCCCTATGTGATTCCAAAAATTTGGAATCGAACTGAACCGCTCAAACATTGAAACTGAACCTAACCGAATGGTTCGGTTTTGGCAGTTTAAATAATGTATTATAATATAAGATGGACATTAATGTCAAATAAAACAGAGTTGTATTTACAAGAATTCACACCAGTGTGACAATCAATTAAAGTTTGCATGTTTTGAAGTAAATATGTAAAATAACAATGTATAGATAGTTGCACATCACAAAACTGTGTGAGACTCACAGGAGCAAATACCCTAGGTCATCTGCGGGCGAGAATTGGAGAAGCCGAGAACTAAGAAGTGAGTTCGGTCAATTGGTTCATATCATTCTATATACCCGATGGAAATTGAAATCTAAAAGTAAAAAAATAGAATATTGTTTGGCTTACAAATGTATACATGTAATTAAATGTATTTCAAAAAAAATTACATATAATTAAATTTATTACAAAAAAAATTAATATAATGAAATGTTGTTATATAATACGGTTCAGTTTGCCATGCAAAACCATGAACCGAACCATATGGTTTTTATAAAATCAAAACCGTGACCGAACCGCGGCCTACTGAAACCGAACCAAACCGTGTGGTTTGGTTCAGTTGGTTTTTGCTTACAAGCCTAAAACAAAGCGCTCTTGAGAGGCACCTCATGCTTATGTTTATTATATTTCTCTGCTATCTTAGTTTTGTTTGATTTTTTTGTAGGACCTTTTTGGGATTGGCTTTTGGGTGACTTTGCTCCTCATATCCTTATCTCATGCATATTTTTATTTTAAGTTGAAAACTGTTGGAAAAACCCATGTAAAGTGGCTCATTTATTTGTATTTCTTCGTTTCTCCTCGTTAGTCCCACATCTTGTATAAGAATCTCTTCTCTCTTTCTCCCTCATATAAATATGTATTCATACCTTGTATTTGATTACTGAGATAGTATATAAAAGTTTGAGGATATCTCATCCCCTTTTATAACCTTTCTATCAGGTGGCGCCCTCCCACCCGTGCTTCACCTCTACTCATTGTGGTCTCCTTGTCTACCCGCCGAGTTCTGGCCTTCTCGCTGCCTTGCTCCCTACTCGCCGCGACTTATCCTAGTCGTCGCCGCTCTGCTCCCTGCTCGCTGCTCTGCTCCCTGCTCGCCGTGACTTGTCTTAGTCGTCGCGGCTTTTCTGCTCGCCGCGAATTGGTCTCTTAGTCGTTGTGGCTTCTCTTCTCGCCGCTCCGTGCTCGCTGCTTTGCTCGCTGCTCTCCGCGACTAGTCTTAGTTGCTGCGGCTTCTCTTCTCGCCGCGAGTTGGTCTCTTAGTCGTTGCGGCTTCCCTTTTCCTTGCGCGCTCCGCATCTAGGTCGCGGCAGCTTCCCTTGCCGCTGGTGTACTCACCGTGACCGTGCGGCCTACTCGACGGGCTTGTTCTCTGCTTACCCGATGCGACTTATCTCCTCGAAGGCGGCTTCTCCTCTTTACTGCGGCTCCACATATTGGTCGTGGCATACTCCTTGGTCGCTGGTGTGTTATCACCGTGACCGTGCGGCTTCTCGTCGTCTCTAGTCGTGGCGGCTTCTCGTCGTCTCTAGTCGTGGAGGCTTCTCCCAGCTAACCGCTCCGCATTCTGGTTGCGGCGGCTTCGTTGCCTTGCCGCTGGTGTGTTGTTACCAAGACCGTGCGGTCTCCCCTTTGTTTGTTGTTTTCTTCTGTCCGCCGGCTTAGCCTCCTGCTCGCCTTGCCATGGTGTCCTCTCCTGATTCTACCGGACATACGACTTCCTCATCTACAGAAAGCCCGGCCTCCGCCCCTGAACTCCGTGATGAGTTGTGAATTACTACTATTTCGTTAACCGGAAAGAAGAACTTTCTGCAGTGGGTACACTCTGTTCGCCGCATCCTACAGTACAAAGGCTTTCTACATCACTTGACTCAAGCGGCTCCTGCTGCTCCTACTAATGATTGGTTGCACAACGATGGTCGGGTTTTCAGACATGGCTCCTCAACTCCCTTGATTCTGAACCATACCGCATGGCCATGTATCATGAAATGGCCAAGGCAATGTGAGATGAGCTCCAGTTTCTATATTCCGGAAAAGATAGTCTTCAGCACCTCTATGACATCATCACTGATCTTCAGACCCTTGATGTTGGCGGGGCCACCGACCTCACCACCTCTGTTGCTCGGACCAAAAATCTGGTTGAAGCGTGGATCCAACATCAACCTCCTACTCTGGATCTTGCTGCACAACGTGCTTAAAAAAAGTTGTTGGTTTTGTCATGATGATGGCTCGTGTACCACCTCATCTTTAGAGTGTTCGGGCTCAGATCCTCTCCTCTACTGCTACCCCCTCACTATCAGATGTGTGTTCCATGCTGCTCAAGGTCTCACCACCTCCTGATAGTTCTGCTCCTCCGTCACCGGCTCTCCTTCAGCAGACTTATGCACCCCTACTGGCTTCCCCCCTCCTGCTCGCGGAGGGTGTTCCAGATCTCGGGGCCGAGGTCGGGGAGGCCGACCTCGACCAAAGTGTTCCTTCTGCGGGAAGGACGACCACCTTGAGGCCACCTACTATCGCAAGCACAGGCTTCCTCCTCGTCCACAAGCCAATGTTGTTGCTACCGACTCTTCCTCTGCTTGTACTGACCTTGAAGAGGTCCTCCTTCAGCTCCAACAACTCCATGGTCTGCTCAGTCGCCCACCTGCCTTTGTTGCCTCTGCTGCCTCCATCTCCCAAGAAGGTATCGCTTGTCTCTCCAGTAGTTCGCGCTGGATAGTGGACTCAGGTGCCACTCATCATATCACCTCCCTGCGGCCACATCAATACTTGGATTCTCCTCATCCTAAGTGTATCACAGTGGCCAATAAGGACACTGTTCCTGTCTCCAGCTCTGCTGATATCCCTCTCACTTATTCTCTCTCTCTGCACTCAGTTCTTCATGTTCTGGGCTCCCCGTTTAATTTGCTCTCTGTTGGTCTTCTGACTAATGATTTAAACTGCTCTGTAACCTTTACCTCTTCTTATTTTCTAATACAGGATCGACAGACGTGCACTATCATTGGTAAAGGGCGACTGCAGAACGGGTTCTACCTCCTTGATGACTCTTCGGCTATCCTCTCTTCCATTTCCTCCGTCGATTGGCATCGGCGTCTTGGGCATGCCCCTTTACAAGTCCTCCAGAAGGCTCTACCAGATGTATCTTTACCTTCTTTTCAGTGTGAATTATGTGTGTTTGGCAAGCAACCTCATTCATCTTTTTCGTCTCATTATACTGGGAGCACTGCTACTTTTATTTTAGTACACTTCGATATTGTACTGGGAGCACTGGTACTTTCTAACCTTTATTGATGATTATTCGTGAATCGTTCCGAGCTTCCCCGTGTCTTTCGGGTTTTTCTACTTGAGACCCGCACGCAATTCTCCACGAACATCAAAACGATTCGCACTAATAATGCTCGTGAATACACTAGTCGCGAATTTGCAAATTTTTGCTCTGACTTTGGGATCATTCACCAAACTTCATGTGTCTATACCCCCCCCCCCCCCGAAAAATGGGGTCGCTGAACGTAAGAATCAACATCTTCTCGATGTGGCCCGCTCCATCATGCTTCAAATGCACGTTCCCGAAGCTTATTAGAACTTTGCCCTTTCGGCGGCTTGGTATCTGATTAACCGTCTTCCTTCCCCCATACTCCACAATGTCACTCTGTTTATCCTCATGTTCTCGTCTACTCCGGCATTCTCTCTCACACCCAGCATCTTTGGAGTGCACATGCTACGTTCACACTCTTGGTCCGTCCTTGGACAAATTGGATCCCCCGACAGCCAAACACATCTTTGTTGGCTACTCCCGGACTCAGAAAGGCTACGGCTGCTACTCTCCGGCTACCCGCAAGATGACAGTCTCTGCTAATGTTACCTTTCGGGAGGATCTTCCTTTCTTCTCTGCTCCAGATCCTACTCCTCTACCACCAACCGTCATACGTCCTGTCATTCCCGTTACCACTCCACCACCAAGCATTCTTGCCCAGGCTCCCCCTATTTCCAGGCCACAAGTTATACGTGTCTACACTCGTCGTCATCCTGCCTCCGGTTCCCCACTACAGTCGGCTTCAACCTCTAATGCTCCGCATCCTGTTTATCCGGCACTAGAATCTACAGTTCATCCCATGACGAATTATGTATCCGTACAACGCCTATCTCCACAACTTCAAACTTTTGTCACTTCATTATCCTCGATTTCTGTACCTAATTATGTGCAGGAGGCTCTCCAACATCCTGGATGGCTGGCGGCCATGGAAGAAGAAATGACAGCTCTCTGGGCTAAACAGACCTGGAACTTGGTACCTCTACCTACTGGTCAGACACCTGTTGGGTGTAAATGGGTCTTTGTCATCAAACATGCTCCTGATGGGACGAGTGACCATGTGAGGACCCGCCTAGTGGCTCGTGGCTTCACCCAACAACAAGGTCTCGATTATGAGGAAGCATTCTCCCTAGTGGCAAAGCTTAACACTGTTCGTGTTCTCCTCTCCGTGGTTGTGCATCACCAATGGACCCTACACCAACTGGACATCAAAAATGCATTTCTCAACGACGATCTCCAGGAAACGGTTTACATGCTGTTACCTCCCGGGTTTGAGACCACGGGAGAGTCCTGAGTTTGTCATTTTAAGAAGTCCATCTATGGTCTCAAACAATCTCCTCGGGCATGGTTTGACAAGTTTAGTAAGGTTGTCCGGCAAGTCGGCTTTACTCGAAGTTCAGCTGACTTCTCTCTGTTCACACGTCATCAGGCGACAGGAACTATTCTTCTGTTGATTTATGTTGATGACATCTTAATCACTGGAGACAATTCAAAGGGCATCCAAACGATCAAACAGCACCTCAGCTCCTTTCAAACTAAAGATCTGGGGCATCTTCGATACTTCCTCGGTCTTGAGATCGCAAGGCGACCGGATGGTCTTGTCATCTCCCAAAGGAAGTACTGTCTGGATCTCCTTCAAGATGCTGACTACTCTGGATGCAATCCTACCACTACTCCATGGATGCAAATCATAAGTTGTGTGCACATTCTTCTGATGCAGATCTTCCTCTTCAAAATCCGGAATACTATCGACGACTGGTTGGGAAATTCATCTATCTAACGGTCACAAGACCGGATATATCCTTCAACGTTGGGGTGGTTAGCAGGTTTATGCATGCCCCGCGAACATCTCACCTTCAAGCTATTGAGCGCATCCTTAGATACCTTAAAACATCTCCGGGTCAAGGATTGGTATACAAAACCTCATCCTCTGCTCCAACATTAGTTGCGTATTCTGATGCAGACTATGTCGGTTCCTTGGATGATCGTCGGTCAACCAGTGGCTTTTGTACCTATTTTGGAGGTCATCTCGTTACCTGGCGAAGTAAGAAACAAGCAGTGGTTGCTCGATCCTCAACTGAAGCAGAATACCGATCGATGACATCTGTTGTCTCTGAGCTTACCTGACTTGAAAGTCGCCTTGCCGATCTAGGGGTAAAACTTCCCTCACCTGCCATCTTGTTATGCGACAGCCAAGCGGCTATACGCATTGCAAAGAATCCAGTTTTTCATGAAAGAACGAAACATATTGAAGTGGACTGTCACTTTATCCGGGAGAAAGTCCAAATGAAGAAGATAGAATTGAAGCATGTTCCGGGTACTGAACAAGTTACTGATATCCTTACAAAGGCTCTACCAAGTACCATATTTTATCAGTGTCTGTCCTAGCTGGGTGCATACAACTTGTACGCTCCAGCTTGCGGGGGAGTGTTGGAAAAGCCCAAGTAAAGTGGCTCATTTATTTGTATTTCTTCTTCTCTCCTCTTTAGTCTCACATCTTGTATAAGACTCTCTTCTCTCTTTCTCCCTCCTATAAATATGTATTCATACCTTGTATTTGATTTTTGAGATAGTATATACAAGTTTGAGAATTTCTCTACAAAAACTATTGCACATTTTAATTGTAGGGGTATTTGGGTCGGTTGCGCATGTAGTTTAAATTTGTGTATTACCGTCTCCCCTATCTTGTTATAGTTGTTTTGTTCTCTAGTTCGCATTTTCACCTCCTTAGATGATATTTCCGCATTTCATGTGTATTCTTATCTAAGCTTTCTAAGTTTTGTTTCCAAACTTCACTTTTATGAATACTACTATTAGGTTGAATGTATTAAGATAAGTCTTAGCTACATCCCTTTTTCTCATTCGTATCAAAATATCTTTGTGATAATCCATCGCGCGAAAATGAATGTTGTAGTTGCATGCATAGTATATGAAACTTTCATAGGTACTAATTCTTCGCTCACTTAAAATCGGGTACTCTACGGTGTTACCTTAGGTTTGCCTCTTCTACATTTTCAAAGCTTTGAATACCTAAAATCATATCGGAATAGAATCTAGACCTTCTATTGGATCGTTTGAGCCTTGCATCATTCCTATTGCCATTCACTGTTGCTTACACACTTCGTGCCTACACCATTCCTTTTGTTTAGCACCACCACTTAATTTCACCATGGCCAAATTGCCATCACCTCACCTTGGTTTTGAGCTTATATATATCCTTGTGTTGTGATGATGAGTTGCACGTTGTTGTGATTTGTGTGGATAATTCAATGTTTTGGGGTGCAAATAAAATTTTGATGTTATATCCCAAATTTGGTGTAGTTGAGAATGTTAGTTAAGGAAAAAGCAAAGAAAAAAAAATCTTTGGGCGAGGATAAAATTCAAAACCCTTTTCATTAAAAAAAATATAGATCATGAAAGTAAGATGAAAAGTATTATGGAGGGCCGCGGTGGAAGAAGTGTTAAAGGGAGAGTGAGACTGAGCAGACAATGTTGGAAGGTGGCGATCAGCAGAACATATGCTGGATCGGGGTCGTGGAAGCGAGAGGGGCAGTGAAACGCAAGCTGGATCAAAGGTCATAGGCTAGCGTATCGATCGGCGTCGATTTGAAGCGGGGGCCGCATAATCGAGAGGGGAGGCTAGTCCTGCGCTGGATCGCGGGTTGCGGGCTCGTTGAAACGTGAAAGACAAGGGCGACAAGACGTGCACTAGATCGCAGGCTGGACGTGGCTGGATGAACGGTGGGGATGGATCGGGAGTCTCCCGAGAACAGAGGAGATCTACGTAGGGTTCCAATGAAAACCATAGGTAGCGGCAGGTCGGCGCAATTGATAGTTATGCGACAATCATCGACAAACAACTAAATTAATACCATATATAACTTAATGAGAGATACTCGATACCAGCTCTTGAGAGCAGGATCCCTCTAAGATCCAACTCCCATATGAGAGCCCAAACTTAGACGATGACCAAAATGATAGAATTAACTTTACCCTCACTACCTTAAATAGGAAAAAGTGGGCATACATAAAATAACAAGAATGTCACTAAGACTACATAAACTATTAGGAGGATGTGTGGCAGACCCGGGGAGTCGTTATGGGCATCGCGCCCCATTATCATGTTATCTTAAATCGAGTCAGTCGGACATTATTATGTTGTCTTTCATTAGACTTAATTATTAAGTGTCATTTAGGTATGTTCAAATGTTGGGGACTTAATTATGTTTATTGCCCTTGTAACTCTTATTTAAAGGCCCCTTGGGCTAGTGGAATGGTAATCCAAGTAATCGATTTCTCATGCTTTTTGTTATGAGATATTGGTATCTCTCTCTCTGAGCACACCCCTCCTAGGTAGCTACGGTTCCAGCTCCACAGTATCCTCGACCTCCATAATCCCCTCCTTCGGCCATCTTCTGATGACTCTACTGACGTTGTGGGCTAGGCCCATCATAACTTGATATCAAAGCTATCTTCTAATCATTCCGCTGCCACCAAAAGTATCGTCCCTTTCAGCTCTGGTTGTCACGGTACGTTCACCACTGGAAGCAATAAGGTTAGGGATGTGAAGCCTCTCCTGAAAAAGCAATCAAAGCCCCTCACCATCTACAGAATAAGTTGACTGCGCCTTCTTCTTCCCGCATACTGGTTCTGAAGCAGGCCCAGAGTGAGATCTACACCTCTTGCGGACACAGGAGACAGCGTTGAACGCTCTAATGGCTTTGTCTCCATCTGCAGCAGCGCCCATCATCTTCCTCGACAAGATCATTAGCGTCATCTCCCTCATCACGAGCACTTGCGATCTCCCGCACCAATTCGTTGCCATGTGCATTGTCGAATCTCACAACGCCCTCGCCGACATCCTTTATCGAGTCGCCTGACCTTTCTTCCTCGAGCCTCAAGCCGTCTGTTCCCATTAAACTCGGGAATTTCTGATTAGGAGGCATGTGCACGCCATGACATCTGCTGATTATATGTTGCAGTGGAGTTTTTCAAGCACTTAATAATTAATCTATTATGATTAATTAATTCAAAGGACAATCAGATTTAATTGTTTTATTTAGCGTCAATATAAGGAAGCGTCGCAGTACACACGGCACACCATGTTCGTGCACGTCCGTTCCGCTCGCTCCGCCATAATCAAGTTAACTCGTAACTCGCTCCATTTCTTGCTCCTCACACAACATAGGAGACTCATTGGATCGGCTGAGCTAATTTTTTGACCATGAGACAAGCCTTAATGGCACATCAAATTGTCATTGAGGCACGCCGTTAGGAGATCATTGCTGCCCTCTCAAAGAGCCTCGATGATCTCACATCCATTATACCAATCTTCACCACTTCCGCACATGAGCAAGTATGCAGCTATCAGGCACCTCCACCACTGCTTCTTTGACCCGATACCCTGACCATGGTACCACTTGAATTCAACATCATTCCCTATTACACAAAATTAACATTCCCAACTTATGATGGGAAGAAAGATCTCTTAGGATGACTCGCCAAAATGAACATTTTTTTAGTCATCAGCATACACCGGTGACAAAATGGATAAATTTAGCCTCCTTCCACATGCTTGATATCGCCCAACTATGGTTCACATGTTTGCAGACCGACAATCCTGGGATGATCTGCTGCTACTTTAAGAGACCCTGCAACTTGCGCTTTGGTCGCCTGATTCCCAGCAACCCCCTTAGTGCATTTACGACATTACAACAAACAAGGTTGATTGATGGATATCTGGAACAGTTTCAGATTCTTTTGACACATGTCATGGTACCTCGAGAGATGCAGGTCGCCATCTTTATGATTGGGCTTCGCGATCGACCGCGCGTGGACGTCGAATTTAAGGCTTATCGGGACTTGGTGACTACTATGAGTTTAGCCAGAATGTACGAACATAGACTTCAAGTAGATAAGGATGCCTACATAACCATACGCACAGGGACTCAGGATGGACAAACAGAGGGTACCCAAACCCCCCATAGATCCGTCGACGGTCTCGTGCAAAAATGTATGATCGATGCACACAAGAGTTATGCAATAACTGCGATGAGCAGTATACTCACGACCATCGATGCAAGAAGCTTTTCTATCTGCTCGTGGAGGACTCTAATGATGAGAGAATTGAGTGAAGTTGGCACTGTCTTCGATCTCCCTTGAGCTTGAGGACAAGTTCATTTTATATGGTGGGAGATGTGTTATGGGTTGCGCACCCCATTATTATCTTATCTTTAATCAAATCAGGCGGGCTTTATTATGTTCCTTCATTAGGTTTTATTATTAAGTGTCGTTTAAGAGCAAGTTTTGGAGACTTATTTACATTTCTATCTTTTGTATTTCTTATTTAAAGGCCTCTTGGGAGTTGGGCTAGTGGAATGACATACAAGAAGTAATTTATTTTCATTGTCTTTGTTATGAGATATTGGTAGATATCTCTCTCCGAGCACATTCCGCCTAGGCAGTTGTGATTTCGGCTCCAGAGTATCCTCCATCTCCATCATCCCCGCCTACGGCCATCCTCTGGTGACTCTGCCGACATTACGAGTTAGGCCCATAACAGTCATCTTCATATCATGTAAGTGGAAGAGCCCATGATTTATATTGAGTGAACAATGTTATATAAATTTTCTGATGTGGCACAATATTCTCAGCATGCCCAGACGTGGCCTCTAATACGTGAACTTTCGTGTAGAAGTGCAGGATTGGGCATAATTTATTGTGCTACCATGTTAGAACTTAGAAATAAACTCAGAACCAACTGAATGGGCTGGATACTAGAATTCTAACAAAAGTTAACAGAAGAAACCTCACTTTCAAAAAAGGACATCATCTACACAAACAGTTGACCAAGAAGATGTCTCTTGCAAAAGGAAGCAGTCTAATATGTCTGGTATAAATTGCTTTCACTGCATTTCAATATTTGCAACATATTGCATAAACATGATGTTTAAATATTTACAGGACATCCATAACAAACAAGGAAAGGCGCAGTGAAAAAAAAAACCTCTTTTTTTCATATTGTATAACAGAAAAATGCCGTTTGAAAATCAAACAGCATTTTCGTCAGATAAATGGCAAGTACCTGAGGCCTTCCAGTGAACTAGAAGGTTGCAAAGCAGAGTAGAGTGACTTCAAAATGTCAGGTTGACCATTCAATGAATTGTACTGATGTATACAACCTGTGGAACCCAGTAATTACAATACAACAAATAAACAACATATAAACCACATGAAACAAAATCATTGTTTCTTATAAAATCAATATTTGAGCTTTGGCTATAGCCCCGTTCATGAGATTTTAGATGACTAGGCTTCTTCCTGAAATTTTAAATGATCATTCCAGTAACATAGATTATTGTGTGAAATATAGATATCATATAAAAATGGGAGATAAGATTTTCAAGCTTTAGTTTTCGAACTGATGGATAAAATTTTTATAATAATTAAAATAAGGAGTCATCTCCCATATATAGTAGCTATGAAGCACAAATACTTCCATGAGGGTCACATACCCGTACCGGATACGTATCCGGTACCGGTACGTATCTGATACCGACGAATACACCTGTTACTCAAATCGGTAGATGCATTTGGACTTGCCAGATCGTTCTGCATATTGTGATAGAGTATGTTTTTTAAGTAAACAAAAGACTTTTGTGTGACTTTTAGAAAAGAAAATTTTATGAACCATAAATGCAATTAGCAATGTTTGTTTATAACAATATGCGCTTCAGATTTAAGTATCTTTTTTTCCGTTAAAACTATAAAGAATTTGATTTAAATTTTATTATTTTGTTTTTTTTTACTATATACATGTGTTGTTAGTTCTTCATACTCATGTTGTTTAGTATGTATAAGGTATACAAATTGATGATTTATGCAATTATGCTTGATCTAATATTGTTTTGAGGACTTTTAATTACATTTGTGAGATATATATACATATTTATTATATTTAATACAATGTATCCCGCCGTACCCGTAGCTTTGTTTTAAAAATTTTGTCGTACCGTCGTACCAGATACGCATCGTACCCGTACCGATACTTCCTAGTATAGTAGAGATACATACAAGGGTAGAAAGGTAAAAATTGAAAAAGGCGTAATATTCTAACACTCCCTCTCAAGTTGGGTTGGTGAAGTTGTTCAACCCAACTTGCGTTAATTTTCACAAAAGTATTTTTCACTCAGACCCTTGGTGAGAGCATCATCATGTTGTCCTTTGGAGGGAACAAACAAAGTACAATTAATTCTTTTCTCAAAGTTTACTTTAGTGAAATGGCAACTACAATATGTTTAATTTGATCTTGTTAAATAAAATTATGAGCGATGTTAATAGCAATCTTATTGTCACAGAATAGGAGAGGTCCCTCCTCATTTTGGCCTAGGCAATCATCAATGAGCAGAGTCATAGCCCTTCACAAACCCTGTGGGTCATAGCCCAAAATTCAACTTCAGCACTAGTTTGAGCAACAACTTGTTCGTTCTTACTCCTCCACGTGACCAGAATCCCACCAATCATTATATAATACCCTGAGGTAGAACGTCCATCATCAACTAATCCAGCCTAAACTGCATGGGAATACACTTCGATATTTAACTCTGAGTTTGGGTTGTATAGTATGCCCCTTCCCGATGAACTTTTTACGTATTTCAGGATCCTATGAGCAACAACGAGATGCCTAGTCCTCGGTGAGTGCATGAACTGGCTAACAATTCCAAAAGCATATGTAATGCAAGGTCGTGTATAAGATAGATTAAACGGCCCACCAATCTCTAATATTTAATAATACCTTGGATAGCTTCTATGTCGTACATTCCTAATTTGTGGTTTGCTTTGATAGGTGGATCAGCGGGTCTACACACACTCATTTCACTTTGTTTGGGAAGGTTAAACACATACTTCCATTGGAAAATAAAAATCACATGTTTTGATCTTGTCACTTCGATGCAAAAGAAATATCTGTGACCTCAAAGTCCTCAACAAGTTGTTGCTTCAAGATTCATCTTTCTTCACCATCAGCAATCACTATGTCATAAATATACACGATGAGAATAGTCACTTTACCTTATGTTTTACAAACAATGTATGATCAATGTATCTCTCTTTGTAACCAATAGATAACAAAGCTCTGTAAAACCAACCAAACTAGGTACGTGGAGATTGTTTTAGCATATAGAGAACTTTTTTTAAAGTGGATACCTTGCCCACTCGCATTTCTTGGAACAAATCTCCTCCCCTGTGATCTGTCACTACCGCGACTACCTAGTGAAGCCGGACCATCCCTCTGTTGTGGGAAACCATAAAGTTTGAAGTAAGTTGCACTAGTGTGTCAGGGCTTTCCAGAATAATCACAGACTAAGTGATCTATGTCGGGTGGCTTGGAACGGAAGTCTCATGGAGTGCAAAAACCAAATCAAGGTGAATAGTATTAAAAGCAGAGCAGGCATGTTGTCGTTCAAATTGTTGTTGGACGATTTTGAATGCTTCGGACAGGGCGGGCAGCTGAGGAAGACTAAGAATATGAATAATAATCTGCTCGAAGCCTCTATGAAATCCACGTAAAAACTCAAACATTTTATTGTGTTCCTCATGAGTTCTAACAAGTAATGCATCTGAGTTGCATGCCATGGTCGGAGGAAAAAATGATCATACTCCTTATACAGTTGTGTAAACTTTGGGTAGTCTGGCAGATGGTGATCGGTTTCCCTGTCGAAACAAAACAATTATACGACGAAGTTGGGAAATCTGTGTTGCATTAATTTTTTGTGAGTAGGACTTTGCATGCTTCCAAATGTCTGTTGTTGTATCAAGTAAGAGAGTACAATTATAGTCTCTTGCATTGAATTAGTCAGCTATTACATAACTAAGGAGTTCTCCAAATCCTATAAAGCGTATGTACGGTACGATACGTATCCAGTACGGTGGTATGAAAAAATAAAAAATAAGGATGCGGGTACATTTGGGGTATGGCGTAATTACAAATGATATATGCATGTACATAAACAACTTATTAAAAATACAAAAAATAGAAAAATTCGTATTAAACAAGTAGAAACACAACTAATTTAAAACATCTAATAAAGAAATAAAATAGTTAAATTTAAATTAGATTCCTCGTAGTTTTAATGATAAAAAGAACTTAAATCTTGTGAGAATTTGAAATATAAATAATTATTATTCCAAAAAAATCAAAATTGTTACATGAGAGCTCCCCTCTTTATATAGAGTAGAGGAGGAAAAGAATGTATACTTAGATACGTGGGACTAAATACAAGAAGGAAAAAATACAATGGGCCCCTATGTTGGCTTTTACTCTTAGGCTTTAACAAACCCCTCAAGATGGAGCATATATACCGATCATTCCCACCTTGGCACAAATATCCAAAAAATAGGAAGAAACGGGTTTATTGAAGATGTCAACCAACTCATTATCTGAAAAAACAAACAGAGTACATATTTGCTTTTTGATAACTTCCTCTCTCATGAAACGACAATCAACTTCAACATGTTTTGTTCTTTCATGGAATACTGACATTTTAGATATGTAGATAACAACTTTATTATCACAAAATATTAGTAGAGGATAACTGTAGATTTCTCCCAAATCTTTTATAAGTGTTCTCAACCACTCAACTTATAAGCAATCTGATTCATACTTTTGTATTCAACTTCGGCACCTGACCTGGATACTACTGTTTATTTTTTGTTTTTCCACGTGACTAGATTTCCTCTGACATATGTGCAAAATTCAAAACTGGATTTTCGACTCCTTTATCATTTGTATAGCTTATACCAGAATATGCTTTAATACGTAAGTGATTGTCTCTTTGAAACAACAGTCCTTTTCATGGAGATCTTTTGAAGTATTCTAATATTTTTGAAGCAACTTCCATATGACACTCTCTGGGAGTCTACATGAATTGACTGACCCTCCTTATTGCGTCTCGCAATTTCAATTCCCAAGAAATATCTTAGGGTTCGTTCGGTGCACAGGTATTGACTTTCTAGAATTAGTTTTGGTCAGAAAACCAATATCTGCAGGAATTGACTATGTGCAGAAAACCAATTCTGTTGTTCGGCTGCATAATGGAATTTTGTGAACAGAATTGGAATTGATACCTAAAAGTTGTTCGGTTGCACGATGGAATTAGCTTTCTGAAATTTAAATTTTTAGAATTTATAATTTTTAAATTTAAAACATTTAATCAAGTACTAATAATAATTGAAGTTCATTAGCATTGTAGACGATTTCATCAAAGTACTAATAATAATTGAAGTTCAACACTTCATCATCCCCTTCAATTGTAGCACTATATAATTAGCATAATACTGATTTCAGCACTCTTATTCAGCGTTATATAATTCGGCATAATACTGATTTCAAGAGTTGGTGCTTTTCCTATCCTACTACACTCCAGACTGGGTTGTTCAAAAAAATATTCTAGTTCAACATTATGCATACATAAAGGAGCCTATCCAGATCTAACATTATGCAGGAGCGTTCAATATTCCAGATCTAACATTATGCATACAATAAACCACCGATCTAACATTATGCATACAATAAACCACCGATCTAACATTATGCATACAATAAACCACCGATCTAACATTAGGCATAAAATATAGATCAAACAGGAAGAAGAAGAATAGGAAGAAGAAGAAGAAGAAAAGAGGGGATGTAGGAGGATCATGAAGAAGAAGAAGAAAGGAAACAGAAAGAAGTTTCACAGCTGGCGAAGTCAGTCAAAGGAAGCTTCATTCGCGATATCTGTTGCAAGAGAGGAAATCAGCAGAATGGGGAAGATCGCGAAAAGCCTAATCTAAGAAAAAATGGAGAGTAAGAAGAAGAAGAGGAAGATGAATAGGAAGAAGAAGAACAGGAAGATGAATAGAAGAAGAAGAAGAAGAAGAGAAGAGACGAGAAGAGATGGAGGAAAAAGAGCTACTAGATCTGATAAAAGGGGCGAGAGATCCAAGAAAAAAATTAAGCAGGGAGAGGGAGAGGAAGAAGAAGAAGAGGAGGTGGAGGAGGAAGATAATACCAGGAAGAGGAAGAGGAGGATCAGGCGGGGGAGGAGTCGGCGGGCGCTTTCTGGTCGCGATAATCGGGAGGAAGAAAACCGCACAAAACCTATCTCGGGATATAAGAATTCAGCTTTCACGTTTTACACTTGTTAAAATAGCCCATGTAAAGGGCCCATTATTGGGCCCATTTATTGTTTTTATCTTCTCTCCTCCTTTAGTCCCACATCTTGTATAGGATTTTCTCCTCTCTTCTTCTCCCTATATATTAGTATTCTCTCCTTGTATTTAGATACTGAAGTAATACATACAAGCTTTTGAGCTCTTCCAACATGGTATCAGAGCCAGGTTCCGATCCTGTGCGGTCTCATCCTTTTTAACCGCCCAGGCCGCCCAGGCCGCCCAGCCCGCCTCGCTGCGAGCTCCTCACCGCTTCTCCTGCGGATTGTGCGCCTATCCGCTGCGGGCGCCTATCCGCTGCGGGCTCCTTTCCACGGGCTTCTACCCGCAGGTTCTGTGGTTTGATCGTTGCCTTCCTCTTCTCCTCTCCCTCTCCGTGGTTCCACCCCCTTCAGGCTTTTTATAGCCACCTCTCTCTCTAGTTCGTGGGACCCACCTCTTCTCTATCCGCTGCGGTTTCTGGTCTATCCGCTGCGATCTCCTCTCTTTCGCTGCGAGCTCCTCTCTATCCGCTTCTCTCAGCTCCCGTCTTCTCGCTTGCGACCTCGCGGTTTCCTTTCGCGAGCTGACCGCTGCTGGCTTCACCTTGACCGGGGCGGTATCTCTTCTGTTTCTGCCCTCTGATCGCGAACTGACTACTCGCTGGTGTCCGGCTTGACCGTGCGGACTGCTGCCTATCCGCATTCTGATCGTGGTCCTCCTCAGTCCTTCTCACGGCAGCCTCCGTTTCTTCTCGCGGGCGGTTTGTCCTTTTCTCGCCGTTGACTCTTCCCTTGCGGGCTGCTCCTTTCCGCTGCGGTATGTTCCGTCTTGTCGCTTGAGTGGGAACTCGCAACCTCCTCTCCCGGCTTCTCCTTCCCGCCTCTTCTCTATCCGCGGCCTTGTCTACCTGACCGTGCGGACTTCCCTTTCCGCATTTTGGTCGTGATCTGCTAGATCGCTGGTGTAACCGCGCGGCCTGATTCTCTTCTCGCAGCGGCCTGCTTCTTCTCGCGCTGCGACCTGCCTCTTGCTGTCGCCTCTTCTCGCCGCGACCTCTTTTTTTCCTCGCTGCGGCCTCCTGCCCTTCTCGCCGCGTCCTCGCCCGTCTGTCCGCATGGGCTCTTCCGGTAACTCCTCTGGCTCGACGGCCAGCCCGCCTGCTGACCGCCCGGCTTGTCTGACTGACCGCCCGGCTACCACTCCAGAAGTCCGTGATGAGCTGCGCATCACTACCATATCTCTATCTGGAAAGAAGAACTTCGTCCCTTGGGTGCATTCCGTTAGACGGGTTCTTCAGGCCAAGGGCCTTCTTCCTCACCTTACTCAGGCTCCTCCTACTCCTCCTACCGATGACTGGCTCCGCAATGATGGCCGAGTTCAGACCTGGATCTTGAACTCTTTAGACGGTGAGCCGTATCAAATGGCGATGTATCATGAGACTGCCAAAGATATGTGGACTGAGCTACACTCCTTATATTCTGGACGGGACAGCCTCCAGCATCTCTACGACATCCTCACTGACCTTTTCTCTCTTGACACTGGAGGGGCTTCGGATATGACATCCTTTGTTGCTCGTGCGAAGACTCTTGCCGAAGCATGGATCCAGCATCAGCCGTTCACCAATGATGCTGCTGCTCAGCGTGCTCAGAAGGAAGCTGCTTGTACTGCCATCCTTATGGCCCGTCTTCCTCCTCACCTTCAGAGTGTTCGTGCTCAGGTCCTAGCTTCCTCTATCACACCATCATTCTCTGATGTGTGTGCTATGCTTCTCCGTGTTCCTCCTCCTCCAAATACTACGGCCCCTCCGGCCCTTCTTCAACAGGCTCCTCCACTTCTACCTTCCCCCCCTCCTTCTACTCGGGGGGGGGGGGGGGGGGGGTCGTTCTGGTTCTCGCGGTCGTGGTTGCGGTGGCCGGGGTCGGCCGAAGTGTTCCTTCTGCGGGAAAGATGGTCATCTCGAGGCCACTTGCTATAAGAAAGTTGGTTATCCTCCGCGCCCGACGGCCTCTGTTGTTACTGATGCTGGTCCTCCTGATCTTGAAAGTGTCCGCCTTCAGCTCCAGCACCTCCAGGGATTGCTCAACCCACCATCTGCCTCCATTGCATCCGTCTCTAACACAGGTACCGCTTGTCTCTCCACTGGCTTGGGTTGGATTGTGGACTCTGGCGCTACTCATCACATTACTCCACATCAACCTGCCCAGTACCTGCATTCTTCGTATCCACAGTCCATTACTGTGGCTAATGGGGCCACTGTCCCCGTCTCCGGCTCAGCAGATCTTCCTCTCACCTCCTCCATCTCCCTCCGCTCGGCTCTTCACGTTCCGAGTTCCCTGTTCAATTTACTTTCTGTTGGACGTCTTACTAATGATCTGGACTGTACTGTTATATTCACTTCCTCGTCTTTTGTTATACAGGATCGGCGGACGCAGACTACCATTGGTAAAGGCCGGCTGCAGAATGGGCTCTACCTTCTCGACGATTCTCCCACCATCCTCTCATCCGTATCTTCCACTGATTGGCATCGTCGACTTGGGCATGCTCCTCTACCAATCCTCCAGCGGGCTCTCCCATTTGTTTCTTTTACCCCCTTCCAGTGTGACTCATGTATCCTCGGAAAGCAAACTCGTTCATCATTTTCTTCCCATTGTACTCGGAGCGCTGCTCCTTTTGATTTAGTGCATTCAGATATTTGAGGACCATTTAAAATTACTAGTATTTCTGGTTTCCGATATTTTATAACATTTATTGATGATCACTCTCGCACTACCTGGCTATACTTACTTCGTGACCGCTCCGAGCTTCCCCGTGTCTTTCGGGCATTTGTCCTCGAAACTCGTACACAATTCCACAAGACCATAAAAGCTCTACGAACTGACAATGCCCGTGAGTACACTAGTCACGAATTCACTGCTTTATGTTCTGAGTTTGGCATTCTTCATCAAACTTCCTGCGCCTACACACCACAACAAAACGGTGTTGCCGAACGCAAGAATCGCCACTTACTCGATGTTGCCCGTTCCCTCATGCTTCAAATGCATGTCCCTAAACCATATTGGAATTTTGCGGTCTCGACCGCCTGCTTTCTCATGAACCGTCTCCCTTCCTCTATTCTCAACTATGCTACTCCGTTTAGCATACTCTTTCCCTCAACCCCGGCATTTCCTCTCCCACCTCGTGTTTTTGGTACCCTATGCTATGTCCACCATTTGGGGCCTTCCTCGGATAAGCTGGATCCTCGCGCGGCCAAGCATATCTTTGTTGGTTATTCACGCACCCAAAAGGGGTATGTCTGTTATTCTCCTACTACCCGCAAGATCTCCGTTTCTGCTGATATCACTTTCCGCGAAGATCAACCATTCTTTCCTGCTCCTTCAACCGACCATCTCCCACCAACACCTTCTCCTTCATCCATCCCACGCCCCGTCATTCCCGCCACTCCTCCTCCGACTATCGTTCCCTCTGAACCGACTGTCGTTCCCTCCAAACCACCAGTTATCCGCGTCTACACTCGTCGCTCTACCACTTCCGTTGCCCCTCTGCCGTCAGTCTCTACTATGGATACTCCGTGTCCAACTGATCAGGTATTGCCTTCCACTGCTCATCCAATGGCAAACTACGTATCTCTCCATCGCCTCTCTCCCTATTTACACACTTTGGTTACTTCTCTCTCTTCGGTTGCTATTCCTAATTCTGTGCAGGAGGCGCTTCAACATCCAGGATGGCGAGCGGCCATGGAGGAAGAAATGTCTGCTCTCTGGTCTAACCAGACTTGGTCGGTTGTTCCCCTTCCCCCAGGCCAGAAACCAGTTGGGTGCAAGTGGGTGTTTGTCATCAAACATGCTGCGGACGGGACAATTGACCGCCTAAAAGCCCGTCTTGTGGCTAGAGGTTTCACTCAACAGGAGCGGCTAGATTATGAAGAAACGTTCTCTCCGGTCGCGAAACTTAATAGTGTTCGCGTCCTTATCTCTGTTGCTGTTCATCGCCGGTGGCCTCTCTTTCAGCTGGATATCAAGAATGCGTTTTTGAACGGGGATCTCCAGGAAACTGTCTACATGCAACAACCACCCGGGTTTGAGACCACGGGGGAGTCTCAGGGCTGCCATCTTAAAAAGGCTCTATATGGTCTCAAACAATCTCCACGGGCATGGTTTGAAAAATTCAGTAAGGTCCTCCGTGAAATTGGCTTCAATCGGAGCTCGGCCGATTTTTCGCTCTTTACTCATCACCGACCAACAGGAACGGTTATTCTGTTAGTATATGTCGACGATATTATCATTACTGGAGATGACTCCCAAGGGATACAGGCCGTCAAAATCCATCTAAACTCAGTTTTTCAGACAAAGGATTTGGGATCTTTTCGTTATTTTTTGGGTCTTGAAATTGCCAGAAGGCGGATGGGCTCACACTCTCTCAACGGAAATACTGTCTTGACCTTCTTCATGATGCGGGTCAATCCGGATGCAAGCCAAGTGATACTCCTATGGATGTGAACCACAAACTGTGTGCCCAGGCTTCTGACTCCGATCACCTCCTCCAGAATCCTGAATACTATCGACGCCTTGTTGGAAAACTGATATATCTCACAGTTACCAGACCTGATATCTCTTTTGCTGTTGGTCTTGTCAGCAGATACATGCACTCTCCTCGAAAATCTCATCTTCAAGCAGTAGAACGAATTCTCAGGTATCTGAAAAACGCTCCTGGCCAGGGACTTGTCTACAGGACCTCCTCTTCTGCTCCAACACTGGTGGCATATTCTGATGCTGATTACGCTGGCTCTCTTGATGACCGGCGATCTACGAGTGGTTTTTGCACTTACCTTGGAGGACATCTTGTTACTTGGCGAAGTAAGAAACAAGCGGTCGTTGCTCGATCTTCAGCTGAGGCAGAGTACCGGGCAATGGCATCTGTTGTATCAGAATTGACATGGCTTGAAAGTCTTCTAACTGATCTGGGTGTAAAATTACCATCACCGGCTCGTCTCCTTTGTGACAGTCAAGCAGCCATACACATCGCAAAAAACCCGGTCTTTCACGAAAGAACGAAGCATATTGAGGTCGATTGCCACTTCATCCGGGAAAAGGTTCAAATGAAGAAGATTGACCTAAGCCATGTCCTAGGATCAGAACAAGTTGCGGATGTCTTCACGAAGGCTCTCTCCAAGACGCTCTTCTATCAATGCTTGTCCAAGCTTGGCGCATACGATTTGTACGCTCCAGCTTGCGGGGGAGTGTTAAAATAGCCCATGTAAAGGGCCCATTATTGGGCTCATTTATTGTTTTTATCTTCTCTCCTCCTTTAGTCTCACATCCTGTATAGGATTTTCTCCTCTCTTCTTCTCCCTATATATTTGTATTCTCTCCTTGTATTTAGATACTGAAGTAATACATACAAGCTTTTGAGCTCTTCCAACAACACTAAACTCAAAATCCGTGGGTTTTGGATTGAAAGCCAAAACCTGCTCAATTCTCGCTCGCCGAACAACGAAACTGACTTTCTGGAATCCAAAGCCAAATACAGAAAGTCAATTCTCATGCGCCGAACGGACCCTTAAAGGACCCGTATCTTTAGTGACAAAATGCTCCCAAAGATATTTCTTTGTTTTCTCTATTCCAGAGAAATCATATCCGGTAAGAAGAATGTCATCAACGTAGACAGCGACAATAATCAAAAAATGGTTGGTTTTTCATATAAAGAGATAGTGTTTAGCATTGCTTCTGGAGAAACCAATGGTAGAGAAAACATAGGTGAATTTGTCAAACCATGTGCGAGGGCTTTATTTGAGACCACAAATGGCCTTCTGAAGCTTACATCGGAGACTCTCCCTGAGAAACATAACCAGAAGATTGCTCCATATAGACTTCTTCATGTAAGTTACCATAGAGGAAGGAATTTTTTACTTCAAGCTGAGACATTTGACAATTTTGGTTGACAGCATCGGAGAAGAAGACCCGGATAATACTAATACGTGCAACTTGAAATAAGGTGTCAAAGAAATCAACAACATATGTCTGGGTGAATCCCTTGCCAACTAGAAGAGTCTTGTATTGATCCACAATGTTGTCTAGGAGAAACTTGATGACAAAGACCCAGCAATAGTCAGCATCACACCTATATGGGGTAAGGAAAAGAATCCAGGTACCCAGTGATTTCAAGGCAGAGATTTCCACATCCATAGCAGTTTTTCAATAAGGTATTCGAAGATATTCCTCATATGTAGAAGGAACGGAAGTGGTAGATAGTGCTCATGCAAACTTGCAATATGTTTGACTGAGATTGGAACACGAAACAACATTAGTTAAAGCATGGTGTGCACTCCGCCTTACTCTTTTTCATGGATCAATGGGAAGATCCCAATCCGAGTCAATTGAGGTGTAGGAACCTTCAGAAGAGGAGAGCACTAGACTGGGAGCTAACGGCAGGGACTTTGGAGTGGTAGGAGAGAGGACGGGTGAGAAGGCAGGACATAGACGATAATGATAAAACTGGAGGTATACGTTAAGGAGTAGGTATCAGTTGGGGGTTATCTCGTGAACGATCATTAATGATAGGGAAAGATGAAACAGATATGGGAAAAGGAGATGTAGTAGAGAGAGGAGGAGAGAACTCGGGAGTAAGGGACCTTCTGTTCTTGAAAAAATAAGGAGTAGACTCAGAAGGTGATGTCAGTAGAGACATATTATCATTTGGAGATAGGGTCAAAACAACGATATCTCTTTTGAGTTAAAGAGTACCCTGCGAAAAAACATTTGACGGCACGAGTGGAGAGTTTATTGCAACAAGATGCAAGAATGCAGATGAAAACGGTACAACTAAACACATGCAGGGAGAGGAGAAAAGATGTATCGGTCGGATATAGAAGAGAAAGGAGTTTTACCCTTCGGAGGGTAAACGGTTAATTAGAAAACAAAAAATGAGAATCACATGATCCCAATAGAAGC
Source organism: Platanthera zijinensis (assembly GCA_039513925.1). Classification (NCBI taxonomy): domain Eukaryota; kingdom Viridiplantae; phylum Streptophyta; class Magnoliopsida; order Asparagales; family Orchidaceae; genus Platanthera; species Platanthera zijinensis. Next base: position 135,785,459 of record CM077091.1, on the reverse strand, counting down.
GGGGAACATTCATCTAGCATATGAGTATCCAAGTATAATGTAGAGAAAAGCTGAACCTTGTCTATCCTTCTTCATTATCAAATACAATGTATGAATACATATATATAGGAGGGAGAAAGAGAGAAGAGTCCCCTATACAAGGTATGAGACTAATGTATAAAGAGAAATAATAAAAGACTCAATGGGCCACAAACATGGGTCTTTACATGGACATTTCTAACACTCCCCCGCAAGCTGTAGCGTACAAGTCGTAGGCACCCAGCTTGGATAGGAACTGAAAAAATAGGGTACTAGGTATGGCTTTAGTGAGAAGATCAGCAACTTGTTCAGTGCCCGAAACATGCTTCAATTCTAGCTTCTTCATTTGAACTTTTTCCCTAACGAAGTGGCAGTCCACTTCAATGTTTTTTGTTCTTTCGTGAAAGACCGGATTCTTAGCTATGTGTATAGCAGCTTGACTGCCACATAGTAAGGTAGCAGGTGAAGTGAGTTTTACTCCTAGATCATCGAGGAGACTTTCAAGCCACGAAAGCTCAGAGACAATTGACGTCATCGACCGGTATTCAGCTTCAGCTGAAGATCGAGCAACCACAGCTTGTTTCTTACTGCGCCAGGTTACAAGGTGACCTCCAAAGTAGGTACAGAATCCAGTGGTGAACCGCCAATCGTCCAGGGAACCAGCATAATCTGCATTTGAATATGCAACCAATGTGTGAGTAGAAGAAGAGATTTTGTATACCAGCCCTTGACTAGGGGCTGTTTTTAGATATCTCAGGATGCGCTCGACGTCCTGTAGATGAGACATCCGAGGAGTATGCAAAAACCGGCTGACCACCCCAACAGCAAAGGATATGTCCGGTCTCATGACCGTTAGATAAATAAGTTTTCCAACGAGTCGATGATAGTATTCTGTATTTGGAAGAAGAAGATCTGCATCAGAAGCATGTGCGCACAGCTTGTGATTGACATCCATCGGGGTGTTAATCGGCTTGCATCCAGAATAACTAGCATCCGGAAGAAGGTCGAGACAAAATTTTTGTTGAGAGAGGACAAGTCCATCTGGACGTCTTGCGATCTCAAGACCAAGGAATCATCGAAGGTTCCCCTGATCTTTCATTTGAAAAACGAAACTAAGATGTTGTTTGACCGCTTATATTCCCTTTGAATCGTCTCTTGTAATTAGGATGTCATCGACATATACAAAAAGAAGAACCGTTCCTGTAGTTACAATGCCGAGTGAACAGAGAGAAGTCTGTCAAGCTCTCCGAGTAAAGCCAAACCTCCCGAACAGCTTTACTGAACTTATCAAACCATGCCCGATGGGATTGTTGGAGACCATAAATAGACTTCTTAAGGTGACAAACTCAGGGCTCCTCCGTGGTCTCAAACCAGGACGATTGTTGCATGTAGACTGTTTCTTGTAGGTCACCATTTAGAAACGCATTGTTGATATCCAGCTGATGTAAGGGCCAGTGACGATGCACAAAAAACGGAGAAAAGGACATGAATTGTGTTGAGCTTGGCCACTGGAGAGAATATTTCCTCATAATCGAGACCTTGTAGTTGAGTAAAGCCACGAGCCACCAGTCGGGCTTTAAGACGGTCAATTGTACCATTAGGAGCATGCTTGTTGACAAAGACCCATTTACAACCAACAACAGTGTGCAGCAGTGTGGCCTGGAGGAAGGGGAACCAGATCCCTTGTCTGGTTAGCCCAGAGGGCTGTCATTTCTTCGTCCATGGCAGTCCGCCAGCTCTGATGTTGGAGAGCCTCCTGCACAGAGTTAGGGACAGAAATAAAGGATAAAAAAGTAGCAAAGGTGTGAAGCGGCGGAAACAGGCGATGTAATGATACATAGTTCTCCATGGGATGAGCGATGGAGGTCGGTGCTGGATCAGCAGGCTGCAGAGTGTCAGAGGTCGAAGCTGACTACATCGGGGCAGCGGAGCGAGGAGGGCGACGAGTATAGATACGGATAAGGGGGGACTTATGGAGAACAGGAGCCGGGTCAGGGAGGAGCCGTGGTGGAGGAGAGGTAACTAGGATGACAGGTCTTGGGACGGAATGTGGTGGAAGAGGTGGGTTTAGGGAGGAGAAGAACGGTTGATCTTCCCGGAAGGTAATATCAAAAGAAACCGTCACCTTGGGGGTAGTAGGAGAGTAGCAGACATACACTTTCTGAGTACGGGAATAACCGACGAACATGTGTTTGGCTGCCCGAGGATCCAACTTGTCCATGGACGAACCAAGTAGGTGAATGTAGCAAGTACAACCGAAGATGCGAGAGATGAGAGAGAATGACGGAGTAAAGGGGAAGAGGAGACTAAACAAAGTAGCATTTTGAAGGACGGAGAAAGGGAGGCGGTTAATGAGATAGCATGTCATCGACAACGCAAAGTTCCAGTAAGCCTTGGGGACCTGCATTTGAATCATGAGGGAGCGAGCAACGTCGAGAAGAAGTCGATTTTTACGTTCAACGTCATTTTGTTGGGGGGTATAGGCACACGACGTCTGGTGAATAATTCCAAATTCAGAGCATAGATTAGAAAATTCATGGCTAGTGTACTCGCGTGCATTATCCGTCCGAAGAGTTTTTATTGGTTCGGAAAATTATGTGCGAATTTCAAGAACGAAAGCCCGAAACACACGAGGAAGCTCGAAGCGATCACGAAGTAAGTATAGTCATGTCATTCGAGAATATTCATCAATAAAGATTATAAAATAACGATAACTATATACACTAGTAATTTTATATAGGCCCCAAACATCAGAATGTACTAAAATAAAAGGAACAGAGCTCCGAGTACAATGAGGAGGAAAAGAAGAACGGTGTTGTTTGCTCAAAATACATGAATCACACTTAAAAACAGGAAGAGAGATCTCTGGAAGACCCTTCTTGAGGACGGGAAGAGGAGCATGCCCAAGATGTCGATGTCAATCAACGAAGATGATGGATGAGAGGATGGTAGGAGGAACATCAAGAAGGTAGAGCTCATTTTGCAGTGGTCCTTTACCAATGATACACTGCGTTCGTCGATCCTTGCATCAGAAGAGGTGTGAATGTGGCAGAGTAATCCAAATCGACAGTAAGACGACTGACAGAAAGTAAATTAAACAGGGAGCCTGGGACAGGAAGAGTCGAGCGGAGAGAGAGAGGAATTGAGGAGGATATCAGCGGAGCCGGAGACAGGAACGATGCCTCCATTGGCCACTGTGATACACTTAGGATGCGGAGAATACAAATATTGATGTGGCTTCAGCGAGGTGATATGGTGAGTAGCACCTGAATCCACTATCTAGCGTGGACTAGTGGAGAAACAAACGATACCTTCATTAGAGATGGAGGCAGTGGAGGCAACAGAGGCAGGCGGGTTGTTGAGCATGTCGTGAAGTTGCTGGAGCTGAAGGCGGACTTCTTCAAGGTCAGCACAGGTGGCAGAGGGGATGTCGGCCGCAAGAGACACAATCAGACGAGGAGGAAGATCATGTTTGCGGTAGCAGGTCGCCTCAAAGTGTCTGTCCTTACCGCAGAATGAACACTTAGGACGTGGTCAGCCACCACGACCCCTTCCTCGAAAGCCTGAACGCCCTCCACGGGCAGGAGGAGGGAGAGGTAGTAATGACGCAGAAGTTTGGTGAAAGAGGGTCGGCGAGGGGGGTCCAGGAGTATTAGGAGGTGGTGATACTTTGAGCAGCATGGAGCACACATCAGAAAGTGAGGGGATAGCAGCAGACAAGAGGATCTGAGCTCGAACGCTCTGAAGATAAGACGGGACACGAGCCATCATCATGTCAATACAGACGGCTTCCTTCTGAGCACGCTGGGCAGCAAGATCCGTAGTATGGGGCTAATGGCGGATTTAGGCTTCAGCCAATGTCTTAGCCCGAGTAACAAAGGAGGTCAAGTCAGCACCACCACCAGTGTCAAGAGTCTGAAGATCAGTGATGATGTCATATAGGTGATGGAGACTGTCCATGTCAGAGTATAGGGAATGGAGTTCTTCCCACATCGCCATGGCGTCTCGTGATACATGGTCATTCGGTAAGGTTCGTCATCAAGGGATGATTCTCAACATGTCCATCATGACGAAGCCAATCATCGGTGGGTGGAGGAGAATCCTTAATGAGATGTTGCAGAAGTCCCTTGAACTGAAGAACCCGTCGGATAGAATGCACCCATTCAATGAAATTCTTCTTCCCAGTGAGGGAAATGGTGATGATTCTCAACTCATCGCGCAGCTCCGGAGCAAGGAGTAATCGGGCTAGAGGAGGGGGTGTGGGCTGCTCTGAAGAATCAATCGAGGACCCCACTGAGCCACAGCAGCTAGAGAGGCAAGACAGCGGCTAAGCGGCGACTAGACAAGGGGCAAGGTCTCAGTGGCAAAGTAGGATAGCGGCTAAGCGGCGACTAGACAAGGGCAAGGTCGTAGCGGCGATTAGACAAGGGGCAAGGTCGCGGCGGCAAAGAAGGAGAACCGAAAAGACACAAGTCGCACAATGCAATTAGTGAAGTCGGCAAGAGCAAGAGCAGAAGGCACCCAGACCGCGCGTCTAGAGAGGTCGGCAAGGTTGCGCGTCACAAATAGTAGATAGGAGCAGGTGTCGCGAGCAGGAGCAGCGACTAGAGTAGTCGGCAAGACCGGAGGAGAGTGGGGCACGAGGAGACCGTGATGACTAGCAGAGATCGCGGCGGCAAGGCGAGCACGCGGCGAGAAGACGAGGAGAGATCGCGCGGCTAGAGAGGCGAGCACTAGCAAAGTCGAGCAAAGATCATGCGGGGAGACCGCGACTAGTAAAGATCGCAGTGGTTAGCACAGGGAGACCGCGACAACTATCAAAGATCATGGTGGCAAGACGAGCACACGGCGAGAAGACCGGAGGAGAGTGGGGCCCACCTGTCAAAGGAACGAGGGCTATAAGAGAGCCAAGAAGATGTGGAAGTGGAAGCCACGAGAGAGAGAAGCAGAAGCGGGTAGACAAGGAGAAATCGTGGGTGGGGGGGGGGGGGGGGGGGTTCTGCGGTCAGAGCGGCAGGCTAGTTGTCGATGGTCCTGGAGAGAGAAGGAGACCGCAAACCGCAGGCGGTTAGAAAAATTGAAACCGCGGGTTCAAATCTCGCTTTGATACCATGTAGAGAAAAGCTGAACCTTGTCTATGCTTCTCCATTATCAAATACAATGTATGAATATATATAGGAGGGAGAAAGAGAGAAGAGTCCCCTACATAAGGTGTGGGACTAATGTATAAAGAGAAACAATAAAAAATTAAATGAGCCACAAACATGGACTTTTCCAACAAGAGAGTACCTGCGAAGATACATTTGGCGGCGCAAGTGAAGAGTTTATTACAACAAGATGCAAGAGTGCAGACGAAAGCGGTACAACTAAACACATGCAAGGTGAGGAGAAAAGATGTATTGGTCGGATATAGAAGAGAAAGGGGTTTTACACTTCAGAGGGTAAACGGTTAATTAGAAAACAAAACATGAGAATCACATGATCCCAATAGGAGCGAGGAACATTCATCTAGCATATGAGTATCCAAGTAACGTCGAGAAAATGAAAATTTTCCTTTCTATAACCCAATTTTGTTGGGGCTTATGCACACAACTAGTAAGATGAATAATATTGTTGAAGATGTGGAAAGATAAGAACGGTTGGCTCATGTAATCCTTGGCATAATTGGTATAAATAATTTTGAGCGGCAAACCAAACTGAGTGTGAATTTCTTTATAAAATTTTGAGAATACAGAAATTTCTCGACAAGATGACCAAGCTGACCATAATGACAGCAAAGTGGTTGGGGTCCCTCACAACCCCTGGTGCGCCCTCCACTACCATGTTGAGCTAAACGACCAACCACATGAAAAAAATGGTTGGAGGGAGGAGGGGACACGAGCGGAGGCCAAAAAAGAAGGTTAATAACAACAGATATGTGAGCTGCAGTGGCATTCAAGGTGGGAAATATTTCGTGCGAGACCAGATTTGTCGGCGTATCAAGGGCACGAATGTTTGCATGAGACCAAAAATATTTCGTACAAGGCCAGGAGCATTCACGTGAGAAGAGAGGAGCAAAGTGATTTCGCCAAACTCTAATAACACATGAGAATTTGAAATATAAATAATAATTATTTCAAAAAATCTAAGTTTATACATGGAAGCTCCCCTTTTAATATATTGTAGATGAGGGAGAAGAATGCGCACTTAGAGATGTAAGACCAAATACAAGGAGGAAAAAAATACAATGGGTCATATGTGGGCTTTTATTTTTGGGGTTTAACAAATCTGGAAAACATTTAGTTATTATAATAAACAAACATTGATAGTTGCATTTATGAGTTACAATATTTTTCTTTACTAAAAGACAAGGTAAAGTCTTGTGTTTATTTTAAACAATAGACTTCAATCACAATTTGAAGAACAATCTGCCAAGTCCAAACGTATCCTTAAACTATATTAGCAGGTGTATCCGTCAGGTATTGGGTATTTATCGGTAGCCGGTATGGATACGCAAACATTGAGGAAGTATCGGTGCTTCATAATCTGAATCTCATTGACATGGAGAATTCTGTAGTGGCTCTTGAGTAGTAGTGAGGACATCTGAAAAGTGGTTGGCTTTTAAGGGCAAGAGTAATTGATCGGAACCACGAGAGAAAATTAATGCCATCTACAGAGCGTCGCATCCTTTCTCAACAATGGCCCTCCATGGCAAGGATCATCAGGGGGACTTTCTGCCAATCATGGGTGTCATGAATATCAAAGAATTACTCTGCCTTGGCAATCCATCACAAGGGATCGGTGTCATTGAAATGAGAAACTTTGAGGGCGCGTTGGAGTGAGCCAAGGCCAGTGCGGCGAGTGCAGAAAAGGTCGACGGGGAGGCGAGCCAACCGGCGAAAGAGGAGGGGTCCTCCGCGGGTGGCGATGTAGAGGAGCGGTTGTCCAACTAGGCATCACGAACCTCCATGCATTTGAGAATCACTTGACTCAATGCGAGAGAGCTGGCTTGGTCGTCGAGGCGACGCTCGACGGCGTCGAGGCGGTCGTCGGTCATAGAGGGGGTGGTCAGGGGCTTCAGCGGTGGCGCTAGGAGCCGGTGTAGATGTAACAACCTAAAAATTATAATAAAAGTGATGGCATATTTGTAAATTTCAAAGAAAAAGCTAATAAAACAAATCCCTCCTCTTAACCAAGCCGCCCTCCCTGTTTTCCTGTTTCTGCAAACCCGCTCCCGATCCCGCCTCCTGCGCCGACTCCCACTCGCGCGCCTCCCACAACTCTCGATTCCGCCGCACCAGTGCCTCCTCCTGCTCGCCGCCGGCACCTCAGGCTTCTCCTTCCCTTGCTCTAGTCGGCGGCTTCCCCTTCTCCTCAAGCCGGCAACAGTCTCGCCTCCTCCAGCTCCTCCCTCAGGTCGAGGGAAGCAAACTCCCCCCCCCCTTGCTTTGGTTGGCAACTCAACATCAATCCTTCACTTCCTCAAGTCAGTCGCCCTTTTTCCCTCCAGCAGCCCTCTTCTTCGTCGTCTTGGACGGGTTTTTATTTGCGACAGGGATGTTTAAGGTTTTTCCTCCCCTCTCCTCCTTGGGCTCGGATTTGGCTTCATTGGGAAAGATCTCCGCTCTTTTCCCTTTATTCAAATTTTTTTTTGTATCCTTTGCAAATTTTTCGCTCCAAGTTGCATAATTTTTGTGATCCAAATTTGTGTGTCCTTGCAATCGTCTAACCATTGTGTATTCGTGATTTCCGACGCCGCTCAAAACCCTCTCTGATATAGAGTTTCACCTAGCCAGGTGCAATCAAGTATCCAATTTTTTCGTGGTTTCTCCTCTTCCCTTACTTTTGAGGGAAGTAAATTTGTTAAACTCTCTTTGTTTAAATTCCGCGTCGTAGAATACATGTGTTAGCGCAATGAATTTTGTTGTAAACATTGACATAACATGATTGCATCTTTCCCTATGTTATGTGAATTTACATTTGAATACCTACATCGTCAAATTGTTAGATTAGGTCTTGATACGCTTCAAAAGGTATGAGTTAGTGAATGAGAGTGTTGATTGGATTCTCACTTAGATGAATTGTGTCTTATTTGATAGATAATTGAAAAACTAGTAGTTCTTTTTGAGCATGAGCATTAATTGTTATAATAATAAATGTTAAGATTTCTTGCTAGCAAATAAATGAATTGTGTTTTATATAAAATGTTCTGATCATACACATATTTACTTAAAAGATAATCGTGCCTTTGAATGGATTAAGTTAATTGAATACTTGTTATCCTAGAAAATATTGCATGGTAATTGTACCACTCGCTAATTCTTGAACCTGCAACAAATAAAGCTCGCTTTTTAGTTTTGGGTGTCATCAGATTTTTTTGCTTCTTAGTTATGTTTGGTTACAAGACTTTGGTAAATATTGTTTGATTCCCTTCTTTCTATATTTATGAACTCTACTCTTGAATACCCGAATTGATAAATTAGTAACAAGTCTTGATATGCTAGGAATCACTAAATCATGAATCCTTAAAATCATTAAATGTCATGAGCAATCATTGAAAGGTAGTGTTGAAATCATGTGACATCTTGACTCGAGTTTCTGCTAGACTTGTAACGGGAACCAATGAATGGTCATATAAAATACAAATTTTCTGATAAGCCTTGCATCTAAAATAGTACAAGAACCACGTGCATCAAATAGAAACACTTACACTTTACACTGATTATAGCTTATGTTATTACGTGATCGAATCTATGCTACACACTGGAGTAGTCTAATAATTTTAGTTATTTTTGTTTGTCTCACTTACTTTCCTATTTTGCTAGTTTTGCTTCATGTAAATTGGTATATGTATATTTCTGATTCCTCTGCTCGTACTTTATTTTACTTTTCTTCTGTTTATTTCAATGTTCTGAGGTTTTTCCTTCTTGTTTTGGAATTTGTCTTAGCGTCCGTGTCTGCGCCGCCTGCTTCCTGAGCCCAATCTGCGTCAAGCTCCAACTCATTGATTTTTTTCTTTTTGCCGTGTCAGGTTCCATGTTTATGTTTCATTTCATTTATTGCTAGATATTTCTTTTATGTAATAATTATGATCAATCATTTTCTTTGTTATCATGGACAACTACTAGGCTAAATAAAATATGTACTAAAATTTAACATTATTTGCATGTTCATTTCTCTAAATTTATCATTGTATAAAATCTGCATCTGAACTCGTATAATGAGTTTTATTAAAACACGTGTATCTAAATTTTTTATGTCATATTCTAAAGCTTCCGCATAAAAACAATTTTTTCCCTCCAAAGTAGTTATTTTAAAACTAATTATTTGTATATCAGCTTCCGCCTTACAGACATGGATTTTTCTTCCGCCCATGCTTGTGGCATTACGACCTGCCCGAAGCGCGTTCTGACTTTTGTTTAGGCGGGTCGTGACAGTTGGCGTGGTGGCGTGGAGTGGGATCTAACTGACGACTGAGAGAAGGGAAGAATCAATCGTGGTCGGCACTGGGCTGGATCTTGCGAACGAAGGAATCGAGGAGGAATGGAGCGAAGATGTTGAAGGAATCGGGTCGGCGCGGGAAGTAGTGCAGACCGTGGTCGTCGAAGTAATGCAGACCGCAACTGTCAAAGGAGTGCAGACCACAACTATTAAAGGAGGGCAGGCCAATGTTGCTATCGCATATGAAGGAGTACAGACCGATGTTGTCGCAAGAAGAAGCGGGAGAAAGGGAACGAAGTACTAAGACAAACAGCGCGCGATCCGTGGAATGGAACCTGGCGGCACACAATGCACAGGTAGGGAGGCTAGGTCGAACCAATATTACGAGTAGGACAAAAACGAACTCTAAGGGAATGGCCCACTTGGCCAACCCTAGGCTTCACTTGATTTCAAATCCAGGATACAAGATATCCCAAAAAAAAGGAGTCGGGAGTTATATAACCTCACCCGACAAATGTGAAAAGAGATAAAGAGAATACAAAAAGTATTAAAACATAACAACTTGCGATATATAGGTTTTTTTGCCAGCCTACTTCTTTGAGAATAAACGTGTCACGTCGATGATGCTCCTTCCTCTAGGTTGTCCTTTGTATCCTCAACAGAGAGCCTCTAGCATAAAAAGAGTCAGAGTGATTCTAGGAGTCTAGAAGTGTAAAAAAGACTGGGTAAATTCAAAGAGCCTCTGGAGAATAAGAATTTGTGTGGTTTTAGGAGTCTCCATGTGTAAAAATAAAAGACTACAGCTGGTTCTAAGTGTCTCCGACATAAAAGGTTCAGGCCAGGTGATTAGCATGGTCTTGTAAGAGACAAGCGAGGGGGGGATTGTTTGGCGTCAGCGCCCTCTCTCAGAGAATGAGGGCAACGTGCTACTTGTTTAAAGAAAATAATAGCACTCTTCTCATAAGTTCAAGCTTATGGGTTAGTTGGATATGCACTTGATCCTATATCATTCAAACGGATGGTAGTAATTTGGGGTGTGATCTGTTTATTCTGATCATGGTTCCTCTGGGTTAGGCCAATGGGATAAGGTGATACAAGATAAAGGATTGAAGGTAGACTTGGTAGAGATTTCGCTTTCAACATAGTCTTAATAGAAATGAGCTTGAGGGGGCGAAAAACAAACACGAACGAGTTTTCAAATGAAGAAGACAAACCTTAAACCATTTGTACAACTCGTATTCAGCGAGCATAAGAAATGTTCGCCCAAATAAAACCATAATAAAAGCAGGTCTAACCCGGTGCCCGAAGGGCGAGCCCAGTAAGACAAGCGGACTCGCCACCAGCCAAGAGCGGGCTCAACCTATGTTCTAAGGGGTGAGCCTGTGTAGCATAGCCGGACTCGTCGTCGAGTAGGCAAGGCAAGCCCAGGCCAATCCAACCCTCGGGATCGCCCAGGTCTATAAGCGACAATCTTTTGAAGGCATGGTTATCGACAAACCGTTAAGGTCTGGGAATAGTATTCTCGTAAAGGCGGAAGTGGCTATCCGCAGTCCATTTTGGGTATGTGAATGGCATTTTGATTAAGGCGGAGACCGCTACCCGCGGACCAATAAAGACCAATTTACCTTCAATATGACTCTTTAGCACCTCAGAGAAGGCAGACTCAGCCTCTCAGGGCTTGCATTTTTTGATCTTCTTCTCTGTATCATCTGAAGTGTCGAGCTCAGTTCCTGGTTTAGGAAGGGAAGTTAAAAGGAGAACTTTTGAGTGTGTGACGGGACCTCCTCGCTACGGCTCGTGGGACTGTGTGTGGGCATCCCAATCTACCATCATAGAGAGTCAGATCTAGGCATAGAATCTCTGGTCTTAGGTGTCTGACGGTGGGTTAGGTAACACAAGTTACCTCTTTTTGGTCTGAACTCCGTTGAACCAGCATCCAGGTTTCAACATTTTTGGTGCGAGAGCGTGAAACGTAGCTTGTGAGAAAAACCTCACACAAAGACACCATGGTCGGACATGAAGAGCATAGAGATGACCAAGACAACTCGTACCCGTTATGCGATTTTGTCACTCGAATCAATTTTGCGGAGTTCAGAAAGTCAATGAAGGGCACACTATGAGCCCTATTCGCACCTCGCGGCGAGGTGGAGAATCCTTCCTAACTGATCATCATCTCGCCCGGTGAGGCGGGTCAAAGCCGGCTGCCAGGAAAGGAAACCGTTCAGGAGAAGGATCACACTATGCACGAGCGAGTTCTTTTTGCGAGCCCGCTAAGAACCCACTCTTCAGAAAGCGAGTTTGAGCGAGTTCTTCTTGCTTTCCAGGTTGCCCGGCAAGCCCATTCTGCGAGTTGATCGGTATGCCCTGGTGTCTGAGGGGTTTAGAGAGCCAGCTATAAGCTACTACTAAGAAAAAGATGATTCTGTCAAGCATCTACAGTGGTTCGACGATGTCGTCGTGATTCGGCGGATTACGAATGCTTCAAGTGCAGACTGATCGCCATTTTTTTCATGGGAAAAGCTAAGATATTTCTTCCACCAGTTGGCACTGAGTTCAATTTACAGCTTTGAAGACCTGTGAAGGGGTTTCCTGTTGCGCTTTGCCACCTCAAAGAAGAGAAAGAGAGGACCAAAGACTCCATTCCTTGTCAAGAAGGGGCCCCAAGACTCTCTCGGGACTTACATTGATCGCTTCCATGAGTAAGACCGCACCGTCCAAGTGGTGTCGGGGCACACTCTACAGCTCGCCCTCACAATCGGGTTGCAAGAAGGCCTCTTCAAGATGGAGATAGCCCGTGACACGGCGATATCTTTTGATGACCTTATCGATCATGCAAGACAGTACATTGAAAGTGAGGCCACAAACCGTGGTTTTGTGGCTAAGTTAGCGAAGTTGGAAGGCGAAGATGAGAAGGCGGTGGATGACACCAGAAGGGCGGAGTTCAAAAGAAGGGAGGAGCAAAGGAGACAGGAGGGAAGGAGACGCTTTGGAGGTCAGGAGTAGCGAGGACAAGATAGGAGTTTTAAAGGCCCGATCCACAAGCAAGTATGGAGAGATAGACAGGGGGGCCTCACCAGGCGGGGCCAGAAAGAAGATTTTCTCTCGAGCGTCGAGCTCATTTCAACTCACCCGAGAAAAGGCTAGGTCCTTGGAGACAGAACCAGTCTCCTCCCCGGGAGGTGAATATGATCGGTCGAGTTCGAGGTCGGGGGGGGGGGGGGGGGGGGGGAACCCGACAACCCAGGAGAGTAGAGGGTCGAAGAGTGATGCCCTACCGCGATTTCCACCTAGTGGAAGGTCACGTGATAGCGACGTGCCGAAAATTCATAGAGCTGAGAGAAGCTGGAGGAAGAGCCCAGGGAGGGCAGCAAGAGCAGAGAGGGGAAAAGAGGAATGAAGGCGGTGGATTTCAGGCTCCGAGAGGGTGTGAAGACCGAGTAGACCTAGGAGGTCAAGGAATTGGAGTGATCCACGAGGGAGTGGGATTGGAGGCGATCGGGAAGGGGTCTCCATGCAGTGTGTCGTCAAAGCGTGGCATCGACTTCCCAAACTCCACCCCTGATGGGAGAGATCTCCTTCTCGACAGAACAGGTCGGGAACGAAAACCCTTTCCATGGCGCGGTGTTGATCCAGGTGATGGTGAAAACTTCATGATATCCCTCATCTTGGTGGATAATGGGAGCTCCGCTAATGTACTCTTCAAGAAGGCCTTCGACGCCATGTCAATGGAAGAAAAGAGGATCACCTCCTACGACAGGCCTCTCTTCGGCTTCTCTGGGGTAAGGAAGGAGGTTGAAGGAAGGGTGGAACTCCTCGTGACGCTGGGAGGGACGTCAAAAACTACGAGTTCCCTATCGTCGATGTGTCAAGCATCTACAAAGACATCTTTGGGAGGCCCCTCATCAATGCATCCCAATGTGTTCCCTCGTCTTACCAGCAGTGCTTGAATTACAACATAAGAGGGCTACAAATCCGAATTAGGAGTGATCTCAAGGTGGATAGGCAGTGTTATCTCAATGATGTCGACACCATCAACTGGAAAAAGGAGGCTTAGGTGGTGGGCAGGGTGACGGACGAGATGGCGAGGCTGGAGGTCCCCAAAGAGGTGGAGGAGAAAGAGATTCAATCTGAGGGCGAGAGGCCTGGAAAGGTGAAGATTAGTAGGGAGCTGAAAGACAAGGAGAGGATCTTGTCCTGCATCCAGGGGAATGCGGACATCTTCTCCTGGAGTGCCGCGAACATACCTGGCATCGACGTTGACGTAGTTTGCCACCATCTCAATCTCAACCAGGGAGTCCATCTCATCCGACAAAAGAAGAGGGAAATAGACACGACTTTGGTCGAGCCCATCCAAGAGGAGGTGAAGAAGATACGGGAAGCGTGCTTTGTGTCGGAGATCCAGTATCCAAGTTAGCCCTCAAATGTTGTAATGGTGAAAAAGGGCAATGGAAAATGGCGCATGTTTATCGACTTTTCTCTTTTTAACAAAACTTGCCCCCAAGGATTGTTATCTCTTGACTTGAATTGACGCGTTGGTAGTTTCAGTCGTCGATTTCCCTGTTATGAGTTTTTAGATGTTTTCTCAAATTACCATCATATTTGCATGCACCCACCAGACAAGAAAAACATTTCTTTCATCACTAATGATGAGTGTTATTGCTATAAAATGGTTCTTTGGACTTAAGAATGCAGGAGCAATATACCAGAGAATGATGGACAAGGTATTCAAAGAGCAAACAGGGCAGAACCTTGGGGTGTACGTCGACAACCTCATGGTGAAAAGCAAGAGTGTAAAAGAGAATATACGGAACTTGACGGGGACTTTGCCACACTCCGGAAGTTAAAAATGAGGCTAAACCCAACGAATTGTGTCTCCGGGGCGGGAAAAGGGAAGCTCATCGGTCACCTCTTGACCCCAGCAGGGGTGGAGCAAAATACGGATAAGGTCAAAGCAATTATGGAGATGGAATCCCCTAGAAACGTGAAGGAGGTTCAACGATTGATCGGTAAACTGGCAGGGTTGAGTAGATTTCCCTCAAGAGCGAGATAGAAATGCCCACCCTTCTTTAGGACTCTGAGCGACAATAAGAAGTTTGAGTGGACAGCGAAATGTGGGGAGGCTTTTCAAAGCCCAAAGCTTCAACTAATGCAAGCACCCCAGTTGCAAGGGCCTCGAGAGGGTGATGACCTCTTTCTTTATATCGGAGTAGGAGTCGACGCAGTGAGTTCGGTTCTAGTCCACGAGGAGGGAATAAAATAGCTCCCCATCTATTACGTCAGTAGAGCCTTGCGGAAGGCGGAGCTGAGCTGCCCCATTTTGGAGAAGTTAGCGATCACTCTCATCGTCCCAGCTCAGAAGCTTCGGCCTTACTTTCAACTCATAGTCAGCGAGCATAAGGATCGCCCCCAATAAAACCATAATAAAGCGGGTCTAACCCCGGTGTCTGACAGGAGAGCCCGGCAAGATGAGCGAACTAACCACCAGCCGAGAGCGGGCACAATCAGCGTTCTAGGGGGTGAGCCCGGGTAACATAGTCGGACTCGTCGCCAAGTAGGCGAGGCGATCAATCCAATCCAACCCTTGGGCTCGCCCAGGTCAATAAGCGACAATCTTTTGAATGCATGATTATCGGCAGACTGTCAGAGTCTGAGAATAGTATTCTCTTGAAGGCGAAAGCGGTTGTCCGCATTCCATTCGGGTTTGTGAATAACATTTTGGTTAAGGCAGAGGCTGCTACACGCAGACCAATAAAGACCCATTTACCCTCAAGATGTTTTGCCTATACATAGGACTTTTTAGCACCTCGGAGAAGGTAGACCCGGCCTCTCAGTGCTTGAACTTTTTGAGCTTCTTCTTTGTTCTATCTGAGGTGCCGAGCTCAGTTCTTGGTTTAGGGAGGGGAAGTTAAAAAGAGCAACGTTGTAAATAACAGATGTCGACGATATATCAGATTAAATTTTTAAATGTCGGATGTCGGAGACATGTCAGAGATATTTTAAAATATCGAATTTCCATGTCTTATAAATATTTTTTATGTATACTAACTATAATTATACGTTATAAAAATAATAAAAAATAGATATTTATATTACGAAATAAAATCGTATAGTGTCTAAAATATAATATTATTAACAAATACGAAATGATACATTGTAAAATATATTTAATACTATACAACAATTTTATTTTGATAAAAATAAGTTTATTGCAAATAAAAAAAATTTAAAAGTTAAAAATCTTTAATTGATTATAAGTCTTTTAAACTTATAAATTTATATTAAAGACATGCAAACAATCAACTAAAAATGTATTAAATGTTTTCATATTTTTTGTAATATGAAATTAAAAAACTGTGAAACAATGATACAAAATTGGTTGTAAAAATAAAAATGTTAAAAAATCGAAACAATAAGTTTAATCAATTCAAATGTACATAATATAATATATATCGGCGATTTAAACATATGCTACTAGTTTGCTAATATAACATAAAATAAAATAGCGGGAAATATATTTAAAAGTCGTGTCGACCGACATATGAGATAAAAATCGGACATGTCGACCTATATTTTACAAAAGGATATAATCTATTTTTTAGAAAAACATGTCGTTTTGCCATTAAAAATGACATGTCGGGAGGCATGTCGGATATGTCAGAGGACACTTAATACAATGAAAAGGAAAACTTTTGTGTGTGAGGAGGGACCTCCTCGCAGTATCCTGTGAGTCTATGTGTGGGCATTCCAATCTAGCATCGCAGAGGACCAGATCTAGGATTAGAATATCCGATATGAGATGCCTGATGGTGGGTTAAGTAACACAAGCTAGCTCATCTTAGTCCGAACTCCGATGAACCGGTATCCGTATTTCAACACCAATAGCTCCAAGAGAAATAACCATTAGATCAATGAGAGTTTAAGAAGAAATGTGGAGGAGAAATAATTCCCGAAAAAAATGAGGGTGAATTGTTACTTGAACCGTCCAACTGTGCAGGCTAAAAAAAAGCCAAGGCACGACGGTGGAAAACCATGAGTGCTTCCAAAAGGTCAATGAGAAACGAGAAGAAGACCCACAAGTAATGTCAACACGCGGCACTAGAGGTCGGCAAGGTGGAGGCGGATACAAAAGATCGAACGTTGGAGCTAACCATGCGAGCCTAGGTATCGGGAGATGGCTCTGATACCATGTTGGATAAAAACTTTTTAATAATTAAAATAAAGAGCCCTCTCCCATATATAAGAGAGATGCATAAAGGCTAGAAAGTTAAAAAAAACAAAGAGGCATAATATTCTAATAGTAACGTTTCTCATTAAGTCTAGCCTCCAACCCACTCATCATCATCAAAACTAGAGGCAAGCGACTTATAGCCATCACACTATGGTCAGCATTTCACTGAAACGAGAAAACTACGGGCTTCACAATTTAAATAAATTGACAAAAAAAAAATTTGAGTGATCAGTACATTGCCATCAAACAGATAAAATACCTTCAAAAGGAAACCATATACCAACTAAAGAATAATACAACAGAAAACCAACAAAATAAATTGAAGCCAATCCAGATGAAATTCACATATAATAGAACAAGAAATTTAACACGTGAAACTACAGCAACAACAATGCTATAAGAAGTTATATTTTGCTGCATACCTATGTACACACTCATAAAGCAACCAACAACGATGACTTCAGTGAACATCGCTATCCTGCGCGCAAGAAAGTCAAAGAAATTGCAATGGACCATTATCTTATAATGCAAGGGACAGATTTATAATGTATATAATCCTGGTGTAGCATACATACATATAGATAGACCAAATATGATCTTGTAGCGATGACAAACTAAATGACAGCATTATAAGAAATGACAAAATTTTATTAAATTGTAATAGAACGCTAAACGAAGGCATAATATATCAGTTTACATATTGTTTGATATCCACTGATAAGACAATCCCAGGAATGTGGACAGGCTTCATACCAATTCTAAAACAAAGTTCTGACATCTCAAACTAAACTAGTAAGGGAAGAATTCCTGGGGTAGCTTTCCTTGGATTTAACAAACACATATGTTCTAAAATATTGGATGGTCGATCCTTATGGAGTAACTGTAAAAATAAAATTACCAAATAAGTGTGGTGTTCCCAAGTTGATAGTCTTAATCATATAATAACTGAATCGAAAGCCCAGAAACTAATTTGCACTCTTGAATTATTAGTGAGCTACATTACCTTCATCAAGTTGATAGCCTTAATCATTCCCTAGATTACATGATTAACAAAATGGCATTTCATAAATATAATTTCCTATTAATAGTGTGCATTTATAAGGATGCATCATCATCCATTGACAAAAACTGCAGAGAAATTAAAAATAATATAGAAGCAGAATTATCGTAGTACAAAAAAGATACCTTAGTAATGTCGACACTGATAGTATCTGCAGATGTGGTTGCCATACAAGAATAAGTAGCATCAAACCAGTTCCTAAATCACCATAAAAAAAATCACAGATCTGGCTCTAGAAAACAAATAACTTCTCTTTCTGTTCACTCATCCTTAGATAGTTGTAACTAAAAAATCACAATCTTATATTAAGACAGTTTTTTTCCAAACAGCTCTTGAATAATATTTTCTCTATGCAAAATGTAAATGCTACAAGAATAGTGGTGAACAAATCGAATATGAGCCTGAGGGAAGAGCATAATAGGAAGTAACATAGCATTAGTACAGAAAACTGTTAAAATCACATATACAGGCGGAAAGAACAGTGGAAGAATGTGATGATGCATAGTTCTACTTTCTAGTAGATGGAAGTGCAAAGACATGTTGGTAAAATACAATTATTTTCATGATAAAATTCACAGAGAACATCAACAAACAACAAAGAAAAAATGTAAGACAACAATGTAGTGACAAAAAGACAATGTGCAGTAACAACAATACAAGGAAAATGTCAAGGGTCCCTAGTTTACATAGTTAAATGTCTAGTCATATGAAACCCATTCTGTGTTACACTACATTTATGATGAAATAGATATTTAAAACTTATCTTCCCTTTTGTAATGATGATAATGGAGCATAATGGTGAGCATAGATGGCCAATTGAAAATGTAAAATGATAACATAGTTTCCTATATATCTCTCTTATCTTTCACTTCCACATCGTATTCTTCTCATTCTTTCATTTGCCCTTGGACATTGTTTGGTGAAGATTTTAATTTATAGAAATAGATCTTATCACCTGCTTTATTTAGTTAATGCAACAAAATGGAATGACTTCGAGGATGATAAGCTCCATGACAAAAAAAATTAGTAAATTTACATTCAGATTTACTAGTTGAAGGTAGGTAGGAATTTCTCAAAATGAAAAATTTTGTTCATTATTTTAGCAAATTACTACAACAATTAAAAAAATGGTACACTTTTGTTAAAAAACTTACAATAACATTCATCATCTACACATTGTAGATGTTTACTTAGTTTTGTAAGTGTGGGTATCTATTGTAATTCGATAGCCACTTTGTGTATCGAAATAGAATAGCCACTTTCAGTAATTCCAGACTGTGATTAAGGAATTGATTGGATTATGAAAAATTTGTTACAGATAATGAAAGGAAGGTGCCTAATCTTAAAAAAACAATTAAAGAAGAATATACCTGGAAAATTGGGCATTCTTTTAAAGTACAATCAAGAATTGGAAATATTTATTCTAATTGATTCAGGAAGATTTTGAATTCTCCTATAAATTGAGAAGGAAGGAGCATGACTCAAGATAGATAAGATTGATGATCTCTCCCTCTCAACCCCAATTATCTTTGCTTTCCTCCCAGAAAAAATCATGTTGTCTTCCTCGTTCTCTTAAGAAAGAAGTTCCGTGTGTTCTTCCCTCTTCACCTTTTGAAGAATAAGAAGAGATAATCTGAAATTGTGTTGAAAGGAAGGTACAATCTGAATCTACTAAGGATTGTGTCTCAGTGCGGAAAAGATCAAGAAACATATTGTTCAAATTGTTGTAAAGAATTTTGAGAATCCCTCTTAAAAGTATTCAGGATTTTGGTTATTAAAATCTCTTTATCAAATGATTCAGTGTGGTTCTCCAAGTCTACTTATCAAAAGACTACCCATCTGTTGGACAGTGGATTCTTACCTGTGGTAGAAGAGAAGACGGTGATTTTTATCATCAGACTTTCTATTTTCTTTCCTCTTGACAGGACAGTCAACAATGACATGTCCTGACCTGTTGCATCAGTAGCAAACCACATTAGTCTTAAAGTATTTATTCTGTTTAGAATCATACCTGTCCTCAGAGGGGTCTTTTCTGGACTTCTCCATGTTGGCTTGTGGCTTTCTGGAGCTAGAGCTAGATGAGCCCTTATTCTTCCACTGCCTCCTCTTGCTCAACATCACCTTGAACTGCTTGGAGAACAAGGTAAGTTCTCCATCTGACAGCTCATCTCCTGAAGTGTTGGGACCTGAGCTTTCTGACTCAGCAGCCCTACTTAGTGGAGAATGAGTTTTCTCCCCTCTCCTTCTTGAGTCTTCAGCTTTGGATGCCACTAACTTCTCTCTAGTGAGGGACTTGGCAGCTTCTTCAGCTTTTCTGGAATTCAGCTAAAGCTCATGTGACATCAGCTTGCCAAACAAATTCTGGTACAATGAATTGGCCAAGTTGTCCACTTTCCTGATGGAACAGATCACATATTTCATTTTTTATTGAGAGATCTCAGAAACTTATCATTCAACTCATAGTTGGTGAACTGTCTGTCATAAGTGATCAGACTGTTCACAATCTTGAAGAACTTCTCATAGCAATCAGCTATTGAATCCTTCTTGGCTTGCTTGAAGGTCTCATACTGCTGGTTGAGGAGAGATTTTTTGTCATCCATCACTTCTTTTGTTCTCTCCATGTACACTATCAGTGAGTCTCACATCTCCTTGGTTGTTTTGCAGTGGACAAAATTCTGAAATGTTGAATCATCTATGCAACTGACAATTATGTTATGTGCCTTTTTATCCATGGTGGCCAAAATCACCTCATCCTTAGTCATCTTTGAATATCTCTTGGACTCTGGATGTTGACATCAATAGCAGAGACCTTCATGGGAATGAAAGACCCCTTTTGTACTGTAATGTATATCATAGGGTCTAAGGCTTTCATGAATAGCATCTCCTTTTCTTTCCAGATCCCAAAGTTTTCTTTCCTACAGATAGGAAGCTTCATAGAACCTAACTCCTTATGGTTCTCACCAGAAGCCATGAAGATACGTTTCTACTACCCATGGAGATCTAGTTCAGATTGTTAAGACTATTTTGAACAACCTCCCACTTATACCACTTAAAAGTCTTTTCCATGGGTAGTTCAACATCTAGAGGGGGGGATTAATAGGTTTGTTTTAAATATTTAGAATCATTTCTAGTTATATCTTGATGTGTGTCTATGTTAGAAGTTAGCTTTCAAGATCACAGAAAATATACAAGATTTATAGTGGTTCCCCTATCTAGGGTACATCCACTTTTCCCTTTCACCTATCTAGCAGTGTGCTAGATTCGACTAACTCCTCATTTATACTCAGCTCCTTGAGCTTACACCTCAGATCCCGCAGGATCTTACAACTCATAGTGTACATACTCCTACAGCTCAGACTACTTGTATCCTACCTCAGATCCACTCCAGGACCCTACAGCTCAGATCCACTCTAGGACCCTACAACTTAGATCCACTCCAGGACCCTACCTCAGATCCACTCCCGGATCCTACCTCAGATCCATTCCAGGATCCTTCAGCTCAGAGTTCACCAACTCCTACAACTCAGTCTTTATAAATTACGCTTACAACTCAGATCTCAGAGAGATCCTACAGATCTGAATAATAGTTTGAATGAAATGACACCAGAAATAAATCTCTGAGTCCTCTTCCTTGACTGTGTTGTAAACATTCCTTCTTCTTCACAGCAACAAGAAAATATTTCTTCAGTGTTGAATCAGCTTATGTTGTGTAGAACTTCTGAAGAGCTTTGCTTCTTCTTCAAGCTTGAGAAAGTTTGTTGTTCTGCCGACTTTTGCGAGAATTAGGGTTTTAGAGATTGACGAAAAGTTCTTCATAAAAAGCTCTCTTCAAAGAATCACCGTCTTCCCTTTTATATCACGACAACTGTAACTATTATGTCCTCTTTTGGTAAGCGGCATGGCCGGCTTTAATGGCAGATCCATTCCAGGATATCCACTGCCCGAACAATATGGCGGCCTATGTCTTTTAGAGCACAAACTGCGTTGAATTTGAATTTGATGATGACGTCAGCAGTCATGTCTCAACGTTGGTGGACTTAGAAACTTCTTTATAAAGCTTTTGTGTCATATATATTGTAATTCGTGTAGCTTAGAGTTATTTGTCTGGTTGTTTAATTACTATTATAAAATAATCAGTGAATTGTGTTGTGCTTTTGTTTGTGCGGGTAAAAAATTCTAATACTCTAAGCTACACCTCTGTTTTAATTCCAAGAGTGGAGGTCACCTCTGTTTTACATGAGCAATGTGGTGATCATTAATCACTGTAACAATAATACCATTCACATAAACAATAAAAATAGTGGTATACCACTCCTAATAAATGAACATAGAGTGGTCATATGTTTTCCGAGAGAACTCCATGCTCAAGATTTTGATACATAGCTTCTCAAACTAAGCACGAGGTGATTGTTTAAGGTCATATAGAGCCTTTTAAGATGACATTCATGCCCTTTAGGCACTCATATGCCAGGTGGAGGATTCATATAGTTTTTTTCCTTCAATTCTTCACGAAGGAATGTGTTCCTCATATCAATTTGGTGTGGTTGTCAAGATTTGTTGAACGGCAAGAAGAAATGCGTTCTTCACATAAATTTGGTGTAGTTGCCAAGATTTGTTGAGGGGAAATATATAAGACATTTCTAACGAAATTAAGTTTAGCAATAGGTGAAAATGTCTCCCGGAAATCAATCTCATCAACTAGGGTAAAACTTTTGGCGACTACTCTTGCTTTATATCGAGCAAGAGTGTTATCTTAAAGATATTTGATATTGTATATCCACCTACATGATACATGAAGAATATGAATAATCTCCCAAGTATCTTGCATCTAAATGGTTTCCATCTCCACTCTCACAGTTTTCCTCCAAAAAGGATTAGACATTGCATCTGAAAAATTATTAGGGATGGTCATAGAGAAAATAAAAGCAAAGTAAGATTTCAAGGATGGAGAGATACAGTGATACCCAACATATTTCTGTATAGAGTATAGATACGAGCCTCTGATAGTAAGCAGATGTGTGGTCTTGAGAGGGAGAAATCTCGGAGAGGATCATCGTGACCCTTCCTTGATCTAGCCTTCCCAATGGACGGACATACAACAGGAGTCGGGCTCGACTGAGAGAGGAGGGAAGAGGGGAGCATTGCTCAACTCTAGCCCCAGTTAAGAAGATGAGGGGAGAAGGAGAAGATTCAAGAGAGAGGATTAGGGTTTAATTTCTCATGACTATCAAGCCCATTCTCCCCCCTAAATATAGAGAGAGGACCGAGTATAACAAAAAGTACCAAATATGCCCCTCATCCGAGCTATATAAAGCGTGAGAAATAAAATGTTCGATAAATAAAAAGAGAATAACAGTACGCAACAAATAAAGATACAATGTACTAGAGGATACATATCCTCCCGGATACATGTAGTCACCCCATAGGTTGGCCCATAACATTTCCTCCCCACCTCAAATAAAGCTTGTCCTCAAGATTGAAGTACGGGGTTCCCATCGAGCCAACATTCTCAACCTCATCATCCGGGGGGTCGTCCACTTCGAGCCAAAAAAGATACACATTCGGTCAGTGATAATCGCTTGAAGGCAGGAGTGGAGCTGGATTCCTTACCCCTAAGTGAGAAGGCCAGATAACTAGAATGAGGAGTGTGTGTGTGTGTATCCTCACACCGATTATCTTCATACTCGTCGTAGTGTCTACCGGCCGGGGTGTCCATGAGGAGACGCTTCTCACAAATGCAGGTAGGCTCACGGTCGTGCAAAGGTCCTGCGGGGCTTGAAACTCCACATCGAGGCACATTCGATCATGCAGGATGGCAGTAAAGATAGACACCTGGTGCTCTGGCAAGATAGAAGGAACACGTGCTAGTAACATCTGAAAGCTCTCCAAGTGAGATTTCATGACTCCAGATTGCTTGAGATTGACGAGCTCCTCCAAGAATTGATGTGGAATGACGGCCCAAAAAGTAGATTGTATGCATGCTTGAAGGTGGCCTAAGTCAAAGTAGGGGTCTCTAGAGCAGATTGGTCATACGATAATTGTGTTGAGCCCAAGAGATGGAAGGAAGGCAATCTTATTCAATAGTCCAATGGTGTGAGCTGGTTGGCAAAAAAATGCTCACAACGTGTGAGCTATGCCAGGGGATCGCTCTTTCGGTCAAAGAGGGGAAATCCAACTTCACATAATGTGGGACACTATCTGCTGTGGATCAAGGTGTGTGGGACTCGGAAGGCACGACGGGTGCACCCTGATTAGAATTCGTCGCGAAGTGGGGGAATGGCTGGGAGGTTCTCGGTAGGGAAAGGCCCTTTAAGCAGGTAGTCAAAGACTCAAATCCGCGATCGAGGCATGTTGTTGAACCTAAATAGCCATCAATTATTGCATGGTATCAATGATGTGTGTGAGGGTAAGACGACCCTCTTCCATGGTCGCGGGAGGTACGTTGTGGTTGTCTAGAGGTAGAAGAAATGGGGGCAGCGGGCTGAAAAACCTGGATGCATGATTGGGCATGCGACGGGGCGTGGAAGTAAAGGAGTAGTGGTGTGGGAGGGTTGGGAGGCCCGTCGGAGGAAGGTGAGAGTGATTCGGCGGCCTAGAGAAGGCAAAACCGCAGCTAGAAGAGAGCTGGGAAGAGTCAAGCTGGTCAATCGAGTGGGTGTGTCGCTATCGGGTCGGGAAGGAGAATTTGTGGCGTGTTGGAGTCTTCGACGCATGTGCGCGCAATTTCAATGGAGGGGCAATTGAACGGATGTGTTGCTATCGGGTCGAGACAAAGAGCTCGTGGCGTGCTAGGGTCGTTGACGCCTGTGCACGGAGTTTCGGCGGAGAGCCGATCGAGCCGATGTTGTGGGGGCTCTACCGAGATGAAACGAGCTGTGGGGGCTCTATCAGGACGAGAATGAGTTGTCTGAGCTTTATCGGGAAGGGAAAAAAGCTGTTGGGACTTGCGAAAGTCGTCGACAGTAGGCGTGCACGCCAGCAGCAGCAAAGGGATACGTCCATAGCTTTCATACCAAGGTGATACGAGCCTCCGATTGCGAGCAGGTGTACGATCTTGAGATGGAAAAATCTCGGAGAGGATCGTCGCGACCCTTCCTTGACCAAGCCTTCTCAATGGCAGGAGATACAACGAGAGTCGAGAGGAAGGAAGAGGGAGGCTATGTTCAACCCTAGCCCTAGCTAAGAAGATGAGGGGAGAAGGAGAAAATTCAAGAGAGAGGATATAGGATTTAATTTCTCATGACTATCAAGCCTGTAGAAGAATTGAGTAACCCTTGTATATACTTCTTGAATGTCAAATTACAAGTGTGTGTACAAATATATAGGGAGATAGAGAGAGAAATCCTTATTACAAGATGTGGGACTAAACATCCTAGTTAAGAGGCAAAATGAGCCTCTACTAATGGGTCTTTACAAATATCATTCAACACTCCCCCGCAAGCTGGAGTGTACAAATCGTAGGCACCGAGCTTGGACAAGAACTGATACTATAGACGTCGTGGTAAGGCCTTGGTGAGGATGTCAGCAACTTGCTCGGTAGCTGGAACATGCATTAACTCTATCTTCTTTAATTTAACCTTTTCTTGAATGAAATGACAATCAACCTCAATGTGCTTCATCCGTTCATGAAAAACAGGATTCTTGACAATGTGTATGGAAGCGTGACTGTCGCAAAATAAGGTGGCCGGTGCGGAAAGCTCGACTCCTAAATCATCAAGGAGACCCTCAAGCCATGTGAGCTCAG
The DNA here is from genome assembly GCA_039513925.1 of Platanthera zijinensis. Taxonomy (NCBI): domain Eukaryota; kingdom Viridiplantae; phylum Streptophyta; class Magnoliopsida; order Asparagales; family Orchidaceae; genus Platanthera; species Platanthera zijinensis. The sequence continues at coordinate 135,759,989 of CM077091.1, read as the reverse complement.
ACACAACAGCTGTCATTGAACGATACTCGACCTCAGCGGATGAACGGGCAAGTACATATTGTTTCTTGTAGCGCCATGTAATGGCATGTCCTCCAAAATAAGTGCAGTATCCACTTGTGGAACGTCGATCATCCAATGAACCAGCATAATCAGCGTCACAATAAACACTCAGAGATAAGGAAGATGAAGAGGGTTTGTATACAAGTCTCTGTCCGGGAGCAGTCTTCAAGTATCGAAGAATGCGCTCAACTGCCTGGAGATGAGAGATATGTGGCTCATGCATGCATCGACTGACAATCCCAACATCAAATGATATATCAAGTCTTGTAACAGTGAGATATATCAGTTTTCTCACAAGACGACGATAATACTCTGGGTTTGGAAGAAATAGATCAGAGTCTAAGGCATGAGCGTAGAGCTTGTGATTACTATCCATGGGAGTGTCGGCAGGCTTGCATTCAGAGTAGCTCGCATCATTTAGCAAGTCAAAACAGTACTTCCTTTGAGATAACATCAGTCCATCAGGTCGTCGAGCCACCTCGATACCAAGAAAGTAACAAAGGCTTCCATGCTCCTTTGTTTGAAACACAGTTGTCAGATGTTGTTTGATCATATGTATTCTTGTAAGTTCGTCTACCGTAATCAGAATATAATCAACATATACCAGGAGAATAATTGTGTCTGTTGGATGATGCTGAGTGAATAATGAGAAGTCGGTTGAACTTCGAGTGAACCCAACAACACTAACAGTCTGACTGAATTTGTCAATCCATGCCCAAGGAAAATGTTTGAGACCATAAAGTCACTTCTTCAGACAATAGACAAAAGACTCTCCCGTGGTCTAAAACCCGGGAGGTTGTTGCATATAGACGATTTCCTGCAAATCACCATTAAGAAAATCATTTTTGACATCCAATTGGTGCAACTGCAGTGCTGATGAACAGCGAGGGAGATTAACACACGAACAGTATTCAGTTTGGCAATTGGAGAAACGGTCTCATCATAATCTAGACCTTGTTGTTGAGTAAAACCACGAGCCACCAGATAAGCTTTCAAACGTTGAACCGTCCCATCTTGACCTTGTTTGAGAGAAAACACCCACTTACAACCCACGTAAGTCTGTCCAGAAGGAAGAGGGACAAGATCCCAAGTGTGGTTTTCCCAAAGAGCGGACATTTCCTAGTCTATAGCTGCTCGCCATCCCGGATGTTGGAGAGCCTCCTGCACAGAATTAGGGATGGTATTATAGGATAAAGAAAGAGCAAACTGTCGAAGCTCCGGAAAGATCTGGTGGAAGGATACATAGTTCGCCATTGGGTGTACAGTAGAAGTAGTTGTCGAATACGCAGGCTGCAAAATATCATCAGAGGAGGGCAACGCTCGTAGGGTAGTGGATAAAGGAGGACGATGAGTATACACACGAGTGATAGTGGTTTGTGTGGAAGTGGCGGGTAAAAGGTGGGTTTGGTGGGAGTGTTGTAGGAAGGAGAGGCGGAAGGTAGGAAGTAACAGGGACATCAGGCCGCAGAAGAAGTGGTGGAAGGAGAGAATCAGTTGGTTGAGAAAGATATGGCTGGTCTTCGAGAAAGGTAACATCAGCAGACGTAACAACCTTGTGATCTTTAGGAGAGAAACAGATATAACCCTTCTGAGTACGGAAGTAACCAACAAACATATATTTTGTGCCACGAGGAGCGAGCTTGTCTATGGACAGGCCAAGATTATGAACATAGCACACGCAGCCAAACACGCGAGGGGTGACTGAAAAGGGAGGTGTGGAGGAAAAAAGGAGGTTCAAGGGAACCGCAAAGTTAAGAACAGAGGAGGGCATGTGGTTAATAACAGAACATGCAGTAGAGACCGTGAAATTTCAATATTGCTTGGGAACATTCATTTGAAACATAAGAGAGCGGGTAACCTCAAGGAGGGGGCGATTCTTGCGTTCAACAACGTCATTTTGTTGGGGGTATAGGCACAGAAGGTTTGGTGGATGATTCCAAACTCAGCACACAAGTTGGTAAACGCATCCATGGGCAAAGGACAGCGACAAGAAGCAATCTGTGCGGCAGGGCGAAGTCGTAGCGGTTAGTGACGGCAAAGATACTCCGGGAAGACCCAACGGCCAAGCAGATAGCATCCAGCAGCAAGGGCAAACCGCGGAGAACAGTTGCAGGAGAAGCGGTCAATCCGCGGCAACCACAGGCGGCAAAGCAGAGACGGCACGCAGGTTCAGGCCGCAGCGGGAATTAAAGCCTGTAGGTAGGCAGGAGCATTGAAGCAGCGGACTAGCGGGTAGACAAGCAGACGCGAGGCCGCCAGAGACAAGGCGGCCTGAAGAAGAACAGCTGCTAGAGGAAGATCCGCGGCGGCCATAGATCAGCTTCCAGAGAAGACGCAGCGACTAACTCTAGCCGTCAACAGGAGAGGCTGCCAAAGGCAAGAGACAAGGCGGGAAACGGCTTATAGCAGAAAAGTCTGTCGGACAGCAAAGCTAGGTCGGCAGCGGCATGAAGAGAAACACAACGAATACAGGAGCAAGCTCGCAACACCGGGTAGAGAGCCAAGTCCGCGGTGGGTAAAAACAGGCAGAGGGCCAGCAGATAGAGAACAAGCTGTGGATAAGCGGCTAGGGAGAACAAGGCCGTAGCGGCTAGAGCAAAAAGAAGCAAAAGAATCCGGGTAGACCGCGCGGATAGCAGAGAGCCCCATGCAATAAGAGAAACCGCACGACAAAAGCACCGGATAAGCGGAAAGATGCGGAAGAGCATGCACAGCGGCAAGAGGAGGAGAAGAAGCCAGCGAACAACAAAGAAGACCGAACAACCAGATAGCAAACAACGGCAGAAAGAAAAGAAACCGCACGACTAACGGATGCGAGAGCACAAGGGCGGCTAGCAGAGCAACCCACAAGACCGGCAGGAGAGCATAGAGTATATAAAAAGGGCATGGCAGGGGGTAAAAGAGGTAGAAGCCACGGGATTTGGAGGAGGAAGAAGCGGTTATGAGATTTCTATCCGCAAGGAGCGGTTAGAAAGAAAACAAACCGCGTCTTGCGCGAGAAGAGAAAGTCGGGCGGTTAGAAAAATGCTAGCCGCAAGGAGCAACCTGACTTTGATACCATGTATAAGAATTGAGTAAACCTTATATATACTTCTTGAATGTCAAATTACAAATGTGTGTACAAATAAATATATATAGAGAGAGAGAGAAATCATTGTTACAAGATGTGGGACTAAACATTCTAGTTAAGAGGCTAAATGGGCCTCTATAATAGGCCTTTACAAATATCATTCAGCAAAGCCCACTCTCCCAACGTGTATATACAATGAGAGGAAAGGGTATAACAAAAAGTACTGAATATGACCCTAACTCGAGCTACATAAAGCATAAGAAACAAAGTGTGTGGAAATAAAAAAGAGAATAGCAATGCATGACAAATAAAGATACAATTTACAGGATACACATCTTCCTGGACACGCGTCATCACCCCCCGTGTGGACCCATAACATGTATCCAGTACGACCACTATGAATCTGGATAAAAGAAGATGTGTCTCCCTAGATAATCTCAGTGTTTAGATCTGGTAGTGGAGATTGATGGTGGAACATGAGTTTTAAGTTATTGATCTGAACCTCTGATTTGCTTCCATCAGTAGACTTAGAGTTCATTTCTTCTATAATAGACAGCCATGTTGTTAGTATAAACTTCATTCTCAACCGGCATGTTCATGCTACTGAGAGGTAGAGAATCCATAAAGGCAGGTGAATGAAGTATTATAAACTATCACTTTCATTATTAACCTGAAATGTGATATTTTTCACTTCCTCAGACTAAAATGGAGTATGCTCAAAAAGTGACATATTTAAATATAATCCTTATATGTAGTTGTGGATAGTAAAACTTGTAACATTTTTAGTTGACAGAATACCTAAAAAAAACACATTTGATAGTCTGTAGAACAAAATTTTCTTATGCGGTCCCACAATGTGCACAAAGACAACACATCTGAATACTATAGGTGGGAGATTAAGTAGGGATGGACATGGATAGAGAATGACACTTAACCCCCAAAGTGTCACACATTATCCGATTAATCAGATAGATGGCAATAAGAACACCTTCATCCCATAGTTCCTTAGGGAAATGTATCTCTTGTAATAAGCACCTAAAAGTTTCAAAATTGTGAAAAAAATTTCTTCTCACAACTACATTTCGTTGAGTTTCAGAACATGAAGTCAGAAAGACTATCATTTTCTCCCAAAAAATTCTAAAGTAACACACCTATAAATTCACCATTATCACTTCTAAGGATTTTAATTTTGACAATAAATTGGGTTTCCACATATTGATAAAATAATTGAAATAGTTCACACACTTCATATTTATTTTTTTAAGGTAAACCAAGTAAAGTGAGAATAACCATCAATGACAAACAAACTAACAAAATCCATTCATAGAGCAAACCGAAGAAGTCCAGGCATTAGAATATATCAAAGCAAAACATTTAGCACTTATACTACAACTAGAAGAATATTTGGTTCTATAATGATTCCATTCAATGAAGTGGTAAATTAATCAAAATGATTAGGAGAAGCATATTTTAGTGTCTTCAAACTACCATGCCCAAGTCTTTTATGTCACGACATTAACTGATATATACTAGAAGATTTCTGAGTGTCAAACGCTTATACAACCTCGGGCTCGCGGGCAAGAGGGCCCAGACGAGAGGGCCCAGGCGAGAGGGCCCAGGCAACGAGAGGGCCCAGGCAATGAGAGCCAGGCGAGAGGTGTTATGCGAGACGGCCCAAGTGCCATGTGGCAGGAGATTGGCGAGTGAGTGCCGAGAGGGGAGGCTTTCCCGACGAGTGGCCAGTTCGCCACGCGAGAGGACTCCAGGGGTGGAGCTCTCGCCAAGAGGTGGTCCTCTCGTCAGGCGAGAGGACCCTATAGGGGAGTTCTCGCCAGGTGCCATTTTGGTTCAAGGCCGGTTCAGATAGGGCTGGGCCCACCTTTTGGGCCCCAGGGGTGTTTTACTCTTTTACCCCGAGTAGTCTGCATTTAGCCCTTTAGAACAACGGAGTTTGGCTGTTGGCAGACCTAGCCAAGGGTATTCTGGTAATTTCAGGACGGTTTAAGTGGGTTATTTGCAGTCCCAGTTCAGAAGCCTATAAATAGACCGGTAAGGTGCCTAAGAAGAGCAAGCTCTCTCGACTCTTTTCACTTCTTCTAAGGCACCTAGCTCAGCATTGGCTAGGGAGGGGGAGAGCTTTAGTCTCTTCCGGGTACGAGGTGGGACCTCCTCGCTGAAGCCTCCGGACTAGTTATTGGCCTTGAGTGTGATCCTAAGGGAGTAAGCGTGAGCTGCCTCTTTAGTTCCGAGCTTTAGGAGGAATCGACCTTGTTGGTTCCAACATTTTTGGTGCGGTGAGTGTGGATCAACAGTTTGTGCGGAAGAACGTAGGGTTACCTCATGGCGAGAGATATAGGAGGAGAAGATGAGGGGTCCCCAAGCCAGGGGGTACGTCGGGAGGGCAAGGTTCATGACGTCCATCGGCGGGATCATGGACATGCTGAAGCAGATCGCACAGAGAGGGGAGTGCGAGACCCCCCCCCCCCCCCCCGCCCCAGGTGCCGGGCCTCGCGCTCCGCGAGGGGACCGACCCAGCAAGGGTAGGCGAGGATGCACCCGGGAGGCGACCGGGAAAGGAAGTGGCGGCGGAAGGGAGTCGGCGAGAGGTAGAAGGAAGGGAGCTTTTCCCCGGCCCGGCGAGTGTCGTCTCGCCCGCGGGGCTAGTCGCGCGAGTGGATATGGCGAGACCACCGGCGAGAGGGTCCCCTTTTTGCGAGTTGGTCCTCTCGGCACCCGTTCCGGAGGGGTTCCGCGAGCCGGAGATGACCTACTATGTGGGTAAGGATGATCCCCTCCAACATCTGCAATGGTTTGAAGATGCAGTCTCCATCAGACCAATGACAGACGCCTTCAAGTGTCGCCTCTTCGCCATCACTTTGAAGGACAAGGCCAGGGACCGGTTCCATCAGCTCCCGGCAGGATCGATTTATTGCTTCGAAGACCTGAGCAGAAGTTTCCAGTTGCGCTTCTCGACCTCAAAGAAGAGGAAGAAGAATCCAGAGTCTATCTTTTTGATCAAGCAGAAGGCAGACGAGTCCTTGGCTCAGTACGTGGATCGCTTCCAGGAGGAGTTTCTGGACATCCAGGAGGTGCCTGGTTTCGCCCTCCAGATGGCCTTCACCGTGGGGTTGAGGGAAGGCTTCTTCAAGATGAGCCTAACCCGGAAAGCACCGTTATCCTTTGAGGGGTTGATGGAAAAGGCAGCGAAGGAGATAGCCATGGAGGCAGCGAACCCGGCATTTGCTAAGAAGTTGGCAAGGTTGACGGAGGTGGAGCAGAGAGAGCCAGGAGGAACGAGGCAGCAAGAGGGAAGGAGAAGGGAGGAGCCAAGAGGGCCCGCGCACCCGGAGTTGGGCTGGCGGCAACCGGGAGGTCCAGTTCCGGGACCAGGGAGGTTTCATCCACTAGGGTGGGGGCATGGTCCGAGGCCACTCTCACCCCCGCCTCAGCAAGCTATGGTCATTGGCCGAGGGAGAGGAAGAGGAAGAGAGCGTGGGAGAGCAGGAGTGGAGGAGGAGGAACCCCCAAGAAGGGAGATGTGGGGGAGGAGTTTTGTCATACTGTGACTTCCATGAGGAGGAGGGTCATGCGACGGCCACTTGTCCAGAGTTCTTGGAGTTGAAGAGGGGGAAAGGAGGAGAAGACCAACAGCTACCGGTGCGGATAGTGGAGATGCCAGGATCCGCGGAGGAGGATCGATGCGTGGATCGGTCGGACACGGGAGATCGAGGAGGGATCGGGGTGATTCATGGAGGGGTGGGGATCGAGGCCACCCGGAAGGCCAGTCTTCATACCATGTACCGTCGGAGCGTTGCCTCGACATCGCAAGCCCCGCCCCCGGACGAGAAGATCACCTTTTCCAGAAGGGACCTACCTGATCATGAGGACCCTTTCTGCGATGCGTTGGTGATCAGGACCGCCATTGAAAACTTCACGGTGTCCCGGATCTTGGTGGACAGCGGGAGTTCCGTCAATGTAATCTTCAAGAAGGCATTTAACGAGATGAGGGTGGAGGCCCGAAGGGTGTTGGCGGCGGATGGGCCGTTGTTTGGTTTCTCGGGAGAGAGGAAGGAGGTCGAGGGAGGAGTAGGACTCCAGGTGACTCTGGGGGGGTTGTCCAGGAACTGCCGTTTTGTGATAGTGGATGCCCCCAGCAGCTATAATGCGATTTTTGAGCGCCCTTTGATCAGCGCCTTTAGATGTGTACCATCCTCGTTCCATCAGTGCTTGAAGCTCAATTCGGGAGGAACCCAGATCAGGGTAAGGGGGATCCAAATGCGACTCGGGAGTGCTACGTGACGGCGGTCAACACCATTTCATGGAAGGGTGACGCAGAGGAGCTAGAGAAAAGGATGGAACGAGAAGAGTTGGAGAGAGAGGAAGCAGGAGTAGAGAAAGGCAGTGCGGTGGAGCCAGCGATGGCGGGAGAGCAAGTGGCTGGAGGAGAGGAGCTGGAGAGAGAGGAAGCAGGAGTAGAGAGAGGCAGTGCGGCGGAGCCAGCAATGGCAGGAGAGCAAGTGGTTGGAGGAGAGGAGCTGGTGAGAAAGGAAGCAGAGGTGGAGGGAAGCCTTGCAGTGGAGCAGGAGTGTAGGGGGAATGGAGGAGGTGTTGGGGGGAAGAAGAGAAAGAGGGCATCACCAGAGGGGAGCCTGGGAGAAGAGAGAGGAAGGGCCCAGGAGAGGGTGGCTGCAGTGGAAGGCTTGGGAGTGAAGGAGTACGGGTCAAAGGAGCTGGAGGAGGACCTGAAGGAGCCAGAGGAAGAAGAACCTTCGAGGTTGAGGGCGGTCGTGGAAGTTCTAGAGATGGAGATTCTCACAAAAGACGGAAGAAAGGAAAAGATCAAGATCAGCGGAGAACTCACTCCCAAGGACCAGGAGGAGATCCGGAGGTGCGTGCAAGAGAACATCGATGTCTTCGCCTGGAGCGCAGCTGACATGCCGGGGGTCGACGCGGACGTGGCGTGCCACCGTCTCAACCTCGACCCCAAGGTTTTCCCCATCCAACAGAAGAAGAGGGTCATCGCCTCCAAGATGGTCAGACCTATCAGAGAAGAGGTGGAGAAGCTGCTCCAGACAGGATTCATATCTGCCAACAGGTATCCGGGGTGGGTGAGCAACGTTGTAATGGTAAAAAAGGGGGAGGGGAAATGGAGAATGTGTATTGATTTCTCTCTTTTGAATAAAGCCTGCCCGAAGGATTGTTACCCTCTGCCTTGAATCGACGCGCTGGTTGACTCAGTCGTCGGCTTTTCACTAATGAGTTTTTTAGATGCCTTTTCAGGGTACCACCAGATACGCATGCATTCCCCGGACGTCAAGGACGTCACCTTCGTCATGGAGGATGGGTGCTTTAGTTACAACATGATGCCCTTCGGGCTAAAAAACGCGGGAGCAACCTATCAAAGGATGATGGACCGGATATTCCGGGAGCAGAAGGGGCGGAACCACGAGGTCTATGTGGATGACTTGATGGTCAAGAGTCGGGACCTCGAGTCCCATGTTTTGGACCTGCAGGAAACTTTTACAACTGTAAGGAAGTATAAGATGAGACTTAACCCCCTGAAATGTGTATTCGGGGCCAGCAGGGGGAAGTTTTTGGGACATCTCCTTACCCCTGCGGGGGTGGAGCCCAATCCAGACAAGGTAAAGGCGATCCTAGAGCTAGGATCTCCTAAGAATGTCAAGGAGGTCCAGCGTCTCACTGGCAAGTTGACAGGGTTGAGCAGGTTCCTCTCTATGGCAGGAGAGAGGTGCTCCTCTTTCTTTCGAACTCTAAGGGGAGAAAGGGAGTTTGAGTGGACCTCAGAATGCGAAAGTGCCTTTGCGGCTCTAAAGCAGCAGCTCACACAGACGCCGCTACTTCAAGGGCCGAGGGAAGGGGAGAGTTTGTTCCTCTATTTGGGGGTAGGGACGGGGGCGGTTAGCTCGGTCCTCGTCCGAGAGGAAGGGAAGAAGCAGTTCCCCATTTATTACGTGAGCAGGGTCCTCAAAAAGGTAGAGCTGAAGTACCCCGTCTTGGAAAAACTGTCCTTCGCTCTCATCGTGTCCGCCCGGAAGCTTAGGCCATACTTCCAAGCCCATGCAATTCAGGTCGTGACGGACCACCCTCTTCGTCGCATCCTCGAGGGGGTCGAGCACTCGGGAAGATTGGCCAAGTGGTCGATAGAGCTCAGCGAATTCGACCTCTCCTACGTCCCTCGAGAGGCTATTAAGACGCAGGTAGTGGCGGATTTCTTGGCGGACTATGTGGTAGAGGCCGAGGAGGTGGAGGTATCTCCCGTAGTGGCTTGGGAGATACTGGTAGATGGGGCCTTTGGTAAGAATTCTTTCGGGGGAGGGGTCATCTTGACAAGTCTTGAGGGGACTAGGATCGAGCAAGCCTTGAAGATACATTTCGCCCTCACAAACAATCAAGCCGAGTACGAAGCAATCATCGTCGGGCTTAGGCTGGCTAGGGAGTTAGGCATACAGGATATCAAAGTCTTCACGGACTCCTTGGTGGTGGCAAGGCACATCAACGGAGAGTTCGAGGTGAGGGAACCGACCTTCCAGTTGTACCTGGTAAAGATAAAGGGTATCGTTGGGCAGTTTCATAGCTTCTCCATCCAGCACGTTCCTAGGGAAGAGAGTGCTAGGGCAGACCTGCTCGCGAAGCATGGCCCTCAGGCCGGGGGACTATGACCAAACTCTTCAGGCCTTCCATAGAAGAGGGGGAGATAATGGAGGTCGACTAGGAGGTGTCTTGGATGGATCCTTTTGTGACCTTCTTGGCGTCGGGACGTCTACCCGAGGGGGATCTCAAGAGGAAGCGGATTAGATACAAGTCGGCTTATTACTTGTTGAAGGAAGGGATACTTTACCGAAAAACATTGTCTGGATTGCTAGCCCGGTGTGTGTCCGAGAAGGAAGCATCAAGGGTACTGGAGGAGGTTCATTCGGGGGAACGCGGAAGCCACTCAGGGAGTCGGACCTTGGAAGGGAGGGTACTAAGGTAAGGCTATTTCTGGCCCACCCTTCGGAAAGAAGCGGAGAAGCTCGCCAAGAGATGTATAAAGTGCCAGGAGTTTTCTCCCTTGCAGCTCCTCCCAGCACAGAGGCTGTGAACGATCACCTCTCCATGGCTCTTCGTCATATGGGGACTGGATCTGGTGGGACCGTTTCCTCAAGCCAGCGGTCAGAGGAGGTTCCTACTGGTCATGGTGGATTATTTTTCAAAATGGTTGGAGGTGAAGGCTCTGGCAAAGGTGACATCGCAAGTGGTCAAGAACTTTGTGTGGGGAGAGATTATTTGTCGGCACGGGCTCCCTTTGGCCATCGTCACTGACAACGGGCCACAATTTGCCAGCAAGGAGTTTGTGGATTTCTGTGTACAGCTTGGCATAGACCTTCGGTTCGCTTCGGTTCACCACCCTCGAAGCAACTGACAGGTGGAAGCGGCAAATAAGATCATTGTGAATCTCTTAAAGAAGAAAGTGGAGAACTTGAGGGGGAGCTGGGTGGAACAACTCCCCTCCGTCCTGTGGGCCCTGCGAACTACACCGAATACGGCCACAGGAGAGACGCCTTTCAAACTCTCCCATGGCTCGGAGGCCGTCATACCCGTAGAATTTGAGATTGAATCTCCCAGGGTAACAGCAACAAGGGAGGGGGATGAAAGGTGGCAGGTAGATAATGGAGAGGAGCAGAGGCTTTCACTCGACCTCGTGGAGGAGCTCAGGGAGCTAGCATCCATCCGGCAGGAGGAGGTCAAGCGCCGGATGTCCCGGTACTTTGATAAGCACATCAGGATCAAGCAATTTCAGAAGGGAGACTTGGTCCTCAAGAAGGTGGATGTCGCGGGCAGGGAGGCCTCGGTAGAAAAGCTCAACCCCAATTGGGAGGGTCCCTTCATCATAAAAGAAGTCTTGAAATCAGGGGGGTATCACCTCCAGGATGTGGACGGGGTACCCCTGGATCGCACCCGCAGCGGTGATGATCTGAAGCGTTTCTATCCATAATGATAATTTTCTTCTGAATTTATTTGAGTATGATTTTTAATGATCTTCCTTTTTGAAGGTATGTCATGATTTCCTAGCACAATGCACCTCAGGGCGTCCTTAAAAGACGGCGTTGGAGGAGAAAGAGGAGAGGAGACCCCGAGCAGACCCGCTGACCAGGCTCTCATCAAGCTGCCAGGGCTGTAGGCTCACTCGGTGGTTGGAGGAGAAAGAGGAGAGGAGACCCCGAGCAGACCCGCTGACCAGGCTCTCATCAAGCTGGCAGGGTTGTAGGCTAACTCGGTGGTTGGAGGAGAAAGAGGAGAGGAGACCCCGAGCAGACCCGCTGACCAGGCTCTCATCAAGCTGGCAGGGTTGTAGGCTCACTCGGTGGTTGGAGGAGAAAGAGGAGACCCCGAGCAGACCCGCTGACCAGGCTCTCATCAAGCTGGCAGGGTTGTAGGCTCACTCAGTGGTTAGAGGAGAAAGAGGAGAGGAGACACCGAGCAGACCCGCTGACCAGGCTCTCATCAAGCTGGCAGGGCTGTAGGCTCACTCGGTGGTTGGAGGAGAAAGAGGAGAGGAGACCCCGAGCAGACCCGCTGACCAGGCTCTCATCAAGCTGACAGGGTTGTAGGCTCACTCGGTGGTTGGAGGAGAAAGAGGAGAGGAGACCCCGAGCAGACCCGCTGACCAGACTCTCATCAAGCTGGCAGGGCTGTAGGCTCACTCGGTGATTGGAGGAGAAAGAGGAGAGGAGACCCCGAGCAGACCCGCTGACCAGGCTCTCATCAAGTTGGCAGGGTTGTAGGCTCACTCGGTGGTTGGAGGAGAAAGAGGAGAGGAGACCCCAAGCAGACCCGCTGACCAGGCTCTCATCAAGCTGGCAGGGCTGTAGGCTCACTCGGTGGTTGGAGGAGAAAGAGGAGAGGAGACCCCGAGCAGACCCGCTGACCAGGCTCTCATCAAGCTGGCAGGGTTGTAGGCTCACTCGGTGGTTGGAGGAGAAAGAGGAGAGGAGACCCCGAGCAGACCCGCTGACCAGGCTCTCATCAAGCTGGCAGGGTTGTAGGCTCACTCGGTGGTTGGAGGAGAAAGAGGAGAGGAGACCCCGAGCAGACCCGCTGACCAGGCTCTCATCAAGCTGGCAGGGTTGTAGGCTCACTCGGTGATTGGAGGAGAAAGAGGAGAGGAGACCCCGAGCAGACCCGCTAACCAGGCTCTCATCAAACTGGCAGGGCTGTAGGCTCACTCGGTGGTTGGACACAATAACGAAAGAGGAATCAGGTCCTCTTCCACGGAGTGGTTGTCTCCTCCCCATCCCCATTCATCTCCTTACTCTGCCATGCTACGGTTCTTTGTGAACAAGGTTTTGTTTTCATTTCCATGCTTTATATGGACATGGAAGCTGTAATTTGGAAGCAGAAATGTGTCGAACAGCTGTAATTTGGGTTGGGTGTTTACCGGAGTCAGGTAACTGGTGTCTTGGTGTAAAAGCGAATTAAACAGAAAAAACACCGACCTTTGGCACAATAACAGAAGAGGGGGTACTTCAAGAAAACTCCCTGCATAAAGAAGAAAAAAGAGGGGGGGGGAGTTCACCCTCCAGGTCCACTCGCGCCGAGAGGTACCAATAGGCATGGCGAGAGCGCGGAGCGAGTGTCCTCACGCCCGCGAGAGCGACGGGGGTTGGCTAGCTCGCCCCCTGAGTCATGTCTGCTAACGACAATCGGCGAGAGGAGGGACGACCCCCTCTCGCAAATAAAAGAACCTGCAAATCTCGCAAGCAGTCCAGGCAAGAATAAAAAAGAAAAGAAAAAGAGGCTAATCCCAGTGATACGCGAGCAAAACATATATTTACATATGAATCATGTATTAATCACATCTACGTTTTCAATACAAAATTACATGCAAAAGGGAGGAGCGACGGAATTACAACAAAAAGAAAAAAAGTTGTGCTCAAGGTGCCCTAGTTCTTCTCGCTCGCCGACGAGTCCTCATCCTCACCATAGATCTCCGGCACGAGGTCGCGGGCCGTAATATCTTCGCAGTCGTCTCTAACGACGCCCATCTCGCGCATCATCTTTAGGATGAGCTCGGCGGTCCGGATGTTAGCGTCTCGGCAAAAATCTTCGACCTCGTCATGAGTATAATGAACGGAGGGAGGTGGAGAAATCTGCGAGCGAGAGGTGGAGGCCTCCTTGAGCTGGGCGTTTTCTGTCTTCAGTTCTTTTACTTCCGTCTCCAGCGCTTCCACTCGCAAGCGCAACCTCTCCGCCGTCTCAGCATCCTGCAAGGAAGGGTCGTTAAAACTAGCGAGAGAGAGGTAAGAAAGCTGGCTAAGTAACAACTCACCACTCTGCCGCTGGCCTTGGCGAGAAGGCTCTCGGCCACCTACAGCCTCTTCGCGAGATCTCCTGACTTCTCGCGCTCGGCGGCAAGGTTGGCGTCTATTTATTTCCAGCGCCGGGTGTTGTAGATGTGGCGGCGCGAGAGTCGGTGGGATAGCTCTAGAGTGCGCAGCTGAGAGTGTGCCGTCCTCAGGATTAGATCTCGCATGGTGGCCGCGTCGATCGCGTCAGGGGCGAGACCTCCATAAAGGCCGAAGCTTAGGGAGAAGGCGTGGGCGGTCGGCTGGACCTGCTCCCTCCAGGAGGGGAGGAGGGTTGAGATGGAAACCCGGTGTGTTCCCTTATCCCAGATGAGCGAGGGCTCGTTGGCACCGTCAGGGATGGACGGGCCCAAGTTGAAGTTGAGGTGGGAGGACGGTGCAGGGAAGTGAGAAGGAGCCCCCTCGCGAGAGGGGGACTTGGAAGATCGGTGAGAAGAACTCGCAGGCGGCGCGAGAGGGGACGCCTCATCAGGAAGCGAGACGGCCCTGTGCGGAGAAGTTAAGGGAGGCGAGTGAGGGGATTGGGATCCCAGAGAGATAGGACTCAAGGATCCCGACGCCGTCGCTGTGTCCGCAGGAACCTTGTCCTTCTCGGAGGGGAAGGAGACAACCTTCTTCATCTTCATTTTCAGTTTCTTCGAAGGGCTGAGGCGAGAGGGAGCCGGGTCCTCAGCCGCCCTCTTCCGTAGAGAGGGGGTCAGCAAATCCTTGGCCGCCTCGGCCGCCATGACGGCAAGAGCCACGTCCCTAGATGGTTTGTTGTTGCTTCTGTAAGGAGGGTGCACCGGCACGTTCCTCTCTCCTGGTAAAGGCGAGACGGAAAGTCGGGAGAAGAAGTCAGCGAAAGGAAAATACTAAAGGCAAGAAAAAGAAGGGGGGGTCGAGCATACCTTCTCCGGGAAACACAGGAAGCAGCGAGCCGAGGCCCCGTCTCAAATACCGGACCTCGAAATTCTTCCCGGCAAGGTACTCGCAGAGAAGCTTGTCCGTACCGCCGACCTGCGGGGTGGCGTAGAAGACTTCCGCGGGCGAGACGGGCGCGAGAGGGACGCCGCCCAGGTTCCCGCGAATGAAGACAAAGCGAGTCAGCCAATGATGATTCTTATTTGGCGTCTCGCATACCTTCAAACTCAGCCCAGTGAAAAAGGACACCCCGTCTTGGTTGGCGTGGTAGATGAACATTTTGCGGAAGACGGTGAAACTGAACTTTATCCTCTCTCGCCGCATATAGCACGTGAACGCGACCATAACCGATATCGCGTTAGGGTTCAGTTGGGCGGGCACGACGCCGAAGTATTTAAGAACTTGCTTCAACTCTGGCCAGAGGGGAAGCTTGAGCCCCGCCTCGAAGTGCGAGACGGGGAAGGCGAGCTCCCCAGGATAGAAGGTGTTCACGCTCTCACCAACCTTCGGAGGGCGTGACTCAAAGCCCTCCGGCAAGTACTCGCTCCGGAAGGTCTCATACTCGTCCGCAGAGAGGCGACCGGGAGGGAAATTGTGGTCTGTGAACCTCTTCCCGCAGCGGCTACGTCCCTCACCCTCCTCTGGTCTTCTTTTCCCCATAAGTGCGCGAGACGGAGGGAGAATTGGCGAGAGGGGAATCAGCGAGAGGGCACGAGGAGTAAAGGAGAGGGAGCCGCGGGCCTAAGTCTAGGGAAGCGTGCTTTCAGCCCTGGCAGCGGGGGTATTTATAGCCCTCACTGAAGTGAGAGGATAGGCGGATAGGGAACTGTACCGGGGAAGGGGAAGAGCCGGTAGGCATTTTTTCTCTCCCTCCGAGCCTCGGGCAGCGGAGTCCTGAGTGGGCCGTCAGCCCAGTTAGGCGGTGGAAGAATATTACCAGAAATTAAAAAATTGACAGAGATTTAAAAATGTAGCGTAAAGAAATTTGGAGGCTGTCGCAACCATTAAATAAGCAGACAAATTATCAAATCAAGCAGGTCAACAAATTAAAAATTCAATCCCGCATAAAGCGGGTGGTAAGTTCGAAGGGGCGCAGAGGGCGCGAGACAGACAGAACATTTTACAGCAGGCGAATGAAAGAGTCAAAGAGGCGGGAGGTGAGAAGGCTCGAGCTCTCGTCAGTTCTTGTCCCACCTCCATCGTCCTCCGCGGCCTCTCACGCAGGGAGGGCGGCTGGGGAGGTGGAAGGCGCGAGCCGCCTCAACACCCTGGCGGGCGAGACGGAGCTGTTGGTCGACGTCGTTCAAGATCGCCTGGGGGTCCGTCTGGTCCACCTCAATGTCGGCATCTATTTCAGAAGATAAACGAGCGCATTCCACCTCTAGCCAATCGATTCGGTGGTCTGCGGCTTGTTTTCCTTTTTCCAGCGCCTGAATGATGCGTGCGTGCTTTCTCAGCATCTTGGCCACCCTACGCTTCATTTCTAGGGGGTCCATGGGGTCGCCCAGATAATCTTTGATCTCATCTATAGGAGGAGGAGGCGAAGGGGCCAGTTGCCTAGAGTAATCTTCGATCGGCGAGTCTGCAGCCAGCGAGTCCTCGGCAGGGGCTTCACTCGCACCTATGGATGAGCCAAAAAGATAAGACGGCGAGAAGAAGAGAGCAGGTGTCAGAGGTGAGGCCTCTTACCGTATCGGCGAGTGGAGCCCGAAGTGGTAGAAGGATCATCCCTCCTCGCCACAGGAGTGGAGGGAGGAGTGGAAGCTTGGGGCGAGAGGGGCCGGGAAAGGAGCTCCGAAACGTTGATACGAATGGTCTCCGGACGATGGGGAGGCGCTGGGATTTTCTGGGTAGAAGTGGCAAGTAAAAGGTGTGGGGTGGATGGAAATCATAACAGGCCTGAAGGGCTTACCTCCTTTCCTTTGAGGCTAGCTGGAGCAGGAGGTACGCCCCCCCCCCCCCCGGAGGGAGCGAGAAGGTTCTCCCGCCGGGAGGGGAGGATCAGGGACTCTTGCCTTTTTAGGGGGAGACGTGGATGGCGGTAGCGAAGGAGGGGCGCGCACGGGGATCTTGTTCAGACCCGCCGTCGTCGCCTTGTTTCGCTGGCGCACGGCCGCGATGCGGTCCCGAAAACTTTGGCTGAGAGACATGGGGGCAGATGCTGAAAGAGAATAGAGGAAAGAGAACGGCCCCTTGCGGGGAGGCAATTTCCATATTTATAGATTAGGCAAGGGGCCCACCAAAAGATTCCCTCAATAAATTCACTGTACCATCACGGGCCTCGATTGAACTATCTTTCCGAGTTTGTAAACAACCTCGAAAAGAGCGGGGATTGTGTACAACCTCGGGCTCGCGGGCAAGAGGGCCCAGACGAGAGGGCCCAGGCGAGAGGGCCCAGGCGAGAGGGCCCAGGCAACGAGAGGGCCCAGGCAATGAGAGCCGGGCGAGAGGTGTTATGCGAGACGGCCCAAGTGCCATGTGGCAGGAGATTGGCGAGTGAGTGCCGAGAGGGGAGGCTTTCCCGACGAGTGGCCAGTTCGCCACGCGAGAGGACTCCAGGGGTGGAGCTCTCGCCAAGAGGCGGTCCTCTTGTCAGGCGAGAGGACCCTATAGGGGAGTTCTCGCCAGGTGCCATTTTGGTTCAAGGCCGGTTCAGATAGGGTTGGGCCCACCTTTTGGGCCCCGGGGGTGTTTTACTCTTTTACCCCGGGTGGTCTGCATTTAGCTCTTTAGAACAGCGGAGTTTGGCTGTTGGCAGACCTAGCCAAGGGTATTCTGGTAATTTCAGGACGGTTTAAGTGGGTTATTTGCAGTCCCAGTTCAGAAGCCTATAAATAGACCGGTAAGGTGCCTTAGAAGAGCAAGCTCTCTCGACTCTTTTCACTTCTTCTAAGGCACCTAGCTCAGCATTGGCTAGGGAGGGAGAGAGCTTTAGTCTCGTCCGGGTACGAGGTGGGACCTCCTCGCTAAAGCCTCCGGTCTAGTTATTGGCCTTGAGTGTGATCCTAAGGGAGTAAGCGTGAGCTGTCTCTTTAGTTCCGAGCTTTAGGAGGAATCGACCTTGTTGGTTCCAACAATTAACTGATATATACTAGAAGATTTCTGAGTGTCAAACGCTTATTCAACATTCATGAGATATGCTCAACCAGACTCATGGCAACCACCAATCGTCCTCCCACTCACCAGATCCCGAAATTTACCATGAGAAGCCAAGAATGTAATAGAACATTTAAGTTGTTTAGTGAAATTTTTCACAGAAAGTAAATTTGTAAGAAATGAAGGAACAATTAAAATAGACCTTAGAGGAATATTATGAGAGAATTAAATGATTCATTTACTCATCATAGATGCAGAAGACCTGTCAGCAAGCCAAACAATGCCAGAAGCAAGAGAGAAAAAAGTGATCTCATTAGTAGATCTTGTCATAAGATCCAGGGTGTTGAATTCGGGAAAATCTCTACTCCAAAATTCAGATCAAGACAGCCTAAGGTTACCGGTTCAGCGGTCGGACTCAACGGCTAACGGGCTAGGACGCAGAAACAGACAGGAAATAAAAAGGACCTCAGGCGCTGCAGTAGGGAGGTCCCACCATATACCCAAATGCTTAGAAGAAGCACACTCCACAACCAAAGAAAGTCGAGCAGGGTACGAGATAGATTCTAGCTAGCAACCAAGTCAAGGAAGCGACTAGGATGGATAGTCATGAGCTCGCGACCGGTCTCTCTAAAGAAAAAATCCAAAAGCTCAGCTCGAAATCTACGAAATAAGGTGGTCGAGATCTTTTGCGAGATTCCGAAGTCCATATCCTCGTACGTCTGGGGTCCTATTTATAAGTAAATCCAAGGGGAGGGGGGTCTTATTTATAGCCCCACCCACCCCCCAGCGACTTCTTGGGGGAGCTCGCTCAGGTTGGGCGAGTAACTGCCCTAGTCACCTATTTGACGAGTAAGCGAGGGGAGCTCGTCATACTCGCTCAGACCTTTTATTGTCCTTATGCTGACTCTGATCTCAGTCTTGACCTGTTGACTTTGACTTATGTTGACCTGGCTCCGGGGGGTCCACGCTCGACAAATATAAGTTGTACACAATCCCCGCTCTTTGTGAGCGACGTAGAAGCTCGGAAAGAAACATCCAATACTTATTCGCCGAGCTGCTTTAGCGACTATCTGGGTTACTCGCGACTGATGGATGCCAGTTGATCCCTATAAATAGGGGGTGGCTGTTTTTGAGGCACGCCTTTTGAACTCGCACACGATGACGAAATCTGTCGAGGAAATCTACTGAGCGAGTATTGTTGCACTATCCGGATTCCTCGAGCCTACAAAACCGAAAAGGCCGCAAGAGAGCGACGACGTTGTTGACCTTCCTCCGTCCAATAAGAAGTTGAAGAAGAAAAATAAATCACTGGCCTCGAAAAATGACAACCCGCCTCCGGGCACTGAGGATGTCGCCTTCCCGACCGACCATTCCGAAATCCCAGCTCACACTCAAAAACTCCTCGACGATCTCGGGTTGAGCGACATTCTTGAGCAATCGGCACCTGAATTTCTCGCCTTCTTCCGCCGACTTCTCCCCCTGCCCCGGACCTTGTCGGGCGCAGGCACAGCTGCAAACAGATCTCGATGCCACGCAAGGTTACTATCTCGCCGATGACTCCTTGAGTTGCTGAACAATTCCATTTTATCTCGTTGATGTTGTTCTTTACTCGCAGCTCCTCCGCCGACTACCTCCGGCGAACATTTGGATGTCGTTCATCTGCGATCAACTCTATTGATCGCCCTTGAAGCTCAGCAATTGCCGCGATCTGGGCACACCATTCGAATCAACGTCGGTCTCAAGAAGAGGCCGGAAAAACAAGCTCCTGAGGCGAGGAAAAATGACCCTCCTGCGACGAAGACCTCGCAACTTGGGGCAAGCAACACCCCTTACCCTGCGACCACCTCGTCGCAACCGACAGCGAGCACTCCTCTGTCGCCGCCTCCTCCTTTGAACAGCTCGTCGCAACCGAGGGTAAGCACCCCTTTGCCACTGCCTCCTCCTTTGTCGCCGAGTAATGAAGCTCGCCCTGAAATCTGCCCGGAAATAACTACAGTCCCACTGAACCCACCTGAGAGCTCGTCGCGAGATCGGGATAGAAGGCGCACGAGTTACTTCCCGCCAAGGACCGTAGGTCGCAATCCAGAAGGTCGCGAACAAGGGAAGGTCGTCGAGCGTACGGGAGGCTAGTCATTGGTCCAGCGAGAATTGTCTCTCCGCATCCCTTCCCCTCGCCGATCTCGATCCCCTCGGCAAGGTAGCTCGTCTGTCGCTAAATTGGTTTGACTGTTGATACTCTGTGCCTTTATCTGATTCGGCGACTTCTTCTTTGTCTTGACAGGTCGTCATGTAATCCCAGGAGCGGCTTTCATCGATGCCCTCGGGCTTCCCGCTCAAGAGTATCGTCGGGTTGCTGCCTGCGCATACATTGAGTTGGAGGTGAAGTACGACCAACTCGCCATCTGCGAGCCTCATCGTCGGATCTCGGCACTGAAAGTGAGGAAGGCGAAGATGGAAGAACTGTGGGACAGGCTTGCGGCTTACGAGGCCCGCTTCCACATGATCAACGAGTTGGAGCGGCGACAATTAATGACCATTCATCGCCTATAGGTTCATCACGAGGAGCTGGCGGGAATGTGGGCGAGCATGGGCTCCGCAGGACGGCTGGCGAGGATGGAGGACCAGTTGCGTCGAGGCGACGATGCGATAGCAAGCGAGCACTACCGGCGAGCACGCGAGATGGGCTGGGACGGGCAACATCCACCTCTTCACAAGCAGCGGCCTCCTAGGACTTAGGATTTCTTTCTTTTTTATTTTTCCTCGCTTTTGGCGACATTGTAATGAACTATTTCTGTAATATTCTTTCATTGAGATGGCGAGTTTGCATCTCGCGTTTGAGCTTGCGATTTGTTTTTTTGTGTTGATATTCGTCTTTATTCTGCGATTACTTGGGCTATCTGTGCAGGTTTCGGCGAGCTGGCGATCTTCTGATTGAATTTACGCGAGATAGGATTCATAGCTAAAGTTGATTCGTCAATTAGCATGCGACTTAGGTTGATACTCGCGCGAGATTGCAATACCCCCCCCCCCCCCGGGCCTCCGCCTATAAATAGAAGGGGTAGATGTGCCTTTAATACGTTGTTGCAACTTCTAAGTCCTTTTCACGAGTATTTTGGTCTTGTCTCTTTCTCGTCAATCTTGCTCGCATTTCCATTCTCGCTGAATTTTATTCGTACTTTCTTTCTCGCTCTTCTACTACTTGTTATTCGCCTAAGAAAATGGTTAGCGACGATGTTAATGCTCGCCGACAGGCCCATGCGATAAACGTCACTGAAGTTATCTTCAAGAAGTCTGCTTCCACTGAGCGAGAACTGGAGGATTTCTGCCAAAGACACCTGCCTAAGGGATACTCGGTCAGGCTTCTCGCCCAGACTGAGCGACTAAACACCTTTCACGAGGATGAGATGGTCCGTCCCCTCCACCACTTTGAAGTCAGCATGTGACTTCCTCTGTGGCCAGAATACCGCCAAATCCTACGGTATTTCAGGATCGTCCCTGCCCAGATCAACCCGAACAGCGTGGCGATGATCATGGGGTTTTTATGCTTCGCGGGAAGAGAACATCGTGTTCGACCTTTCTGTCTTCAGGACGATCTTCGCCTTCGTCGCGACCGTCGAGGGCGTCATCTTCTTCAGCAACCATGTCTGCACCTTGGTCGGCACGGCGAACAAAGTCCATCAGTGGGGCGAGTACCTAGTCGTTGTCGTCGGCGACTACGAAGGGGTACCGCGCAGGCCGCACCAGCCGTCAGAGGTCGCCTTCCTGCCGCCAATTCTAGAGGGCCCGCACGAGAAGCTGTTCGAAGCCTTCCACGGGCGCCGGTTCGACTTCATCCACTGGCGTCGGTTCGACGTCATCCACTGGCGTCTGAATGTCAACTCGCTTGCTAAGGTCTTCCCAGGCAAAGGTATATACCTTGGAGAGATCTTGCTATACTCGTTGACTTTGTCGCTGACTTGATTTTGATAGTTGATGTGACTTAACTATTGCAACTACTCGTATTCTTCCGCGAGAACCACTTCCTCTGGCGAAGGAAGCCGCGTCGCCGTGCGAGGGTTCGGCGAACCCGCCCGCTGATGTTGAAAAGATACTGCCTCCTGCGGGTTCTAAGGGTCAGTCGCGAGCTGGCGACAAGGATGGTTCCTCGTAGGGGAAACCGGACAAGGGGAAAGGGAACGCCAAGTCCCCTGATCACGCGAAGAAGCGTATGAAGATATCCCACGAACTCTTCGACGGAAGGGAGTCGTCAGTGGACGTCGGAGAGTCGTACTTTCATCCTAACTTCAATCTCGGGCGCAGTGGCAAGGACGCCTTCAGATGCCCGCTGGTGTCTTGGGCGGAGAGAGAGCACAAAGTGACTCTGAGCACAAACTTGCCCGCCTGGTCGGAATACTGGGAGGATAAGGGGGAGACTTATGATGTCGCCTTCGCGCTGTATGGGCGAGCTAACGCCAACTCGCTACTGGACCTCAACGCAGAGGTGCTCAACCATCAAACTGCTCATGCGCTCTTGCGAGCTCCTGAGTTGGGCTATCACACGGTGAGGAGGCTGCTCGAGTCGCAGGAGGCCCTGAAGATCGTCTCAAAGAAGGCGATCGATCTGGGTATGCAGTCTATCCGGTAGAAAGACCGCGAGGTAGCTTTTACTTCTATACACGACTTGTCCTTAGTTGCCCCTTCACTTGATCGATCTTCTGACAGTTTGTTGTTGGTACTCGCAGGCTGCCGAGATAGAAACGGTGAAGAAAATCTCCGAGCTCGAGCAAGAGCTCGCTGACACCAAGAGTGAGTTGGAGATCGCCCAAGTCCGGATTGTTGAGCTGGAGACTCGCCCTGGGCCCTCGGAAAATCGCCCAGCTGAGCAGCAGCTAGAGGCAATTCCTCATGGGATGGGGAAGAAGATCCGCTTCCACGGGGACGAGATACCTGTAATTCGTCGCGGGATCGCGCGAGCAACGGGAGACGTCGTTCTCGCCAAGCTG
The DNA here is from genome assembly GCA_039513925.1 of Platanthera zijinensis. Lineage (NCBI taxonomy): Eukaryota > Viridiplantae > Streptophyta > Magnoliopsida > Asparagales > Orchidaceae > Platanthera > Platanthera zijinensis. The sequence continues at coordinate 135,737,511 of CM077091.1, read as the reverse complement.
AGAATAGATGGCTTCCTTGGCCCGGAGGCCGACCACCTGACAGTGGCGGACCTCATCCTCGGCATGCTCGCTGAAGAGTCCAACTCGCGAGATCGCGTCCTGTCCTCCGCTACTGATTCCGGCGACAATGAAGACAGCAGCAGCGGAGAGAGCGGCGACGACAGTGATAGTGATGACGATGAGGATGGCAAGGAAGATGCTGGCAACGAGGAAGATGTCGTCATTGAGGACGAGGAGTACAGTCCTGATACCGGCGACGACGAGTCCTAGTCGGTCGGAGACCTCTTGCGTGTGACCATGTATATAAAATGTACATAGTTTAGGAATTTATGGACGAAACTTTATTCAAGGCGGCATTGCCCTTTTTGTGTTGTAATGTTCACAACATGATATATAAGAATTTTTTGTGCTTTGTTATTTCATGCTTGCTCTTTTGTCCGCATACTCGCTCGTCGGTGATATTCGCTAGACTCATAGGCGCGGAGAGATTGAGAGCTCATTGTGCGCGATCTTTACTCGCACACTAGTTCATACTAACTCACGCAATGTTGTTCATACCTACATGGCCGCACTCGCATGCTCGTACGCCGCTGCTCGCACGTCGCTACTCGCACATGCATGCTCGCACATTGTTAATCGCACATGGATGCTCGCACAAAGCACATCATTATATATGTTCGATTTTTGCAGGCTCTGGCGTAATAGTCCAAGGAAAGGCTCTTGCTGAAAGGAAAACGGAAAGATGTTCTCTCTTGACGACGGCGATCCTTCGAAAAATGAAGTTTCACTCGGGGGGTCTCGTAAGACGCACACTCTCCAGGCCAACACTTCACTTCAACCAGCAAAGAACTTAAAGAGATCCAGAGATAGGGAACGACAGTCGGGGGGTCCAACGGGACGCACACACTCGAGGCCTCCAACCTACCACGGACTCGAACCTTCAGGAGCTTCTTTGCCCAGTTGCTTCCAAAAGCATAGCGGGTTATCCTGCCTTGGTACTAACAGAAACGCGTCCTGCTTCATAGGACACAAAAAGGTCGCTAAGAGCGAGTCTTTTAGTCTTCTCAAAAACTGATGACGCATTTACACAAGGTATCAACTTGTGAGGTCGATCCTTCGTCAAGTTTGGGAGGTTGGAGTACGGACCTATTCCTGATAGTTCCTCTAGTCGGATAAGAAGTGAGATCGGGTAGGCAGCTGGGCCAACATACAATAGGGGAGCTGATCTCGGCCGTCAATGCAGGGGTTTGGACTTACAAGAACCTACGAAGCACGGATACACCAAAAATAGGTCCGTACCCGTACCGAGTACGTTTCCGGTACGGATACGCGTACCGGACGGGTCGGTTCGCTATAATTCGCTATTTTAGGTTTTAGCGCTGCTCATTTCCGGCCGCTGCTCATTTCCTTCCGCTCCCGATCCCGTGTCACTCCCGATCCCCGCCCCTGCTCCGGATCCCTGCCGAACGATCGATCCCTGCCGAACGATCGATCCCTGTCGGCGATCCCTTGCTGCCGACGATCGATCGATCACTGACGATCGATCCCTCCCTGCCGACGATCCCTCCCTTCCGACGATCCCTCCCTGTAAGCCGTCGGTTCCTCCTCCTCCTCTTCTTCTTCTTCTTCTTATGCTTCTTCTTATTCGTCTTCTGCTTCTTCTTCTTCTTATTCGTCTTCTACTTCTTTTTCTTCTGCTTCTTCTGCTTCTTCTGCTTCTTCCTCTTCTGCTTCTTCTTCTTCTTCCTCTTCGTCTTCTGCTTCTTCTTCTTCTTCCTGCTGTTACTATTTGATGTTACTATTTGCTGTTACTATTTGCTGTTACTATTTGCTGTTACTATTTGCTATTATTATTTGCTGTTACTATTTGCAACTAGTGTTAATGTTTAGGGTTAGGGACTAGTGTTAATGTTATTGTTAATGTTTGGGGACTAGTGTTAATGTTACTATTTGCTGTTACTATTTGCAAGTAGTGTTAATGTTTAGGGTTAGGGACTAGTGTTAATGTTACTATTTGCTGTTACTATTTGCAAATAGTGTTAATGTTACTATTTGCTGTTACTATTTGTTGTTACTATTTTCTGTTACTATTTGCTGTTACTATTTGCAACTAGTGTTAATGTCATTTAGACCTTTATTTACAAGCATGCAACATTCCATTTTCAACTATTAATAATGAGCATCATGCATATCTCATAGTCTCTCAGTGTCCTCCTTTATTTATTATCTTGTCTTGGTGCTATTTCGGGGTTAGCTTTGTCTTCTTGAATGGTGTTGGAATATTTTGTCTAATTTGGGGAATTTCATGTTGCATCTGCTACTTAATTACACCATTACGCCGGTCCCTCTCCCTCGCTCCTAATGTTAATGTTAATTGTTGTTGCTAATCTTCTTCTTTTACTAGTGTTAATGTTAATTGTTGTTCCTAATGTCTAATTCTTTTACCAGTGTTAATGTTAATTGTTGTTACTAATGTTAATTTTAATTTCTTCTTCTGTTGTTACTAATGTTAATTTCTTCATTACTTATGTTAATTAGTTCTTCATTAGTTTTGTTCATTAGTTATGTTAATTAGTTCTTCATTAGTTCAGCTTCAATTTTTTTCATCTTTTTCTTATTACAGCAATTATGACTCAATCGCAATCTCCTATTAGTGTCACTGGTTCAACTTCTACCTCGACAACAAGTAGATTTATTTTTGATGATGCAAGTAGGGATGATTATGCGTCACTTTGGGATTATGCTTCTCTTATCCATAGTAGAAAAGTTGGTGGCGGAAACAGAAAATGGAAATGCAATTTCTATGAGATAGATTTCAGTGGTTCGTATTCTAGAGTAAAGAGTCATTTGCTAAAAATATTCGGGAATGCCATTAGGGTATGTCCAAAAGTAACTCAAGAGTATTTAAAGGAGCTTCAAAAAGTGGTTGCTACATCAGAAGAAAAATGCAAACCGGCTCCCAAAGTATTATCGTTTCATAATGCAAGTCAAGCTTCTCAAATAGTTGGGGAAACGATGGACCAAGAGTTGCACACCACTACATTGCATGGCTCATTCTCTTAATCCAAGGTAATTTTTTTTCTTATTTGATATTAAACATTTACTATGATTTATTTATTTACTATATATTTTTATTTGTAGGTATTACAGTCGAGAATGCCTTGAAGGAGGGTCAAATAGAGTTGCTCCAAATACAGATTAGGAGATTTCTTTGGAGAGGAATAAATGCTTAAGAAGATATTTTCCTGATGTGGTGGAGAGGAATATAGTAATCAATGAGTTCTCTAAGTTCACAGGATTTGGTCAAGCTTTCAGTGAGCCAGATAGTTTGGAGAGTAGAGCTTCATTATTGCCTAAAGATTAGTGGAGTTACTATGGAACTTCGGCACCTAAATTACAAAAAATTGCTTTGAAGTTGTTAGGCCAACCTTCTTCATCATCCTGCTGCGAGAGAAATTGGAGTACATACTCATTCATTCACTCATTGAGAAGAAACAAAATTCTACCACAACGAGCTGATGATTTGTTGTACATGCATAGTAATCTACGCTTATTATCGAGGAGAGACAAAATCTACATTCAGGGAAGGAGTAGAATGTGGGATATAGGACGAGATGCATGGGCAAATCCTTTTGATGGAGTTGGCATGCTTACGATTGCCAACTTATCTTTAGATGAGCCAGAAATTGAAGATGTCTTGATCTCTAACAATATGGAGGAAGATGAAGAAAATGAGTGATGAACATCATTTTATTTGAAATAATTATGAATAGTTTATGTCTAAGTACTTCATGTTATATTGCATTAGTTATGAACTTGTACTTCAATTGATTATTTAAGTTTCATGTTTTATTGTTTTGAGAATTTATAATTGTATTTGTGATATATGCATATATATTTATTAAATTTAATACAACGTATCCCGTCGTACTTGTATCCTTGATTTTAAAATTTTGTCGTACCGCCGTACCGGATACGTATCGTACCCGTACCCGTACCCGTACTGGTGCTTCCTAGACAAGAACGTTATTAAGACCAGACACACCGTCCCATCACCTGCTCTGGGTTTTTAAGGAGGATCAGGTCAAAGGCAAGTTTCCCAAACCGATCGTGGAGAATGACTTCACTGCTTCTAACTAACTTGAGACGAGCCGAACAAAGAATACAACTCGCATCCACTCGTGTTTCAGGGGGCGAGTACTTTTATTAAAAAAGTAGAAATAACTTTATAGATAAGCGGTCATTACATGTTACTGCTAGGAATAGAACTTTTTCAGGTCGTCCCCACTCCTGCTGCTTCGTCGCAGCTCTCCTTCTTGATTTTGTAAGTGATAGCCTCCAGTGGCTAGAGCCTCTTGGACGATGAAGGGTCCCTCCCAGTTAGGATTCAGCTTGCCAACGGCAGCTGCCCTTCCGGCCGCGTCCACCTTCATGAGGAGGTCTCCTACAAGGAATTGCTTGAGGCAAACATTTTTTTCGAAGTACTTTGTCATTCGCCTCTTGACCTCCTCTTGGCGGGCGGAGGCTAGGTCTCGAAGCTACTCGATGTAGCATCTTCATTCTCCAGGCGACATTCTTCATTGTCTTCTTCTACTGTCATAACTCTCGGACTCCGAACCTCGAATTCCACTGGGATGAGGGCCTCAGACCCGTGGAACAACTTGGAAGGTGTTTCCCTTGTGGCCGAGTTAGGAGTTGTTCTCAGAGCCCATAGGACCGAGGGGAGTTGCTCTGTCCAGTTCCCCTTCAAGTTGGTGACCTTATTCTTCAAGAGAATGATGATCAGCTTGTTGGCGGCCTCCACTTGTCTGTTACTGCGAGAATGGTGTACAGAGGCGAATCGAAGATCCGTCACTAGTTGCCTGCAGAAGTCTTCCAGCTCCAGCCTGGCAAATTGTGGGTCGTTGTCGGTGATGATGGCGAGAGGGATCCCAAACCTGCAGGCAATCTCTCCCCAGATGAAGTTATTCATAATCTGAGACGTGGTCTTGGCAAAATTTTTAGTCTCGATCCACTTGGAGAAATAGTCGATCATGACGAGAACAAACTATCTCTATTCGCTGACTTGGGGGCAAGGGCCAATCAAATCCATCCCCTAGATGACAAAGGGTCAAGGAGCAGTGATTGAGCGGAGTTGCTGAGCCGGCTTCAACTGGAGAGGTGCTAAGAGTTGACACTCCGGACACTTCTTCGAGAAGGTTTCTGCATCCTTCTGAATGGTCGGTCAGAAGTGGCCTTGTCTCAGAATCCTCTACTACATAGTGCGAGTCCCATAGTGGCTACCGCACTCTCCCGAATGAATTCCCCAAGCACTCGGGAGATTTTTGTTTATGACAGGCAACAGGCTAGAGGGCCCGACTGGTCTTGCGGTACAGTTCACATTCGTGCAGCAAATAGTAAGTTGCTTTGTATCGAAACTTCCTCTGGCCTCCCTCGCTGGCGGGAAGCCGGTATGTCATTAAGAACGTAACGAACGGGTCCTTCCAAAAAGCTCTCTGCTCGGTCTCCATCATCTCCCTTCCTCGATGGATGGTCGAAACACCTTTGTCACAGTTCCTCTGACCCTGGGGCCGTACTTGGCAAGATAACCCTCCTTCGAGTTCTCCTCTTTGGGCACATACTCGACGAAGAAAGATTGGAAACCTCTCATCAAGCCTTTAACCTTTGTCAAGTATCTCTGCAAGATGGGGTCGCGCACCTCGAACTCTCCCCTGATTTGCGAAGCGACTACCATTGAGTCGGAAAAGGCCTTGAGATCCTGGATCCCCAACTCCTTGGCGAAACGCAAGCCTGCTACCATGGCCTGGAGAGCATAGAGATGAGTCCGCACGAGAGGGAACCGGCGAGGCTGCGCAGGCAGGATACCTCGCCGGTTCCCACTGGTGCGGTCTTGGTGGGATCAGGAGACGCGAGCGTTGTTGTCGCGGTTACGAATACGTGACCGCAAGAGGCCCGGAGAGCATAGAGATGAGTCTGCACGAGAGGGAACCGGCGAGGCTGCGCAGGCAGGATATCTGCAGAAGACGGGAGCTGAGCCGAACTTGCAAGAGCTTTGGCGGACAAAAGGGCAGCGGGGGTGGGTCCCAGCGGGCAATGGCGGTGGATCTCAGCGGGCAACGGTGGTGGGTCCCATCGGGCAACGGCGGTGGGTCCCAGCGGGTAGCGTGAGAGCCTATAAAAGCAGCAAGAGAGAGGTGTGAGGGCTACGTTGCGAAAGTGGAGGAGAGTTGCGGTTACGAGAGCCAAGTCTGCATAGTTTGCGGGAATAGAAAGCACGGGCTCAAGCCTAGAACGAGAGCGTTAGCTCAATCGAAAAAGATATTTCCGGATTTGTGCGGCTTTACTACCATGTACTAAATGAGAAAATATAAATTATTCTCCTTCAAAAATTAAATTATAAACTCATGTACAAGATGTTCCTTACATAGATAAAAGGAGGATCTAATAGTGAACCCAAGATGTGGGACTAAAGAACTCTAAGAGAGGAATGGGTCTAATGGGCCATCTCTAACGCATATAATACTTAAATTTTTATGTATATATTATGAACCATAGCACTCCACGTAATTCATATATGTTGTTGCATATAATACAAAATTTGCTATTGTGATTGTCATATTATAACCTATAGCACTCCATGTATTGTACATATGTTCAGGGTTGTAGATATTCGATATCAGGCTTGTGACGGTTTGAATTTGAAATGTCAAATGTCGGATTGCATTAGATATATCGGTGACATTTTAAGATATCTGCTTTATTTGTCTCGAGCTTACCTTCCTCTCTTACCGTTCTTTGGAGCACTTTCCTAAGTTGAGTTACTTATTTTTTTCCCAGGTCAGGTATAACCTCGAACAACAGTTGTAGTTCTTTTTTTCCTGCTTCGTCCTTTCTTTAACCCTTATATTCTATGCTCAGTTCTGTGTCCATTGTGATTGTTCCCAATTGGCATGGTTCACCTTGTTGAGAGTATTTATAGAGGTTAGAGGAGCATGTTGACGTTTGTGGCCTCTGCTTATGGTTTGATCCTGTGGATGGGTTGAACTCCATTCCCAAAATCTCAACAGCAGATCGAAGTGCCTATTTACTATGTTCCAAAGGTAAATCTACTGTCAACTAGATTGGCGATGAACATTACTAATCTTAGGATTCAATTCCCAACCAAAACAATTAACTTTTATATTTTAATTATTGTGCTAAATTCTGCATTTCATGGGTTTTAGTCGCCATTTTCAGGTACAGCAAGAATACTTACTATTCTAGGGATGCACAAAGTGACAAAAACATTATTTTATACCAGGTACCATCCTTGAGCATACCTATAGGCTATCAGTATGAGCTAGTTTATCTTTTCATATTTGATACAAAAGGTGGGAGTGTAAATTCTGGCCACAAAATGTGAGTAAAACTACAGTGGTAGTTCAAATGATTGCCAACATAGATAATTTACATGAAATAAATGTCAAGTTTGAGGCCTTCCGAGCTCAGGCACCCACTGTCTAGCATTTTGTTACGGGTCTTCAGATGTTGCCGGAGGAGAGGCCGGAGGTGGAGAAGATGGCGGTGGTGGAGGATACCATGGAGCCGGAACCGCGGCTGCCTAAGCAGGATTACTCATTGGAGGAGAGAGCCACCAAGATCTCACACAAGGGAATAAGACTAGAACTTTATTCATTCGACTTACAATTGACACCAGAAAGGAAAGAATTACAAAGGAAATAAAATAACGCTAAAGGAAATACGACAGACTTGAGCACAACAACGGAATAGGAATGTGAAATAAAAGCAAATAAATAATATAAAAACAACCATAATATCGACCCATAACACATTTTAATAGGGAATATTTCACTAGTACAGTTCCCAACCTAAGTTAGGAAGCCAGGCACTTTGGAAGTTTCTACTAGTCCATAAGGCCAAAAAGTAAATGTAGATTTTGAGATCCTGGGAGCAAGCGTGAAATAGGAAGTATTCTAGGTGTAACGACAGAGTATTGTTACGGCTCATAGAAGGAAGTATATTTTTAATCAAAATTGATCCTAAATCAACTACATGATTGGCCATTTTTCTTAAATATTCTGGGACGAAGACGAATGCAAGAAAAGCACATCAGGAAAATAGATTTGAGTGCTTTCATGGGATGTCAACGAGAATTTAAAGAGAAAAAAGTCATAATCTTTTCAATGGTAACAACATCATTTACTTCGCTAATTGCTGCAATTACATTATCATAGTTGAAGTGCATCACAGACTACATACCATACGCAATTGTAGCAAATGGAAGTCGAGCAATGTGCTTTAGCTTCTCACTGAACATGTAATAACCCTAAATCAAAAAAAATCATATTATACAGGACTCTCTCAACTGCTATACCTGTTAAATTGGCAAAACATTACCATTTTGAAATTACTAAAACAAGAAAGCGCCAGTGCAAAGGCTAGTTTACATTAAAATATGGAAACTCCATTTTTATAAAATGTAGAAGATTCTTAGTAAATGAGAACAAAGGAATTTACATGCTTGTTGTAGAGAATAAATATATTTTAGTATGAAAAATATTTTTTTATTATTGAGAGCATTCCTTCTTTTGTTACAGAATACATATGCATGGGTTCAAACAAAGAAACTCAGAACTTCCCACATTTTCTAGAAGTCTACCTTGAATGCACAATGAAAAATTCAAAATAAGTGTATTTCTATACTTATTGGAGGGAACAAACAAAAAAGTGGAAGGAAATCTGTTATGGGCCCACGCAGGGGGTGACAACGTGATGCAGGGCCAGGAGTCCACCTGCCTCCCACCCTGGAGTCCACCAGGGGGCCCACTTGGAGTCCACCAAGGGGGTTTATCAGAGTTGTGGTCCATACACCCCAACTAATCCCCGGTCCCACCACAGGGCCAATAGATTGTTGAGGTCGGGACACATTGGTGATAAGACTGTCGTTGAAGGCCTCTTATCAAGGAGGTCGGGGGATCGAGCCCCAACCTCAACAATCAATTGGCCCTATGGTGGGACCAGGGATGGGTTGGGGTGTAGGGGTCGCGGACCTGATAAGTCCTATTGGGTGGACTCCCGGTAGGACCCCCAGGCAAGTTAATGCATCATGCGACGCATCATAATTTTCATGTATTTATTTATGCATTTTTATTTTCATGCACTTGTTTTATTTCATGTACTCGTTTCAATATTTTGTGCTCGGGTTATTTCTGGCTCAACGGTTCGACCGGCCGTTGGGACCATAAATAAAGAGATCTGGTATTATTAGTAGTAGGACGTAGAGGCAAGTCTAGCGTATTCAAGAAAGCATAAACTTAAAATTCAAAATTCATCCCAAAAGGTCGGGCAAGTAAAGTTGGAAAGAGTCAAAATCAGAAATTTAATAATGGGAAAGAAATCTTTGGACAAAATCAATTATTGCCATCTATTTAAAACGACTGTGAGGAAGGATAGGGCCATCGAACAGAACGGGAAGCTTATTTCTGCTTCCTGTTCCTTGCCAAGCACACCATCTCGTGCCCTAACCCGCCAGATTGCCAACGTCGTACCAGAGAGGCCACGTTGCTCCTCCTTCCGCCGCTACGACTTAGCAAATGACGGGTGCCGCGTCCGCCACCAGTGCCGCTCCGCGTTCACAGTCTCTGTCGAGCCCTAGCCACCGTCGCTCTTTCCGTTGGCGGATTTGTCGGGCGTCGTCGACCCCGGACATCTTGTCTGACGCCCAGACTTAGAGCAGTGCCGTCGACCTCGATTTATCCCACCCGGCTGTTGTTCCTGTTGTTCCCCTGTGCGTGAAAGGATTTGGAGATTGTACGGCCACACAACTTCCACTTTGGGTATATCTGTTTGCTTCATTTAATTAGTATTAAGTTTATGCATTTCTGAAAATAATTGTTGGGCTTGCTTTTGCATTCTTACCACTTTAATATCGTAATCATAAATTATCGTCTGCTAATTTCGCTTGTGGCCGTAAAAACTCGTGGAACATTCAAACCAAACGGGTACTTGGGAAGTTCCATTCGAACGAAATTAACGAATCTCGTAAAGTTCAAAGCAATGAATTTGATTTGCGCGCGTAAATTCATTTTGGTCGCTCGGCCCCGCTCTTGGAATTAAAATTTTGATATGTTTTTCAAAACCCCCAATTTGAGCTTAAGGATTAACTTAAAATAGTTTCGTTTAAAGATCAACTTACGTTCAAAACTCTATTTTATTTACGAAATAAAATATTTTGCTAAAAATAACTATTTAACTTCGAAACCCTAATCCGGTTTAAATCACAGGTGGACTCCTGGTCCCGGGGTGGCAGGCAGGTGGACTCCTGGCCCTGCATCATAAAAGTGCACTTTTATGATGCAGGGAAAGGAGTCCTCCTGCCTGCCACCCTGGAGTCAACCAGGGGGCCACTTGGAGTCAACCAAGGAACTTTATCAGGGTCGCGGCCCGTACAGCCCAACCCACCCCCTGCCCTGTGGTGGGATCGAGGATGGGATGGGGTATACGGGCCGCGGCTCTAATAAAGCCCCTTGGCGGATTCCAAGTGGGCCCCCTGGTGGACTCTAGGGTGGCAGGCAGGTGGACTCCTGGCACTGCATCACAAAGCGTGTCGGGGATGGCGTGTATCTATTTTATTTCGCACTATTATATTTCACGCACTTTAATTACTCATGTATTATGTAGCCCGGGTGAGGGGCATATTTGGTAAATTTTGTGAAATCTTTCCTCTTACTATATTATTGTTGAGGGTTGGAATGATTGATAAGAATGAAAAATCTAATTTACTCTCCTCTTGAATCCTCTCCCTCTCCTCTCATCTTTTAATCTAGGGTTAGAGTTGAGCAAGACTCCCCGCTCTCCTCTCTTGGTCAAATTCAACTCTCGTTGTATCTCCCATCATTGAGAAGGCTAGGTCAAGGGACGAGATGATCCTCTCTGAGACTTCTTCCTCTCAAGACCGCACACCCGCTAGCAATCATACCAAAATCCCAACGCCCACCACCTTCTCCATTTCAAGTGTAAACATTCATACCCATGGTTAATAAGTAGAGCATGATGAAGATTAAATTCTCAATGGAAAAATATGATGCAGACATAGTTGTAATCAATATTTACGTCAAGTCTCTATACACTCTATTTTGTGTATTTTACCCTCTCAGGATTATTTTGGTCCTTTGTTGTCCACTCTTACTCAATATATGTATGAGTAAAGGGCTCTTTATTGAATTAATCAATTACTTTTGCTCTCAACTTGGTATCAGATCAAAGGAAAAAACCCAAAAACTTAAATTCGTCTCCTTCGCCATCCCCGTCTTGTCGACCAGCCAATCTCACCTCGCCGCCCTCTCTCGCCTTCTTCCGTTGGTTTGAAGTCCCCTGGATACTGATCCGCGGCGATATCGTCAGCGGTTGTGCGCACTGAAAGAGTTCGCCACCCTCTTTGTGACGTGTGTTGATGTACTGTCGACTGTCCTCCCTTCTTTTTCCTGCGTCGAGGGTCTTCGTCGACTCCCTTCTGTGACGTGCTAACGTGTTTTCTTCCTCAACGCATCGTGCTTCTATTTCTTGAGGCCCGCTGCCTCCAGTGTTTGCTCTGTTTTTTACAGATCTAGCGGGATCTGCTTCTGGAGGTCCTGATAGGATCTCATGCTGTTGTTTCTGTTGCAGTCTTCTTCATCCAACACCCTTTTTACCAGTGGATGTCCTCTTCTTGCTCCATGCAAATTCTGCTCTCCGCCATTGTTGATGTGTTCATGGCTATTTCTACTGCATTCATGGCTATCCAGCGCCCTTTCTGACGTGTTGTCCATGGCTATTGCTACTGTGTTCTCCGTCAAGAATTGTCGCTAGTTCATCATGGATTCTTCTCCAGCCATGGTCGATTCTTCTACCACCTCGCATAGTGTTGTGACGCCCTAGATGAGTGATCCTCAGGGGACACATGGTCACACTGGCTCCTTAAAGATCATCATTATTCCTCTGGATGGAATGAATTATCTCGAATGGTCTCATGCAGCTCAATATGTAATTCGCAATCATCAGATGTTTGGATATATAGATGGGACAATCGTGGCTCCTCCTCCGGATGATCCGACTTGGAAGAGTTAGGATTCTAAAAATTCTTATGTTATCTCGTGGCTCCTCCATTTCATGTCTCTAAAGGTATACCGCAGTTATATGTTGATGGACTCTGCCTACGAGATATGGATCCGAGCACGTGAAACCTACTCTCAAATCGGAAACTCCACCCAGATCTATGAGCTAACGCGTCGTATGCTGGAGTTGTGTCAGGAATCCATGACAGTGTCTACTTACTTCTCTGAGTTTGAGCGTCTCTCGCAGGAATTGGAGTACTTAGAACAGTTTACTCATGCATGTAATGTCGATGCAGTCCTGTTGCAGAAAATGGACGAACGATTTTGTCTACATGTTTTTCTGATGGGTTTGAACAAGGAAATGGATATAGTTCAGACTAATATTCTTCATTGTTCCCCTCTTCCATCTCTTCGGGAGTCCTTTAGCATGATTCTTGGTGATGAAGACCGTCATAGGCCCTCAGCGCGACAGCTCCTCCTGATTGCTCTGTCTTTACTAGTGTTGGTCAGGGTAGTTCCAATCATACCAACACAGTTCCTAATTGTGATTATTGTGGTCGCAGGGGCCACACTCAGAATGTCTACTTCAAGCTCTATCCTCACCTTGCTCTACATGGAACCAACCGTGATCGGGGACGTGGACGTGGACAAGGATGAGGGGGAGCCCGACAGAGTGATTCTCGACCACATGATGTTACCTACTCCACAGAAGTCTATGATGACCATCACGGTCAGCCCCCGGGACATTTTACCATGCATGAATTGGATGCACTCCATCGTCTTTTACACTCGCAGTCGGATACTACCTCTGGTACTTCTACCTCCTTTGCTACTGTCGCTATGCACAGTGTTAATGTTGTTGTGACACCTCCGTCTGAGTGGATCATTAACTCGAGAGCCACCGATCACATGACTAGCTCCTCCTCATGTTTTACTTCCTACACCCCCTTGTCTGGTAAGGGCAGGCTTATCACCGCAAACGGTACCTTGTCCCCTGTTGCGAGCAAGGGCAACATTTCATGTTCCTCTTCTATTTCCCTTTTGTATGTCTTGCATGTTCCCTCTTTTCCACGCAGTATACTGTCAATTGGCAATATCACTCATTCTCTTAACTGCTCTTTAACCTTCTTTTTTGATTCTTGTGATTTTCAGGAACTGGGTATGAAGCGGATCATTAGTAGTGATAGGAATCGCGGTGGCATGTACTATCTAAACTCTACGAAATCATCTCTTTCCCTTTCTTCTTTTCCTGTTACTATTATTCATGTTCGACACTGGCATTTGCGTTTTGGAAATCCCTCTCCAATCTACCTTCAAAAATTATTTACTGCTTTATTGTTGTTTATTAAAACTCTAGCTTGTGATGTTTGTGAAATGTCTAAACATGTTCGACATTTATCGTCGCATTTATCTTCTCCTAGTACTACTCATTTTGTTGTTATACATCCTGATGTTTGGGGGTCTTCCCCTATTTTATTGTTATCTGGTTTTGTTGGTTTGTCGCCTTTATCGATTGTTTTTCACGCACTACTTGACTTTATCTCTTAAAGAAGAAAAACGAAGTGTTTCTTTGTTTTCAAACTTTTCATAAAATGGAGCAAACTCAGTTCAATGTGAATATTTGTGTTCTTTGTAGTGATAATGGAGGGGGATATGATGATCGTGACGTGTTTGGCTCATATCCCACAAGTCATGGTATTATCCATCAAACGACTTGTGTTTGCACCACCCAAAATGGTGTTGTTGAATGGAAAAATCAACATCTCTTTGATGTTGCACAGTGTCTTCTCACCACCATACACCTTCTGAAACCAAATTGGGGTGATGTTATCCTCATTGCTACTCATCTTATTAATCGACTATCGCCACGGGTTCTAGATTATGCTACTCCTCTAGCCTGTCTCTCATCTACTTATGTTGTGCATACTTCTCATCTTCCACCCCGTGTTTTTGGTTGTGTACGTTTTGTTCGCATACACCAGCCTCATCGTGACAAGCTTGACCCTCGGGCTTACCGATGTGTCTTTATTGGCTATTTTACCAGCACCAAAGGGTATTGGTGTTATCTCCCTCCCACCCAACGTATTTTCTGTACCATGGATGTTAGTTTCCGTGAGGAGAAATCCTATTACTTGGATTCGACTCACTCAACTCGTCAGGGGGAGAACGATGTCATGGAGTCTGACTCTACTGTTGTTCTCCCTCTGATTCCTCCTAATCCTATGTCTTCCACCATAGCTACTCCTCCTTCGTCACCTACGCCACCTACATCCCTTATGACACCTACGTCCTATACGACACCTACGTCTTTTTCTCATAAATACCGTTGGGTCCATTGTTCCAATGTCTCTGATTTGTGAGAAGTCAAACAGGTCAATGTCACACACATCAATTGTATTTGATGTGTATTTGAGGTCTTGAGTGCAGTTTAGTTCATATCACATTGATTGGACAAGTGAACACAACAATTGGTTGCTGGACATAACAAAAATCTAATAAGTCCACAGGCGTTGAGTGGAGCAAGCTCACTCAACGCCAGAGGTAAGGATTCAATATTGTATAGCTAGAAATTTGCCTAAGTCCACAGGCGTTGAGTGTAGCTTATTCACTCAACGCTCTCAACGCCATATAACAAATAGTGTTGAGTCTATCTCAGCCTAACTGATAGATAGCCAAAAATATGGCTAAGTACAAAAGCTTTGAGTGAAGTCTACTCACTCAACGCCATACAGCAAAAAACTGTGAGTCAGGCTGAGTCAGTCAAAGCCTAGAGAAGTAGGCTAAAAATATGACTAAGTCGCAAGGCGTTGAGTGTAGCCTACTCACTCAACGCCAGATAACAGAGAAGTTCTGTTAAGTAGTTTGGCGTTGAGTGGAGCTTCCTCTCGCAACGCCAAGGCTCAGTGAATCTGGCTAAGGCAAATAGCGTTGAGTGAGGCGAGCTCACTCAACGCTCTCAACGCCTTGACGCAGAAATATTTGCCAAGGCAAATAGCGTTGAATGAGGCGAGCTCACTCAACGCCTTGGCGCAGAAAATTTGGCTAAGTCCAAATGCGTGGATAGCTTGGCTTTCATCGAACTGAGCCTGGAGTTCGTCGAACTAAACTTACTCTTTCGTCGAACTAAGCTTAGCTTTCGTCGAACTGAGTCTGGAGTTCGTCGAACTAAATTTACTCTTTCGTCGAACTGAGCTTAGCTTTCGTCGAACTGAGTCTGGAGTTTGTCGAACTGAATTTACTCTTTCGTCGAACTGAGCTTAGCTTTCGTCGAACTGAGTCTGGAGTTCGTCAAACTGAATTTACTCTTTCGTCGAACTGAGCTTGGCATTCGTCGAACGGAGCTCAGCGTTCGTCAAGCTAATCGCTCTCAACGCCTAGACGGAGAATTTTGTCTAAGTGTTGTGGCGTTGAGTGATGCTTACTCACTCAACGTCTTTGCTTCTAATGCTTGAATTTTGTCTAAGTCCACAGATGCTGAGTCATGTTGATGTCAGCAAAGTCAAAAAGTCAACCAAAATTCAAATGTTGTGGGAATGCTGCTAGAAGCACATGGCGACCAGTTGTCATCATCCTCTGCACTTTCCAGGAAATATTTTCATCTTTAAGTGTTGGGGCCCACACACAGCAAAGAGTCGTTGAATCAAGAGTAAATGGAAAGCACGTGTTGAATGGCTAAATCTCAGTCATCAATCCTGGTGGTGGGCTCACTGCTCGAATTGGCTGTCAAAGAATAAAAAGAAGCAAATCGGCCAGAGCAGAAATCCAATCCTTGTCTAGGTTTTCTGAAAAAATGAAAGTGTTGTTGAACGTCAATCTTCTTCTTCGTCTTTCTTGTCGAGCCTGAAGAAGTCGTTCTGCATAATTAACCTAGCTGAGGAAAGAGATAGTTGAAGCAATCACCATCTGCAACAGCAAGTTCAGAAGCGATTCTGAGGAAGCAGATCAACAAGCTCTGCAAAGAAACGATAGATGTTTGAAGAAAGATTAGACTGCCGACTTCATTGTCTTCAACAGCAAAAGCTTGGGCTGATATCTGCTCAGTCCAGGAAGGAGGAAGACACAGAGTTTTTGCTCTGGTGTCTAATCAAAACACCTTTAATTCTTCTGTAAAGATTCTTTGTGAGTCTGAAGTTATATGTGTTATAAAGGCTAAGATTTTTGTGATCTGTGTTTGGCTTAGTGTCAGGTGAAAGGTCTTTGTGACATGGGGTTTGGCTTAGTGCCTAAGTGGTAGGTCTGTGTGACTTGTGAGGTCCTGCGGGATCTGTGCTGTAAGCTCTTAAGGAGCTGATTTTTGGAGGGAGAGTATATTCTAACACACTGTTAGAAAGGCGCAGAGGGACAATAAATGTACCCAAATTGGGGAACCACTATAAAATTGTTATGTCGTCTGTGATTGTTCTAGATAGCTGAAAACTAACCTAATCACTAAGCACAGAAATCTGCTAACAAGTAAGAAAAGTCAAATAGAGACAAAAACCTATTCACCACCCCCTAGGTGTTTAGCTAGCCTTGAAAACAAGACTTTCAAATACCATCGTCCTTCTCGCATCTCTCTTTTTCCTCATATATACCATCATCGTAAAACAGATAAACAGTCCTCTGTTGTTCCTTCGCTGCTGGTGCCTGCTTTGAACTCAGATTTTGGTGATGAAATACATGTCCCCCTTGCTTTGCTAAAAGGTAAAGTTGTGTCTACGCAACACTCAATCTCTAATCATGTTGCATATGATCATCTTACCAAGCCTCATCAGGGTTTTATACCTTCTTTATCCATGATTACTATTCCAAAGACGTGGCAGGAGGCAATAACCATCCTGGCATGGGCACAAGCGATGAAGGAGCAAATGTATGTCTTGGACAAGAATCGCATGTAGGATGTCTCTCCCCATCCTCCTGACAAGAAATTCATCGGTTCAAGGTGGGTCTTCTTTGTTAAGCAAAACCCGGATGGTAAAGTTGAGCACTACAAGGCTCGTCTCGTGGCTCGTGGATATACCCAGACTCAAGGAGTCGACTACCAGGAAACCTTTTCTCTTGTAGCAAAGATGGACTTCGTTCGTGTTCTTCTATCTTGTGTTGTGTGCTTGGGTTGGGACCTTCACCAACTGGACATTAAAAATGCTTTCTTGTACAGTGATCTTGATGAAGAAGTGTACATGACATTCCCTCCTGGATTTGTGAAGAAAGGACAAGAATGGCTTGTCTGTCACTTAAGAAAGTCATTGTATGGTCTGAAACAGTCCCCCGGGGATTGGTTTGGCATGTTTCCTAAGGCCATGATCAAATTTGGCTACAAACAAGGGCAGTCTGATCATACCTTGTTTATCAGGAAAAATTTGTGGTTCTTATTATCTACGTTGATGACATTGTATTCACGGGGGATGACTCAGATGAAATCGTAAATCTAAAGCCTCTCATGTTTGCTGCGTATGAAGTAAAGGACGTACAGAGATTACGTTACTTCTTGGGAATTAAAGTGACCAAATCAAATCAAGGTATCTTAATCTCTCAACGCAAGTATGTTTTGGCTCTGTTAAAAGAGACTGGTATGCTCGGGTGTGTTCTTGCTAACACCCCTATGGAGGAGAACCGCAAGATTAATGAGAACAGTGATGGTGATCGCATTGATGCCTCGAGTTATTAGAGATTGGTTGGGAGGCTTTTATACATATCTCACACTCGTCTTGACATTACATATGATGTAGGAATCTTGAGTATATATATGCATGCTCTTAGGATCATACATCAGGATGTTGTTTATCGCATACTACGGTACTTAAAGAAGGCCCACAGTCGTAGACTTACGTTTTCCAAGAATAACCACTTAAAAATTGAAGTCTTTACCGATGTAGATTGAGCCGGAAGCCGTGATGACAGGAAATCCAAAATGAGGTATTGTACTTTTGTTGGTGGGAATTTGGTGACATGCGTAGCAAGAAGCAAAATGTTGTGGTCAGATCTAATGCTGAAGCTGAGTATCAGTCAATGTCTCAAGGTCGCAATGAAGGTTTATGGTTGTGTACTTTATTGCAAGATCTGGGTCTCAAGGAGAATGGTCTCATCTCCCTATTTTGTGACAATAAAGCAGCTATCAGCATAGCTTACAATCCTGTCCAACATGACGGAACTAAGCATATTGAGGTTGATCGTCATTTTATCAAAAGATCATTTGGACAAAGGAAACTTAGTCACCCCTTTTGTTCACTCTAAAGATCAGCTGGCCGATGTCTTAAATCCTGTCCGACTTGAGGGGGAGAGTTGTAATCAATATTTTACGTCAAGTCTCTATTTTGTGTGTTTTACCCTCTCAAGGTTATTTTGGTCCTTTGTTGTCCACCCTTACTCAATATATGTATGAGTAAAGGGCTCTTTATTGAATTAATCAATTACTTTTGCTCTCAACTGACATCACCTATATAGAATCATTTTTGTGTGCCCTAACAAATAATCAGGATCATTTTAAGTGTTTAAATATTTTTTTAATTTGTAAAAACATGTAGAGTATTATGCTATAAAGCTTTTAATGTATAAATAAAGAAAAAGTATTAAGCAGTATACTTTTCAAGCTCATAAGAATCAAGAACAAAGAAAAAGTACTAAAGCAGCTCAGTTAAATTTTCAGTACAAAATAATAATAATAATAATAATAATAATAATAATAATAATTGGTCATTGCAGGTTAAAGATGCAAAAGTGCATATATCTAAACCTCCTTGCGAGATTCAAAGTCGGAGTTGAGGTGACGTTGGAGTTGGGGTCTCAACCCTAATGGGGGAGAGCAACTTGACTCATCGAGGCGGGGGAAAACAGAACATACTCATGGCTACCGAAGACGGGACTCGAGGGGAAGCGCCAAAATCCTTTGACCTAATTATGAGAGCAGGAGAGGACAGGAACTCAAAATACTTCTTTCTTGCTTTCTTTTTTTATTGATTCAATGACCCATGGGGTCTTAAATAAATTTACATAATGGAAAAATCATAATAAATCCAACACTTGGACATATATAAAATACTAAGACCCAAAAACATTAAAGACTCATGTAACATAAATACTCCAATTAAAAATACATGATGGCTCTTAATGTAAGACCTGACTTCTACGTATGGCACGCAGCAATTCATCTTCTTCAATTTGACATTGTCCTCAAGCCCAGAAGGGGACTCCAATTATTGGACCAACTGGCACTTTTATTTAGCACCAAAAGAGAGTTTTGTAGCAGTTCCCTTGTTCAGCAACATCGGTCCTCGATGAGCCCCACTCACATGCACTGATGGAGTGGAGGATAATGCGGAAAAAGGCTTGTTCTTGGCCCCTCGGCGGGGCAAGTGGTCGGCTCCAGCGGGACCTGTGGTTGGTATCAGGTGGGCTAGGCAACTCAATGAAGGAAGTTGACATGAATGAGGCCAATGTAGGCATACTTCAGGAGTACACAGTGGGGACTGTTAAATCGTAATAGTCGAGCATCACAGTGAATCTACCTACCTGCTGAGGAGGGACAGTTGGGGGTGATGATGGCGTACTATCCTGCAGATCCAAAGTGGCCAAATGATGCGACATAGGAGGAAGTTGTAGGATGGAAACAAATGAAAGCGATGATGGTGCAATGCATGTCGGAAGAACACAAGAGCATACGAGAGTTGGTGGAGCATAGGTCACAAGTTCGGATTGGGGACCGATCACTATTGGGAGCCCAATCGGTTCAAGCACTGAAAGACCGTCCATGTTGGCATAGCGCTGCAAAACTGTGACTCTTGTTGTAGTTGAGATCTGCCATAGATTTTGTAGCATCGCAAGGATGTCATCGTGCATGCCAACACCCATGTCTATGTTAGTCGATCAATCAATTAATTGATCATGTAAAGGTATTCAACCAATTAATTATAAAAAAGTTGGAGTGGATGAGACAAAAAGAAGATGGCTCAAAGAGAAGCTATTTTTGCTGCTATGTGCTTGATAGATGGGAGGCACCAGGTTCGATATACTGAGAAGGCATTGGGCACAACGTGCACCAGGAGTATACACTTTATGTTAAATATCAAGCTATCTTAGGCTCGCCGGGTGGTGATCGTATCTCAAGAAGTGGCTGAGAGGAAACAAATTGGGTTTCCCGTGTGTTGATTGTGGTAAAATGAGCTTAAACCTAAAGGTGTGTTTTCTCACTAACATGGTATCAGAGGGGTTTGTTCCACGGTACCGTCAACCTTAACTTAAGGCTCGGTCATTCGTCTCTTGCCGATCGTTTCCCTCTCCTTCCGCAGCATCGTCGAGATTGATCTTCGTCTCCCCTGTCGTTCATCTCATCTCCTCTGGTTCGTCGACCCACCCTTGTTGCCATGAAAGGAGGCAGTGTTCCTCTTGGTTGCTAGGAGACGGTGAAGGCTTCATCGTCTTCCTCGCCTCAAGTTCCACAGTTTCCTCGTGTTCTCCAGCGCCTGTTATGGACGGTCTGTTGTTGCTTCCTCCAATTATCCAGAGGTTGTATGGCTAATTTGTGGTTGTTTCCTTTGGCCTTCCTGGTATTTCTTTTCTAATCTGTGTTGCTTGGGGCTGCTTCTCTTTTCTACCTTTGCTTCTTCCTACTTTTGTCGACTGCCCCCTTGTTCCAGATGGTGGTTCTACCACCTTAATGAAGAACAAATTAAAGGGTGTGAATGTCCCTGAAAAGACTGCTGATCACTCTAAATACTACAATGGAGGAAGCTTTAATGTGGGTTTCACTCAAGCTGTGACTCGCGTCAAACTGAATGGGAGGAACTATCCTCTATGGCTCGTTATATGAGAATATTTGTTGGGAGCCGTCGAAGACTTGTGTTTATCATCAGATTCAAACTGGCCCCAAGTAAGACTAACCTCTTGTATGAGGAATGGGAAGGTGAGAATCAGATGCAACCCGTGGTGCATCTTTTTATTTTTATTTATGTACCTGTATTTTTTCCTTTGACGTGCATGTCTTCGCGCTTAGTTGAGAGATCATGCTTTGTCGCGCACGTTATTAGCGTTTTTAATATAATTTTGTATCGTGCATGCTACCACAATTTTGTTGGATCGTTGGTGTGACCGGCCAATGAGACCCTAAATGCATAGGTCTGGTAATTTAGGTGATAAGTTAGTTAGGGCAAGCTTTAATAATTACTTATTTTCATTAGTTCTTCAAGTGTTAAAAATCAGCCCATTTCCTTTAGCCCATTTCTCTTTAAAATATATATATATATAATAAAGTCCTATGATTTTATGAAGTGCCTGTCAATAGCTTTTTCTTTTTTAAAAACCCTAATCTCCCCCCTTTAAAAGCAATGATTCCTCTCCCATTGAAACCGGGCTTGGAAAATAGAAACTGAACTGAGAACTTTTCTCGGGTTCGGTTTCCTCTCCAGCCGCACATCGCGAATAGTTAATTATTATGAGCTTGCCCTCAACTAATTGTGTCTCCTGCATTATCGTTATTTTCATATCCATGCTTGCCACCATTCGATTACTTTGCCTGAGAAATCATGATTTGTGACGTGATTACGTTTGTGCGCAGTAGCTTTATGTTCGTTGGCGACGCCTAGGTCATTTTATTCGTAAAAATATCCCGTGAAGTTCTCGCGCGTTGCCATTATTTTAAGAGATTGCATTTATTATCTTTAAGAACTCTAGCCCTAATTTTAAATCACATCAGTTTGGTGTGGCTGCTGGGATATCTCACTCCTATTGTGGGATAGCCGAGCGATTTGCACTTCCGAAATTTTAAGTTTAAGAGTTTTCAAGTTTATCCATGAAATCAAGAGTGGAACACCTAAAGGAAAATTTATGAGATATGGGAAAGCGTATGGAGGAACTTATGACCGCTGTCACTGCACTTACTCTCTCAGTGAGAGACACAAACCAAGTCTTGTTAGGGTTGCGCACTACGGTCAACAACTTGGAAGCACATTATCATTTAGGGGGGCCTGCTGCACAACCCCCTATTCCTCCTGCGCGACCTCCTACACCTCCACCAGAACCCCAACTAGCAAATCAAGATAATAGGAATCCCCCTAGGTGGGATGCCGGTATTAAACTAGATGTTGGACATTTTGAGGCCACACTAGAGCCTGAGGTTTGTCTTGATTGGTGCGAACGACTTGAGCGATTCCTCAGCTGGAGCGCACACCTGCCCACCAGCAGGTGGAGTATGCTACCCTGAAGCTGAAGGGCCCCGTTGTGGGGGCAAGTCGAGCAGATGCGATACACTATGGGACAACCACCTATCACCACCTGGGTTGAGTTCAAAGCTCAACTCAAAAGGAGGTACGTCTCCGCTGATTTCATCCAGACCTTGTATCGTAGGTATCACAACGTACGACAAGACAAGCAAACCATCGACGAGTACACGAACGAGTTCCTGATCCACCAGTCACGCTTAGATCTGAAGGAGGAAGACCACATGGTTGTGGCCCGCTATCTGAATGGGCTACAGTACGCGATAAAAGACAAGTTAGAGATACACAATTTCCGGGACCTAGGAGAAATCTCCAGTCGGTCACGCCGAGTGGAAGCTCTCCAGAAGAGGACATCTGGTCAGAGGTATACTGATAGACCCACTTCGAGCACCACCACTACTACACCTACATCTGCTACTACTGATTTCCCACCTCTTCCTACTATTGGAGCCCCGACTCTTCACCCTAGCCCTTCCCAGGGTAAGGAGCCCATAGGAGCCCGACCCCACACTGGAGTGTTTCGATGCTTCAAGTGTAAGGAGCCTGGGCACAAATCTTCTGAGTGCCCACGACATCAGTTCGTCACATGGTAGTATGACCAACACCTCACCTCGATCTGTCATAGTGTATGGAGCCTCGATTCGGTACTATGTGATATTGCCCCCATCGATGTCACATTCTCCTAGGGCGTCCATGGTACGATGACCGACATGTCATTCATGATGGTGTGAGAAACTCCCACTCCTTCGACCACCGTGGGCGCAAGATTATTCATCTTCCCCAGAAGAATGGACTTGTTCCTATGACACCTGGTAGAGCTCCGCCATCACCTGCTTCACCTTCCGGAGTTGCCCCTACTCCACGTTTATTTAGTCCTACGCTTCGTCCCGGACCCCCGCTCAAGGAAGTTGGGTCTGACTCTCGAGAGTCATCAATCTTGGGTGCCTTGGAAGCACCACCTCGTATTGACTTCGTATTCGACGAGCACGTGTTTAATCTGCAACATTTTTTTTTGTTTCAGTCGAGCACATTGAGACACCTCACCTCGATCGTTTGCTATTTGAGTTCTTTAGGTCTGACCGTACTAGGAGAGATGAGATGACCCGTAGATTTTATACTCCTCATCGGGACACCCGTTTCCATAGGTTTTGTGGAAGATCTTGATTGATATATTTGGGATCTGTTTAAAATCTTGTGACTCGAGTGGGATTTCATCGGGTGAAATCAAAGCGATGGACGATCCTGATCTTGCGGAGGATCGTGAGCGTATACCAAGTAAGAGTATGTTGCGTCTTGAGTTACTGATTTCACGGCCTGATTCCATCTGTTTCCCGTTTTCCCTCCCACCACTTGTTTGCTAAACACACCGCCCCTGTCATCCACTAAAAGCTCTAATAATTACTGTTTATTTAAATATTTGGCATGAAATTTGGCTAATGGATTGCGAGTTTTTGAGGATGAGTGGTGACTTCCAGGTTTTGGGTCGCAGCGGCGACATTGGCAGGACACCTATGCAGCTTCTCTCTGACCACCTCCTTGGACCTGATAGTGATTGGTTGCATTGCATTCTCAACGGGGTCGAGTTCTTTCAACCCTGGGGGAATTGATGCAACCCGTGGTGCATCTTTTTATTTTTATTTAGTGTACCTGTATTTTTTTCTTTGTCGCGCATGTCTTCGCGCTTAGTTGGGAGATTAAGTTTTGTCGCGCGCGTTATTAGCGCTTTTGATGTAATTTTGTATCGCGCGTGCTATCGCGCAATTTTGTTGGCTCGTTGGTGTGACCGGCCAATGAGACCCTAAATACATAGGTCCGGTAATTTAGGCAAAAAGTTAGTTAGGGAAAGCTTTAAAAATTACTTATTTTCATTAGTTCTTCAAGGGTTAAAAATAAGCTCATTTCCTTTGGCCCATTTCTCTTTAAATATATATATATAATAATAATAAAGTCCTATGATTTTATGAAGTGGCTGCCAATAGTTTTTTCTTTTTTTAAAACCCTTATCTCCCCCGTTAAAAGCAATGATTCTTCTCCCATTGAAACCGAGCTTGGAAAATAGAAACTGAACTGAGAACTTTTCTCTGCTCGGTTTCCTCTCCAGCCGCACATCCCAACCACGGTTCCCCTGCGCTACATCGATTGTCGCGATTCTTCTGCATCTCCTGTTCGTCGGTGAGTGCAAGGCGAGCGCCTCCTCCCCTGCCTGAAGCCGCATCTGCCGGCAGCTCACTTTCCCAACGGGGAACACCCAGGACTTTCGCACCTTTGATCCAGCCACAGCACCTCCTCGCATCGTCTCCAAAAGCCCGACTCTGACAGTCCTCCGCCTTCCCATTCCCGTCCAGCCCCGGCGTCACCTGTAGGGTCTCGTTCGCTTCTTCTGTCGGCAACATCTTCGATCATTCCTACAGTCGACTCTGGTGGCCCTACCTTGTCTTCCCCTCGATCTCTCCTCCATCGTCCCCGAGTGCAGCAGCGGCTTGGGGTTTCTCTTTCCACCTCTGCAAGAAATTAAGACGTTGCTACTTCCATGGTATACCTCACCCTTCCTCTGCTCTCAATCTGAAGTTCATTTGGTTGTGCTAATGTTTAAACGAATAGTTAATTATTATGAGCTTGCCCTCAACTAATTGTGTCTCCTGCATTATCGCTATTTCCATATCCATGCTTGCAACCATTCGATTACTTTGCCTGAGGAATCATTATTTGTGACGTGATTACGTTTGCGCCCGGTAGCTTTATGTTCGTCGGCGATGCCTAGGTCGTTTTATTCATTAAAAATATCTCGTGAAGTTCTCGCGCATTGCCATTATTTTAAGAGATCGCATTTATTATCTTTAAGAACTCGAGCCCTAATTTTAAATCACACCAGAATCTTATTGTAATCAATTGACTAGTCAATTTTATGGAACCCAAGTTTGCAAGTCAATTCCTTTTCTGTCAAACAGCTAAATAAATGTGGGAATTAATTGAACGGGATTACTCTAAAAAAAAGACTTGACGAGGATATATCAACTTCAAATTGAAGAGATACACATGACGGGAATGAATGACTTCAAGTAATATTATAGTAGACTGACTCATAAGTGAGCAAAAAATGATCAATACTCTGATATTCAAATCATTGAAAACTACAATACTGAAATTATGCAACGAAGGGTATTTGAAATAATTTTTGGTCTTCAAAGCATGAATTTCAGATGGTTCAGATGTTGGGAAGAGATTTTCTTCCTTATTTGGAAAATATTGCCCACTATATTTTGGGCGAGGCAAGTCGTATAAACTCTCTCCCTATTGATGTTCATATTGGTCATGATAAATATGCTCTTGTTGCCTAATTTATTAAAGGCACAAGACGCACTGAGGCGCAAAGTGGTCCTAAAGCCAAGGCGTAGGCGCCATCACGTGAGGCACAAAAATGAAAAAAAAAACAAATATAATTTATTAAAAACAAAAAACACATAAAATAAATTTATCATCATATCAACACACTAGAATTACAAATATCACAACCCAAAAGATAACTAGCATTAAAAAATAAAATTTCGAAAATAACTGGGCCCCTAATTTTGTGAACTAGATAGCTTAAGAAGCAGACAAATTGATGTGGTTTTATAATAAAACAACTTAAGAAAGAAAAATTACATAATTTCTCTTATTCAAATTGGATAATAAATTGGGAAAATCTGAGAATAAATAAAGTGTTATTTTGCATACCATGGTTGCAAAAATCAATGTAACCAGACCCTCAACCCATACAGTCTCTCCATCTTCTATTTTTGAAATTTCATGCACGTGCATACATACTAAGAGCTCTAAGTAATTTAAAGCGGCCAAATAAAGATAAAAATTATTAAATATCACCGGAAATAACCTCGTGTCTTCCACCATTTCTAACATCAATGCTCATTATTAAGGAAATTACTTGGTAATTCTTACATTCAGTAAGGGATATTTGTTGTATTCATTCAATACAATGAATGTACACCTCCAACATGAACAATATTATTATATTTCTTTTTCTCTAATACTTGCAAAACACTCTTTATAACTTCTTAAATTGTTTTGTCATTCACTATACAAAAACAATCGTTAGTGAGGATTATAAAACATCTTGAATCAAATTTAACCATATTTATTTGGTAAATGCTAAAAGAATTCAAAGAGAAGAGCATTGAGGAAGAACTCTGAGTCGATGAAGCAAGGCGTGCCTAAGCACCCTGAGGCGCACCTGAGACGCAAATAAGGCGCGCTCCTGAGACGCAAGTAAGGCGCGCGCCTTCCAGAGGCGAGGCCCGATGCGCCCGGTGCCTCAGGCGCGCCTTTCATAGCATAGCTTGTTGTTGAATAGAAGAATTGGCATTCTAGAAATATAAGACCCGAAGATAAGAGTAAGATGAAGTGTCCTCATTGTGGGAAGAAAGGATATGAGAAAGAAAAGTGTTGGGACTTACATCCCAACTTGGTTCCTCTAGGTTGGATTTGTGGTACTGATGGGAAGTATGTGAGATCCCAAATTACTATGCATAGCAACTTAGAGAATACTGATTACCTCATGGCAGAAAATAAAAGTTTAGCTAGAGAACTAAAGGCTCTGAAGGCTAGTGTTGGAAGCCCTCTTGTCTATTACAACCACTAATGTTCAAACTACCTCTTTATCTACTATGGAGCCAATCTCTCCCTGGATCATTGACTCGGGAGCCTCCGATCATATGACAAGCTCTTCTAAGGGTATTACTTTTGTTTCTCCCGTGTCTGGCAGTATTACACTTGCTGATGAATCTTCTGCTTCGGTGACTGGTAAAGGGATTATTCAAATCTCTCCTTCAATCTCCCTCAAATCTGTTGTTGTTCATTCATTTCCTACCAAACTATTTTCTATAAGCAATTTAACCAAACAACTTACTTGTGTTATCACATTTTACTCTTCTCATTGTGTTTTCCAGGATCGAGCGAGTGGGAAGACATTTGACGGTGGACAAGAATCAGGTTGTGTTTATGTTATGGAAACTAGTCATGCTTTTGCTGCTTAGAAATCTTCAATTACTGATCGTTTGATGTTGTGGCACAAAAGATTTGAACATGCTAGCTTGAAGACCTTGAAGTCTATTTTCCTGATTTTTTTGATGTTGTTAAAACAAGCATTGGCTCTCCATCCTGTGAATTTAGAAAACATTATAGAACCAACCATGCTACTAGCAGGAGATGGAGTGTGAGATATTTTGATTTGAAACACTCTGATGTTTGGACATCTCATATCTGTTCTGTGAATGAATTTCATTATTTAATTTCATTCATTGATGATTTGATGTAATCTCATTTTAGGCTTTCAAAAATCAAAAAAAAAATTAAGCAAAATATTTTATTTGTTATAAAATAAAATTAGGATATTTTTTAAAAAAATAAGTGGGCTTTAATGTTGGAAGAACAAAGAGGGATTAGCGGCCAAATCAAATTTATGCACGCAATTCGAGTTCGTCGCTTTGTAATTTAGGAAGTTCGTTAATATCACTCGAGTGGAACTTTCACGCGTTTTATAGGTCGAATTATCTACGAGATTTGTATGGACACAAGCAGAAATCACACGCGCAATAATTTATGAAAATACGGCAATATAAGCAATTGAATGTTTGACGGCAAGCTTAGGATTATTTAGCAGAGCACATAAAAAATAACTAAATGAATTGGAGTGAGGATACCCAAAGCTATTCAGAGGAGGTCGGCCAATCCAAGAACCGCCAGGCAGGCGTATTAGAATGGCTGCTTCACTTCTCAGTCGCAGTAGAGCAGTCAATGGAGGATGCCGGAATCACGCGTCGCAGACGACAACACCCCGCACGTAGAGACAACGAGCGGCGCCGGAAGGTGTGGGGGAAGTCGATGGTGCCGGTGCCAGGGAACGTGAAAGCGGGAGGTGAAGAACGCGCAGTAGATCCCGTCGTTGGAGGGGACGTTGCCGGAAAAGGGGCTCGCGGGCGCTGGCATCTTGGAGCAGGGGGGATCAGCCGGCACTTTGCAGAGAAACGTGATTACGTCTCTGCTCTTGTCTGGTTGGTTTTTTCCTTGCACATGCCAATATTTAACAGTATGGGCCTCAATTTTTGGCATAAAATTTTAATGACCGGTCCAAATAAGGATGGGCCGAAAATTTGATTCCATCTTTTGATTTCCTATTATCGATTTTGGCCATAATATATGTGTTCATCTATTCCAATTTAATTTAAATTTGTGTTATCTCTAAAATAACCTAAGCTTATCGTTGACATCCTAATTACTAAATTACAGGATCTTTTTATTAAAGGTCTCATCAAACGGTTAACCCGAAGAGCCGCAAATAGAAACGGTTACATGAAATAAAATTAAGTAAATGCAAAATAAGCGAAGCAACAAATGCAAAATAAACAAAGTTATGATGTGTCGCAGGGCACATCAATTCCCCCGGGGTTAAAAGAGCTCGACCCCGACGAGAACTCGCAAAGACTGGCGACGAAGAGATTTGGACGTCGTCGTCGTAACTCATTAGTGATAATCCAAGAACTGTCTGTGATATTTCGTCCCTTTCATGAGACCAAGTAGCGCTGGTATGTCCCGTGGCGATTGTGAAACTCTCATACATCAAGAACATGGTCTATCTCCTCCGTGGAGGGTGTCGGCATTGGTGCTAAATACGGTGATATCCCTGGAGCTGCGGCAGGTGGACTGGGGCTGGAAGTTGGTGGATCTCCATAGAATAGCGTCAGATCAGACACGCTAAATATCGGCGAAGTACCGAATTCAACAGGAAAATCTAGGAAACATGCATTCTCACTAATGCGCTTTCGGACTTGATAAGGACATTTCCTCTGTTGTAGCTTATGATAGGTATCACTGGTGTTGATCAGGATTAAAACTATAGATCAAGATATCATCAAAGTGCACCACTACGCAAACTCCAATGAGTGGCCTAAGCACTTGACTCATCACTCGCATAAATGTGCTAAGAGCATTGGAGAGCCCAAAAGGCATCACGAGCCACACGTATAATCCTTCTCTAGTCTTCAACGCAGTCTTTCATTCGTCCCCGGATCGAATTCTAATCTGGTAGTATCCACTCTTTAAACCAATCTTCAAAAAAACACGGGATACACTAAGCATATCCAACATGTCATCCAAACGGGGAATCAGAAAGTGATATTTGATGATAATCTTATTTATCGATCGACTGTCTACGCACATGCGCTAGGTCTCATCTTTCTTAGGAACTAGTAGTGCTGGGACAGCGCACAGACTCATACTCTCTCTAATATGACCCATCGAAATCAGATTGGTCACCTGTCTATGTAGCTCCTCATGCTCTTTCGGACTCATGCGATAATGGGGTAAATGAGGTAAGCTAACTCTTGGGATGAGGTCGATGCAGTGATGTATATCTCTCATTGGGGGTAGCGGATTGGGCAACTCCTCCAGCATAATCTCAAAGAACTCATCAATAAGATGGTGCACTATACTAGGGATGTCTAAAGTAGTGGGCGCGGAATCGAGACCGGATAACATATAAACGACATCACTATCCTTCATCTCCTCCTGGAATTGGGCAGTCAGTAACATGGTGGCGGAGGGAAAAGGTATAGCGGAGACAGTGGTAGAAGGGTGTGAAGTCCTCTCTGGACCTTTGGGGACGAGACGATTCTTCTCGGGGAGAAGAACAATCTTGCGCCCATTGTGATCGAAGGGGTGAGTTTTTTACACCGTCATGAATAACGTGTCTATCGTACTGACAGGTCGTCCTAAGAGGATGTGACAAACCTCGATAGTTGCAACGTGACACCATACTGCGTCCTGATATGTACTACCTATGGAAAACTCGACGCAACACTGGTGTGTGATAGGAATGGTCGTGCTACTAGTAACCCATGACAGACTATAGGGTTTTTCTAGGGGTTGCGTTCTCAATTTTAATTTATCAATCATAAGTTGAGAAACAAAGGTATTCATACTACTTCTATCTATGATGATGGAACAAACTGTCCCTATATGCGGGCGGTGGTACGAAAAATATTGTTCATCAACCAGTCGTCGTCAGCGGAAGTCTTAGGAGTTAGGAGACTATGTTGGAGAACACACACTAGCTGATCGGGTTGTTCTCCCTCAACTTCGCACTCACTCTCTAAATCAGTCTCAAGAGTCGGGTCAGTTTAGGAGTCACTGAGAAAAACCCCGTACTTAGGTTCTGATCCACTCTCAGAATCAATGACGACGACGAAGTGGCGCTACGAGCACTCAAAAGATTTATGACTCGGCTCCATACACTTAAAACATCGAAACGTCCTAAGTTGAGGTCCAGCGTGACAGTGTATATAACCTCCTTACCTCTAAAGAGAGGGGCAGGGAGTTCTGTGGTATTCGTGGGTACTGTTGGCCGAGAGGGTCCAGCAGTCCTGTCAGCAGGAATATAAGTGTGAATCGGTAGAGGCCTATCAGTAGACCTGACTCCAGATGTTTGCTTCTGTGAGGACCCTACTCTATATGCGCGGATCAAGATCTCTCCGAGTTCCTTGTAGTCGAATAGTTCTAATTGGTGGAATATTGTAACCGTTCAGGTTACAGGAGACAGTCATATCGTCATCCTCTCGAAAGTCGAGGCGAGACTGAAGAACTCATTTGTGTACTCATCCACTGACATTTTGTCTTATCGTAGATTGTGGAATCTATGATAGAGGTTTTGCAAGTAATCGGGGGTACATATCTTTTATAGTTGTGTTTTGAACTCGACCCATATGGTGATGGGGGACATGCCTAAATTGAACCGAGACCTCTCTAATTGTCCCCACCAAACTAGTGTGGTTCCCTTTAACCTAAGAGTAGCGTATTCAACTTACATAACTTGGAGCAATTGCTTCCAAGCCAGGAAACGATCCATCCTTTCACACTACTCTAAATAGCCCTTAGATTCTATTCCTCATTCAAAGTCACCTACATCCAACTTGATTTCTATATCCCAACAGGGTTGGTGATGTGGTTCGTTATGTGTTTCCGGGTCAGGGTGTGCGAGTTCTAGAGGTCTAGGATTATGGTCGATTTCGACCATTGTGGCAGGTGCTTGGTTTTTGTGTATGGTCGCTTCAATATTATTAACCGAAGTGCGCAACCTGTTGATGACATGTGTGACACTACCCACATTGGCGGTGAGAGTTTTAACCGTTTTCATTAAATCGCTCATTCGCTGGACCAAATCCCCGACACTCATCTCTAAGTGATCTACTCGTTTATCCATTAAAAACAATTTGATTTAAAAAAATTCAAAATATTTTAGATGCTGAAAAAAAAAATTTGAATTTATAAAAAGAGAGATCCCGAGTGGGAGGAAAATAAATTATTTTTAAATTTTTATAGCTCAAATAAAAATGATAAATTTTTTTATTTTTTTGGCTAGATGAGAAGAAAAAAATTTATTTAACATGCTGTATCGACCGATTCACGGTATGAGTGAATCGAAGGCTCTGATACTAAACTGATGTAATCTCAATTTAGGATTTTGAAAATCAAATAATTTTTAAGCAAAATATTTTATTTGTTATAAAATAAAATTATGATATTTAAAAAAAAATAAGTGGGGTTTTAATGTTGGAAGCACAAAGAGGGTCAAGTGGCCAAATAAAATTTTTATGCGTGCAATTCAAGTTCGCCGCTTTGGACTTTAGGAAGCTCATTAATATCGCTCGAGGGGTACCCTTACGCGTTTTATGAGTCGAATTCACCACGAGATTTATATGGCCACAAGCAGAAATCAGACGCAATAATTTATGAAAATAAGACAATATAAGCAATTGAACGCTTGACGGCAAGCTTAAGATTATTTAACAGAGCACAAAAAAATAACTAAATGAATTGGAGTGAGGACCCAAAGCTATTTCAAAGGAGGTTGGCCAGTCCAAGATTCGTCAGACAGGGGTAACAGAATGGCCGCTTCACTTCTCAGTCACAGCAGAGCAGTCCTTGGAGGATGTCGGAATCAGGCGTCACAATCGACGGCACCCAGCACGCAGAGACAACGAGCGGCGCCAGAAGGAGCGGGGAAATCGACGGCGCCGGCGACAGGGAACATGAAGGCGGGCGGTGAAGAACGCGCGGTAGATCCTGTCACTGGAGGGGATGTTGCCGGAAAAGGGACTCGCAGGCGCTGGCATCTTGGAGCAGGGGGGACCGGCCGACACTTTGCAGAAAAACATGATACGTTCTCTGCACTTGTCCGATTAGTTTTTTCCTTGCACATGCCAAGTATTTAACAGGATGGACCTCACTTTTTGGCATAAAATTTCAGTGACCGGTCCAAATAAGGAGGGGAAGACAATTTGATTCCATCTTTTGATTTCCTAATATCAAATTCGGCCATAATTTATGTGTCCAGCTATTCCAATTTAATTTAAATTTGTGTTCTCCCTAAAATAACCTAAGCTTGTCGTTAATGTCCTAATTACTAAATTACCGGACCTTTTTATTAAAGGTCTCATCGGACAGTCAACCCGAAGAGCCGCAAATAGAAACAGTTACATGAAATAAAATTAAGTAAATGCAAAATAAACGAAGCTACAAATGCAAAATAAACAAGGCTATGATGCGTCGCAGGGCGCATCATGATTACTTACGCTTTACTTCGGTTTATCTTACGAAATAGAAAATGAAGTGCATGAAATACTTCAGCTATTTTATCATTATGTGCAGACTCAGTTTTATGCTAAACTTAAAATCTTTAGAAGTGATAATTGAGGCAAATACACGGGTGGGGAACTTCGGAGGTTCTTGGGAGATCATTGAAACTACTCGTTGCTTATTACAAGAGTTGTCCCTAAGGAACTGTAGGATGAAAGTGATCTCACATTAGTCTTATCTAATTAATCGGATGGTCTCTGATACTTTGGGTGAGGGGGGAAATATCCTTTAAAACTTCTTTGTCCAAATCTTCCATTATTTAACCACCTTCCTAAGATTTTTGGATTTGTTTATTTTGTTCATATTGTGAGATATCATCAGGATAAATTAGGCCCTCAAGCTATCAAATGCATTTTTTTTTGATATGTTGTCAACCAAAAAGGGAAAGTGTTGCTCTCCCTCTTTGTGTATGAAGGTTTATATCTAAAGATGTTACCTTCTTTGAGCACACCCCATATTATTCAAATGAAGACAAAATAGTTATCAAAAAAATCTGAAGATGAGGGTGATATGATGCTGCCCCAACGATGCGCCCAGCGATGCATCTTAACTCGTTTATTTTTGCATTTGTGACTTCGTTTATTTTTTCATTTCATGTATTTCTTTTGTGCAACCATTTCCATTTACGGCTCTTCGGGGTGACCGTCCAATGAGACCATTAATAAAATGGTCTGGTAATAATATTTGAGGATATGTATATTTGTTGATGTATAAAGAAATTGGAAAAGTGCTGACATTAAAGACATGTATAATTGCTGAAGTTCGAACAATGCTGAAATTGGAAACTTGCTGTATGTGAGGAATTTGGAAAGAAAGTGGATTGGCAAAGGATGGTGGCCGTTTATGAAAGTTTTAGGAAATCTCCCACTATTAAAGTCACTGGCCAGGAAGAAGAAAGCAGACCAGAAAATCCAGAGAAAAAACCATAGTTTTGTTCCTTGGGTGGCCGGCCTCCACTGTCACCGCTCCTCCACCGGTTCTCGTCTCCGACACAACGCGTGAGAATCCCCCCTTCAGACACCGCCGGACGCTCCTATTCCAACGCTGGCTTCCGCCAGATCCGGCCCCGCCCTGTTCGACTGCATCGTCCCATCACGGACTCTGTCGCTGCCACCGCTGCGACGCTCCACGGTCGCCCTTTCGAGCACGATCCCGACCTCAAGCCGTGGATAGTGTCGACTTCGGCTTTACTTTCCGCTACCCGACCTCTGCCTATTTGATTTGCTTCGAGCGTTGACTGATTTGGGAAGGGTCGCTAACTCTGTTGTGTTGGTGAAGGTATCCTTCCTTAACATTTATTGTAGATTTATGGGCTCCATTAAATATTTACAGGTTTTCCTTTGCGTTCGCATTACTTTTATTACCGCTTAACCATGAATTGTTGTTTGTGATTTTATGTTTGTGGACGTGTGATCCTGCAAAGGGTTCGATTCAAACAAATACTTGTGGAGTTCCAACTGAGCGAAATTAAAGAATCACTTAAAGTTCAAAGCAACGAATTTTGATTTGTGCGCATAATTATCATTTGGACCCGCTCGGGACGCCTTGTTTTACGATATTAAAAACTCCACCTTTTCTTTTATTTAAAAATTCCTATTTTTAATTCATGATAGATAAAATAATTTTCCTAAAAAAATATTTATTTTTGGAACTCTAGTGTGAGCGTACATCAGTTTGGTATCGGAGCAGGTTCGATTTGCTCCTATTGTGAATCAAACGATCCGGTTTTCAAAAATTTTAAAAACAAATTTTATTTTAAAATTAATTATAATTTGTTTTTTAAGGAAAAAAAATTTTAATGTCCTTTCAATTTAAAATCTTATTTTAAATTTAAATATTAATTTTATTACAAAAATTAACAAAAAAATAAATATCAGATTTTTTTTAATGGAGAAAATAGTCGATCACTTAGAAAATAGCGTAGGGGATCTGACTCAGCGTATGAGCAACTTAATGAAAGCGGTCGACAATCTCACCGCCACCATGGGAGATCTCGGGCACGTATTTAACAGATTACGCACATCGGTCAACACCATAGAAGCCATCATGCACTTCAATCGAGCACCTATCCCAGTGGTCAATGTCGACCTTAACCCTAGGCCACTAGAGCATGCACAACCTGAACCGCGTAACCCCCCTCACTGGGATGTAGGAATCAAATTGGACGTTGGTGATTTTGAGGGGCTTCTAGAACCGGAGGGTTGTTTAGACTGGTGTGAACGAATTAATTATTTACTGGCTTGGAAGCAATTGCCCCAAGCTAGGCAAGTTGAGTACACCACGCTTAGACTGAAAGGGTCCGCCCTAGTTTGGTGGGGACAACTAGAGCGATTTAGGTTCAATCTAGGAATGCCTTCGATCACTACGTGGAACGAATTTAAAATTCAGCTGCGTAAACATTGTATTCCCTCTAACTATATGCAAACCATGTATCGTAAGTTTCATAACCTACGACAGGATAAATCCACCTTGGATGAGTACACGAGTGAGTTTCTTATACTCCAGTCTTGCCTCGACCTCCGAGAGGACGATGACATGACCGTGTCACGTTATCTGAACGGGTTGCGCTACTACATTAGGGATTAGTTGGAACTTCTTGATTATAAAGATTTAAGAGAGTTCTGGAGCCGCGCGCGTAGAGTAGAAGCCCTACAAAAAAGACATCTGGGAACAGGTTTATTGATAGACCCCACCTGACGCATACTTTCACTCCTACTGACAGGACTGTCGGACCCTCTCAACCGGCAGTACCCGCAAGCACCTTAGCACTTCCAGCCCCACGGCCCCCACCCACTAGAGACAAGGAAATTATAAGCACTAGACCTCGGCATGGGACGTTTCATTGTTTTAAGTGTATGGAGTCGGGACAAATTTTCTGAGTGCCCGCGACACCACTTCGCCGTCGTCATTGATCCTAAGAGTGGCTCAGAACATGAGTATGGGGTATTTCTTAATGATTCCCAGACTGACCCGGGCCCCGAGATTGAGTTAGAGAACG
This sequence comes from Platanthera zijinensis, assembly GCA_039513925.1. Taxonomy (NCBI): domain Eukaryota; kingdom Viridiplantae; phylum Streptophyta; class Magnoliopsida; order Asparagales; family Orchidaceae; genus Platanthera; species Platanthera zijinensis. Next base: position 135,701,542 of record CM077091.1, on the reverse strand, counting down.
AGAGTGAAGTTGAGGGAGAGCAACCTGGCCAGTTAGTGTGTGTTCTCCAACATAATCTTCTAACTCCTAAGACTCCCGCTTAAGACGACTGGTTGAGAAACAATACTTTTTGTGTCACTGCCCTTATATAGGGGCAGTTCTGCTCCATCATCATAGATAGTGGTAGTATGGAGAAGTTTGCTTCTTGACACATGGTTGATAAGTTGAAATTTAAAACGCAGCCCCTAGGAAAACCTTATAGTCTATCATGGATCGCGAGCAGTACGACCATCCCTATCACGCACCAGTGTCGTGTCGAGTTCTCCAAAGGTTGTACGTCTCAGGACGCAGTACGGTGTCACATTGTTACTATCGAGGTTTGTAACATCCTACTAGGACGACCTTGGGGGTACGATAGGCGCATTATTCAAGACGGCGTAGAGAACTCTCACTCCTTCGAGCGCAATGGGCGCAAGATTATTCTTTTTCCCCAAAAGAATAGCCTTGTTAGAGAGGCCTTCACACCCGCCTACCGCTGTCTCAGCGATATCCTTTCCCTCTGTCACCATGTTACTGACTGGGTCCCATTTCCAGAAGGAGATGAAGGACAGTGATGTCGTTTATATGTTGTCCGATCATGATTCCACTCCCTCCACTTTAGACATCCATATAATACGTGTGTCCTCTCATTGATGAGTTCTCTAAGATTTTGCCGGAGGAGTTTCCCGATCAGCTACCCCCGATAAAAGATATACAACATTGCATCGACCTCATCCCAGAAGTTAGCCTACCTCATTTACCCCATTATCGCATGAGTCTGAAAGAACATGAGGAGTTACATAGGCAGGTGACCGATCTGATATTGACGGGTCACGTTAGAGAGAGTATGAGTCTGTGCGTTGTCCCAGCACTACTAGTTCCTAAGAAAGATGGGACCTAGCGCATGTGCGTAGACAGTCGAGCGATAAATAAGATTATCATCAAGTATCGCTTTCTGATTCCCGGTTTGGATGACATGTTGGATATGCTTAGTGTATCCCGTGTGTTTTTGAAGATTAGTTTAAAGAGTGGATACTGCCAGATTAGAATTCGACCCGGAGACGAATGGAAGATTGTGTTTAAGATTAGAGAAGGATTATACGAGTGGCTGGTGATTGTCTTTTGGACTCTCCAATGCTCTCAGCACATTTATGAGAGTGATGAATCAAGTGCTTAGGTCACTCATAGAATTTTTCATGGTGGTGTACTATGATGGTATCTTGATCTATAGTCTTAATCCTGATCAACAATAGATTAACCTTAGGCAGGTCTTAAAGATCTTACGTTAAAACAAATTATATATAAATTTGAAGAAATGCATCTTTTGACTGATAGTTTAACCTTCTTAGGATATATCGTTTCTTCTGAGGGCATTAGAGTTGATAGAGAGAAGGTCAAGATGATAGAATCATGGCCCAGCCCTAGGACGATTACTGAGGCTCGGGGATTTCATGGGATAGCATCTTTGTATCAGCGGTTTATTCGCAACTTTAGTACCTTGATAGCACCTGTGACCGATTGTTTGAAAAGGAGATTGTTTATTTGGACTGAAGAAGCCGAGCGGGCGTTTATATTAGTCAAAGAGAGACTCACAAGTACACTTGTTTTAGCACTGCCTGACTTTGCTAAGATTTTTGAGGTTCACTGTGATGCATCTATTATAGGCATTGGCACAGTTTTGAGTCAGGATGGTCGACATATCGCATTCTTTAGTGAGAAACTGAATGAGGCGAAAACTAGAAATTCCACCTATGACTTAGAATTGTATGCTATCGTTCAGGCTCTCCGTCATTGGAGACACTATTTGATTCAGTGCGAGTTTATGTTGAATACTGATCACGAGGCTCTAAAACATTTGAACTCCCAGAAGGAGATCAGACGTCACGCCAAGTGGGTTGCTTACCTGCAGGAGTTCACTTTCCATTTGAAGCATAAACCTGATGTCACGAACCGAGTAGCTGACTCGCTTAGTCGTCGCACACATCTACTAGTTACATTGCAGTCTTGTATCACTGACTTAGATTCGCAGCGTGGTTTATACGCTACTGATCTTTTTTTCCGCGACATTTAGATCTCATGTCAGCATAGTGGGATTGATCCCACTATACAGTACGTAGTGAGTGAGGGTTATCTGTTTAGGTGCACCCGCTTTGGCGTTTGCGAAAGACCTCTACGAGAGACTACTTAGGAGGCTTCACTCATCTGGGTTAGGTGGACACGTGGGCCAATCCAAATTGTTAGATCTCGCTAGTGCACGATATTATTGGACCAATATGAGGAACGATATCACCAAATTTGTTAGGAATTGTATGGCTTGTCAGCGATACAAAGGGCACGCATAAAATACAGGATTATACACCTATTTACCGATACCTGAGTGGTCATGGGATGACATCTCGATGGACTTTGTGAAAGGACTTCCTCGCACTCAGAGAAAAGTCATTTCAATTTTTGTAGTTGTAGATCGATTTTCGAAGATGACACATTTTATTCCGAGGAAACTTCTAGTGTTGTACATGTCGTTGAACTTTTTTTAAAGAAATCGTTAGACTGCACAGAATTCCTAGATCGATCATTTCTGATAAGGATACTCGATTTATGTGGTATTTTTAGAAAACATTGTGGGCCCGACTAGGTACCAAACCCGAATTTAGCTGCACGTATCACCCTCATAACGATGGACAGTCTAAGGTCGTTAATAGGAGCTTGGGGAATCTTCTTAAGTGTTTAACTGGGGAGAATCTGAAGTAATGGGATCTTATACTTACACAGGCCGAATTTGCATTCAATAATTCTATTAACAGCTCCACGAATAAATCTCCTTTCGAGATTGATTATGGGTTCCCTATACCTCATATACTTAATCGTCACTCCCTTCTGAATCATGAACGTATTTCCTTTGATGTGCAAGCCCGTGTAGATTATTTAAAGGAATTGCATAAAAATATTACTAATAAATTGCGAGCGACTTCTGAAAAATATAAATTCATGGTCGATCGTCATCACCGGGAGTTATACTTTTTCAGAAGGAGATTGGGTGTTTGATAATTTCATGAAACAAAGATTCACTCCGGGTATATCATAAGTTACTGCAGAGAAAGTTTGGTCTTTTTCAAGTCCGGAAGCGCGTCAGTGCAAATGCATATCTCCTAGATTTTCCTGTTGAATTCGATACTTCGTCAATATTTAATGTGGTCAATCTAACGCCGTTTTATGGCGACCCACCAAGTTCCAGCCCCAGCCCACCTGTCGTAGCTCCGGAGATTCCACTGGATGTAGCACCGGCGCTGACACCCACCACGAAGGAGATAGATCAGGTCCTGCCTCTATTAAAGTAACTGGCCAAGAAGAAGAAAGCAGCCCAAAAAATCCAGAGAACAAACCATCGTTTCGTTCCTTGGGTGGTCGGCCGACCGCCACTGTCACCGCTCCTCCACCGGTTTTCATCTCTAACACAACGCGCGAGAATCCCCCTTCAAACGCCGCCAGGTGCGGCTGTGCCAACGCCGGCTTCCGCCAGATCTGGCCTCGCCCTATTCGACTACATCGTCCCGTCACGGACTCTGTCGCTGCCACCGCTGTGACGTTCCACGATCGCCCTTTCGAGCACGATCCCGACCTACAGCCACGGGTAGCGTCCACTTCGGCTTTACTTTCTGCTACCCTACCTCTGCCTATTTGATTTGCTTCGGGCGTTGACTGGTTTGGGAAGGGTCGCTAACTTTGTTGTGTTAGTAAAGGTATCCTTGCTTAACATTTATTGGTTGATTTATACGCTCCATTAAATATTTACGGACTTGTCTTTGCGTTCGCATTACTCTTATTACCGCTTAACCATGAATTGTTGTTTATGATTTTATGGTTTTGGACGTGTGATCCTGCGGAGGGTTCGATTCAAACAAGTACTTGTTTTCCCTCTAAGCAAAATTAACAAATCGCTTAAAGTTCAAAGCGACGAGTTTTGATTTGCGCTCATAATTATCATTTGGACCCGCTCGGGCCGCCTTGTTTTACAAAATTAAAAACTCCACCTTTTCTCTTATTACAAAATCCTATTTTTAATTCATGACAGATAAAATAATTTTCCTAAAAAAACATTTATTTTGGAACCCTAGTGTGAGCCTACATCACCCTACCTGCCCATATAGATATTCTTTAACCAAGTAGCGTAGATGTTTTTGTTGAAAAGGATTTCACACCAATGATCTACGTGTCTATAAAAAAGAATGAACTTTCAAGTCAACCAGAGAAGACAAAGCAGAACTATTGGGCAAAAATGTCACACTCCACCAACACTCTGTCAGATCCAAACACTAGGACCACTCATGAGACCACATCTTCTCTCCAAATTCATAGTGGTCGTACCAGATATTCTTTTTATAAATATGTTGGCTACGAAGCACTGATACGCTATTTTTTCGGCCTATACTCGTACCAAGTACGTTTCCGATACGGATACCTGTACCATATGCGCTGATACATTTATTGCTCTTTAGGTTTCCCGTTGCTGATCTCTTGTTTAACGCTGCCGATTACGCAAGTCCTTTCTACTACCGATCCCAGAGGGTCTTTCGTTGCCGATCCCGGAGGGTCGTCCCGCCGTCGATACCGCAAGGTCTTCCCACTGTCGATCCCGCAAAGTCTTCTTCTCAGAAATTTGTTCACAGAAATCTGCCAGATTTGTGTGAAGAAATCTTCCAAATTTTCTAAATTCCTAAAAAATCTGGACAAATTTCTTTTGGTATTTTATTTCAAATACAACTCCTAATATTTTATAGACACTGCTCGCTCTATGTTTCCTGCAGTAACCATCATATAATTACATTCATCAGACAGTAAATTAGTAATGTATGTATATTATATTGTTTTTTCATCTTTTTCTTATTACAGCAATTATGTCTCAATCACAATCTCTTATTAGTGTCACTGGTTCAACTTCTACCTCATCAACAGGTAGATTTATTTTTGATGACACAAACAAGGATGATAATGTGTCACTCTGGGCTTACGTATCTCTTATCCATAGTAGAGAAGTTGGTGGCGGAAATAGAAAATGGAAATTCAATTTTTGTAAGATTGATTTCAGCGGCTCATATTCTAGGGAAAAGAGTCACGTGCTAAAAATATTTGGGAATGTTATTAAGGTATATCCAAAGGTGACCCAGGAGTATTTAAAAGAGATTCAAAGAGTGGTTTCTACATTATAAGAAAAATGCAAGCCGTCTCCCAAGATACTATCGTTTCATAATGCAAGTCAAACTTCTCAATTAGTTGGGGAAACAAAAAAAAGGTGGATCTATTGATATGGCTTTCCAAAATAAAGCTAGAAATGAGTCCAGGCGACCCACATAGCTAAAATGTTCTATTCTGGTGATTTGTCATTTCATCTAGCTAGAAATTCATATTATATTAGTTCAAATAAATTTGTTGTTAATCACAATCTTGATGAATTTCTTCCTCTGGATATAATGCACTAAGAACTATACTTTTGAAAAAAAAAACAATATCACTAGAATACTTCAGCCAATTAAAGATACTTAGCCCCAAAAAACTTAGTTAGTGATAGTTGGACAGATGCTCAAAGAATACCTTTAACTAATTTTATGGAGGCTTTTTTTTAAAGGCAGTTGTTGCATCAGAAGAGTACAAAGATAAACATTATATTGCAAATTTGATGATTGAAGTTATTAATGAAGTTGGTGTCGAAAATATTATACAGGTTATCAATGATAATGCACTAGTGTGTAGGACAGCAAGAGCAATTATGGAGGCGTGATTCCGACACACCTTGTGTTGTGCACACTTTAAATATAGCATTAAAAAATATTTGTGCAGCCAATAATATCGATCATTGTGCAAAGGTTAGAGAACAATATGGATGAATAACTCAAGTGGCTAATGAAGCTCAATCAAAAAAGACATTCATAATGAATCATCAATACAGGTTGAACATATATAATTCTTTTGTTTCATTGAAGTTACTTGCAATTGTTGAAACACGGTTTGCTTCCACTATAGTTATGTTGAAGAGATTTAAACTTGTGAAGATGGACTTGCTTAATATGATTGGATGTCCCGCATGGACTGCATATAGCAGATGATGTTGAGAAAGCTCTAAAGGTTAAAAACAGCATCTATAGTGACAAATGATGGGATTATGTAGACAAGATCCTTGATATAACAAGACTCATATATGATATGCTTAAGATTTATGATACACATAAACCTAACTATCATTTGTCATATAACATGTGAGATTCAATGATAGAAAATATAAAGATTGAAATATATAGACACGAAAAGTTAATGGATTTGGAAGCACATTGCCCTCTTTATGAAGCAATTTATGATGTCCTTCATTGATCAATGGACCAAAAGTTGCACACTACTACATTGCATGGCTCATTCTCTTAATCCAAGGTAATTTTTTTGCTTATTTGATATTTAACATTTACTATGATTTGTTTATTTACAATATGTTTTTATTTGTAGGTATTATAGTCGAGAATGGTTTGATGGACGTCAAATAGAGTTGCTTCAAATACAGATGAGTAAATTTCTTTAGAGAGGAATAAATGCTTAAAAGATATTTTCCTAATGTGATGGAGAGGAATATAGTAATCAATAAGTTCTCTAGGTTTACGGAGCTTGATCAAGCTTTTAGTGAGTCAAATAGTTTGGAGAATAGAGTTTTATTATTGCCCAAAGAATGGTAAAGTTACTATGGAACATCAGGACCTAAATTACAAAAAAATGCTTTAAAGCATTCAGGCCAACCTTCTTCATCGTCCTACTGTGAGAGAAATTGGAGCACATACTCATTCATTCACTAGTTGAGAAGAAACAAAATTCTAACACAACGAACTAATGATTTGGTGAGCGTGCATAGTAATATACGCATATTATCGAGGAGAAACAAAATATACAATCAAGAAAGGAGTAGAATGTGGGATATAGGAGGAGATGCATGGGTAAATGCTTTTGATGGAGTTGGCGCGCTTACAATTGTCAAGTTGTGTTCGAATGAGCCAAAAGTTGAAGATACATTGATCTCCAACAATACCGAGGAAGATGAAGAAAATGAGTGATGAACATCATTAAATTTAAAATGATCATGAATATTTTATCTCTAAGAACTTCATCTTATATTGCATTAGTTATGAACATGTACTTCAATTGATTACTTATGCTTTATGTTTTATTGTTTTGAGATTTTATAATTGCAAATGTGATATATACATATATATTTATTATATTTAATACAATGTATCATGTCATACCCGTATTATTTTTTAAACTTTGTCTAAAAAACAAGATTTGCATATGTTGTTTATTGATCTTGAGAAGGCCTATGATAGAGTTCCAAGAGAGATCTTATGGAGAGTCTTAGAAAAGAAAGGTGTAAATGTGTCATATATTGGCATAATCAAAGATATGTATACAAATTCAGTGACAAGGGTGAGGACATTTGGAGTATTAACACAGGAATTCTCTATTACTATTGGATTACATCAAGGTTCAGCTTTAAGCTCTTATCTCTTTACCCTTATCTTAGATGAGCTCACCAGACATATCCAACAAGTAATACCTTTGTGTTTATTGTTTGCGGATGATATCGTTTTGGTTGATGAGACGCGCGAGCGTGTAAACACAAAACTTGAATCTTGGCGAGATACTTTAGAAAAGAAGGGTTTTGGGTTGAGCAGGGCAAAGACAGAGTATATGGAGCTTAAATTTAGCAGTACAAGAAGGACAGATGACTTCGTTATTAAGTTGGGTGATCAAGATATTTCCCGTAATGAGTGTTTTAAATATCTTGGATCGATAGTTCAAAAAGATTGAGGTATTGATAAAGATGTGACACAAAGAATCCAAGCGGGTTGGTTGAAGTGGATAGGCGCGTCGGGGATTTTATGTGATCGTAAAGTACCACTAAACCTTAAGGGCAAGTTTTACCGTACTGCAATTAGACCCACAATGCTCAATGGTTCTGAGTATTGGACAGTGAATTGTGTACATAAGCAAAGAATGGGAGTTGCGGAGATGAGAATGCTTAGGTGGATGTGTGTACACACGAGATTGAATAAAATTAGGAATGAAAGTATCAGGGATAAGACAAGAATAGCACCAATTTCAGAGAAGATGTGAGAAGCTCGTCTAAGATGATTTTGACACGAACAAAGGAGACCATTAGAGGCACCTGTTAGGAGTTGTGAGAGTCTAGTCACTAGGCATGTTAGACGAGGGAGGGGTAGACCAATAAAGACTTGGAATGGAACTATAAAGAAAGACATGATATACTTAGGCATTAGTGAGATTATGACAAAAGATAGGGCACAATGGCGAGAAAGGATCCATATAGCCGACCACACTATAGTGGGATAAAGGCTTGAGTGTTGTTGTTGTTGTTTGTCGTACCGTCGTACCGTCGTACCAGATACGTATCGTACCCGGTACCCGTACCCATACCGGTGCTTCCTAGTATGTTGAATATCACTCTATTTTTCCTCTAAAATCTTGTCTTGCATTAGTTTCCTCTATTTTTATTCTTAATAATTTTTCAGAATCTAATTTGAATCCCCACTGGACAAAGGCTATGAAGGAGATGGATGTGCTCCAACATTAAAATATGTGAGAAATTGTCCTTATCCCTCCGCATGGGCAGTCTCAAACAAATGATGTTGTGACCTTGTTGGGGCAAGAAGGATGAAGAAGCTGTCGAGCCCTGGGAGTCTCAACCAAATGATGTTGTCGAAGATTTAAACAAATCGACAAAGAGAAGGCTGGCTGCTTTAAGTAAGCTAGAGGAGAAGCGGATCAACGTGCGGATTTGTCGAGCGAATGACGATAACAAGATTCAATCGGGAGGAGGATCGATAGCTCCTGTTACGATCGCAGGAAGTGATGACCGTACATCTATCTTTGTCGATAGATTGACTCCATCCTGAGGTGTGCCCAATTGGAAGTCATCTATACAAGTTTCGTTGGGGTCGACTATTAGAAGGAGCATGCGGAAAAGAGCTTAGCTCGACTCACTGGGACTAATCGGAGACGATTGATGTCTAGTTGGAAGGAATAAGTTGTGCGGATGCGAAAATGAGGGTACGGGATCGAGAATCTTTAATACCAAATGTTTTGAACCTCCAGGTAAGAATCGAAGTCAGGGCTGAAGAGCGGATAAAGGTGGGAGTTCAACCATAGAGGGGAGCACAGGTTGACCCTATTGGTTGCAATTAAAGGTGGAAAGGAGATAAATGTAGTCTCCTCATGGCTACCGTAAATGGGGGTTCAAGAGGGAGCACCAAAAACCGTTGAGCTAACTCTGAGAACCGGAGAGAGGAACTCAAAATACTTGTTCTTGCTTCCTTTTTTTCTTGATGCCATGACCCAAGGGGTCTTAAATAGATTTACACAATCACAAAATCGTGATGATAAGTCTGGAAACATGAACTTATATATAAATTACATAAAAATACTAAAAGACACAAAAGACATGACTCCTATAAAATAAAAACACCCATTAAAAATACAAAAAGGTTCGTACGCTTATGTATGACACATAACATCAACGCAAAATAATTCCCTGAGTTGGTCATTCAGATTGCCAAAAACAGATGATTCAATAGTTTAGAATTCCCATGCATTAATTTTGTTTCTTAATTATCTGATTAACTATATGTCTTCCCTCATTGGCTTCTAATGACTTCCTAGTCAATCTCAACAGTGTGAAATAAGAATCGATAAAATTAATAGATTGTATTTAGATCAGACTTTTAAATGGTAATGAACTTTGGCATTTACCCATAGTCTGATCCCTGAATCACATAACCTCTAGCATTTATTTCTATAATGGCATACCTTCCCGGCCAAAGAATCTCAAAGCTAACACTTGATTTGATCGAAAACAAATTTCTACGGTAAGGCTTAAAGCAAAAGATATTTGAGCATTTTATGATGCATGGGGAATCAGAAAATACGGAGACATGGATCAATATAAAATATAAATATAGAGAGAAACTGTCTAAATTAGTCCCCCAACTTTAGCATAAATTTGCAATAGGTCAAGGGAAAAAATCTCATATTGGTCATACAACTTTATGCTAAGTTTGAAATAGGACCCTAAACTAACTTCAATTAAGTTTTTAATGATTTTAGATGATGTGGATGTGCCAAGGTGGTCATTTTGAACTAAAATAGATATTCGTATTTGTTGGATATTAGAAAAAGAGAAATGCTTGATACTACTATTCATCCACTTAGGGGCACTATATAGGAGTTGCAACAACACACAACACCAATAGGCGGGTGGGATTAAACCCAACTATTGTTAAAAAATGACATAATAATAAAAGACTCATAAATCCCAACACTCCCCCTCAAGATAAAGGGGGACCCTTCAGCTTGGACACATTAAATAACGGCAATGGAGGAAGGCAAAGCGGGACAAAATATCAGATGAGCCACCGGGGGGAATTCCAAACCGAGTAATCAAGTCGGGGACATAGCCACACACGACGCGGACCCACACACGACACAAGACCCACTCACGACGTGGACTCGCTAGAATCGGGTCGACCAACATCACCTACACACACAACATGCGAAAGAGAACGAAAGATGTGAAGCACACCGTCAAACGGGCGACCGGGGATAATCCGTCGGGGATAACCCGCACAAAGGGCGGTCCCACACGACACGATCTCACGCGACAAAACCCGCCAAGGCTAGAACACCAACATCAGTCGTGTCCCAACGCATGACAAATCAAAAGAAAAATGGGGAGATGCATAACAACATATAACATAACTAAAGGTTGTGTGGAACCAAGGTGAAACGTCGGGAAAGATCATCTGAGTCGTTTTTGCCCCAAACACTCCCCCTCACGTGAAAAAACACGTGCATATAAGCATGAAACACACAAACAAACATGAACAATCAAGTAAAAACACAACGAAAACTACTAAAAAGTAAGAAATTTCCTCATGGACGAGAGATGAACCCCCTAGAAGAGGTAGCAGCAGTTGGCAGCATCAGAGACAGGAAGGCAGCAACTGGAATCATCCAACAAATGAAGGGGCAAGAGAGCAGTGGTTGGAGTTGGAAGCTCCATATAAGGAGAGGAGTAAAACTGCGGCAGTGAACAGCCCATAAGAATGTGGAAGCTCTAGATCAGTAACGGGCATCAGTGGAAGGATGACAGAGAAGCTCGACCAGCATCTCCCCACTGGAGCAGACCGGGAACAGGAAGCTTGAGGTGATCTAGAACGGGAGAGGAAGACATCGACAAGATGGGGAGCAGGGGGGAAGTTGCAACAGCGAGAAGATCCCCTCCCTCTAACAGCAGTCGACGAGAAGGAGATCGAGTGCAGACAGCACTGCGCAAGAGGGATCCATGGAGATAGCAGATAGGGATCCATGAAGGTAGCAGCAATAAAGATCAGCGCAAGTGAATAACAGGTTGGCCAGATCATAACAAGACCAGCAGGATCAATGGAGGAAAAGCACACGCAAGGATAGACAGGCACAATCATCATCAATCGTCGGCGAAGGAGAGCAGTTGCAGAAGAAGCCTCCCAGTCAGAGAGGAAACGACCTTTGGCGACATCACCGATCGACGGGTTCGACGGATTCGACGGAATCAATCATCGTCGACGACACAGGATTTGTTCCCATCGACAAATCTAGGAGCCGATCTAATCGATGGGAGCAGGAGTGCAGGAGCAGAAAGTAGTGATGGAACCGCTGACTGGATCTGTCAACGAAACCAAGAACGGAGGCAAAAGCAACGCGGGAGGAACAGGTCGGCCCGCGTGAATAGGAATTTTAGGGTTTTTCAGATCAAACGCTCTAATACCATTTTGGATAATAGAAAAAGAGAAATACTTGATACTATTATTCATCCACTTAGGGGAATTATATAAGAGTTACAACAAGACACATTACACTGAAAGGCAGTGTGGGACTAACCCCAACTACTATTAAAGACTTGACATAATAATAAAAGACGCATAAATCCTAACAGTATTATAATTTTATTAAAAAATAATAACAAATATTTTTATGCCACGTATAGCCTTTCGGTCATAATAATAAAATATTTTTATCAATTTTAATAAAATAATAATACTAAATATCCATGTCAACGCCACATCACCGTAGAGCCACATCATGTAAAATTGTTAAAGACTTACCGGAAGTTAGTCTAGGACCCATTTCAAACAAAGAATAAAATTTTATGACCAATATGTGAAAAACAAAATTTAGGAACCTATTTCATACTTAGGTTAAAGTTGAAGGACTGATTTAGGTATTTTATCTCATATATATACATATATATATATATATACACATAGATATATATATATACATACATATATATATATATATATACATATATATATATATACATATATATACATATATATATATATATACATATATATATATATATACATATATATATATATATATATACATATATATATGTAAACATAGACACACAATATTTTTAAGGGAAGCCCACCATTTGGTGATGCATGGAACAATAAAGCTTTTATTTTACCCATAATCTTTTCACCTTTTAACCTAAGAAGGAAAGAGAGAAAGAGGGGAGAGAAGAGAGGGAGAGAGTATAAGGTAGGGACCACCTTGCAAGGTACTAGTATATGTATGTATAGAGAGACCAGTAAAACATACGTATATATACATATACAGGGAGAGAGAGAGATAAGTAAACTAGTAAAGTGAATCACCTGCAGCCTCACTTTTCTGACTTGGTAAACTAGATACTGTTGAAATATACCTGCAAAATAATTCAAGTTAACCCTCAATCAACATGATGAACAAGATGTTGAAAAATCAAGCATATTTAAAATTGAAAAATAGTGTCATAGCTTGAGAACTTCACTTATTAACACAAACAAGTAAATATCTGTTAGAAGCTCATAAAACATAAAAAACAAAGAACTGTAACTATTATCATAATAGCAGCTTGTTTCTTTTAAAGGATTCTGTTAGAGTCGGGCAGTTACCCATGTGTAACCGCCCAGTGTTGTCGTGTTGGTTCCCTGTAGGAGGCCGAGAGATTACCCTTATGTAACCGCCCAGTGTTGCTCAATGTAGAGGGCTGGGTGGTTACCATTGTGTAACCTCCCGGTGTTGTTGTTCATTCAGCTCTATAAAGGGCCGGGCGGTTACCCTCGTGTAACCACCCGGCATGACTTCCTGATGTGGTCCAGGAAGTTACATGTATTGTAACTGCCCGATGTATTTTGTCCCGTGTCGTTTGTTGTGCATTCTCTCACCTCCCCCATTCTATATAAGGAGAGGTTCTCCAGTGTAATAGATAAAATTTTGGAGATTAAAATATTTTTTTTATTTGTATTTTGGGGTTGTATTGTTGAATATTAACTACTTTCAGACTTCACTTAAAATATTGAACGTGCTTCTTTACAAAGTGTCCTAAACAAGAGTTTTTAAAGCTCCTTCCTAGTCACTGTATTGGGAGCGGCGGAAAAAAAGGTTTTTTTTGTCACTTATAAACTTAATAGAGTTTGCTTGTTGTTTATATTCAAAGAACATTTAATGGAAATCAGTGGCGAAAACAGGATTTTTGCCTAACATGGCCAGCAATTAAAAACTAAACATAAATGATGACTTTTTAAAATAAAAGAAATAAATATTAAATACATATATTCTAATCAAAACATCTTACAATTCATTCAACAATAATTTCAAACAAACATTACAAAAATAGAGTCTAGTGGCATTAAAAAGTGTATAAATATGAAAACTTGTGATAGTATGGTTTTCAGAAAAATTACAATTTAGAAAGCAACATTCCATAGACACATTTTCTGAAAATGTGTAATAATTTCCTCATTAGTATTTTTATCCACAATATCCTTCTCTATATATGTGATCAAACTATCATAGATTCATTCATTTTCTATATTATTACTTAGACGACCTTTTATTATTTTTCATAGCAAAAAGATTTTTTCCACACCAACAGTTGCAATCGGTAGAAGACAAGTCCATTTCAATAGTCGATAAATTAAGTGGAAATGATCATGTTTTTTTCAGCTCCCCTAATTTTGCAACAAGTCCGATAACGTCATTAACTTTTAAGAATATTTCATTGGGGCGCACATAAAGAAAATATATATCTAGCTAGCCATCACTGCAAGTCTAATGGAGTAAAATCGCGTGGGAAAATTTCTGCAAGAAAATTCAACTTCTCTTTACTTGGATCAAGGCATGAAACACGAAGAAGTAATCGTCTAATCAGTATTTACTTCAGTAAATCAATCATTTAAAACATTTCGCATTCAACAAATCACAGTATTAAAAATATCAACCCAAAAATTAATACCTCTTGCATTGTATCTTGATCTTCCTGCTTGAATAAATTTATCATCCAAGTTTGGAACATCAATATTATGCTTACCACAAAAGATTGATACTTAAATTATGAAACTCTCTCATTAAAGATCATCATTTCTCATGTTGAATAGTAATTGTTTTGATAACTTTACAAAACACATTGGATTACTAATGCCTTGATTCCTTTTTGTAGCACCTATGAATTCATGTGTCTTCAATAGAATGACACATACTTATGAAATTCAAAATATACTTTTTAAAAGATTACTTGTAGTTTCTCTTTCATTTTCATCCACTATGGCACTTGATATAATTTCAAGAACATTAGCAAAAGATGAAAACATACTTATGAAATTCAAAATAGTTCTATAATGCAAACTCCATTGTATGTCACGTGCCTTCTTAATTTTAAGTGATTATGTTGTTGGCTCCAACATAAGCTTGTCCTTGTAATTTTGAAGTTCTTAGATTATATTTCGAAAATAATTTATCAATAGCAATCTTTAGTGATAAAGTGATAATATCAGATACATGTACAAAAGCAAGAAGTTTTTCAAAAATCATTCGCCTTTTATCCACATGACACAAAACAATAGTCACCTGCTCTTCAGTTGATATATCACGAGATTTATCAACTAGATTGAAAAACAATCATATCAAGTATCCTTAATGATTTCATATGTTCTCGCACTTGTTATTGCGGTAACAATTTGTTTTTATTTATGATGATGTTTATTGACCATTACTTGGGCCATTTTTCAACACCATTCCTTTCATATCATTGTTATATGAAACTAGAAAATCCCAGAGTTTAATTAACATTTCCAAGGTTGATTGACTCGTTGGACTCATCATATGACCACGAAAAGGCATTTCTTATCAGAAAAGAAAATGGATACAATCAAAGGATGCACTTAAACGAGCATAATATTCAATGCTTTGAGTTTCTTCTTGCCTGTCACGAGTTGTATATCCTATTTTTGATTCATTTAAGCCCTACACATCCTCCTGGAGACATTATGTGCAGTCATGTGATTCTCAACATGTTCTTCAAATATTATCTTATCTTCCTAATATCTAAATCCATGGCTCTTTAAGGAAAGACATAACAGAAAAGATAAAATATTGCATCTTTTATTGTGGTGTATCTAATCAACTTTTAAATTCATTAAACCGCCTTTATTGAAAAAATTGGTTGTGTCCAATTTCAATTTGGGAAAAATTATCTAAAAATTGTTGACAAGGTCCATTCTGTAAATAATATTATATTGAGTCGTGATTTACATCGCAAGAGTTTATAAGCTACCTCAAACCTGAATCTGAAGGCAAATACTCAAAGTTTAAACTCAACTCGATGTCTTTTACTAATTGAAAGTGACTCGTGCAAAACCCCTCATAGTAGTTTCTGACCTAATCATACTTTAGGCAAAAATTATCCATTGAAAATTGGAGTTCAAATCTCACAATAGAGAGGTCCTAATTTACCAAGAAAAAATATTAGCATCAAGTCATAACTCAGCAATCAGCATTATATTCTTTATCCAAATTATCATCGCAAGCTATAAGCCATAAGCCAAACATTATTCCAAAATCCAAAAATGTATCAAAAGAAACACCCCTAGAAGAACATAGAATGTATAATCCATATTCCCTAGCAAAAACACAAATTGCTAAATGGGAATCAGAAACCATAACAAAATTAATTTAAACCAAGCAAAATTAATTCAATCAAAGATTTTATCATTCCAAGTGCATGGGGATAGCAATGGAGGAAAGAAAGAATGGCGAAACTCAAAGTCAAAGCTAGAAGTTGAAGGAAAACAACAACTTTGCTCTACAAGACCAGTGTTGTAGATATCAGGCGATATCTCGTGTACGAAATTTGACGAGTACTAAAAATATATATTTCATTTTTTTTAAGCATCCGAGCAATAATATTTTGTTTTGTGCTATATTTCGTGCATCTCTCTAAGCCAAGATTTGTCTTCTTTCTTGTTGTGCTCTCTTTTGATGCTCTTTTTGTAGTTTACTGTTTTCAACGCTTCTTTTTGTGTAATTTATAAACATACATTATGTGTATATATGCTTATCGTATAATTCATAATCATACATTATGTATATATATGTGTGTGTGTTTATATAATTTATAAAAATACATTATGTATGTAACTATACATATTTACAAAAAAAATGTTTATATATGAATAAATTTATTTAAATATTAAAATCCAACATCGTAAAATATCCCCGATATATCCTTCGCAATCCGACATACGGCATTTCAAACTCAAACCAACGTGAACCCAACATCTAACATCTGCAATCTTGTATACAACTACAAGAGACCCCTTTGTTGAAGAGCAGAAGAGCATCTTGTTAGGGGCCTCTTGACGGGTTTTGAACCTCGGGATCGTCCTAACATGGATCGTAGCTCATATACCCTAACCAGCTCTCCGCCCTGGATTTAGCTTGCGCTTTCGGCAAGGAGGTAGGTTGTTGATGCGCTCTGCGACGCATCATAATCTTTATGCATTTATATTGTTTTGTATTTTATTTCTTGCACTTTGTTCACGCATTTTTCCGGCTCATCGGCATGACCGACCGTTGGGACTTCAATAAAGAGGTCCGGTATTACTAGTAGTAGGACGATAGCGGCAAACCCAAAATTAATTATAGAAGCATAGGTTTCAAATTAAATTTTCAAATTTCAAAATCTCATCAAATTTGGGAAATCATTTAAATGTAAAAGGAAATCAAATTTATGAGATTCCCTGTGTCGTAAATGGAAAGAAATTAAAGAAATTAAACCTTTTTAAAGCCCCCATTATTGGAGACAAGGGGCGTCGGACAGAACCAGAACGAAATACTTGTCGTTTTCTGTTCATTGTCGGTATAACCCGCCTGCCAGCCGACTAGCCTTCATCCCCTCAGTTCACCGGCCGCTCGCAAACAAAGGAGAACCGGCCCTTCCTTGTCTCATTCCGGTCGAGCTTGCTCGCCACTGGAACTGCCGCAAATATCGCCGACCTCGACGCTGCAAATCGCCCGCTACCGGGCCGTCATCGACTCCGACGCAAGCATCTGACAGCCTGGACTTCTTCCCGGGAGCCGTCGACTTCGATTCCAGATCTGGCCGAGCTGTGTTCGCCCGTCTGGGGCCGATTGTTGTTTCACCCGTGTGCTGCCGAACAGGGAGACCACTGTTTATGCTTTTAATTGGGTAAACCCGTTCCCTCTCTTGAGTTAGTACCAAATCTATGCTTCTCTTAATTAATTCATGGGCTTGTCGTAACGTTCGCACTGCTAAAAATATCGTATTTCCATAAGTTATTGAACTCAGATTTTGCTTGTGGCTGTGTGGGTTCCGTGGAAGGTTCGACTCGTGAACGCGAGAGAGAACCACCAAAGCGAGATTAACGAATCTCTCAAAGCTCAGAGCGACGAAGTGTATTACGCGAGCGAAAATTCAGGTTTTGGCCAACTCGGCTCTCCTTTCAAAAATTAAGATTTTATCTTTTTTTAAAGAAACATCATAATTTTAATTATACAACAAAATAAATATTAGTTTTAAAATTTTAATTTAACTTCGGGTTACATCAGTTTGGTATCAGAGCTAGTCGATTCACTCCTATCGTGAGTCTCGATCCAATTTTCTAAAAAAAAAAAGAGATTTAAAAAAAATTATTTATTGTCTTTAAAAAAAGGGGAATTTGTTTTTCTGGAATAAATTATTTTTTCGCCCACTCGGGAAAGGTCTCTAAAAAAAATTTAAAATTAAAATTTTATTTAAATCTATTTTCAAATTTTTTGATGGAAAAACGGGTCGATCAATTAGAAAACAGCGTAGGAGATTTGGCTCAACGCATGAGTGATTTAATGAAAACGGTCGAGACGCTCACCACCGGTATGGGTAGTGTCACACACATCATGAACGGACTACGCACTTCGGTTAATAATATCGAAGCGACCTTGCACGTCAATCGAACACCTGCCCCAGTGGTCGAAATCGACCCTGACCATATACCTCGGGAACTCGTATACCCCGATCCGGAGGGCCATAACGAACCACGACACCAACCCCGTTGGGATGTGGGAATCAAGTTGGACGTGGGTGATTTCGAAGGGCGAATAGATCCCGAGAGTTGCCTTGAATGGTGTGAACGGATGGATCGTTTCCTCGCTTGGAAGCAATTGCCCCAAGCTAGGCAAGTTGAGTATGCCACGCTTAGACTTAAAGGATCCGCGTTAGTTTGGTGGGGACAACTAGAACGGTCTAGGTTCAATTTAGGTATGCCCCCGATCACAACATGGAACGACTTCAAAACTCAACTGCGTAAGAGATACGTTCTGTCTGATTAAATGCAAACCCTGTATTATAGGTTCCATAATCTACGACAGGACAAATTATCCGTCGATGAGTACACAAACGAGTTCCTAGTCCTGCAGTCTCGCCTCGACCTCCGAGAGGACGATGACATGACCGTTTCCCGTTATCTGAACGGGCTACGCTACTCCATTCGAGATCAGTTGGAGCTCCTTGATTATAAGGAGAGGTTACGAGTCACGCACATAGAGTAGAGGCACTGCAGAAACGCACATATGGAAATAAGACTACTGATAAGTCCCGCCCGACTCACACTTTCACCCCTGCCGGGTCCTCTCGACCGGTAGCGTCCACGAGCACCCCAGCACTCCCTGCCCCTCCCAACAAGGGCAAGGAGATTGTAGGCACTAGACCCCAGCCTGGGACGTTTAGATGTTTTAAGTGTATGGAGCCGGGCCATAAGTCTTCTGAGTGTCCGCGATGCCACTTCGTCGCTATCGTCGATTCTGAGAGTGGGTCAAAGCCTGAGTAAGGAGTATTCCTTAGTGAATCCCAGACTAATCCAACCCCCGAGACTGAGTTAGAGGGTGAGTACGAAGTTGAGGGAGAACAACCTGAGCAGTTAGTGTGTGTTCTACAACATAGTCTCCTATCTCCCAAGACACCTACTGACGACGACTGGTTGAGAAACAACATCTTTCGTACCACCGCACGCATACAAGGGCAATTCTGCTCCATCATTATAGACAGTGGTAGTATGGAGAACTTTGTTTCTCAACGCATGGTTGAAAAGCTGAAATTAAAAACGCAGCCCTTAGGAAAGCCCTATAGTCTGTCATGGGTCACTAGTAGCACTACCATTCCTATCACGCACCAGTGTCTCGTAGAGTTTTCCATAGGCAGTACATATCAAGACGCTGTATGGTGTCATGTAGCTATTATCGAGGTATGTCACATCTTGCTGGGATGACCTTGGCAGAACGATAGGCACGTAGTTCATGATGGTGTGAAGAACTCTCACTCCTTCGAGCGCAATGGTCGCAAGATCGTTCTTCTCCCCCAGAAGAATGGCCTTGTTCCCAGAGCCCTCGAGAGGACTTCACCCCCTTCTACCACCGTCTCCGCGATATCCTTTCCCCCCGCCACCATGTTACTGACTGGGTCCCAATTACAGGAGGAGATGAAGGATAGCGAAGTCGTTTATATGTTATCTGGTATCGATACCACCCATGCTACATTAGACATTCCTAGTACGATGCGTCCCCTCATAGATGAGTTCTCTGAGATCATGCCGGAGGAGCTTCCCGATCAGCTACCTCCGATGAGAGACATCCAGCACTGCATAGACCTCATCCCAGGCGTTAGCTTACCTCATTTGCCTCACTAACGTATGAGTCTGAAAGAGCATGAGGAGCTGCATAGACAGGTGACTGATCTGATTTTGAAGGGTCACATTAGAGAAAGTACGAGTCCATGCGCCATCCCCGCACTCCTAGTTCCTAAGAATGATGGGACATGGCGTATGTGTGTGGATAGTCGAGCGATCAATAAAAATACAATCAAATATCGCTTTCCGATTCCCCGTTTGGCTGACATGCTAGATATGCTTAGTGCCTCCCGAGTATTTTCAAAAATTGATTTAAAAAGCGGATACCACCAAATTAGAATTCGACCTGGGGATGAATGGAAGACTGCGTTTAAAACTAAGGATTGTACGAGTGGTTAGTGATGCCTTTTCGGCTATCCACTGCGCCTAGTACGTTTATGCTAGTGATGAATCAAGTGCTTAGGCAACTCATAGGAATCTGCGTAGTGGTGTACTTTGACGATATTTTGATTTATAGCACTGATCAGGATCAGCACATAATTCATCTTAGGCAGGTCTTAGAGATCCTGCGAGAAAATAAGCTATATATAAACTTGAAGAAATGCACATTTTTGACGGATAGCCTGACCTTCTTAGGATATATCGTTTCTTCTGAGGGTATTAGAGTTGATAGAGAGAAGGTCAAGGCGATAGAATCGTGGCCCAGCCCTAGGATGACTACTGAGGCTCGAGGATTCTATGGGCTAGCATCTTTTTATCGGCGATTTATTCGAAACTTTAGTACCTTGATAGCACATGTGACTGATTGTCTAAAAAAGGGTCTGTTTATTTGGACTGAGGAAGCCGAGCGAGCATTTCTTTTGGTTAAAGAGAGACTCACGAGTGCACCAGTATTAGCGATGCCCGACTTTGAGAAAAATTTTGAGGTTGACTGTGATGCATCGATCATAGGCGATTGGCGCAGTTTTGAGTCAGGAGGGTCGCCCCATTGCATTCTTTAGTGAGAAGTTGAACGAGGCGAAGACTAGATATTCCACGTACGACTTAGAGTTTTATGTTATCGTTCAGGCTCTCCGTCATTGGAGACACTACCTGATTCAGCGTGAGTTTGTGCTGAATACTGATCATGAGGCTCTGAAGCATTTGAACTCCCAGAAGGAGATCAGGCGTCATGCCAAGTGGGCTGCTTACCTGCAGAAGTTCACTTTTCACTTGAAGCACAAACTCGATGTCACGAACCGCGTAGCCGACGCACTTAGCCGTCGAACTCATTTATTAGTCACCCTACAACCATGCATTACTGATTTCGATTCACAGCGTGACCTATACGCCACCGATCCGTTCTTTCACGATATTTGGCGCTCATGTCAGCACAGTGGGACTGATCACACCACACAGTATATCGTGAGTGAGGGTTATCTATTTATGAGATTCCTTGTGTCGTAGATGGAGAGAAATAAAAGAAATTAAACCTTTTTAAAGCCCCCATTATTGGAGACAAGGGGCGCTGGATATATCAGAACGAAATACTTGTCGTTCTCTGTTCATTGTCGGTATAACCCGCCTGCCAGCCGACTAGCCTTCATCCCCTCAGTTCACCGGCCGCTCGCAAACAAAGGAGAACCGGCCCTTCCCTGTCTCATTCCACTCGAGCTTGCTCGCCGCTGGACGCAACCGCTCTGACGCCACTGCCGCAAATATCGCCGACCTCGACGCTGCAAATCGCCCGCTACCGTGTCGTCGTCGACTCCGACGCAAGCATCCGACGGCGTGGACTTCTTCCCGGGAGCCGTCGACTTCGATTCCAGATCCGGCCGAGCCGTGTTCGCCCGTCTGGGGCCGATTGATGTTTCACTCGTGCGCTGCCGAACAGGGAGACCACTGTTTATGCTTTTAATTGGGTAAACTCGTTCCCTCTCCAAATTTAGTTAGTACCAAAATTATGCTTCTCTTAATTAATTCATGGAATTGTCGTAACGTTCGCACTTCTAAAAATATCGTATTTCCATAAGTTATTGAACTCAGATTTTGCTTGTGGCCGTGTGGGTTCCGTGGAAGGTTCGACTTGTGAACGCGTGAGAGAACCACCCAAGCGAGATTAACGAATCTCTCAAAGCTCAGAGCGACGAAGTGTATTACGCGAGCGAAAATTCAGGTTTTGGCCAACTCGGCTCTCCTTTCAAAAATTAAGATTTTATCTTTTTTTAAAGAAACATCATAATTTAATTATACAACAAAATAAATATTAGTTTTAAAATTTTAATTTAACTCTGGGTTACATCAATTGTTAAAGCTGGGGCTCGAAATCCAG
Source organism: Platanthera zijinensis (assembly GCA_039513925.1). Lineage (NCBI taxonomy): Eukaryota > Viridiplantae > Streptophyta > Magnoliopsida > Asparagales > Orchidaceae > Platanthera > Platanthera zijinensis. The sequence continues at coordinate 135,679,177 of CM077091.1, read as the reverse complement.
ACCTACTTGATAAGGGACCTCCATTCTATCCCGCATCACTGAGTCGCGGCAAAGTTGGTGAAGGGAGACAAGATGAGGTCTCTCTTCAAGGAGGTCGGGGGATCAAGCCCCCGCCTTAACAACCCGCCGTATATCTGATTGTATCCGGGGAAGAGAGCCGGTTGGGGTGTGCGACCCGCAGGCCTATGATTGTGTGGCTCGACCGGCATAAAGGGAACTTGACCCAACGTGAAAGAGCAACCCACAATATATAAAAGTGTCAGTAGCTCAAGCTAAATCCAAAGCGGAGAGCTGGTTGGGATGTATGGGTCGCGGCCCACATTAGGACGATCTCGGGGTTAAAACCCCATCAAGAGAGCCCTAACACAACTCTACAAGCAAAAGGAACTGTCAAAGCTTGAAACCGAAAGAGATAACTGTCGAAGAAAAAAATCGAAGGAAATGAAATCTCTGAATTTGAGAAGAGAAAGGCCTTCGGCATTTACACCAGAAACAAAAGGAAGAAAAGGGTTGAAGATGTGGAGAAGGAGAAGAAGAGTAACCCTAATTCGAAGCTGAAGGTCAAATTGTCTGAAGGAGATCTTCAAAGCAGATTTGTCGAAGAATCGATACCGAAGGTTTGAAGGAGATCGTCAAAGACTCAAAGCTCTAGGGGGCACGTCTTTGTCACTGGTTGCTTGCAAGCCTTGTTGGATCGTTGAATTGGAGAAGGAGGAAAACATAGAGGTTCTGGAAGTTTAACCGACTAGGGCACGATACTCACCCACGGACACTGGTATTAAAAACACACTTGGGCACATGCTTGCGTGTCTGCCCATGGGAATGCACTTTCGGAAATTATGTGAAGAAGCCCAATGTTAAAGTAATTGAAGCTATATTTTTTAGATTACGTCCCATGCTAGAAAGCATATTTCTTAAAACTCGAAGACTCGGTTTAGAAAAGATTCCTTAGACATAAAATACTCAAAAGATTTTTATGCATGCCAGTATTGATTGTATCCTGCATGTTGTTTAAAAGGAAGAGAGAAAGCTTGACAATTATACTTTAATGTGTTCACAAGACAAATGTTTTTTACTGCTTTTTCTATTGACAATCATTCATTCAATCTTTCATACACTGAACCAAAAAGATCATCCATCTTCGTCTTCAAATTTGGAATATCTATTAATTAAAAGGTTTCCGTATGTAATTTGCAGCTTTATACTTGAAGGATTAAAAAGACCAGCTTTATACTTGAAGGATAAAAAAGACCGCTAAATTGTTGTGGTAAGGCTCATATGATGATAACAAACTGAAATAGCTATAGAGAATAATATGCTTCAAGCTAATTGGGACCCTATTTTATTTGATGACCCTCGAGGCCTCATTCGGGATAAATAACATATAAGGATATTTTAGGGCAATAAGGTCAGCCATTAAGTTATGATCATTGTAGTGGTTGGTCCTCTCCCTAACTCTCAGGTATTCTCTTTCTGATAGTATCGGAGGATCATATGGAGTTGTGATTTTTAGTAGTAAAGGATCGTCAATCGTGCTTCTCCTATTGTTCCTACACCATGCAGACTCCTATTTGTTGGCCGCCGTTGCAACCCCGTTAGACTCTCGTCGTAATCGTAGCAGACCGATCTGGCTTCTCCATCAATTTGTCAGCTACAGTCAACCTGTCCTTTGCTTCAACCTGTTGTCCCTGCCACGGACCGAGCTTCTATTGGTGCCTGAAGGTGAACTTAGACAATCAATTACATTGATTGTAGGCTGATTTGTTCCTTGTTTTGCCAGTAACGATAGGGGTTGAAGCGTGTTTCCCTTCTTCCCTTCAGCTGGTGTTGAAAGAGATTGAAGACTCCTCTAACTTAGTTGTTCTGTTCAAATATCTGTGTTAGTTGATCTTGTTCTTCATTTATGTTGTGTGAGAAGTCATGGAGCCAAATACATCATGGAAAAGTCAAAAATCCTCCCACTTCTAGTCCAATTGGCGACTATGCTATAATAAAAGTTACTAATTTGAAGTTAAATGGCAAAGACTACTTACCATGACCTCAGTACATGAAGATGCTATTAGGAAGCAAAAGAAAGCTAGGATGTATTATAGAACTTAAACCCATCATCCTTTAACGGATGTCACTATGAGGACTGACAAAAAAACAACCTAACTGCTACGAAATGGCCTATTCATTCTAACGAGCTTTGAATTGTTAGACACCTTATATTTTATCATAACGCAAAACATTTATTGGACTTAATTCATTAATTGAAAAGAACTACTCGAAGAAACAAGATCTTGCTCGAATCTATTAGTTGAACATTAAGTTCATGTGTACATAAATTGGGCTCATTTTGAAGATTACTATGGGCAACTTATTCAAAAAAGAAAGTTTGATCAATAAGTTGATGTGAAAATATGCACTGAGTGTGAAGGTAATTAAAGAGAGATGAGTTAAAGGAGAGTGTTTGAATAATTTGTTGGTTTACCTCTTGAGCTTGAGTTCCAAATGGTTCAAATGTTGGGTAGAGATGTTGTCCTAGATGTACATATTGTTGGTAGTTATCTTCGTGGTGAATCTCACAAGATAAAAAATGAATAAAATATGCGGGCCTGTGAATTATAAGAGATTGGTTATGGTAACAGAAACGAGGAGATTAAATAATGATGTAAGAGGTGGGATGGGCATGAGTCATGTCAGGATGACTGCCTCGGAAAAATCTAAACTGGTTTTCTCATTGTTGGGCTAAGAAGCATGTGACAGAGAATTGCTGCGAGCTATATCCTCATAATATTCCTAAGAAATTCTCGGTAGTGATTACAGCACTCATCAAGGCATTACATCTATCCTAAAAATTAGTTGCTCTCAAAGCCTCTCTAGAGAGGCAGGAGTCTTCTCAGTTATTATTACTTCCCCATACTAATAATGTGTGTTTCTATAAAGACATTAATCATTGGAATATTGACTCGGGCACTTCTATTATATGGCTAGTAAGTCTAGTTATATTGCCTTAATACCTCATGCATCTGGGAAAGTCAAATTTGTTAATGGGCCATATGTCCTAGTTGCTAGTAAAGGACCATATTTTTCATCAAGGATTTCGCTCAACTGAGTTATTTACATGTCCACACTCCCTACCAATGTCGGACGAAACAACTCAATTGTAGCATCACAACCCCCCATATTTATTATTTGAAGACAATGTAGGGTTTCTAGGAGATGCACATCACATATGCGCGGCGGAATAAGGAATCAAGAAAACCCAAAGAGAACTGGATCTTGCGATAAACATTGATTAAGAAGTGAAAACAACTTTATATAAAAGTATACCTTAGTGGGATTGAGTCGGCACTCAACCAAGATGCTCGAAGGAAGTCAGACGAACACTTGCGACTGAAGTTCCGAGCGTAGAAGTATATCAACGTCTCTATGGGTATCCACACGAGCAAGAAGAACCCTTAAAGTCTTGTCACACAAGATCAAAGTTGGAAGAAAGAATGCCCTCAACGTCTCCACAGATTGCTAGATCTGTCAAAGCAGAGGCGGCGGTAGCGAAGACGAAGCTAAAGAAACAATTTCCCGGAGACGGCGACGGGTCGGAATGGTCGGAGGCACGGAGCAGCGACTGCGACTTCTAGGTTGCGGAACAGTTCCGTCAGGAGGAAGAAGTCGTCACACTCACGATCTGGATCGATTAGGTCAAGCATACATCGAGATAACATTTATCTCATTTATATATATACCGAAACAACAGTTACCCGCAGACCACACCGAAATCGAACTTAAAGAATCAAATCGGAATTAACAGCATTCGTCGAGATGACACGTGTATATACGACGAATCAAGGATCCATTTGTCGAGGCAACACGAGAATACTCGACGAATTCAGACAGATCAATTCGTCAAAACATCAAGAGAATACTCGATGAATCGAAGTCCAATTCATCGAGATGTCAAGAGAATACTCGACGAATCCAAGTCCAATTCGTCGAGATGTCAAGAGACCTCTCGACGAATTCAGACAGATTTCTCGAGTCATCTCGTGTCATTTCGATGAATTACCCTAGAATCTTTCGACAACTTACCTGGTCATCTATATTCACAATATAGGCCCCGGGCTGAAAAAACCTCCAAATCTAGAATGTCATGGGTTTGGCTTTTCACTCATATCACATATGAGCAATGTCAACACAAACCTTTCCAACTTCTCCAATACTCTTATATGCGACCTCATAGGCTCATATTGCGTTGGCAGTCAGACTACATGTTTGACCACTTCTAGATCACAATGGTAAGACTAACAGACAATATGTGTGTCTGACCTTGAGACATCCATGAAAAAAGATATTTGAGTTTAAGGCACAACAGACTTTGATATGTCCCTTTAAGAATTTTGAAGACCACTTTTCTTCTGAATCTTCTATTTGTAATATTGATTTATATGTGATGCTAGTGAAATGATATTGACTTGTTATGCGGAGCCTGTGAAATGGAAAAACATTGCAGAACTACTTATTCTCCTTGTGTGACTGGAGAAAATAATATTGTTATCTTATTCACTTTTATTTTTTGACTGCACTTATTATCTCCAAGGTTGCAGATATTTACAATTTAACATTTATTAACATTTAAATCTATAAAACTAATATATACATTTTATGTTACATAAGAACATTATAATGAAAAAAGTAAACATACACAAATTAAAAAAAGCCATTTGGTAAATATATCGAAACAATGAGAATTATGTTGACGCTTTTGTAGGCATAGCCTAACATAACAGAACAGCCATCACAGAAATACTACTCAGAACTATAAATTCACGGCAGTAGGCAAATAAACACAACAATAACAACTGGTCGGAATAAACAGAAGAAACGGATTAAATAGAATCAAGAGATTAAAAGAATAAATATAGTGGTCAGCCAGAACAGCCAACATATATATACAGTAGCAGAACAACATATGGAGTGGAAGAAACCACAACGACCAAATTTGAAACTTACAGCTCAATACCCACCATGAATAAATAACTCAACCAGTAGAACAAGGAAAGAGATGTCAAGACAAAGCCGGAAAGTAAAACATAGAAGAAATTAAGATCTTACAGGTCAAAGCTTAGTTAAGTGAGAAAGAAGAGAAATCGAGGTCGGAGCAACGTTGACCTAGAAAAAACCCAGCGACACCAAGGTCCAAGCCATATCCCAAAGGGTAGGAACTTCAACAATATAGAAGAGAGACTACAACCACACTACAACCATAGAAGAGCCCTAAATCTTCACAAAGGAAGTCGGCACTTAGGTGAAAAAGAGAGACCGAGATCATCATCTTTCTCAAAGCCACGTGAGAACAGAAAGAGAGGAGAAAAATGAGCGTCTAAGGTCCGAATGGGTAGATTTAGGACTTTTTATTCATAATAGACACGAGATATTGAAATATTGAACGATACTTCAGTATCTCGCATCCAAGGTTGTAAATATCGGATGTCGGCATCATATCGGATTGAGTTTTTAAATGTCGGGGATATTTTGAAATATTAAATTATCATATCTTATAATAAAAAGATTAATTTTATGTATACTTAGTATAACTATACGAATAAAAGTAAAAAAATAACAAGTAGATGAACAATAAGTCATATATATCCCAAAATAAATGCGAAAAGAATCCAAAATAAAATATTATGAATAAGAACAAATCGATATATTGTAAATTATATTTAATATTATACAAAAATTCGATTTCGATAATGCTATGTTTTATAGCAAATAAAGAAGATTTAAATTTAAATATCCTAGATTGATTATAAGTCTTTCAATCTTAATAAATTTATGTTAAAAGCATAAAATAATCAACAAATAAAGGTGTTGAATTTTTTCACATTTTTCACAAAACATTATATTGAAAAATAATTATATAAAATAGATTGCGAGAATTAAACATTAAGAAAATGAAATAATAAGTCTAATTAATTTAAGCATGCATAATATAAGACAGATGATTTAAACATATGCCGATAATCGCTATATTGCAAACATAACATAAAATAAACTAGTGAACGATATGTTTAAAAGTGGTGTCAGTCAATATATCAGAAAAAATCGGATATGACAGCTTATATTTTACAAAAAAAGTAATCTATTTTTTAAAGGAAAAAATGTCATTTTTTGTCTCAAAATTGACATGTCGGCAGACACTTCGGACATGTCGGCAGACACTTCGGACATGTCGGCAGACACTTCGGACATGTCGGCAGACACTTCGGACATGTCGGCAGACACTTCGGACATGTCGGCAGACACTTCGGACATGTCGGCAGACACTTCGGACATGTCGGCAGACACTTCGGACATGTCGGCAGACACTTCGGACATGTCGGCAGACACTTCGGACATGTCGGTAGACATGGCTGACATGTCGGCAGATATTTAAAACAGTGCTTGTATTGGGAGTAAACTCGTTGACCAACATATTAAATTTGATTTTTGCGTAAAAAAATTTGTTGTGTCGTTTCCTCCTTAAAAATTATGTCAGTCATGTCGAGTGATATCCACAACAATGGTAGTCTCCTTTATTGGTTATAAGTATTAAGTATGTTTTTATTTATTTTTATTTTTCAAGATTCATTTGGTTATACATATTGAAATGGAAGAATGAGATCTTTGAAGTGTGTTGCGAGTAAACTCGTTGAATACGGTAATTGTCAGAGGAGTCATTGGAGCTGTAGATACGGGGATACTACAAAGACGAAACCGCAGTTGCCTAAGTAGGATTTCCTCGGAAGAGACAGAGTTACCACAAACTCATAACAAGACAAGAGAAACAGATTTAATTCTTGGATATCTTCATTCCAACATTATTTATCATTTAAATTGTCCTACAGGACTCTTAACGACCAATAACTACTGACTATCAACAACTAATAATGAAATGAACACAAATAATAAAAGACAACTAGACTTAAATTAAAGATAACTGGGCACGAATCACCAAACAACAACTAGACTCAACACATAAAATAAGACGTGATAAGATATTAGTAAAATAACATCCCTCCTTTTCTTCGAGAGTGTCCTCAAACTCGAAACCATGTTAAGAACTCCGAGCGTGAAGTTGTGATCGGTCATCCGGTTTCTTAAATTCGCGTCAAAACAATGTCGCATAGTATTGCCTTGTTGAAAAAATATCATCGTTGTACCAGTTGAAGGGTGGAGAATAAGTCGCAAATGCTCGGTGACTACTCGGCACCATATCAACTTTCATTCGTTCGAGAAGATAGTTACCGACGATTTTCCCACATTTGATGTATGGCAGCAGGGTGTCCTTCTGAATGAAAACAGCAACAGGTGATCGTTGTTGGGGATTGTTGGTCAAGTTGTGACCTCAATGGCGTGCACCTGATCGAGTAGGATGTCCAGTCGTGTGATGAGCCGTTGATTACTTTGTGTGCAGCCATAAGAACATCAAGTTTGGTGAGGAGGGTGGTGTAAATTGTTAGTGTCATCATGTGAATGACTTTGCAGTTTGTCAGAGCTTCGTTTCAATCTATTGTGGTCTCCATTTTTGGAAAAAATAAAATTAATTAATCAATTGATTACTAAACAATTAATTTGTACCAATTAATTATTAAATAAAAAGGGTGTTGGGCTTGAAGAAAAGCACGCGACGCCGAATTAAAAAAAAGCAGAAAGCATGCAACTCAAAAACAGAAGGTGTGTTGTGGGGCGGGCTCGAGGATAAGGCGACAATGATGCGTTGGGCTAGAGATGGAATGGGTGTGCATCGAAAAAAGCTTTGCAAACAACGATGGATGCAAATGATCCCCTATGTGCGTCGAGCAGGAAAAGAGTTAGTGGGATCATGCTTCAAAAAGTTGGGACTCGGTGAGGGAACGCAAGCATGGTCACTGGCTTCTGCGATCTAGAGGGAGGATGTACCCCACCCAAGACCTGTTTTTCAGAACAATCGTTGAAAGGAGGACGTCGACAGCTCCCATCCAGAGATTAGGGATTCTTTGATTCAGATGCACGTTTAAGCTCCACCCAATCCTTTCATACTTGTTGTTCGTGGTGGTCGTCACGTGAGAACATCAGAGGGGTAAGGGACGATGCTTTTGGTGGTAGTGGGATATGGAGGAGAATGATCTAATACCAAGTTGTTAGGGGCAACCAGTAGAATGTTGAGGAGCGGCCGGAAGCAGGGATGGTGAAGGAGGATATCATGAAGTTGAAACCGTTGTTGTCTAAGCAAGGTGTGCTTAGAAGAGCTACCACAATCATATACAAAGAGAAATAAACTGAATCCTTGGATGCCCATTCAACACGCAACTTGGCTTTAAATCAACTTATAGGGCTCTCAATGACAACCACCAACTCTTAACAATTGATTACCTCCAAATAACTCGTCATTTAATCTATAAAAGACAATAATAAAGACATGACATGACAATAATAAAGATACATAATTTATAATATGACGACTAGTTTATGCCCGTAATTGATTGTCATTTCATCAGAGAGAAATTATCAATAGATAAATATATGCACTCTATAACATCAGACAAAGAGCTCGCCAACTATTCACTAAACAAAGTTCATCCTTTTTTGGTATGTGTTCCAAGCTGAGAATGATTAATATTTATGCTTCAGATTGATAGCGTTAAAGCTCATTGTAAAAGCCCAAAATAAGGGTCCATTGTAGATTCTACATCTCTCCAATATTTAGTCTCGCATCTCCTAATGGAGATTATTTCTCCTCTACTCTATAAAAAAAAGTGGAGCCGCAGATTAGACTGATTAAATAATAAATAGTAAACTAAGGAAGAATAATGAATATAGCAATAACTAATCAAATATAAGACCTGTAATTACTAGTAAGATAGCATTGCAACTGCAAAGAAGCGCTGGTATCAGTTTTGGTGTGAGGAAGAAAATCCATGGTGCTGCAGCTGCCACAACCGTGTAACCTACCTAAAAAGATTCCAATGAGCATTAGCCACTTATGTAGACATAAAATTCCAAAAAACAATTGTATGGGTAATATATGAGAGTGAAGGGATAATAAGAAAGATAATTTTGCATAAAATTGCAGTAAGATTACAAATAGAGCATCCACAATACTCAAGAAATGCATTCAAACTATAGAACTTCCTCTACTTCTTCAAGCAAGTTAAGAAACAGAATGTAGACTTGCCAACAGGATGCAATACAAAAGGCTGCCAAAAATATTTCTAGGCTGCCGTTGGCCAGATAAGGGTGCTTCTTGCAGTACATCAACGAACCTACAAAACAAAAGAAATCCTTCACAAAACTACATAAACGGAACATATTTTAGAATGTGAGCTACATAAATAACAGAATTTTGTTTTCAAATATAAGCATTTACATTATTAATATAAAGGGTCATTTACTGAAACATCCCCTCTAACTTTGTAAAGTTACAGGGACCTCCAATCCGTCTTTCAAATTGTGAAAACCTCTCATCTAAGTTTACATTGTTAACATATACGTGCAAAAAAAAACCTGGAGAGATGTTTTATTTTGTAATCAACATAAACAACGTAAATTTGGAGGGGAGGTTCATGTAAATATGCAAAGTTAGAGGGGAGTTTTTGTAATAATACCTTACAACAACACAACAACACACAAGCTTTAATCCCGCTATAGTGGAATCAGCTATATGGATCCTTTGTCACCATTGTGCCCTATCTTTAGTCATAATCACACTAATGCTCAAGTACATCATGTCTTTCCTTCTAGTTTCATTCCAAGTCTTTATTGGTCAACCCCTCCCCCATTTAGCATGCCTAGTGACTAAATTCTCAAAACGCCTAACAGGTGCCTCTAATGGTCTCCTTTATACGTGCCCAAACCATGTTAGACAAGCTTCTCGCATCTTCTCTACAATTGGTGTCACTCATGTCTTATCACTGATGCATTAATTCCTAATTTTATCCAGTCTCGTGAGTTCACACATTCACCTAAGCACTCTCATCTCCGCAACTCCCATTTTTGCTCATGTACACAGTTCATAATAATACATTACAACACTCAAGCCTTTATCCCACTATAGTGGGGTCGGCTCGTAATAATACCTTAATGATAAAAAAAATTCCAAGGAAACTGTCACGAGCCTACTTCAGGGATTTGTCGGAAGTGGCAGTGGAGGCGGAGATACAAGAGGGAGTAGGGGTGTGCACGGTGCGGTTTGGTGCAGTTTTGGCCCAAACCGCAACCGCACCGTAAGGGCTCGGTTTTTGCCCGAGCAAAACCGCACCGTACCGAAATTATGCGGTGCGGTTTCGGTTCGGTGTGATTTTTTGCGGTGCGGTTGCGATTTCAGTGCGGTTTTTACATGTATTTTACATAGACTACGAGTAAGCATCGCCCCCAGCAGCGTCAACTTGAGCATTCTATTTATAGAGAAATAGATTTTCTACTACTACAGATGCACCTTTTTAAAACGGTCATGCTATTTTAGTACTTTATCTCAGATTCCATTGAGTTCATTGAAAGTCATTCCTTTGATTGCTTTTGATGAAGATTTTTCTATTTCTACATTGTTCTCTCTAGCCTTGATGTCGAACAACACAATTAATTCCACAACACCCATCAAATTTTCTCTTGTGAGTTTATCTCGGTCAAACAATTCTTTAATCAAGTCACTGTTACTACTGTGACTCTTGACGAATTCTCAACTCTCATGACAATATCAAAGTAACCTATTATGGTTTGTACTTGTATAAAAATCAAGGATGATTTATCCACATTATCCACCTCCACCAAGTGTTTATACTGTTGATTCTCCACCTCCACTTCTTGACATGATAATATCCTGTATGATCTTAATCTTGCTCTAAGAAAGGGTAGGTGCACATGCGTCACATAATTATAAAAAATTAAATACACAAAATATTCGGTGCGGTGCGGTTTTTGCGGTTTTCAAAATACAAAAACCGCACCGCACCGAACCGCGCTCGGTTTGTAAAAGTTGAAAACCGCACCGCACCTAAACTACGCGGTGCGGTTTAAAAATTGGTGCGGTTTTTGCGGTGCGGGCGGTTTTTGCGGTTTGCGGTTTTTCATGCTCACCCCTAAGAGGGAGCCAAGCTTTACCCGCGAAGAATGCAAGGGGAGAGGAAGAAGGGGAGATGTACTCAACCCTAACCCTAGAATTTGAGGAAAATGAGAGAACTAGAGAGAGGAATAGAACTCCCATAATTTGATTGATAATACATACAATGACCTATGGGGTCTATTTAAAGACTTACAAGGTGGCACGGGTGTAAATATCGGAAAATAAAGAGGACGCGAAACGATAAAACATTACGGACTAGTACATCGACTCGATTAATAAAAGATACTTAACATGAATACGTGACGAAACTATTAACGGCGTAGATAACTTGTCGTGTGGGACTATAACATCTCACTCGCCCTTCAAATCGAGCGTGTCATCAACCTCGACGAGGCTTGCAAGTCGTGACCATCTAGCTCTTTGATTGCACGCAAGAACAGCGCTCGGTAGCCCGTCGATGTAGCAGTTGCTGCATCAAGTGGCAGGTCAACATCGTGCTCACAGATGGCATGAGAGACTGCAAAGAACTGTTGTGGTAGAGGAGCTTGTGGAAGGAAGACAGTCAGACGGAATCTCCGAGGGTGTGGCGAGTGTGCCCAGGGGATGCAGACAGGCAAGGGAGATGGAGGACTGTGCTGAAGTTGAACCGCGATGATAAAAAGTGGCGGCACCGACATGGGGGCGGTCATCGAAAGGAATGGATCGAGAGGGACCACCAGAATAGGTTACTGGAGTACAAGCTGCGGAGTGGAGACAGTGGGCACGGATGGCGGTGCAAAATGAGGCGACACCACCCCGAGGGTCGGCGGCGACATGGCCAGTTGTGTGAACTGCATGGAGGGAACAACTAGAGGCGATGATGGAACGACCATAATTGCGGCTATAAGAGGTTATGATGCAACAGCTGTCGCATTTGTGGATGTGTGATATCATCATGCGTCAATTCTATTTTATTATTTGTTATTTTTTGTCATTTCTCAAGCACCAATGTATTTTGAGTTCCAGCTCATCGATTTGACCACCCGGTGAGACCCTGAATAAAAATTCTGATAATTTTAGTAGTTAGGACGTAAGATGCAAGCTTAAAATTATTTAAGATCGCATAAAATGAATTAAGGGGCAAATACAATATTTGGAAATATAATGCAAGGAAAAGGCCAACTTGTAAACACATCATATGGTCGTACAATATTTAGGGATATAATATTTTGGAAACTCCAAATCTGTTTATTTAGGCAAAAAAATCATTTATAAAATAAGCCTTCCCCTCTGAATAAAGACAGACCGGGATTGTACAGGGGTACAAAATATGTTCTTGTATTACCGGGACACCCCTTTCCGCTATTGTTCCCGTTTTCGATCGGAGCCGACATCGACAACATCCAAGTGATAAGGTCGCCGCACCGTACACTACTCACGCCGCACCCTATGCCAGAGTCGACGACAACGACAACGACGAGGGACTCCTTCGTCGGGCCTTTCAGGAACGCATCAAAGGGACAGGGTCGCCTTCGACAGCACTCCTTTCTTCCGGCGCTTGTGCAGTGCCGCTGAACTAGGTTGTCGTCGACTAACGCAGACCATTCCGGCAACCCCCTGGTAGTTCCATCCTGAGTTTTAACTGTTGTTCAAAGGGCGAATTCCTCTTGCGCTCTCCCCATGCAGCTCAAAGAGTGGGCTCCTGCAATGCCCGTGAGCCACAGCTAGCCGATCTCCTCCTGCCACCTGATTTGGAACCGGCCAATCCTAGCCGCTCGACGCAACCGCACCTCCTGGGCTCCTCTCCAACAGCATCGGCCTCCACGCAGGAACCTTTAGCCTTCTTCCTACTCCCGACCGAAGCCTCCTACCCCAAACAATAGCTCCCATGGAAGACGGCGACCTCACATTGGCACAAATCATGGAGATGTTCAAGAATATGATGAAGAATGATGCGCACTGCGACGCATCTTAGCTTTGTTATTCTTTTGCATTTGTCGTTTATTTTGCAATTGCTTATTTTGCTTAAATGTATTTCTTTTGCGCAACTATTTACCATTTGCGGCTCTTCGGGTTGACTGTTCGTTGAGACCTTTAATAAAGAGGTCCGGTAATATAGTAATTAGGATGGTAGCGGCAAGCTTAGGTTATTTCAGGAAAACATAAAATTAAATTAACATTGGAGCATAAGATACATTGTGTAAGCGGGCATAAATTTCTCTTGCCCAAAATTAAAATCCAATGGAGGAGCCGGTCAATTAATTGCTTGATTGGAATTGCCAAATTAATTGAAATGATTATGAAAAAAAATCTTATGCCAAGAACAGTTCTCTGTTATAAAAAGGTCCCGTGATGTAAACCGGGGTGGGGTTGTGAAATTAAATAATTATTTCAGCAAAATAATTTATTTTATCAATAAAATTGAACATAAATTGATTTTTAAACGAGGGGTCGGGCGACCTGGATCGAACTTTCCCGCTAAATCACCTCCAATGTTGGATTTTGTAAAACCGTTGATAATTATTTGAGAGAAATTTTGTGAGCGTTTTATGAATTGAATTGTTGCGAGTTTCATACATCCACAAGCATAATCGCACACGTAACAAATTATGGATAACGGTAATCAAAAATAGCGAGAACGTAAAGGCAAGCTCGTGATTATTTAGTGGGCATGCATGCAATTAAACTAATAGTGAGGAGCATAGCTACGGATTGTTTATGCAGGGTCTGAATCGGTCCAGCTTCAATTGACAAGGGATAATGAAGCGACGCTTATTGTTTGACGGGAAAACCGCGTCGATGTCGACGTCAACCAACGAGAAGGGGGTCGTCGCTGTGGGCGATGAGGAAGTCGGCACTAGATGCCGCCCAAGACGTCGGGGTGTAGATCCGATGTCGACGACGAGCAGGGGAGGCACTCCGTCGGTGGGTGTTGAGGATGTCGGGGCAGCGGCGTCAACGACAACCGGCTAGCAGAGCAGCCACGGGAGGTTCGCCGGGAAAGATAGGTGATGTCGACGGCGGTCCCTTAGTGGCAGCAGGAGGCGGTGTGCGGCGGTGAACACCGGCGACTCGAGCTTGTTGTAAACGGCGGGTTGATCGGCCAAGAGGGCGGGTGTACGGGCTTGGAGTTATACCGGCAAGGCAAGAAATTGAATTAGAATTCCATTTCTTGTTGTTCGGGTTGTCTCTTTAGCAAAGCAGGGTCATGTCCTTTTATAATAAATGAATTTTTATGGAATTGAATATCAAATTCATATCTTGCCAAATAAAAAGAACCGACCACTTTATTTCTAAATTATATAGTTTCCAAAGGCATTGGCCGGCCATATATTGCCTTCTTTTTATGAAAGTTTTTTCACAAATTTTAAACATGATATTCTCCTCTTCTTGGCGCAAAAAAATATTCTACCTTGTGAGTTTTGGTATTTAATTTTATGCATTTTAAATAACTTTAAGCTTGCCTTTACCGTCCTACTAGCAAAATTACTGGACCCTTTTATTTAGGATCTCATCGGACGGTCAACCCGAAGAGCCGAACAATCTCAAATAAAAACGGATGTGCGAAAGAAATACACGATAATAAATAAATACTGGAAATTAAAACGCGGGACTTAAGATGCGACGAAGGATGCATCAATTCTCCCGGGATTGAAAGAGCTCGACCCTGACGAGACTTCACAAGAACTGACAATGGAGAGATTTGACATCGTCGCTGGTGCTAGATCGGGTAGAATATCTGGGGCCATGACGGGCGGCTCAACTGGTGGCCCAAAGCGCTTCTGATCATGAACTAGACCAATCCTCCTGCAGCAAGCACTCGCATGACCTCCCTTTGAAAAGAACAACTCATGGTGATAACGACCGACCGTGAGTTTGTAATGTTCAAAGGTTGCTCGCAAAATATTAGCAGTAATTTTATGCAGTTCTTTTAAATAATGAGCTTGCGCATCAAAGGAAATACGTTCGTGGAATGAAAGGTGGTGGCGATCAGGTGGGCGGGGCAATGCATGGAAAATCTCTAAAGGAGACATAGTAATAGAGCGGCGCTTAGAATTATTACATGGAAATTTTGCTTGTGGCGGTACAAAATCTCATTGCTTTAAATTCGCCTTGATTAAACGCCTAAGAAAATTCTCCAAACTCTTATTAATGATTTCAGTCAGTCCGTCGATTAGAGAGTGATAAGTGCTACTAAACTCGAATGTAGTGTCCCCTCGACCCCATAATATATTCAAAAAATTTATTATTAAATGTTTAATACGTTGCGGCAATTTCACAAATTCGCTCACGTGCAACTTACTGTCACAAATTTTAAAGGTTATTCCAATTTTATCTTTTAAAAATTTCCAAAGAAATCTTTTAAAACGTGTATCTTTATTAGGGGTGAATTTTTTTGGATTTCGTACTAACCTTATAACACGAGTTTTCTTAAATATATTAGTAGTTTGAAAATAATTTTTCTCAGACTCATTTATAGGATAATGCGATGTTATGAAATGATGTTCCCCAAATACGAAATCAATATATGGCGATGATTCTAATTTGAAGCCCAGGTGATCATTAGACATAGCGTCATCCAGTGTTGGTGATTGCAGTGGACTAGGAAAATCAGTGCATATGTAGCTCGAATCTATGTCACCTAAGGTTAGGGTCTCATTACTAGTCAACTCTTTCTCCGGGAGAAATGAGATTACAATTGTGCCATCTGACGTGAGTGTCTCATTGCTACTACATTCTTTTTCCTGGAACACGGGCTCAGGAAGAAACTCAGTGAGAACAACTGGTGAGTCGGTGTGAATAAGTGGGGATACCATTTTAGGTTGGATGAGGGTATGAGGAAGAAACTCTTCTTCCTGGAATTGGGGTTTAGGACGAAAATCCTCAATTGAAGGGAGTGTGTCAATGATAATAAGTGAGGATAAGGTGTTCGTGCGGGGAACGGGTTAGAAATATGACTGTTAAAATTTTGAAACATGGGTTCCACCGATTGATACGTACTGGAGAAGTGATTAGAAAAATCATATTGTTCGTGTATTTTTATTTCAAGGTTGTTCGGTGCACAACCCACTCAGACTCTGCTGGAGGCCTGCAGTGACAAACTCTATGTTTTCAATTAAATTTTTAACTCTCTCGTCCATATCTTCCATTTTTAAAAAAAAAATTATTATTACTATTATTATTTTAAAAATAAGATAATGATTTTTTAAAAAAAAAATTAATTGAAATAAATTCTTTTTTAAAAAAAAATAAAAGTTCCTAAAAAATATTTTATTCTATTTTTTTAAGGAAAATCGGATCGATCGACTCGCGATAAAAGTGAATCGACTACCTCTTAACCAAACAGATGTAAACCGGGGTGGGGTTTTGAAATTAAATAATTATTTCAACAAAATAATTTATTTTATCAATAAAATTGAACATAAATTGATTTTTAAACGAGGGGTCGGGCGACCTGGATCGAACTTTCGCGCAAAATCACCTCCAACGTTGGATTTTGTAAAACCGTTAATAATTATTTGAGACAAATTTTGTGAACGTTTTATGAATTGAATCGTTGTGAGTTTCATACATCCACAAGCATAATCGCACACGCAACAAATTATGGATAACGGTAATCAAAAATAGCGAGAACGTAAAGGCAAGCTCGTGATTATTTAGTGGGCATGCATGCAATTAAACTAATAGTGAGGAGCATAGCTACGGATTGTTTATGCAGGGTCTGAATCGGTCCAGCTTCAATTGACAGGGGCTAATGGAGCGACGCTTATTGGTTGACGGGAGAACCGCGTTGATGTCGACGTCAACCAACGAGAAGGGGGTTGTCGCAGTGGGCGACGAGGAAGTCGGCACTGGAGGCCGCCCAAGACGCCGGGGTGTAGATCCGATGTCGACGACGAGCGAGGGAGGCACTCCGTCGGTGGGTGTTGAGGATGTCGGGGCAGCGGTGTCAACGGAAACCGGCTAGCAGAGCAGTCGCGGGAGGTTCGCCGGGAAAGATAGGTGATGTCGACGGCGGTCCCTTAGTGGCAGCAGGAGGCGGCGTGCGGCGGTGAACAGCGGCGACTCGAGCTTGCTGTAAACGGCGGGTTGATCGGCCAAGAGGGCAGGTGTACGAGCTTGGAGTTATACCGGCAAGGCAAGAAATTGAATTAGAATTCCATTTCTTATTGTCTGGGTTGTCTCTTTAGCAGAGCAGGGTCATGTCCTTCTATAATAAATGAATTTTTATGGAATTGAATATCAAATTCATATCTTGCAAAATAAAAAGAACAGGCCACTTTATTTCTAACTTATATAGTTTCCAAAGACATTGGCCGGCCTTATATTGCCTTCTTTTTATGAAAGTTTTATCACCAATTTTAAACGTGATATTCTCCTCTTCTTGGGGCAAAAAATATTCTACCTTTTAAGTTTTGGTATTTAATTTTATGCATTTTAAATAACTTTAAGCTTGCCTTTACCGTCCTACTACCAAAATTACCGGACCTTTTTAATTAGGATCTCATCGGGCGGTCAACCCGAAAAGCCGAACAATCTCAAATAAAAACAAGTGCGCGAAAGAAATACACGATAATAAATAAATACTGAAAATTAAAACGCGGGACTTAGGATGCGACGAAGGATGCATCATCCGGTGAAAAAGAAATTGCCCCAATCCGGACAAGAGCAGAAAACGAGCATTTTTGTTTTTCGTACAGTGTCGGCCGCCACCCCTCTTTCACGACGCCGACGTCCACGCCTCCTACTTTCTGGCGTGTTCCCTCCAGGAGCGGGGCCTTCCATTTCCCAGTGTGTTCCAGCATTGTGTTCCCTCCAGCAGCGCGTTCCCTCCAGCGCGTGCTTCACCATCCACATCCACGTTCCTACCATCGGCGCCGTCCATTTTCCTCGACATCGCTCCTTGTCTCTGTGTGTGGATTGTCGTCGACCACAACGTCCGACTCCGGCATCCTTCAGAGACCGTGATGCCACGACTCAGGAGTACCACAGCCGTTCTATTTCCTTTGCCTGACGGATCTTGGGCGGGCCGACCTCCTTTTGGAAAAGCTTTGAGTACCTCCGCTCCTATTTACTTAGGTATTTTTTTGTGCTCTTGCAAATAATCCTAAGCTTGTCGTCAATCATTCAACTACTTATTTACCGTATTTTCATAAATTATTGCGAGTAACTTCGGCTTGTTTCGTATAAATTTCGTGGCGGGTTCGAATCATAAAACGCGTGAGAACTCAACTCGAGCGAGATTAGCGAACCTCTCGAATTTCAGAGCGACGAATTTGAATTGTGCGCCCGAAAATTTGATTTGGCCGCTCGGCCCGCTTGTTTCCTCAATTTATCTCATTTAAAAAAATAAAATCACTATCATTTTGAAAATCTCAACCGAGTTTACATCTGTTTGGTATCAGAGCCAAGGTTCGATTCGCTCCTATAGCGAATCAAACGATCCGGGATCCAAAAAAATTTTCTAAAACAAATCTATTTTCAAACTTTTGTAAGTATTTTCAAAAATTATCTCCTTTTAATTTAAAAACTTTATTTTATTATTATTGTTTTTAAAAAACAAAAAAAAGGTCTTTTCAAATTAACTTTTCGTTTTTTATTAATAATAATAATAAAACAATTAAAATTTTTGAGAAAATTTATTTTAAATGGAAAAGCAAGTCAATCATCCAGAAAATAGAGTAGAAGATCTCACCCAGCGTATGAACGACTTAATGAAAGCGGTCGACAATCTCACCACCAACGTGGGAGGTCCAGGGCGCGTAGTGGACGGATTATAAGATCAGTCAACACCATAGAGGCCACCATACACGTAAATCGAGCACCTATCCCAGTAGTCGCAAGTCGACCCTAACCTTAGGCCACTAGATCCTGCCCAACCTGAACCACGTAACCCTCTTCGTTGGGATGTAGGGATCAAACTAGACGGTGATTTTGAGGGGCATTTAGAACCCGACGGATGTCTAGACTGGTGTGAACGAATGGATCGTTTCATGGCTTGAAAGCAATTGCCCCAAGCTAGGCGAGTTGAGTACACCACACTTAGACTGAAAGGGTCTGCCCTAGTTTGGTGGGGACAATTAGAGCGATCTAAGTTCGATCTAAGAATGCCCCCAATCACTACATGGAACGAATTTAAAATTCAGCTGCGTAAACGTTACGTTCCCTCTAATTATATGCAAACTTGTATCGTAAATTCCATAACCTACGACAAGAAAAATCCCCATGGATGAGTACACGAATGAGTTTTTTGTACTCTAGTCTCGCCTCGACCTCCGAGAGGACGATGACATGACCGTGTCTCGTTATCTGAACAGGTTGCGCTATTCCATTAGAGATCAGTTAGAACTCCTTAACTATAAGAATTTAGGAGAGGTCTCGAGCTGCACGCGTAGAGTAGAAGACCTACAGAAACGAACATCTGGGAACAAATCTATTAATCGGTCCCACCCGACTCATATTCCTGCTGACAGGACTGTCGGAACCTCTCGACTGGCAACACCCACGAGCACCCCAACAATTTCGGCCCCATCCAACAAAGGCAAGGAAGTTGTAGGCACTAGCCACAACCTGGGACGTTTAGATGTTTAAGTGCATGGAGTCGGGTCATAAGTCTTCTGAGTGCCCGCGACGTCACTTCGTCGCCATCATCGATCCTGAGAGTGGATCAGAACCCGAGTATGGAGTATTTCTTAGTGATTCTCAGACTGACCTGACCCCTGAGACTGAGTTATAGAGCGAGTGTGAAGTTGAGAGAGAGCAACTCAACCAGTTAGTATGTGTTCTCCAATATAGTCTCCTAACTCCTAAGACTCCCGCTGACGACGACTAGTTGAGAAACAATATTTTTCGTACCACAGCCCGCATACAAGAGCAGTTCTGCTCCATCATCATAGATAGCAGTAGCATGGAGAACTTTGTTTCTCAACGCATGGTAGATAAGCTGAAATTGAAAACGCATTCTCTAGGAAAACCCTATAGTCTATCATGGGTCACTAGTAGCACACTAGCACTACCATTTTTATCACGCACCAGTATCTCGTCGAGATTTTCATAGGCACTACGTATCATGATGCATTCTGGTGTCATGTGGACACTATCGAGGTCTGTCACATCCTATTAGGACAACATTGGTAGTATGATAGGCACGTTATCCACGACGATGTAAAGAACTCTCACTCATTCGAGCGTAAAGGGCGCAAGATCGTTTTTCTCCCCCAGAAGAATAGTCTTGTTTCCAAAGCCCCAGAGAGGACTTCACCCCCTTCTACCAATGTCTCTGCAATATCATTTCCCTCCGTCACCATGTTACTGACTGGTTCCCAATTCCAGGAGGAGATGAAGAATAGAGTTGTCATTTATATGTTATCCAACGTCGATACCACTCCCACTACTTTAGACATCCCTAGTACGGTGCGTTCACTCGTTGATGAGTTCACTAAAATTATGTCGGAGGAGCTGCATGATCAGCTACCCCCGATGAGAGACATACAGCACTGCATTGACGTCATTCCAGAAGTCAGCTTACCTCATTTATCACATTATCGTATGAGTCCGAAAGAGCATGAGGAGTTACATAGACAGGTGACTGAGCTGATTTTGAAGGATCACGTTAGAGAGAGTATGAGTCCATGCGTCGTCCCTGCACTACTAGTTCCTACGAAAGATGGGACCTAGCGCATGTGTGTAGACAGTCGAGCGATAAATAAAATTACCATCAAATATCACTTTCCAATTCCCCGTTTGGATGACATGTTGGATATGCTTAGTGGCTCTCGAGTGTTTTCGAAAATTAATTTAAAGAGTGGATACCACCATATTAGAATTCGACCTGGGGACGAATGGAAGACTGCGTTTAAGACTAGGGAAGGATTATATGAGTGGTTGGTGATGGCTTTTGGGCTCTCCAGTGCTCTCAGCACATTTATGTGTGTGATGAATCAAGTGCTTAGGGCACTCATAAAAGTTTGCATAGTGGTATACTTTGACATTATTTTGATTTATAGCCTTGATCACGATCAGCACATGATTCATCTTACGCGGGTCTTAGAAATTCTACGTGAAAATAAATTATATATAAATTTGAAGTACACGTTTTTGACGAATAGACTAACCTTCTTAGGGTATATCGTTTCTTCTGAGGGCATTAGAGTTGATAAAGAGAAGGTCAAGGTGATAGAATAATGGCCTAGCCCTAAGACGATTACTGAGGCTCGAGGATTTCATGGGCTAGCATCTTTTTATCGATAGTTTATTGGAAATTTTAGTACATTGATCGCATCTGTAACTGATTACTTGAAAAAGGAATTGTTTGTTTGAACTGAAGAAGCTGGGCGCGCATTTCTGTTGGTTAAAAAGAGACTCACGAGTGCACCTGTGATAGCGCTGCCTGATTTTGATAAGATTTTTGAAGTTGATTGTGATGCGTCTATTATATGCATTGGCACGATTTTGAGTCAGGAGGGTCTACCCATAACATTCTTTAGTGAGAAAATGAATGAGCCGAAGACTAGATATTCCACTTATGACTTAAAATTCTACGTCATCATTCAGGCTCTCCGCCATTGGAGACACTACTTGATTCAGCGCGAGTTTGTGTTGAATAATAATTACGAGGCACTAAAGCACCTGAACTCCGAAAAGGAGATCAGACATCACGCTAAGTGGGCTGCTTATCTGCAGGAGTTCACTTTCCATTTAAAGCACAAGTCGGTGTCACGAATCGAGTAGCTGACGCCCTTAGTCGTCGCACCCACTTACTAGTCACATTGCAGTCTTGCATTACTGACCTGGATTCACAGCGCGACCTATATGCCACAGATCCTTTTTTCCGTGACATTTGGATTTCATGTCAGCACAGTGGGACTGATCTCACCACACAGTACGTCGTGAGTGAGGGTTATTTGTTTAGGGACACCTGCCTTTACATCTGCGAAAGACCTCTTTGGGAGAAACAACTTAAGGAGCTCCACTCTTCTGGGTTATGTGGACACGTAGGCCAGTCTAAATTATTAGATCTCGCCAGTGCTCATTACTATTGGCCAAATATGAAGCGTGATGTCACCGACTTCATTAGGCACTGCACCACCTGTCAATTGTATAAGGGGTATGCTCAAAACACTGAATTATACACCCCCTTGCCGATACCTGAGCAGCCGTGAGATGACATCTCGATGGACTTCATGGTAGGACTTCCTCGCACTCAGGCTCTGTTTGGTTGGGTTGTTGCTGATGGTAAGCTGCTTATGGTAAGCTGCTGATAGAAAAAGTGTTGATTCTGAAAAATAAAGTTTTGTTAAAAAACTGTTTGGGTGAAATGGAGTTTGCAAAACGTTTAAAAACAGTTGAATAGTAGATGCCTAATAGAATCCCAACAATGTATCATTCTCACTGCTAACACTCAAAAACAGCCCAACACCAACACCCAATCCATCAAAAAGATCAAATTAAAGGGATAAATCAAGTGCCTCTTACAGGATATGGATTAATCCTCTTACAGTTCTTTAGAGGTGAAAACGGATCTAAGCAACATGCCATACCCTAGAAATTTCTTATCAGATTTCCGGTAATGTCCACCACGATCAGCAACAAGAGCGACGGATCTACATGGGGCAAGAAAACAGGAGACGATATCCTCCTCCGATCAGCGGCTACAGCGAGACAAACTGCAGAGATCGACAAAATTTTCTCCTTCCTTCCTCCACGATCTGAGCGGTGGCTGCACGTGAGAAGGACAGGCGGCAAAACAAAGTCGCGAACAATGGAGAAAAATGGTAAAGAACCGGAGAGCATCGCCGACAAATACTGGATCTCGCAACCTTGAGGCGGCCGGATTCTCCCTTGCAGGCGAAGAAAAATGACGGGATCCTGCTTCTCGATCGAACAGCCTGGGCGCAAATTTTTCTTGGATCCGTCGGCCATGGCGGTGGAGCTCCTCGGACGGGAGAAGAAGAGTCGCACGGGGAGAAGAAGAACGATGCGGGAATGTTGCGGGGGAGAAGTGTTGCGCAAAAAAGTCGAACTGTTGGGGGAGACCGGAGAAATTTGTTGCGGTTGGGTTATAGAAGAAAAATGCAGCTGCTAATAAACGGAGGTTTCAAAATAACTTGAACCAAACACCGCTTTTTATCAAAACTCCGGTGCTTCTCAACCGCACCGCAGCCTAACAGCCGAACCAAACGCCACCTCAGAGGAATGTCGATTTTATTTTTTTAGTCGTAGATCGGTTTTGAAGATGGTATATTTCATTCCGTGTAGCCGTGTAGGAAAACTTCTAGTGTTGTACACGTCGTCGAACTTTTTTTTAAAGAAATCGTTAGACTGCACGGAATTCCTAGTTCGATCACTTCTGATAGAGAAACTCGTGTTATGATGTATTTTTGGAAAACACTGTGGACCCAACTGGGTACCAAACTCGAATTCAGCAGCGCATATCACCCTCAGAAAGATGGGCAGACTGAGGTCATTAATAGGAGTTTGGGAGACCTTCTTAGGTGTTTGACTGGGGAGAATCCAAAATAATGGGATCTTATACTGCCACAAGCTGAATTTGTATTCAATAATTCTACTAATCACTCTACTAATAAATCTCCTTTCGAGATTGTTTACGGATTATTTATACCTCATATACTTGACTGTCACTCCCGTTTGAATCATGAACGTATTTCCTTTGACGCGCAAGCTCATGTTGATTATCTGAAAGAGTTGCATAAAAATATTACTAATAAATTGCGAGCGACATCTGAAAAATATAAATCCATGATCGATTGTCATCACCGGGAGTTATACTTTTTAGAAGGAGATTGGGTGTTTGCTTATTTCAGAAAGCAGAGATTCACTCCAGGTACATATCATAAGCTCCAACAGAGGAAGTTTGATCTTTTTCAAGTCCAAAAGCGCATCGAAGAGAATGCATATCTCCTCGAGTTGCCCGCGGAATTCGGTACTTCGTTGATATTCAATGTGGCTGATCTGACACCGTTTTATGAAGACCCACCGAGTTCCATCCCCAGTCCACCGGTCGCACCTCCATAGATACCACCACACTTAGCACTAGCATCCACACCCACAGCGGAGATCGACCAGGTTCTTGATGTACGTGAATTTCGCACTCGTCATGGGACATACCAGCGTTACTTGATCTCATGACGGGGACGAGATGTCACAGACAGATCTTGGATTACTACTCACGAGTTACGACGACGACCAGACCTCTCGGTTGTCAGTCTTTGCGAGTCCTCGACAGGGTCGAGCTCTTTCAACCCCGGGAGAATTAATGCGTCATGCGACGCATCTTAGCTTTGTAATTCTTTTGCAATTGTCGTTTATTTTGCATTTGCTTAGTTTGTTTAGATGTATTTAATTTGCGCAACCATTTACCATTTGCGGCTTTTCGGGTTGACCGTCGTTCAGACCTTAATAAAGAGGTTCAATAATATAGTAATTAGGACGGTTGCGTCAAGCTTAGGTTATTTCAGGAAAACATAAAATTAAATTTACATTGGAGCATAAGAAATATTGTGTAAGCGGGCATAAATTTCTCTGGCCCAAATTTAAAATCCAATGGAGGAGTCGGCCAATTAATTGTTTGATTGCACTTGCCAAATTAATTGAAATGATTATGCAAAAAAAAATCTTATGCCAAAAACAGTTCTCTGTTATAAAAAGGTCCCAAGAAAAAGAAATTGCTCCAATCCGGACAAGAGCAGAAAATGAGCATTTTTGTTTTCTGCACGGTGTCGGTCGTCGCCGCTCTTCACCGACGCCGACACTCGCGCCTCCTACTTCCCAGTGTGTTCCTTCCGACAGCAGGGCCTTCCATTTCCCGACGTATTCCTTCCAGCAACGTGTTCCCTCCAGCGAGTGCTTCACCGTCCACATCCACGTTCCTACCGCCGGGGCCGTCCATTTTCCACGGCACCGCTCCTTATCTCTGTGTGCGGATTGCCGTCCACAACGTCCGACTCCAGCATCCTTCAGAGACTGTGCTGTCGCGACTCAGGAGTGTCATAGCCATTCTACTTCTTTTGCCTGACGGATCTTGGGCGGGCCGACCTCCTTTTGGAAAACCTTTGGGTACCTCCGCTCTGATTTACTTAGTTATTTTTGTATACTACTGCAAATAATCCTATGCTTGTTGTCAATCGTTCACCTACTTATTTACCGTATTTGCATAAATTGTTGTGTGTAACTTCGATTTGTGATCGTATAAATTTTGTGGGGGGTTCGAATCATAAAACGTGTGAGAACTCCACTTGAGCGAGATTAGAGAATCCCTCAAAGTCCAGAGCGACGAATTTGAATTGTGCACCCGACAATTTGATTTGGCCGCTCGGCACGGTTGTTTCCTCAATTTATCTCATTTAAAAAAATAAAATCACAATCATTTTTGAAAATCCCAACCGAGTACATCAGAGACAAACACCAATTCCCTCGAAACCCTCATTTCTCGGATAGACCGCACTCAGCTGCCACATTGAGAAGCCTCGGGCTCCTCCCATGAAGGACTATTGGACCTGCACCAGCCAGAAATTCAGAACTACCATTATAAAAATGGTGTTCCCAACTACGTGAAGACGGATGTTCCTCTCTAACAGTCATGAGGACCCCCTGAAATGGCTTACACATTGTGAACAATTCTTCTTTAATCAACGCACATCTTAGGAAGATTGGATCAGTGTGGCCATACTTTCACCTCATAGGTTCTGCACAATTATAATTTTCCCAATTACAATAGGAAAAACCCACTTGACATGGGAGGACTTTAAGATCATTTGTAACGTCTCCTTTGGGCAACCCTCTTTGCAGCACCTCCATTGGTGCCTCATCACTCTCAAACTGACAGGGCCCATAGACGACTACTTGGAGAAGTTTCAAAAGTTGCTCGCCCAAGCCCAATTTGTTACCCCAGAGCACTAGGTGTGTATCTTACAGCAGGCCTCCATGAGCGTCTTCGTCTGGACATGGAGTTTCAAACTCTAACAGATCTCACTACCGCTATGAGCCTTGCACTGGTTTGCGAGATGGAACGACCCCACACTTGCCATCATAGCGGCTAGCAAACAATGGGAGTTGCGGAGATGAGAATGCTTAGGTGGATGTGTGGACACGAGATTGGATAAAATTAAGAATGAAAATATCAGGGTTAAGACAGGAGTAGCGCCAATTGCAGAGAAGATGTGAGAAGTTCGTCTAAGATGGTTTGGACACGTACAAAGGAGACCATTAAAGGCACCTGTTAGGCGTTGTGAGAGTATAGTCATTAGGCATGTTAAACGAGGGAGGGTTAGACCAATAAAGACTTAGAATGAAACTGTAAGGAAAGACATGATGTACTTAGGCATTAGTGAGATTATGACAAAAGATAGGACACAATGACGACAAAAGATCCATACAGCCGACCCCACTATAGTGGGAAAAGGCTTGAATGTTGTTGTTGTTGTATTTGGAGTATTTGTTTTTCGGTCTCTCCTTCTATATATATAGGAGGGGTGTTATATTATTGTAATTAATCAATAATAAATGAAAGTGATTATTTGACTTCATACGGTATCAGGGTCAGTGACCCAGCCGCCCATGCCAGTGTGCATTTTGTCGTAATGAGCCCCTCGTCGGCCGCACCTCTCATCAAAGCTCCATCCGGAGGTTCCTCTCGTTTTCCTACGCCTCTCATTAACATTCCGTCCAGGAGCCTATCTCGTCGACCCATTGTCCAACCCTCCTCGTCATTCAGGCATCGATTTTGTGTCCAACATCTGCGTCGTCACCAAGATCTCTTCGTCGACCCGATCTCCTAGTCTACCCGATCTCCTAGCCTACCCGATCTCCTAGCCTACCTGATCTCTTAGACGACCCAATCTCCTCATCGCAACCCTCCAGTACCTTTCTGCGCTCTGAGCCTGGTCGAAAACTCTTCATCCCTGCTCTCCAGCTCCATTCTTCGTGCAGTTTGCTCTCCTTTATTGGACCGGTTACATCACTGCTCTTCTACTCATGTATGGTGTTCATTCCTTCCAGCAGCTGCCCCCCCCCTGATTCTCTTTAATTTATGAACCTACATCATTCGATAGTTATTCTGCAGAGCAAATCGAACGTTGCACTAGTACCTCTCAACAAAGGGATATTGTCTCTCATTTTATCTGGCAATCATTCCTTCACATCAGAGAAACTCACAAATAAGAACTATAAGGATTGATAAGCGTGAAGCATCCGTAGGAATCTGGTTTCTTGGCAAAGAAGTATCTAACCACTTAATCAAGAAATTCAAGGGCGTACCTACTGAAGGCAAAGATCAATGGAGGAAGGTGGATTATCACTTAGTGTCTCTCCTGTGGCAATCTATTGATCACAAGTTATTAGTACACTTTAGAACCTACAAACATGTCATGACATCTGGAGAAAGGCACACATTATATACTCAAATGATGTACACAGTCTTTATGCATTCGTCGCTTTACGTTAACGAAGATTTGAGTGAATCGCCGGCCTACCAAGTAGCGGGAAGCTGCTCGCAGGGGAGCGACAACTTCATAAAGACGGTGCACATCATTTGAGTATATAATGTGTGCCTTTCTCCAAATGTCATGACATGTTTGTAGGTTCTAAAGTGGACCAATAACTTGTGATCAATGAATTGCCACAAGAGAGACACTAAGTGATAATCCACCTTCCTCCATTGATCTCTGCCCTCAGTAGGTATGCCCTTGAATTTCTTGATTAAGTGTTCAGATACTTCTTTTGCCAAGAAACCAGATTCCTACGAACACTTCACGCTTATCAATCCATATAGTTCTTATTTGTGAGTTTCTCTAATGTGATGGAATGATTGACAAATAAAATGAGAGACAATATCCCTTTGTTGAGAGGTGTTGGTGCAACATTATATTTGTTATGCGGAATAACCATAATCGAACGATGCAGGTTCATGAAGTAAAGAGAAGCAAGCAAGGGGGCAGCTGCAGGAAGGAATGAACACCATACATGAGAAGACGAGCAGTGATGCAACCGGTGCAAAAAAAATGAGAGCAAATTGCATGGAGAATGGAGCTGGAGAGCAGGGATGAAGATTATTCGACCAGGATCAGAACGCGGAAAGATACTGGAGGGTTGCAATGAGGAGATTGGGTCCTCGAGGAGATCGGGTCGTCGAGGAGATCAGGTAGGCTAGGAGATCGGGTAGACAAAGAGATCGGGTAGACAAAGAAATCTTGGTGACGACGCAGATGCTGGACACGAAATCGACGCCTGGATGACGAGGACGGTTGGACGAAGGGTCGACGAGATAGGCACCTGGACGGAATGTCGATGAGGTGCGTAGGCAAACGAGAGGAACCTCTGGATGGAGCTTTGATGAGAGGTGCGGCCGACGAGGGGCTCATACGACAAAATGCACAAAGGCATGGGCGGCAAGGTCATTGACGCTGATACCGTATGAAGCCAAAGAATCACTTTCATTCATTATTGATTAATTACAATAATATAACACCCCTCCTATATATAGAAGGAGAGACCGAAAAACAAATACTTTGTATACAACAACAACATTTAAGCCTTAATCCCACTATAGTGGGGTCGGCTACATGGATCTTTTGTCGTCATTGTGCCCTATCTTTTGTCATAATCTCACTAATGTCTAAATACATCATGTCTTTCCTTACAGTTTCATTACAAGTCTTTATTGGTCTTACCCCTCCCTCGTTTAACATGTCGAGTGACTAGACTCTCACAACACCTATCAGGTGCCTTTAATGGTTTCCTTTGTACGTGCCCAAACCATCTTAGACAAGCTTCTCGCATCTTCTTTACAATTGATGTCACTCATGTCTTATCAATGATGCATTCATTCCTAATTTTATCCAGTCTCGTGTGTTCACACATTCACCTAAGCACTTTTATCTCCGCAACTCCCATTTTTGCTCATGTACACAATTCATAATAATACCTTACAACACTCAAGCCTTTATCCCACTATAGTGGGGTCGGCTCGTAATAATACCTTAATGATAAAAAAATTTCAAGGAACCTGTTACGAGCCTACTTCGGGGATTCGTCGGAGGTGGCGGTGGAGGCAGAGATACAAGAGGAAGCCAAGCTCTACCCGCGGAGAATACAAGGGGAGAGGAAGAAGGGGAGTTGTGCTCAACCCTAACCCTAGAACTTGATGTCGTTTATATGTTATCTGGCCTCGATATCACTCCCACTACTTTAGACATCCATAGCACGGTGCGTCCACTCATTGATGAGTTCTCTGAGATTATGCCGGAGAAGCTGCCTGATCAGCTATCCCCGATGAGAGATATACAGCACTGCATTGACCTCATTCCAGGAGTCAGCTTACCTCATTTACCACATTATCGTATGAGTCTGAAAGAGCATGAGTTACATGGACAAGTGACTAAGCTGATTTTGAAGGATCACGTTAGAGAGAGTATGAGTCCGTGCGCGGACGTCCCTGCACTACTAGTTTCTAAGAAAGATGGAAACCGGCGCATGTGTATAGACAGTCGAACGATAAATAAAATTACCATCAAATAACGCTTTTCAATTCCCCGTTTGGATGGCATGTTGGATTTGCTTAGTGCTTACCGTGTGTTTTCGAAAATTGATATAAAGATTAGATAACCACCAGATTAGAATTCGACCTGGAGACGAATGGAAGACTGCGTTTAAGACTACGGAAGGATTATATGAGTGGCTGGTGATGCCTTTTGGGCTCTCCAATGCTCCCAGCACATTTATGCGAGTGATAAATCAAATGCTTAAGGCACTCATAGGATTTTGCGTAGTGGTGTACTTTGACGATATTTTGATTTATTGTCTTTGAAAGTCTTTGTTTTCAAGGTAGCTTGCAACCTAGGAGGTGAATAGGTTGTTATACTGTTATAATTTTCTTTTTGGTTTCTCTTTTAGCTCTAAATGAGTTGGCAGTAGTTTGCTTTCAAGAACCTGCACAAAGAAAACAATACAGAAAAGCACACACAGATTTATAGTGGTTCCCCAACTTGTGGGTACATCCACTCTCCTCCCACCTTGTCAACTTCCTATTGGTCAAGGCACTTCTCCAAAAACATTATTCCACAGAGCTTACACCTCAGATCTCTGTCTCCTCCACGACCTACAGCTCAGCCACAAGGGCCTACAACTCAGTGGTCAGCAGACCACCTACCTCAAGCCAAAGGCCCTACACTCAAGCTAGGAGGAACGCCCTACCTCAGATCCACTAGGGATCCTACCTCAGAGAGTATTCCTCTCCTACAGGTCAGTGATCAATTGACAACCTACCTCAGATCCAAACTGGAACTACAGCACAGGCAAATTTGTCCTGCCTCAGGCTCAGAGAGCCCTACAACTCAGATCCAAAAGGATCCTACTGAAGTGAAATAGATTTATATCTATCACAGAGAAATTTCTCTATGACAACACCTTGAGCTGAGTTATCTCAGCTCAAACTTTCTACATAGATACAAGGATCTTGAGTTGGAAGTAACTAACAGTAAACTGTTTTGCTTCCTCTTCCTTCCTAAGACAGAGTCAGCTACTTTATTCTTCCTTCTCCTCAGCTTCAGATGTAAATCTTCAGATTTGGGCTTACTGAACTGAGAAGCAACATGATCTGCAGAGACTTCTTCCTTGTTTCTGCTTCTCCCTCAGAAGGAAAGCTTTCTGATCTTGCTGGTGTCGATGAAGAAGACACACAACTAACTGAACTTTTTGCAGGGAGACTTCAAGTTTTCACATGCAGCAATGGCGAGGAAGATAAAGTCCACCCGCAACCTTTTTGAAAATGATAAAGCCCTAAAGTTGTTTTGCGTCTTGCCCCATCTCTTCTTTTTATAGTTCGCCAATCAACGGCTCTTAGAGATCAATGGGCCCCACCTGCAGCTTCCAGCTGCACCTTGCTTTAACGAAAGAAGACGTACGTAGCTTCTTGGCATAGTTTGTCGTGTTCTGTAGCTTCTCCGTACTTGATTTGAAATCAGTTGACTTTGTCGATTTTGCTGACGTCAGCACCAGTGGACTTAGCCAAAATCAAGCATCAGTAATATAGGCATTGAGTGAATGAGCTTCACTCAACGCCAAAACACTTAGACAGAATTCTGTCTCTCTAGGCGTTGACAGCGTTAAGTGAGCAAGTCTCACTCAACGCTTTTTCCCTTAGCACATTCTTCAGCCTTATCTGTGTGCTTGGCGTTGAGAGCGTTGAGTGAGCACGCCTCACTCAACGCTTTTTGCCTTAGCCAATATTTCTACGTCTGCAGTAACTTAAGCATTGAGAGCGTTGAGTGAGCATGCCTCACTCAACGCTTTTTGCCTTAGCCAGTTTTACTACTTCTTGGCGTTGAATGAGTAAGCTCCACTCAACGCCAAACTACTTAACAGACACTTCAGTTATCTGGCGTTGAGTGAGTGAGCTACACTCAACGCATTTGGACTTAGCCAAATTTCTGTGTCAAGAAGAACACTTCCTTTGAGAATTAGTCAACGCAATATCACATGGCGTTGAGTGAGCTTGCCTCACTCAACGCATGTGGACTTAGTAAATATTTACAGTTTTCCTGTGGCATTGACTGACTGAGTTATACTCAACGATTATGAAGCTATGGCGTTGAGTGAGTGAGCTAAACTCAACGTCAGTGGACTTAACGCTTTTCTGCTCATTTCTACTTAGGATATTAAGCATTTGCTTGACTCACGGCCTCTTGTTGTATGGCGTTGAGTGAGTTAGCTTCACTCAACGGACTTAGCAACATTTCCAGCCTGCCATTACTTTGGCTTTGACTATATAGGTTCCACTCAGTGCTATAAGTCATCTGGCGTTAAGTGAGTAGCCTTCACTCAACGCATGTGGACTTAGACACTTTTCTTCCTATCCACACCTTAGGTAAGTGTTTTACCTGACTTAGCCATTTAGGCTACCTGTCTCATCATTGTTACTAGGACAACCTGCATGTATGAACTTGAACATATATTAAGTATATCATTGTGTATGCTCATTGACATATTTAACTTCTTCAAATCTAGGACATTGTGGGCAATGGATCCAACAGCCTTGATCACGATCAGCACATGATTCATCTTAGGCAGGTCTTAAAAATTCTACGTGAAAATAAATTAAATATAAATTTGAAGTGCACGTTTTAGACGAATAGACTGACCTATTAAGGGTTTATCGTTTCTTCTGAGGACATTATAATTGATAGAGAGAAGGTCAAGATGACAGAATCATGGCCTAGCCCTAAGACGATTACTGAGGCATGAGAATTTCATGGGATAGCATCTTTTTATCGATGGTTTATTCGAAATTTTAGTATATTGATTGCATCTGTGACTGATTGTTTGAAGAATGGATTGTTTGTTTGGACTGAAAAAGCCGAGCGCGCATTTTTGTTGGTTAAAAAGAGACTCACGAGTGCACATGTGTTAGCACCGTCTGATTTTGATAAGATTTTTGAAGTTGATTGTGAAACGTCTATAATAGGCATTGGCGCGGTTTTGAGTCAGGAGGGTCTACCCATAGCATTCTTTAGTGAGAAGTTGAATGAGCCGAAAACTAGATATTCCACCTATGACTTAGAATTCTACGTCATCGTTCAAGCTCTCCGTCATTGGAGACACTACTTGATTCAGCGCGAGTTTGTGTTGAATACTAATCACGAGGCACTAAAGTGCCTGAACTCCGAAAAGGAGATCAGACATCACGCTAAGTGGGTTGCTTATCTGCAGGAGTTCACTTTCCATTTAAAGCACAAGTCGGTGTCACGAATCGAGTAGCCGACGCCCTTAGCCGTCGCACCCATTTACTAGTCAAATTGCAGCCTTGCATTACTGACCTGGATTCACAGCGCGACCTATATGCCACAGATCCATTTTTCCGTGACATTTGGATTTCATGTCAGCACAGTGGGACTGATTCCACCACACAGTACGTCGTGAGTGAGGGTTATTTGTTCAGGGGCACCCGTCTTTGCATCTACGAAGGACCTCTTCGGGAGAAACTACTTAAGGAGCTCCACTCTTTCGGGTTAAGTGGACACGTAGGCCAGTCCAAATTATTAGATCTCGTCAGCGCTCATTACTATTGGCCAAATATGAAGCGTGATGTCACCGACTTTATTAGGCACTGCACCACCTGTCAACTGCATAAGGGGCATGCTCAAAACATTGGATTATACACCCCCTTACCGATACCTGAGCGACCATGGGATGACATCTCGATGGACTTTGTGGAAGGACTTCCTCGCACTCAGAGAAAGGAAGATTCTATTTTTGTAGTCGTAGATCGGTTTTTGAAGATGGTACATTTCATTCCGTGTAGGAAAACTTCTAGTGTAGTACACATCGTCGAACTTTTTTTTAAAAAATTGTTAGACTGCACGGAATTCCTAGGTCGATCATTTCTGATAAGGATACTCGTTTTATGGGATATTTTTGGAAAACACTATAGGCTAGACTAAGTACCAAACTTGAATTCAGCAACGCATATCACCCTCAGACCGATGGGCAGACTGAGGTCGTTAATAAGAGTTTGGAGAATTTTCTTAGGTGTTTGACTGGGGAGAATACAAAACAATGGGATCATGTACTACCACAAGCTGAATTTGCATTCAATAATTCTATTAATCGCTATGCTAATAAATCTCTTGTCGAGATTGTCTACGGGTTCTTTATACTTCATATACTTGACCGCCACTCCCTTCTGAATTATGAACATATTTCCTTTGACGTGCAAGCTCGTGTTGATTATTTGAAAGAGTTGCATAAAAATATTACTAATAAATTGCGAGCGAATTCTGAAAAATATAAATCTATGATTGATTGTCATCGTCGGGAGTTATACTTTTGAGAAGGAGATGGGGTGTTTGCTTATTTCAGAAAGCACAGATTCACTCCAGGCACATATCATAAGCTCCAACAGAGGAAGTTTGGTCTTTTTCAAGTCCGAAAGCGCATCGGAGAGACTGCATATCTCCTCGAGTTGCCCGCGGAATTCGGTACTTCGCTGATATTCAACGTGGTCGATCTAAACACCGTTTTATGGAGACCCACCGATTTTCAGCCCCAGTCCAC
The DNA here is from genome assembly GCA_039513925.1 of Platanthera zijinensis. Lineage (NCBI taxonomy): Eukaryota > Viridiplantae > Streptophyta > Magnoliopsida > Asparagales > Orchidaceae > Platanthera > Platanthera zijinensis. The sequence continues at coordinate 135,645,069 of CM077091.1, read as the reverse complement.
CGGCCGCAGCTCCAGAGATACCACCACACTTAGCATCGGCATCCACATCCATAGTGGAGGAGATCGACTAGGTTCATGATCTACGTGAATTACGCACTCGTCATGGGGCATACCGGCGCTACTTGGTCTCAAGGCAGGGACGAGATGTCACAGACAGTTCTTGGATTACTACTAACGGGTAACGGCAACGACGACCAAACCTCTCGGTTGGCAAGAACGAACTTGAAGTTTCAAAAGGTCGTGCGCCCCCAATTAAAGAATCTTGGTGGTGGAAAGAGCAAGTGCAAGACAAAGTGAGAGCAAAGAGGGACAGCTATAAATCATTTTACGCTTGTAGGAATGATGAAAACTTAGTCAGGTATAAAGTCGTCAAAAATAAGTTAAACAGACAGTAAGTAAATCAAGAAGTCAAGCTTATGAAAAATTTTAAAAGAGAATAGATACAAAAGATGAAGAGCGTAACATATATAAAATTGTTCGAGCTAAAGAAAGGAAGACAGGAGATTTAAATCAAGTAAAATGCATAAAGGATGAGATAGATACAGTTTTGACGGATGATATGGATATTAAAGAGCGATGGAAAATATATTTTTATCAACTCAAGAATGAAAGAAAGGACAATGAATTAAACTTGGAAGAGTTAAATAAATCAGAGAAGTATAGGAACATAATGTTTTATTATAAAATTCAAGTATCAGAGGTAAAAAATGCTCTAATTAAAATGAAAAATGAAAATACGGTTGAACCAGGCGATATACCCATCGAACTATGGAAATGTTTAGGAAATGAATAAATTTTGTGGCTTACATGTTTTTTTAATAAGATACTGAAGTCAAAGATAATGTCAGACCAATGGAGAGAAAATATTTGTGTACATTTGTATAAAAATAAAGGAGATACAAAATTGTGTTCATTAATGAGAAATTAAATTGATGAGTCATACCATGAAACTATAGGAACGAGTAATAGAAAGAAGAGTAAGACGGGAGACTAACATCTCGGAGAATCAATTTGGATTCATGTCAGGGAGGTTGACCATGGAAGTTATACATCTCTTGAGGAGACTCATTGACAACTATCGAGAAAGAAAACAAGATTTGCATATGCTGTTTATTGATCTTGAGAAGGCTTATGATAGATTCCAAGAGAGATCTTATGGAGAGTCTTAGAAAAGAAATGTGTAAATATATCATATATTGACACAATCAAAGATATGTATACAATTTAGTGATAAGGGTGAGGACATTTGGAGGATTAATACGGGAATTCCCTATCATTGTTGGCTTACATCAAGGTTCGGCTTTAAGCCCTTATCTCTTTACTCTTATCTTAGATGAGCTCACCGGACATATCCAACAAGCAATACCTTGGTGTTTATTGTTTGCGGATGATATCGTTTTGGTTGATGAGACGCGCGAGGGTGTAAACGCAAAACTTGAATCTTGGCGATATACTTTATAAAAGGAAGGTTTTCGGTTGAGCAGGGCAAAGCGAGGTATATAGAGCTTAAATATAGCAGGACAAGAAGGACAGGTGACTTCGTTATTAAGTTGGGTGATCAAGAAATTTCTCGTAGTAAGTGTTTTAAATATCTTGGATTGATAGTTCAAAAAGACGGAGGTATTGATAAATATGTGACACATAGAATCCAAGCGGGTTGGTTGAAGTGGAGAGGAGCGGCAGGGATGTTATGTGATCGTAAAGTACCACTAAAACTTAAGGGCAAGTTTTACGGTACTGCAATTAGACCCGCGATGCTCTATGGTTTTGAGTGTTGGGCAGTGAATTGTGTACATGAGCAAACAATGGGAGTTGCGGAGATGAGAATGCTTAGGTGGATGTGTGGACACGAGATTGGATAAAATTAATAATGAAAATATCAGGGATAAGACAGGAGTAGCACCAATTGCAGAGAAGATGTGAGAAGCGCGTCTAAGATGGTTTGGAAATGTACAAAGGAGACCATTAGAGGCACCTGTTAGGCGTTGTGAAAGTATAGTCACTGGTCATGTTAAACGAGGGAGGATTAGACCAATAAAGACTTGGAATGAAATTGTAAGGAAAGACATGATTTACTTAGGCATTAGTGAGATTATGACAAAAGATTGGGCACAATGGCGACAAAGGATCCATACATCCGACCCCACTATAGTGGGATAAAGGCTTGAATGTTGTTGTTGTTGTATTAGGAGTATTTGTTTTTCGTTCTCTCCCCCTATATATAGGAGGGGTGTTATATTATTATAATTAATCAATAATGAATGAAAGTAATTCTTTGACTTCATGCGGTATCAGCATCAGTGACCCAGCCGCCCATGCATTTGTGCATTTTGTCGTTATGAGCTTCTCGTCGGCCGCACCTCTCATCAAAGCTCCATCAAGAGGTTCCTCTCGTTTTCCTACACCTCTCATCGACATTCCGTCCAGGAGCCTATCTCATCGACCCTTTGTCTAACCCTCCTCGTCATCCAGGCATCAATTTCGTGTCCAACATATGCACCATCACCAAGATCTTTTCGTCGACCCGATCTCCTAGTCTACCCGATCTCCTAGCCTACCCGATCTCCAAGACGGCCCAATCTCCTCATCGCAACCCTCCAGTACCTTTCTGCGCTCTGAGCCAGGTCGAAAACTCTTCATCCCTGCTCTCCAGCTCCATTCTCTGTGCAGTTTGCTCTCCTTTATTGGACCGGTTGCATCACTGCTCGTCTACTCATGTATGGTGTTCATTCCTTCAAGCAGTTGCCCCCTTGGTTGATTCTCTTTAATTTATGAACCTACATCCTTCGATAGTTATTCTGCAAAGCAAATCTAACGTTGCACTAGCACCTCTCAACAAAGGGATATTGTCTCTCATTTTATCTGGCAATCATTCCTTCACATCAGAGAAACTCACAAATAAGAACTATAAGAATTAATAAGCGTGAAGCGTCCGCAGGAATCTGGTTTCTTGGCAAAGAAGTATCTGACCAATTAATCAAGAAATTCAAGGGCGTGCCTACTGAAGGCAAAGATCAATGAAGGAAGGTGGATTATTACTTAGTGTCTCTCTTGTGGCAATCTATTGATCACAAGTTATTGGTCCACTTTAGAACCTACAAACATGCCATGACATCTAGAGAAATGCACACATTATATACTCAAATGATGTACACCGTCTTTATGCATTCGTCGCTTTATGTTAACGAAGATTTGAGTGAATCGTCGGCCTACCAAGTAGCGGGAAGCTGCTCGCAGGGGAGCGACAACTTCATAATGACGGTGCACATCATTTGAGTATATAATGTGTGCCTTTCTCCGGATGTCATGACATGTTTGTAGGTTCTAAAGTGGACCAATAACTTGTGATCAATGGATTGCCACAAGAGAGACACTAAGTGATAATCCACCTTCCTCCATTGATCTCTGCCCTCGTAGGTATGCCCTTGAATTTCTTGATTAAGTGTTCAGATACTTCTTTACCAAGAAACCAAATTCCTACGAACACTTCACGCTTATCAATCCATATAGTTCTTATTTGTGAGTTTCTCAAATGTGATGGAATGATTGCCAGATAAAATGAGAGACAATATCCCTTTGTTGAGAGGTGCTGGTGCAACATTAGATTTGTTATGCGGAATAACCATAATCGAATGATGCAGGTTCATAAAGTAAAGAGAAGCAGGCAAGGGGGCAGCTGCAGGAAGGAATGAACACCATACATGAGAAGACGAGCAGTGATGCAATCGGTCCAAAAAAAAGGAGAGCAAACTGCACGTAGAATGGAGCTGGAGAGTAGGGATGAAGAGTTTTCAAACAGGATCAGAACGCGGAAAGATACTGGAGGGTTGCGATAAGGAGATTGGGTCGTCGAGGAGATCGGGTAGGCTAGGAGATCGGGTAGACAAAGAGATCGGGTCAACAAAGAGATCTTGGTGACGACGCAAATGCTGGACACGAAATCGACGCCTGGATGACGAGGAGGGCTGGACGAAGGGTCGACGAGATAGGCACCTGGACGGAATGTCGATGAGGTGCGTAGGCAAACAAGAGGAACCTTTGGATGGAGCTTTGATGAGAGGTGCGGTCGACGAGGGGCTCATACGACAAAATGCACAAAGGCATGGGCGGCTAGGTCATTGACGTTGATACCGTATGAAGCCAAAGAATCACTTTCATTCATTATTAATTAATTACAATAATATAACACCCCTCCTATATACAGAATGAAAGACCGAAAAACAAATACGATGAAAAATGAAAAGGCGGTTGAACCAGACAATATACCCATCGAAGTATGGAAATGTTTAGGAAATGAAGAAATTTTGTGGCTTACATGTTTTTTCAATAAGATACTGAAGTCAAAGATAATGTCAGACCAATGGAGAAAGTATCTTTGTACATTTGTATAAGAATAAAGGAGATACAAAATTGTATTCATTAGAGAGAAATTAAATTGATGAGTCATACCATGAAACTATGGGAACGAGTAATAGAAAGAAGAGTAAAACGGGAGACTAACATCTCGGAGAATTAATTTGGATTCATGTCAGGGAGGTCGACCATGGAAGCTATACATCTCTTGAGGAGACTCATTGACAACTATCGAGAAAGAAAACAAGATTTTCATATGTTGTTTATTGATCTTGAGAAGGCTTATGATAGATTCCAAGAGAGATCTTATGGAGAGTCTTAGAAAAGAAATGTATAAATATATCATATATTGACACAATCAAAGATATGTATACAATTCAGTGATAAGGGTGAGGACATCTGGAGGATTAACACGGGAATTCCCCATCACTGTTGGCTTACATCAAGATTCAGCTTTAAGACCTTATCTCTTTACCCTTATCTTAGATGAGCTCACCAAACATATCCAACAAGCAATACATTGGTGTTTATTGTTTGCGGATGATATCGTTTTGGTTGATGAGACGTGCGAGGGTGTAAACGCAAAACTTGAATCTGGGCGATATACTTTATAAAAGAAAGGTTTTAGGCAAGATTGTTAGGATCACGATCCAGATCATAGAATCTTACAATCCTACGATCCAGATTTTGTAAATCGATCCAGATTTTGTAAAGCGATCCTCGATCTGATCCTACTATCAGATTCGATCCTAACTTGAAACAATCTCATCTAGGATCTCGATCCTGACAACCTTGGTTTTAGGTTGAGCAGGGTAAAGCGGGGTATATGGAGCTTAAATTTAGCAGTACAAGAAGGACAGGTGACTTTGTTATTAAGTTGGGTGATCAAGATATTTCCCGTAGTGAGTGTTTTAAATATCTTGGATCGATAGTTCAAAAAGACGGAGGTATTGATAAAGATGTGACACAGAGAATCCAAGCGGGTTGGTTAAAGTGGAGAGGCGCGGCAGGGATCTTATATGATCCTAAAGTACCACTAAAACTTAAGAGCAAGTTTTACCGTAATGCAATTAGACTCGTGATACTCTATGGTTTTGAGTGTTGGGCAGTGAATTGTGTACATGAGCAAACAATGGGAGTTGCGGAGATGAGAATGTTTAGGTGGATGTGTGGACACAAGATTTGATAAAATTAAGAATGAAAATATCAAGGATAAGACAGGAGTAGCACCAATTGCATAGAAGATGTGAGAAGCTCGTCTAAGATGGTTTGGACACGTACAAAGGAGACCATTAGAGGGACCTATTAGGCGTTGTGAGAGTTTTGTCACTAGGCATGTTAAACGAGGGGGGGGGGGGGGGTAGACCAATAAAGACTTGGAATGAAACTGTAAGGAAAGACATAATGTACTTAGGCATTAGTGAGATTATGACAAAAGATAGGGCACAATGGCGACAAAGGATCCATACAGCCGACCCTATTATAGTGGGATAAAGGCTTGAATGTTGTTGTTGTTATATTTGGAGTATTTGTTTTTCGGTCTCTCCTTCTATATATATAGGAGGGGTGTTATATTATTGTAATTAATCAATAATGAATGAAAGTGATTCTTTGACTTCATACAAAATGTCCATGCCTTTGTGCATTTTATCGTTATGAGCCCCTCGTCGGCCGCACCTCTCATCAAAGCTCCATCCAGAAGTTCCTCTCGTTTCCTACGCCTCTCATCGACATTCCGTCCAGAAGCCTATCTCGTCGACCCTTCATCCAACATTCCTCGTCATCCAGGCGTCGATTTTGTGTCCGGCATCTGCATCGTCACCAAGATCTCTTCGTCGACCCGATCTCCTAGTCTACCCAATCTCCTAGCCTACCTGATCTCCTCGACGACCCAATCTCCTCATCGCAACCCTCCAGCACCTTTCCGCGTTCTGATCCTGGTCGAAAACTCTTCATCCCTACTCTTCAGCTTCATTCTTCATGCAGTTTGCTCTCCTTTTTTGGACCGCTTAAATCACTGCTCGTCTTCTCATGTGTGGTGTTCATTCCTTTCAGCAATTGCCCCCTTGCTTGCTTCTCTTTACTTTATGAACCTGCATCATTCGATTATGGTTATTTCGAATAGCAAATCTAATGTTGCACCATCACCTCTCAACAAAGGATTATTGTCTCTCATTTTATCAGGCAATCATTTCATCACATCGAAGAAACTCACAAATAAGAACTATATGGATTGATAAGCGTGAAGCGTCCGTAGGAATCTGGTTTCTTTGCAAAGAAGTATCTGACTACTTAATCAAGAAATTCAAGGGCATACCTACTGAGGGCAGAGATCAATGGAGGAAGGTGGATTATCACTTAGTGTCTCTCTTGTGGCAATCTATTGATCATAAGTTATTGGTCCACTTTAGAACCTACAAACATGTCATGACATCTGGAGAAAGGCACACATTATATACTCAAATAATGTGCACCGTCTTTATGAAGTTGTCCACAAACTTGTCACTCTTCAAATGTCAGATCATGATCTTCCCTCCTACCTTACTAAAGCTCAGTCTACTATGGAAGAGGTGAAATTACTCCTCACTGATAAAGAACTCCCTAGCACTCTAATGAAAATTGATACTGTGTGTGGTCTTTGTTCTTCATGGCTTCCATAAGGATTTGGACTTCATCCATAATCCAATTCCCTCTCTCGAGAACACATCTGGTGCCAATGCTCAATCATATATTGACTTTTCCGCTCTCATGCCCATTAAAAACAATCAGACCTGTTGTCGTGGATGAGGAGGCCACAACCGAGTACTCGACCACAACGCTCTTATTGCAAACAAATGTGGCATACTCGAGACAATTTTGCTCCCTTGTTGGGGTTCCAGATAGAACTGTAAATATCATTCATGTTTAAGATAAGGCTGGGCTCCAGAACACATGTTTTACCGCTACAATATCTACGGGTAATCATACGGTTTGTCTTTCTCATACCATGCTCGCTGGCTCGTGTATTTTTGATTTCATTTCTTCCGATCAATGAGCCAGCAATTCCTCCTTTTTTCCAATATACCATAATTGCACACCACTCGTCACATTACTCTGGCTTTAAAGCTAAAGTTATGGGTATTGGAAATGTGGCTCCACTTTCTTCAATACCTCTACGTTATGATCTCTTCATCCCTGGATGTCCTTTTAGCCTCGTCTCTATTAGCAGACTTACTTGGCATCTCAACTGCACTTATAACATTTATTGATACTTCCTTTTTTATGCAGGATTGGAGTACGAGGAAGATGATTGGAGCAGTAATTAAATCACAGGGACTCCACCACTTTCAACATCATCATCATGTTGCTTGCAACATTTCTGATTCTCATGTTATTCTACGAAGTCGTATCGGTCGTCATAATATAAATAAATTGACGAGAATAAATTCTCAGCTCTCTCAACTGAAGTCTTTAGACTGAGTCATATCAACTTGGTAGACATACCTGGCCTTCTTTTCCCAAAGGTGTTCACCGTGCTGAGTCTCCTTTTGATTTGATCCACTCTGATATTTGGAGACCTAATCGTGTCAATTCTCTTTTGGGATATATGTACTTTGTTATCTTTGTCAACAATTTTTAAAGATACACTTAGATTTACTTAATGAAAGAGTGTGCCGAAATACTTTGCCATTTTTCAAAAAAAACATGAATACGAAATCAATTTAACAAATTTATTCGCATCATTCGTGTGATAATGCCAAAGAATATTTATCATCACATCTCAATCAGTTTATGACATCATGCAGCATTATTCGTCAATCCACATGTCCACATACATCCCAACAGAATGGGGGTTGCTTAACAGAAACATAGACAGTTAGACACATGCTCGATATAGCACGCACTCTTTAGATCCATGTTAACGCTCCTCAGAATCTCTGGGGTGATGTTGTTTTCATTGTTTTTTATCTCATCAATCGTATGTCATCCTCTACTCTCAGTCGCAAAGTCTCTCGCTCTCTTTTATTTCCAAAAGAGAGCTTATTTCAGGTTCCTCTAAAATCTTTGGTTCAATTTGTTTTGTTCATGACCTCTCACTTGCACTTAACATGTTTGCTCGTGTTGTCAAATGTATCTTTGTAAGTGACTCATGGGTCCAGAAAGAATATAGATGTCATTCTCCTTCTACTTGTTGTCATTATATATCTGCATATGTCACCTTTTTTGAGGATACCTCATACTTTTCATCATCTTTATTCACATCTGAATCTATCTCAAAGGTCATTCTTACTCTTGTCTCTTTAGATACTCCTATTACTCTTATTGATCCTCCTTCCATTCCTCCTTTGATCACTTACCAACACCAATCCCAACTTTTGTCGACATGGGAAGATCCAGGCATCATTCTCGGTGATTCAGCTCCTTCCTCCACATCTCAACTGGCTTCGAATCCTGGTCCCCCTGTTATTCGCAAAGGTAAACGCTATACTCATAATCCTCATCCTATTTACCAAATCTTGAGCTACCACCGCCTCTCACCGACACATTATAACTTTGTTTTGTCTCTCTCTTCTGTTTAGATTTCTAAAACCATTCACGAAGCACTATCTCATCCTAGCTGGCAACAGCCAACAACCTATGGTTGAAGAAATGATAGCTCTGAAATCCAATTATGTTTGGACTTTAGTTTCTCTCTCTAAGGGAAAGTTGTTATCGGATGTCGATGGATCTTTACAGTCAAAGTTTGCCCAGACGGGCAAATTAATCAACTAAAAGCAAGATTAAGGGCTAAAGGGTACACACAAGTCTATGGATTGAATTATGGAGATACATTCTCTTTAGTAGCTAAAATGAACTTTGTTCGTCTTCTCTTATACATTATTGTGATGCATGATTGGCCCATATATCAATAGATATTAAAAATGCATTCAATCACGGTGATCTTATGGATGAAGTTTACTTGGATCAACCGCCAGGCTTTCTTGCATAGGGGGGTCTAGTCATCTTATTTGTAAACAACAAAGATCTTTTTATGGTCTCAAACAATCTCCATGTGCTTAGTTTAGACGATTCAGTTTAGCTCTTCAAGAATTTGAATAATTCAAAGTGGAGCAAATCACTTTGTCTTCTACAAACACTTTTAATGATCGCAATATTTATCACGTGATTCATGTTGATGGCATTGTTATTACGGGATACAATCATGAAGAAATTATGAATCTCAAACATCTATTTCGTCAATTTCAAACCAAAGATATTGATCAATTACACTATTTCCTCGGAATTTAAGTGGCTCAATCTAAATCTGGAAGTCATATCTCAAAGGAAGTATTCTCTTAATATCCTGGAAGAAACTGGATTGACAGATTGTAAGCTCACTGACATACCTATGGATACAAATACTAAAGTTGTACCAAAACATGGGAAATCATTCTCTGATTTGGAAAAATAGCGACGGTTAGTTGGAAAATTAAATTATCTAATGTTACAAGTTCCGACATAACCATTGTTGTTAAAGTTGTGAGACAATTCCTCAACTCACCATATGATTGTCATTAGGATATTGTTGTTAGTATATTACAATACATCAAAGTATCTCTAACGAAAGGAATTATCTATGTTAATCAAGGACACTGACATACTTATATTAATGTTGATTGGGTCGGTTGTCCTAGTGATAGATGATCAACTTCTGAATATTGTGTATTAATCAAAAGAAAAGTCATTTCATGGAAAAGTAATAAGTAAAATATTATCCGTTGGATTCAATGCTGAAGTAGAGTATAGGGTCATGGTACCATACACATGTAAACTTATATAGTTAAAAGTTAAAACATATTATCTCAAAATTAAAGTTCGGTACTATCAACTCTATGTCCCTCATTTGTGATAAACTGATAATCAAGCATCCTTTTAGATTGCATTCAATCATGTCTTTCATGAACAACAAAGCGTATAAAAATTAACAGTCATTTCATTCAAGAAAAGTTTATTTCCGAAGAAATAACTATGTCCATCATCTTGAATGATCAGTTTGTCGATATCTTCACCAAATCACTCAGAAGCCCCGAAATCTCTTATATTTGTAAAAAACTTGAAGCATAGTTATATGCACCAACTTGAAAAAAATGTTGACATCTCATACTATTTTGTATTTATGTATTTAAGCTTTTTTCTTGCGTTGGGAGTATTTTTTTGTTACATTATGCACGGTGCAGGGGTCTCAGCAGACCCAGCAAAAATCCAAGAATTGACTGCTTGGCTAACTCCTCAGTCCCATGTGACCTTCATGGCTTCTTGGGCCTCCTCGGCAACTACTGTCATTTCATCCAGGATCGTGCACCTGGTGTCTTTTTTGCAAAGAACACGTTTACCTAGGAAGAAACAGCCATCATCGCCTTCAAGGCCCGTCAGCATGCGGTGGTCACCGCTCTCATGCTTCATCTGCCAAATTTCATTAAGGAGTTTCAAGTTGTGGATGCCTCGATTCGGGAGTGTGGGCAGTGCTACGGCAGATGGGCATCCGATTGCCTACTTCAGTCGGTAGATATCCATCCATCACTAGAAGCTCCTCGCAAATGAAAAGGAGTTGATCAAATTGGTCAAGACAATTCAACACCAGCGACCGTACCTATGGGGGCAAATGTTCTTGATTCAGACAGATCACTTCAGCTAGAAGTACCTCCTAGAGTATCGCAACAGTAGCGCCCCTCAGCAATGTTGGGTTACTAAGCTATTGGGTTTTGATTTTTGGGTCAAGTAGAAGGTCGGCGCCTAAAACCACGCAAGTTGATGCACTCTCACGACAAGATCATTAGGGCAGAGCTCTCTATCCCATTTGCCAACCCACTTCTATGGTTCTCGCTCGACTTCGACGGGATATCCAAGGCAAACTCATTCTCTAAGAGCTCAGTTGTCGAATCAAGGAAGGGCGGCTTCCCATTTGTTGAGTCGTGACAGATTACCTCACTTTGTACAATGATTGACTGTGTGTTGTGCACGCTCACCCCACCCCACCCCACCAATTACTGACATCGGGGAAGACACCCAAGGAAAAATCCATGAAGGGATCCACAAGACCCTTCGGCGCATTCGGGAAGAATTCTTCTAGGAAAGCCTCAAGCACAACGTGCACGAATTCATTGTAGCTTATTTTATATGTCAGCGCAATAAGACTGGTCACCTCTCTCAGTAAATCTCCTTTGGCTACTCCCTATTTCTACACAAATCTGAGAAGACATCTCTAATAATTTTGTGGAAGGTTTGCTAACACTGAAGGAGAAATCGATTCTATTCGTGGTGGTAGATATGTTCTCCAAGACAGTACACGTCGTACCCCTCAGTAGCCCGTTCACTGCGGAAGAGATCGCTCGAGTATCCTTGAATAGGCGCTCCGCCTACACGGCCTACCCAAGAGTATTGTATCCAACCAAAACAAGATTTTCACTTCTCATCTCCAAAATGAGCCCTTCAAACTTTGCGACACCAAGCTCATCCTCTCCTCCATACCAACCACAAACGAGCGGGCGAGGCTGAGAATCCAAGAAGGAGAAATTTTGGAAAGATGAATATTTCACCAAATGGTATTCTCCCTTATATTATAGTTTAGATTATGATTAGAACAAATATGTTAAATGGATTGCAGTATTGGGGAAAAGGAAATCATTTTAGCAAATTGAGTGTTTACAAATAAAAATGTTAAATGGACGCGCGGAAGAACTATGAAGGATAGACTGAAAGAGGGTTATACAAGAGGAGCCTTGGGAGTAGCACTTACTGAAAATAAATAAGTGAAAAATGAAAATGAGTAGTTAAGAGTCTTGAGCACTTCGAGGTAGGAGGATACATCAAACTATGGGGAAACATTGGAAAGTTAAAATAAGAAGACCAAAATTACCTTAGATAAAAATTAACTAAAAAGAGGACAATCCAAACAAACATGTTTCTCACCATGAGGCAATGAAATTCAAGGTTAGCTACATTGATTTTGAATTTATGGTATGCTAATCATTGACTTGTAACTGTACAATGGCACCCATGGACAATAAGAGAATACACACACATAGATACATGTATATGTCTATATATATTATATATATATATATATATATATATATATATATATATGAATATATATCATATGCGGGCTAGCTTAGGTGCGGGCGTACGGGCATGGGGATTTGGGGGTCAAGGAGGCTCCAAATCAAAAAGTGATCAACATGAAAGTTGTTCGGATCGCCGAGATCTACAACTTTCATGTTAATCACTTTTTGACTTGAAGCCTCCTTGACCCCCGATTTGGGACCCGAAAATTAGAAAATTTTAGGTTTACTGTAGCAGTTTCGCCGCCCAGATTTTTCGGGTCCCAAATCGAAGGTCACGGAGGCTCCAAATCAAAAAGTGTTCAACATGAAAGTTGTTCGGATCGTCGAGATCTACAACTTTCATGTTGATCACTTTTCTATTTGAAGTCGTTTTGACCCTTGCCCGTACGCCCGTTTGCCCGCACATGATATCTCCCTATATATATATATATATATATATATATATATATTCACACCGCTGGTTGTACAAAGAAGGATAACATGAGACTAACCACAGTCGTACAAGAAGGGTTTAGAGACTGGCTCCGTTTGGCATGGTGGTGGCGATCATAAACGCATGGGTTAAACCGTTATTTGTTAAGGATCACCTACCAAACATCATCTGTTTGAACAGAAAATGGATGAAGTTCATTAGGTGGACGTCAACAAATGACAATTTAACCCCCATGTTCATGACCGCCACCACCCTGCCAAAAGGAGCCTAAACCCTACAAGAAGTGTTGCAAGCATGCACGTTGAATTCTTTAATATATAGGGGATTACTCAGGTGCGGCCAATGTAGTTTGCGCACAGTACGCACCGCCAAAATCCATCGTTCGCCTATGCATCTGACGGCCCACCCGCATACAGCGCCGCCGCCGCCGCCGGCCGTGGTCTCGCCGGCCACCGGCCGCCCGGGCGGCCGGCGAGACCACGGCCGGCGGCAGCGGCGGCGCTGTATTGAAGATCGCCAGCAAATTAAGAGTAGGGTGGCGGATCGGAAGTCAGAGGCGAGAGGCAAGCGGAACTAGTTGATTTGGTGCGGATCGGAAGTCAGAGGCGGCTGTGCGATCGAGACCGGGATGAGTGAAGACAATGCCAATTAGTTCGCGATCGATGGTGGATTTGTGCAATCCACGGTGAAGACGATGCCTCCTCTCGCATCCACCACGGTCGCCCAATCCAGCGCCAATCTTCAATCCAGCACTGCCGCCGCCGATCTTCAATCCAACGCCGTCGCGGCCGATCTTCAATCCAACGCCGTCGCTGCCGATCTTCAATCCAACGCCGTCGCCGCCGATCTTCAATCCAGCGCCGCCTCAGGATTAGCGGGTGGGCCGTCGGATGTTGGCTGCGCGTACTTTGCGCAAATTGCATTGTCCTCCCAAACGAAGCATAAGAGACGAAAAGCCTAAAAAGAACCCTTATAGAATAGACCTACAATTCCAGAGATCGTCGAAGCCTGAAAAGCTGGAAATCACTGTCCAAAGAAACAAAAGATGATGGAAGAAGATACAAGAGTGCGAAAAGCTTACAAACTATTCTCATCATCGACGGTGAGGGCGGAAGAGAGGGAGGTCGCGTGGGCCATATCTCCGACAGATGCCCTACAGCTTCTTCTTGCCAATCCTCTTTTATCTCTTCGGCGAGATTTCTCCTATTCGGCCAATTCACTCACACCAATTGGGTCAAGAAGGCTCTATCAATCGGATCTGATCCGGACTTGTCGGACCTTTGTTCGATTTCGTGGGGCGAGGAGTAAAAACCAAAAACCAAAAAGCCGCTTGGACAAATCGGACCACATTGTTTTTGGAACCAAATCGGCCGGTTCAATGTCTGTGCGGTCTAAAAATTGTGAAGATTGAGAATCAATATCGGTTTGATTCCATTACAAGTTCTAGAACCCGAGTAGACAAAACTGAACTAAAATGCTAACTTATAATCCTCACCTCACTGAGTCGTCGGATTTAGGCTCCGTTTGGTGGAACTTATTTTTACCGATCAAACGGTTATGATTGTATGAACCGGAACTTAATGTTTTACGTGACAATCCAACACCTGAGCGATGTATTGTAAGCGCCGATCGGCGAGCGAGTGCTGTGTGAAAATCCATTTTTAGAGCAGTCTACTTCACGATGAACTACTACATTTTACCGACGAATAGCAGGCAAGTGATTTGACGTAACGTTTTTGCTCCATTGAATTTGGACAAAAAATCATTGTCATGAAATATGTGTTTAACATGTCAAAGATTATGACTGCCAACATGAAAAAAGCATTGAACAGAAAATGGATGCAGTTTCATATGTGAGATTGGGCATTCACGAACAACGGTTCCTAATCACCACATTTGGATCGCCAGCACAGTGCCACACAGACCCTTGGAGTAACCTTTTCAATGTTATTATCTCCCAGCATTTCATGACTTACGAAAGGGTAGATTTATACGGAACAAAACTTCTAGGAGTGAGGAAAATATGCAGGGAACTAGCAATATGTATAATTCTATAGAAATTCATTCAAATTACGCAGATAAGGCAGCATGTCACAAAGTTTGTGTTGCGGCCGACTTAATCGTCATGGTAAACTGGACTAAACTAGACCGTCTTAGTCTGTGGAGCAGTCAAGCGCCCACAAAATGACAGAATAAGTAGAATATAACACAAAATGATTGTAACGTGATAAAACCTCTCAACAGAGTAAAAAATCGTGTGACTGAAACGGTGTCGGTCAAACTTCACTATTGGATATGGTTTACAGGTTATTGGTGGAATCGAGAGCGACAGATCGCTCCTCGTTACAGCTTTGAGATGAGAGAGACTGCAAGTGTGCTTGGTGGGCGACAAGCTGCCTCACACGAAGCTCGTTTTCAATCACTTTCTGGCTATGACGGATGCTCTTGAATGCCGCTCGTATGTTGAGCACGGCAACACGACTGTGAGGCGTGCGGAGATGCGTTGGGGGGGACTTGCGGAATGTTGCGCGCGTAGGAGATTTCGTGAAGTGGTTGGCTGGCGATCGTCTTCTTCCTCGAAGTGTTGTGGACTTAGACGAATTTTTGGATTGCTCGACGAGAGGAGGAGCCTCGTAGGAGGATTTTGGAAGAGCTTCGACACGAGGAAGAAGAAAGCTGGAGGAGGAAAAGTGAAAAATGAGAGAGATCCTGGGGCCTTTTTATAGTCTACAGGCGGTGGTTACGGTGGTTATGCGGTTATCCGCACATCGTAACCACCAAAATTATTGGATGCATACCACATTTTACATAGTTTTAAGAACACATTATTTTCATAATATTGTTGTATGCAGTATGTTAATTAAATAAATAATATTTCTCACTAACCATAGTGGTAATGGGTGGTTACTCACGTAACAGATGGTGATGATCATGACAGGACGATCGGACGATGGCGAAGGTCCGTCATGAATGGGCAGCCAACTCGTCGGCGGATGGCCGCCAGCGAAGGAGGAGGAGGTGTGGTGACTGGCGGAACGGCCGGCCGCGGCTGGAGAGGAAGCGGTCGCGGGAGGCCGCCGCGAGAGAGCGGGCGCGGCCCCGCGGCTGCCCCTCACGGTTGCTCCCCCCCCCCCCCTACGGTTGCGGCCACCCCCTGCGGGTGCGGGGAAGTGGTCGTCGGGGGGGCAGCCGCGGGGTGCAGCCGCTGCGGTCGTTGGAAGCGGTCGCGGGGTGCGGCCCCGGCGGCCGCGGGAAGCGGTAGCGGCGGGTGGGGGGACACTGGGTGCGGTCTCACCTCCACGGGAGGCGGCGGCATTCGTCGGTCGGGGCCTTCCCAGACTCGCGGTAGTTCGCCATCAAATATGGAGGCGGCAGCCGGCCATGTTGGATGGTCGTGGGCGGTTTGTGTACGAGCCACGTGGGGGATCGGGCGTACGATCGTGTGCGCGGTACATTGCCACATGATCTCATCAAGTTAGTGGGGATCGGATGGGCTATCGATACCCCATTTTCCCTATATAATTTAGGATAGCCTCATCAGTTTGTTAATGGCTCCAAGAGACGAAGAGCCTAAATAAAAACCTTATAGAATAGACATACAATTCCAAACATCATAGAATCCAAAAAAAAGTTAGAAACTATTGTCTGAAAGTTAATAAATTGAATTGAGTAGCCTTGGGAGATTGGCTTAGCTGAATTCGAGTACTTTCATAAGAACGGCAAAAATTAAGAATAAAAATGATGGAAGAAGATGCATGGATGCGAAAAGCTTACTAACTATTCTCATCGATAGTGAGGGCAGAAAAGGCAGAGGACGCGTGGGTCATATCTTCAATAAAGACCATCCAGCTTCTTCGTCACCAATCCTTTTTTATCCCTTCAACGAGATTTCTTCCATCCGATTGAAGCCTCAATTGTGCGACATGATGGCCTCTAGCTAGGGGTGTGCACGGTGCGGTTTGGTGCGGTTTTGGCCCAAATCGCAACCAAGGGCTCGGTTTTTGCCCGAGCAAAACCGCACCGCACCGAAATTATGCGGTGTGGTTTCGGTTCTGTGCGGTTTTTTACGGTGCGGTTGCGATTTAGGTGTGGTTTTTAACATGTATTTTACATAGACTACAGGTAAGCATCAGAACTATGAATATTGCTTGATAATTTATGAGTTCTTTTATGTTTTGTTATTTTCTCTCTTTATTGTATTAAATTACAACATTTTTTTACAACAGGTGATTTCATTTTCATAAATTTTAATGCAGTTATTTGTCTTTTTTGGAGATGTCATACCAACTTATGAACTATATAATATTTTGTGAATATCATGTTTTATAGACAAATATTTTCACACTAAACTTTGTTGCAGGAGATTCATTCATTCTTATATATCAACACTTCTTATGCAATATTTTATTTTAATTTGGATTATTAAAACTAAGAGACTGTTTTAATTGATATCCAAGTTGTTTGTGTGTTGTAGAGATACAACAACACTCAAACCTTTATCCCACTATAGTGTGGTCGGCTATATGGATCATTTGTCTCCATTGTGTCATATCTTGACATATTCCCACTAATGCGTACATCATGTTTTCCTTATAGTTTTAAGTCTTTATTCCACTATAGTGTGTGAGGAAGAGATGATTCAGCAAAATATCTCACCTAATTATATTAACTCTGACGGTAATATATTGTATAAATATATCAATTCTTACTTAATATACTTAAATGTGACGTCGCATAATTATAAAAAATTAAATACACAAAATATTCGGTGCGGTGCAGTTTTTGTGGTTTTCAAAATCCAAAAACCGCACTGCACCGAACCGCGCTTGGTTTGCAAAAATTCAAAACCGCACCGGCGCACCGCATCTAAACTATGTGGTGCGGTTTAAAAAACGGTGTGATTTTTGCGGTGCGGGCGGTTTTTGCGGTTTGCGGTTTTTCATGTTCACCCCTACATCTAGCAATCGGATTTGGGTTAATTCACTCACACAGATTGGGTTAAGAAGGTGGGGTTGAGACTTAAAAGGCGGGACCCAAGTATGGCCGGCCTTTTATTTCTAG
This sequence comes from Platanthera zijinensis, assembly GCA_039513925.1. Classification (NCBI taxonomy): domain Eukaryota; kingdom Viridiplantae; phylum Streptophyta; class Magnoliopsida; order Asparagales; family Orchidaceae; genus Platanthera; species Platanthera zijinensis. Next base: position 135,627,138 of record CM077091.1, on the reverse strand, counting down.
TAGGAGTGAGGATCAAAAACTGAAAACTAACTGAATCGCACTAGTTTTGGAACAAAACCAGCTGGACTGGTGTCAATTTGACCTAGATAATGTGAATACTAAAAATCAATATTGGTTCAGGTCGATTTCCTTCCAGAACCTGATTAAATCAGATTGGACCAAGATTAAAAAGCTCACTTATAATCCTCACCTCACGAGTCACGGGTCTCAGGTATACGCGGTACATTGCCATTATGTCAATCATGACTCATATTGTACTTGAGGCGTCGATCGTTGATCATAGCTCGTCGCTCGGGTCTCAATGTTCAAGAGTCAGAGTGACACATATAACATTAAATCATGAATTCCTGATTTAGGAAATTGTCAATAAGCATGAACCGGAATCTTGTTAAATTAGTAAAACCCTAAAACATTTATCATGATTCCCTCTTGGAAATGGAGCATGATTTCGTTTTCTTGTCTGCTTGAATCTTGGTCGATGATTGTGACCTACTTGCACATTTCATTAACAAAAAAGAAGACAAAGAAGAGGGCAAAGCACTATCTAGTTCATCTCTTCTTAGAAGGTACTACAAGTTATCCCCCCCCCCCCCCACCTCACACACACACACACAAACCGTGCTCTCTTTTTCATCAAATAGGAGCAAGAGGAGGGGGATGTAAGACCGAGCACTAGTCCTCGTCCACTTCCTCTATAAATTGTATATTGAAGTTATTAGCCTATGAATGATATTTTGTGTCTAAGTTTTAATGTTTATTAGCTCTGTATAAGTGTGCAATGTCATTCCCACTCTTTTTTGTCGATGTAGTAGGAAACGTAAACTTAAATTAAAGAGGAGTTATGTTTCAGCATTGATCTGTTGTTGAAATTACATATCTTTTTATGTAGATGTCATTTTCTTTAAAATAAAACAAAACAAAAGTAGCAATGGAAGTAGTAGAAGAAAATGAGGGAAAACTACTGCAGGGCCTATCTTAGGAGAAGGATACATCACAAAATGAGTGGGAACCATCGTAGGGTTGTTCTCGGGTGAGCAATGGCGAGGATACCATCGTGGTTGGGAACTGTCGTAAGAGGTACGTGGGTTGTGCACTTTCACTCATATATCTCCTAAACTATATAAAATTCCACAAACTGATACACGTGGCATCACTCTCATTCCACCAAGCCAAAATTTCAGCTCCTTCCTTCTTCAAGCTCACCTTCGTAGATGGTTTCGGTGTCTCATATTTTGGATCACTTGCCAAGAGCATAGCTCCCACCTGAACTAAAAAATCAAGCCCAAACTAACAAATCCCACCTAAACACGTCATTTCAGAGCTAGGTTATGCCATCTCATCCATTCGACTGCACTTCTCACTCCTCTCCCTCTCTCTCTCTAAAAGGACAAACAAAACTCCAACAACTTGGAACACCTTCGAAAGAACTCCCTCCTCCTTTGCCCAGTTTCAGAGTAAGCTCCTCTCGCCAATCTCTCTCTTCTATTATCCCCCCCCCCCTCCCTCGTGACACTTTCTTAGTTATCTCAAAGTTTATTGTTGTTGAAGCTGTCGTGGTTAGAGATCTTCAGCCAGAGTTCCTCGCTTCAGAGATCAGCATAGATAGTGATAGAAAATAAGAAACTAAAAACAGAACCTTGAAAAGAAGATAAAACAAAACAGAGCACAATTTCTTACTTTACTTTTTTTTGATAACAATACATAGGAAAACTATTTAAAGTAGGAAAAACGATACATGGCTAATATTTAAAGCTGCAGGTGGCAAGAAACAGGTGACAGGTGGGAGAGTGGATATAAAAGCAAGCATTGAAAATAAGAGCAAATCATTAAAGAAAAAACGGCACACACAGAGAGAGAGAGAGAGATGTCAATGGCTGGGAGCATATTCCAACCCCCCCCTGTGATCCTTGTCGTTGACAACATTAAGCGCAGATCTTAATTTCAGAAAACGGACCCTTCCCAGGGGTTTAGTGAGAATATCTGCCAGCTGGAGTTCAGAGGGGAAAAACTGGACCTGGATCATTTTCTTCTCGATCATTTCTCTCACGAAATGATATTTCAGTTCTATATGTTTGCTTTTGTTATGAAACACTGGATTTTTTGAAAGGGCGATGGTTGATTGGTTATCACAACTGATATTTACTGCTTTGGCTTCCATCTTCTCAGATCCTTCTGTTTTTTCTTTGATTTCTCTGTCAATCCTTTGGATCCAGGTAGCTTCGCAGGAAGCAGAGCAAAGTTCCATGTATTCCGCCTCTGTAGAAGAGAGGGCCACTGTGCTCTGCTTTCTGGAACTCCAGGATATGGGCTTGCTACTGGAGAAGAAAATGTTTCCGCTCGTGCTCTTCCTTTCCTCAGTGGAGCCGCCCCAATCAGAGTCTCTATAACCTGACAAAGTGTCGTTTTCTTCGTGTTGATACATGAGCCCGAACTGTTTTGTCCCTTGAATGTATCTGAGAATGCGTTTAACGGCTAGCCAGTGACTTATTTTGGGGCGACTAACAAAACGCGAGACGATGGCGGTGGCAAATTCAATATCAGGACGGATATTCGTGAGATAGAGAAGAGACCCAACTAAACTTCTATATTCTTCTTCCTTAACATCCTCTTCACCTTCTCCTTTGCTTAATTTTTCTCCTAACTGCATTGGTGTGATAGAGCAATTACAATTTTGCATATTATACTTCTTAAGAAGATCACCTGTGTACCTTTCTTGAGAAATGAAGATTCGACCTGGTTTTTGTGAGATTTGAAGTTCTAGAAAGAAACTTAGCATTCCCAAATCCGTCATTTCGTATCTGATTTTCATTTTTTCTTTGAAACTACATACTTCGACTTCAACTTCTCCTGTGACGATGAGGTCATCGACATAAAGGCAGACTATAAGAATTTTTCCATTTTGCCTTTTGGTGTAGAGGGAGGCTTCACTGGCACTGTGGGTGAAGTTCTCACTGCATAAGTAAGTGTCGATATTTGTGTTCCACGCACGGGGGGCTTGCTTGAGCCCGTAGAGGGATTTATGAAGCTTGTAGACCTTGTGTCGATCAGTCGATTCATAACCCTGGGGATGATGAACATACACCTCTTCTGTGATAATACCATTTAGAAATGCCAATTTTACATCAAGTTGGAATATAGATAACTTCTTTTGAGGAGCGAACGCAATAACTGATCGGATTTTTTCCATCCTTGCGACATGAGCGTAGGTTTCTTCATAGTCTCTTACAGGAACCTGGGTGTATCCCTTAGTAACGATCATGGCTTTAAATTTCACGGGTATACCTTGGTCGTTGGTTTTGATCTTGTAGATCCATTTTAAGTTAATTATAGGTTTGTTCATAGGTTTGTCAACGAGAGACCAAGTCCCATTTTTTTTATCATGTGAATTTCTTTATTCATGGCTCTTTTCCAATCTTCAGATAGCAGGGCATCATCAAATGAGACTGGAGTGTTGGTATGGACAACAAGATTGCAGGTTTCATATATCTCTCTTATGCTGCGCATTTTCTTTGGCGATGATGAAATGGGGGATTGCTCCAGATTGAGTTCTTGAAGCTCAGTTGATGTAATTTGAGGAGTGGATTGGATGGTCCCAGCAGTGGCGCTCTTAAGCTCATCTCCGAGTTCATCAAGGTACTCATGGAGTTTATAGGGGTCACTGATTTCTTCAGGGATGATTGCTGGAAGGTTGTCCACTGCTGGGACAACCTCCACTTTTGTGGTAGTCTCTTGATCTGATACCCATTCCCATTGAGATCCTTCATCAAAGGTAATATTTCTAGAGATAATTAATTTATTAGTCGGGGGATGGTAGAGGCGGTATCCTTTCGTCTCTTGGCTATATTTGATAAAGATAGTTTTCTCACAATTGTTGTCTAGTTTATCTCTCTGGTAGTTTGGGGTGAGGGGATAGACGATACTCCCAAATACTCTGAGATGTGAGATGGAGGGTTTTTTTGAGATGAATGGCTTCAAAAGGAGTGATGTCTTGAAGCGCTTTTGTTGGCGACCGGTTAGGGAGGTAGACGACAGTATGACAAGCTTCGGCCCACAGAAATTTTGGCATATTCTTGCTGAGGAGGAGGGATCTGGCCATTTCTAAGATGGTGCGATTTCTTCGTTCAACTACGCCATTTTGCTGAGGGATGTGTGGTGCAGAGAGTTCCCTGTGAATATCAAATTTAGAGCACAATTTTTGAAAATCCTTTGACATGAACTCACCACCTTTGTCACTACGAATGACCTTGATTGTTCTATCCAGTTGATTTTCTATCATGCTTTTGAAATTAATGAGTTGTGAGAGAGCTTCAGATTTGAGAGAGAGGAAAAATATCCACATGTAACGAGAGAAGTCATCCACAATGAGGAGAAAATACTTATCCCCCCCTGGGGTAGGAGTGGTAGCCGCTCCCCATAGATCAATGTGGAGAAGATCATTGTCAGAAGTATGCAAGCATTGAAAATAAGAGCAAAACATTAAAGAAAAATGGCACAAAGAGAGAGATGTAAATGGCTGGGAGCATATCCCCCCCCCCATGATCCTTGTCGTTGACAACATTAAGCGCAGATCTTAATTTTAGAAAACGGACCCTTCCCAGGGGTTTAGTGAGAATATCTGTTAGCTGGAGTTCAGAGGGGCAAAACTAGGCGACATTTTCTTCTCTGGTAGCAAGCCCATATCCTGGAGTTCAAGAAAGCAGAGCACAATGGCCCTCACCTCTACAGAGGCAGAATATAAAAGCACTGAAGGTGTTTACCTTGATAGATATTACCTTTTTGGAGCCCTGAAATTCCTCCTGTAAAGTGTCCCAAGCAGCTTTTGCGGATGTAGCACCCATGATCCGGGGAAAAATAGAGTTGGAGACTCCATTTTTAATGAGCATAAGAGCTCGAGCATCTTTCATAATTTCTTCTTTGTTGGTTTTTTGAGCGGTTACAGAAGTGCTGCTTTCAGTGGTTTGGAGAGGCGGGATGATGGTAATGCCATTGAGAACCACCTCCCACAAGTCTTGGGATATGAAAGCAGTTTTCATTTTTATGCTCCAATATTCATAAGACTCGCCATTAAAGATCGTAATATTTGAGAGGGTAGAGGATGAAGCCATGGGCAGAGAAAAGGAGGAAGAAAGAACGCCGAAAACCTTTTAGGCTCTGATACCACTGATAGAAAATGAGAAACGAAAAAATAGAACCTTGAAAAGAAGATAAAACAAAACAGAGCACAATTTCTTACTTTACTTTTTTTATAACAATACATAGGGAAACTATTTAAAGTAGGAAAAACGATACATGGCTAATATTTAAAGCTGCAGGTGGCAGGAAACAGGCGACGGATGGGAGAGTGGATATAAAAGCAAGCATTGAAAATAAGAGCAAAACATTAAAGAAAAAAACGACACACAGAGAGAGAGAGATGTCAATGGCTTGGAGCATATTCCAACAGATAGGCCACAAATTCACTAGTTTTTTGTCGTGAGGATAGATCAGGAGAGTTTGAGGTGGTTTCGTAGAAGAACATGTGCAAATGAGTTTTTTTGGGAACATGTCGTGAAGGTTTTATATGTTAGAAATAATAATAGCGTGCACCAAATATGTTAATTATGTGCATTACTATGTTGTCATTAGCATCGACCTAATTTAGGTGATCTAATAAATCGGGTCGAATACTTTTTATATTATATGGACGGTTCAGATTATGTGGGGATATATAGCTTCATTTACATTTATATGATGGACTTAAATATAAAACGATCGCATTAGAATTTACTATAAATAGGTTATGCTCCCCGGGTCATAAGGGAATAATCATAACACTCACTCTTATTCAATTCTAGCAATCCATAGCTGAAGAGAACCTAAGGAGGAGGATGAGTCGTGTTTATCTTTATCAGGACCTTGTAGACTTAGAAGATCTGTAACTGTACAAATCCATCTTCATGGATTCAGGTATGCTTCCGCTCATATATTTGTCCTGATGTTTCGACCATAGCAAATCTGTCTCTGTCATGAATTCACGAATCCACCCAACAAATGGTATTAGAGCCAGTCTATGTCGATTCATCGGAACTTCCCGACGGTTTTTTGAATTTTCCAGTGGATATTATTTTATTCCCGTAAAATTTTTTGAGTTCAATGTGGATGGTGGTCGGTTTGGTGTCGCCACTGAATTGGCTGTGACCATTGTGGCCATAAGGTGATTCCCTTGTAGCCCCATTTGGTGGTCGGATTGGTGTCGCCGCTGAATTGGCTAGCGACCCCTTTTTGTGCATTCTTCTTAGGCGGTGCTACAGCCTGGGCACCGTCAGGTGGCAAATCTCTATTAAGACAGGCGGATCTCACAGATGTCGGTGGAATCCTTCTCCTTTTCGGCAGTAGAGGTTATTTTTGGCTACCCCAGACCAAAGCAGGCCGCGCAGCGCTGGCGGCGGTTCCGGTATGTGTGCGCACGAGTCATCCATCGTCTATAATTTTTTGTGTAGGGCATCATTTTGATGCCCTTCTGGGTAGCAAGAAGTTACCAACGACTACTAATCCGGGCAGTGCGCAGGAAGGCACGGGTTTAGCCTAAATTGGGCTTGGTTTCAAGTCAAATTTGACCTTTCCTTATAATTTTTAACTTATTTTGCCAAGTCTGGTTCTGGAATTATTTAATTATTTGCCTCATTTGCTTAATATTATTGGTGGGGTACCCCTGAATGGGTTCAACTAAAACGCAGGGTCAGTAAGCGCAGTCCATGCTGTCAGTCGCACTCGCGTAACTCTTGTGCACGGATCCGTCTCCCGCGATCCCGATCGAACGGTTGCAGAGCATTGTGATGGCGCCCTCGCCTAACAACATGTAGTAATACGTGTGATAAGATTTGGCATGCACGCATTGTGGGGCGTCGCGCATATTTAGGGTGTGCACATGCATGCAGTTCCCTCCCACATGTGCGCACACCTACACGGGAACTTGTGCGTGCACCTACACACACGCAACTCTAGCAGAGCGTGGGGATGGCAACATGTTTTTGCATGTTGCCTCGCTGCTCTGGTCGGGCAGCCATGAGGCCGCCCGACTATCCTGCCTCCCTAGCCGCTCGGATAGGGCAGCCAGTTCTTCTTTCTGTGAAAGCTGCCCATCTGGCCGCCCTCCCCCTCTTTCTATAGTGCCCAGGACCATCCTCGCTCGCTGCCCCTAATGGGGCGAACCTTCTTTCACCCTGGTCGGGCGGCCATTTGGCTGGCCAACCACTGCCAGTCGTCGCCCCTATTATGGGCAACATTCTTCTAGCCCAGGACGGGCCGTCATTTCGTCATCTGTCCTTTGCCAGCCACTCCTATTAGGGGCGGCATTTTTCTATCCCAGGATGGGCGACAATTTTGTCGCTCGTCCTCGGCCAGTCATCGCCCCTATTAGGGGCAGCTTTTCTCCTGTCCTCTATCGGCCACCCTCGATTAGGGGCAGCCTCACCTTCCCCTCGGCTGGCCAGCCTTCTACTAGAGGTCATCCAAGTTCCTCCTGTCGCCATCTTACGGGGAAAGAGCACGACTTTTTTCGTTGTTGGGCTTTGAGGATCCGCGCAAGGTGGGGGTTGTTCGTTCTTAATAAGATTAGGGTATTTGTTATCGAGAAGCGACTAGTTCTTGCGGACTGTTCGACGGATGCGGAGCGGAGCTGTGTCATACCATTGGAGCGAGGCAAAAATAGGAAGCAAGACTTTTTGTAAGGGTAGGGGGAAGGCAGTGTGTCTTCTGCTTCCCCCGAGGTTGTTATTGACATTGCTGTCGATTTCCTAGATGATCTGGTTGCTGATCCATAGCCTGCGGAAACTGAGAATGTTCCAGAGATTCCCGCGGTCATGTTGGCCTCCCGAGTGGTTCCTAAACTGCCATTGGAGACAGGGAAGGGGAAGGAACAGGAATGCTCTGCTTACCAGTCGCTTCTCTGGAAGGTACGTTGGTTGCCTCCATTATTCTACTTCTTTCACCTTGCATTGTGCATGAAAATAGCTTGCTTTTCTGTGCTTGCAGCTTGATGAGGTTTGCGAGATTGCGTTTTCATGGAATGGTACTTATGTTACCATAAAGGATGATTTTCTTTCATTGCGGGCAAAGCTGGCCGCATTGGAGGATTCGTTGGCGAAGGCCGAGAGGAAGAAGAAGGAGATCACTTCCTGGTTGGTTAATGCAGAGTCCCAACCGCCTTCTTCTCAGGCTGAGGTAGAGTCTCTTAAGGCCAAGCTAAGCACCGCTGACTCCGAGATCGGGACTCTTTGTGAGAGGTTAGCTTCTGTCGAGGTGGCTCTTGCAGAGGCGATTTGCCGTACTGAGGCGGTTATTGTTGTGTTGTGTAAGTAGGAGGGGGCGTCAAGCGGCTAAAGGAGGAAAATGTTTGGCTGATTCTCGAGTAGGAGTTTGAGGTCATGTGTATGGCCACGATAGCCGAGTACAGATAATCACACGACTTTGAGTTGGAGCGGTCCCATCTTATGAAGGAGGCGCACTTTGAGATAATGGTGACATAGGTTGATTCACTTATATAGGATGAGCGCGAAGCTGCGTACTTTTTGGGCTTCGACAAGGGATTTTGAGTGGCTCGGAGGTTTCCGGAGCACGATACCTTGGGCGTGGAGGACTCCTCGGATGATGATGTTAACACTGTCGCGTATGGATGATCCTTATTCCCAAGTTTGCTAGTGCTTTCTTTTTTTTACTTATTGTAGGCGTGTTTTTGCGTCGTTGTATGTTTTTGCTTTTTATGATGATGTAGCTCATGCGACACCTTCTCATTTAAGTGGAGAACTATTTTGCCTTTGGACCTATCTGCCTTAGTTGTGTTTCAGTGCACATATTTTTTTAGCAGAGCAGCGTTTTGCTCGAGTGTTGCTTGTTTACTCACGTTTTTGGGAGAGTCGTGGACCGCTAAGGGTTTGGAGGTGACGTGCCCCTGCCGACTCATTCCTTAAGCGAGGATGGAGGAGAACCATTGTTTGTGCCTTTAAGAAAATAATAGTTTGTCTATGTGGATGTGGCAAGGATACTTTGCTTGTTTATGTTTCAGGAGAACCGTAGTTCATCCAAGTAGAGTTGGTGAAGAACCTTTATTCATTCACGCCTCAGGAGAGTTGGGGTTCGTCCAAGTGGAGGTGGCAAAGAACCTTTATTCATTCGTGCCTCAGGAGAACCGAGGTTCATCCAAATGGAGGTGGCAAAGAACCTTTGTTCGTTCGCGCCTCAGGAGGATTGAGGTCCGTCCGGGTGGAGGTGACGAAGAACCTTTGTTCATTTGCACCTTAGGAGAACCAGGATTCATCCAAGTGGAGGTAGCAAAAAACCTTTGTTCGTTCACGCCTCACGAGGATCGGGGTCCATCTAGGTGGATATGACGAAGAACCTTTGTTCGTTCGGGCCTCAGGAGAAATGAGGTTCATCTAAGTGGAGGTGGTGAAGAATCTTTGTTCGTTCGCGCCTTAAGAGAATCAGGATTTATCCAAGTGAAGGTGGCGAAGAACCTTTATTTGTTTGCGAATCATGAGGACGGGGGTCAGTTTTAATGGAGGTGACAAATAACCTTTATGTGTTTTTGCCTCATGAGAACCAGGGTTTGTCCAATAAAGGTGCAGATGAACCTTTGTGAATCTCGCTTGGGAGGTGCAGACAGACCTTTGTCCGTCTCACCTAAGGTGCAAGAGGGCTTTCGCCGATCTTGCGTGAGGTGCAGAAAGGATTTTGTTAGTCTCACCTGAGAGGTGAAAAAAGGCTTTCGCCAATCTTGCCTGGGAGGTGTAGAATGGCTTTCGCCAGTTTCGCCTTGCGATGACGCGTTTGCGGTGGATGGAAAATAGACATTGCATTTTTGAAAGGAAGATACAAGTGCTCGCGAGTCCACTCTTGTGGCTTATTCTTCAAGAAGAAAATAACAAAAGTAGTAGACAGTCAGGGGTGGTGCTAGTCTGGGGCTGGCTTAAGCCTTGCTCGGATTCCCTTATCCCTGATCCTGACTGGGGTACGCCTGTTGAAGGTAGCAAAGTCGCACCACCTCCTGATCGCCTCGTGCAACACCCATCCCGCCCGGGGTGACGAACTTCAATGTTAAGTGCAGGATGGAGGGGAACACCTCAAAGAGTGCTTGGAGCAGACGCCCGAAAATTGTGTTGTACGCTGAGCTGGAGTCGACTACAGTGAATTGGACGTTCTAGTTCGCTTGCCTTGGGAACTACCCTTGCATAAAAGGGAGGTTGATTTTTCCCTATACATGTACGGGTGCGTTGTTGAAGCCATACTGTGGCGTGGTTGCCAGTTTGAGCTGCTCTTGAGGAGCCTTTATTCTGAGTAGTGTTGATTCAAATAGGATGTCCACCGAGCTTCCACTATAAACCAGTATCTGTCTGACCCTAAAGCAGGGGTCGATATTCTTGTGTTGATGACGAGGGAATCTTGGTGTGGTGTGCGCACACCTTTAAGGTCTTCGTCCCCAAAGCTGATGGCGGTATTTGCATGGGGCCTCGAGTCTCTGGGCACTCCTCGTACTGGGAAACAGAGAGGATTTGGATGTCCAAGATGGTGTTGGTTCCGACCTACCTAACCATTTTCCCACCCCCTTGCGCGCCTTGGCGTGGCGGGGGCTGATCTCGTCCTGGTTGGTACGGTTGGGTCTAATTGGGTACCTGGTTTTTCAAGTATTGTTGGGTTTTTGGGGATGCCACAACACTTGTGCACGCAGCGGAAATAAGAACAAGAAAAACCCAAACAAGTTCAGATCTAGCAATATTCATGAATCAAGAAGTAAAGCATGCTATAATAAAATTACCTTTGAGGGATTGAGTCAATACTCAACCTAGATTCTCTAGAAAAATTCCAACCGGTCACTAGCAGCTTGAGTCATGAGCGCAGAAAGTATATTTGCGCCTCTACAGGAAATCCACATGATCGGGCGAACCCGTAGAAACTTGTCGCACAAGCTCTAGGTCGGGAAAGGACACTCAGCGTCTCCACAGACTCGTAGGTCTATTGAAGGAGAGGCGGCGGTGACACTCGCCGGGATCGGGATCGAGCTCAGTGACGAGATCGGCGGAACGCTTCCGTCTGCTTTTAGGGCTTCCGTCTTTTCGCACAGTGATGGCTCGTGTGCTTAGAAAAAAAAAAGAATGATTGCACACTGTTCAAGCCCTAATGTTTCCTATCTATACCCAAAGGGAATAAATAAAGCAGCCCGTCGTTAATCGCAGACCTAGGACTTAGACAAAATAGACCTTCGGTCAGACAACAATTTGTCTGGACGAATCAACGAATATCTATAGGATATACGACGAATCATCGAGTATCAATGTATACTAGTCGAATCGTTGAGTATCTTATAGAACATACGACGAACTCAATGCCATCCTCAGTTGAGTCAATGCTTGACTCTGCGAAGGCGTTGAGTGGACTCAAAGCTCTCAACGCTTTCTACGCCATACTCGACGAATCAAGACTTAATCATCGAATGGCATTGAGTGCACTCAATGCACTCAACGTCTTAGGCCAGATTCATCGAATGGTGTTGAATGAATACAATACACTCAATGCCTAAGTGCCAGATTCGCCAAGTAAACCTTTTACTCGACGAAGGCATTGAGTGCACTCTACGCACTCAACGCCTAAGACCCAGACTCGTCAAGTAAACTCCTTTACTCGACGAATCGCTGAGTGGACTCAACGCACTCAACGCTTAAGTGCGATAGTCGACGAATCAACACTTTATACTCGATGAATCGGTGAGTCAACTCAACACACTCGACATCATCATTTGACGAGTTAGCACTTAACTCGACGAAAGCGTTGACTGGTCTCAACGCACTCAATGCTTTTGCATTATAATATTTAAGTCCCTTTTGCTCATCATATGAGCCATACCATACAGATCCAAACTCCCAATTTCTCCACAATCTTATGTGCGACCCTGATAGGCTCATACTGAGTTGGTAGTGAGGCTATATGCTTGAACACTTCCAGATCACTATGGTAGCACCAACAGTCTCCCACTTGATCTAGAAAGTATCAAACTAAAGTTTCACCAACAATGAGCGGTATCTAGCAATACATCATTGCTCTCCAAACAGTAAGAGCTTATGAACTCAAAATCCATTGTGACTAATGTTACAGTGTTGTCATGTCCCTTCGTCCCATACATTGGAATAGAATTAGAGGTATAAACCGTGTCACCCTCATAATTGTTTAATCCCAGTTTCCTGATCTAGAATGGACTTTTAGAAATTGGTTAGCCCATATCATATATTGACTCAACCAAGCATGGCCAAGAATTTTCTCAGTCTCACTCCATCAAGGGGCCCATGGATGCAACTCCTATCATATAAGAGGACAAATCCCATCTCTGCTCACACGCAAACACCCAAATGATTCGTAACATACCCAATAACCACCTTTATCATCCAACTTTATCAAGACTAGACTTTTGATGGCATCAAAGCACGCTCTTCCTCATTCGATGAAAGTTGTGACTTCAGGTCAAAGGACCACGAACACCATTACCACTTGAGCCATACTTGTGACATGTTTATATAACTATCCACAAAGTATTCTCACGTTGGGTCAGTACAGAACAACTTGTTCACAACAAGTACCCGTGTGATGACTTGATATCACAATATCATGACCTGTGAGGATGGGTCATCAGTCAACACACATGCTAGTCTTAAAGGCATCATCATCGCCCTTAGCTTCTAAGATGATACAACGACTAGGGACTCTTTAATAATGAAGCTTCTAGGATCGTAGGTTCTCACATCAAGTCACTACTTGACCTATGGAAGCAAACATTCTAAGGGCATTTATTTTATTTAACTATTCTATCACAATAGAAATAATAACATAATAAAAGAACTTGCCAAAATCTATAAAATGAAATGTATATAGTACTTTTATTCATCAAATGAAAAATTATAGCCAACAAACATATAATCCACAAGACTCAAACTAGATCTAATCACTCAGGTATCATATACCCATTGATCAAACATGACCATCATGCTTTCTCTATGAGAGAGGCTTCGTTAGTAGATCCGCAATATTTTCATCAGTCAACACTCAACATATGCTCACATCTCCTTGATTGACAATCTCTCGAATTATATGACACCACCGGAGTATGTGCTTGGAGCGCTGATGAGATATAGGTTCTGAAGCAAGTGCAATTGCACCATTGTTGTCACAGTAGAGAACTACAGGACGAACAATGCTAGGAACTATATCTAACTTGTCGATGAATTTCCTAATCCATACAGCCTCCTTCGCTGCATTTGGAGCAGCGGTATACTCGGCCTCAGTTGTAGAATCGGCAATTGTATCCTGCTTAGAACTCTTCCAGCTAACTGCACCTCCATTTAGGAAAAACCACAAAACCTGACTGAGACTTTGAATCATCCCTATCAGTTTGGAAGCTAGCATCCGTGTAACCACTTACAATGAGCTCTTCCTCTCCGCCGAATACCAAGAATGTATCCTTAGTCCTTCTCAAGTACTTGAGGATATTCTTGATTGCTATTCAGTGACCTTCGCCGGGATCAGACTGATACCTGCTAGCCATGCTCAAAGCATAAGAGATATCGGGTCTAGTACATATCATTGCATACATGATTGACCCAATTTCCGAAGCATATGAAATCAACTTCATGCGGTCCTTATCTTTACAATACTTAGGACACTGGTCCTTAGAGAGACTCACGCCATGAGACATGGGGCAAGAATCCTTTCTTGAACTCAAACATTCTGAACCGTTTCAACACCTTATGAATGTATGTACTTTGGGTCAAACCCATCAACTTCTTCGATCTATCTCTATAGATCTTAATATCGAGTATATAAGTCGCTTCCCCTAAGTCCTTCATCGAAAAGCAGCCCCCTAAGTTGTTCTTAACAACTCGTAGGGTCGGCTTGTCATTCCCGATCAATAGTATGTCATCTACATACAAAATCAAGAAGATAACTATGCTCCCACTAATCCGTTTATAAACACACGGTTCATTCTCGTTCTTGATATAACCAAACTCTTTGATCTTTTCATCAAAACGAAGATTCCAACTTCGAGAAGCTTGTTTTAACCCATAAATGGATCTCTACAGCTTGTAGATTGTAGTGGCTTCACCTGGAGATACAAAACTCTCGGGTTGTGTCATGTACACTTCCTCAAGGAGGTTCCCATTAAGGAAAGCCGTTTTGACATCCATCTGCCAGATCTCGTAGTCATAATATGCAGTAATAATAAATAGAATTCTGATGGACTTAACTATGACAACAGGGGAAAAGGTCTCATCATAGTCAATACAACGAATTTACTTGAAACCCTTAGCCACCAGTCGCCCTTTAAATGTATGTACATTCCCATCCATGATGGTATTCTTCTTGAAGACCCACTTGCACCCTATAAGTCTTACCCCTTCAGGTGGTTCCACCAAATTTCATACTTGGTTTTCATACATGGAGTCCATTTTTAGATTTCTTGGCATCAAACCACTTCTCAGAGTCCAGTCCACACATAGCCTCTTGGTAGGTTGCAGGCTCATCACTATGATCTATAAGCAACATATTACCTATTTGAGGCACGAGAAATCTATATCTCTCCGGCTCAAATCTTGGTCTACCAGATCTACGTGGAACTTGTGTTTCTTTAGCAGGTTCTCCAACTACAACAACTTGTAGTCCTAACTCAGGTTCCAATTTCGGTTCATTCACAGTTTGTGGTTCTTGAACTTCTTCAAGTTCTACCTTAGCAGTCTTTCTACTTAAGAACTCTTTCTCAAGAAAGACATCAGTCCTCACGACAAACACTTTGCCCTCAGACGGTAGGTAGAAGTAGTACCATTTGGTTTCCCTAGGATACCCCATAAGATAATACTTATCTGAATTGGGTTCAAGCTTATCAGGAATTTGACGTCTCGCATATGCCTCACAGCCTCAAATCTTAATGAACGACATACTGGGATGCTTCCCAGTCCATATCTCATATGGTGTCTTTAAAACCGCTTTCGTTAGAGCATGATTTAGTGTTAAAGCAGTAGTTTCTTGAGTAAAACCCCAAAAGGAAATAGACAGATCTGCATGACTCATCATCGATCACACCATGTCTAACAAGGTTTGTTGGGTATTGTATCCACAATTACCTGGATTTGAGGAAGCCTCCTATCAAAGCTAAGATGAATTCACTATGTATTTGATGAATTTCTTCTAGTTGTGCTTGCAGTTATTCCATGCTAAGTACACACCAATGTCAGGGTGCAGTGAGTCAATATATACGGGTCTGTGCAATGTAATCCCTCGTTGAGCAGATCAGTGTGTTGGCCTATGTGTACTCTCTCTATTGGGGTGTACTTAATTTCAAGTACAGGGCTATGATAAAGCAAGAGCAGACAAGGAGCAAGGATGGGCCAAAGACCATCTCACGGGTTGAAAGACGAGAATCGTCTAAGTGTAAATCGTCGAGAATCACTAAGTGATTCTCACCGATTCGTCGAGAATCACCAGTGATTCTCGACGAGTCGTCGAGAATCACTAGTTGATTCTTGCCGGGTTGGGCCGGCTGTCTCGACGCAGTCAGAAAAATCATCTAAAGCAGAATCGTCGAGAATCACCAAGTGATTCTCGCCGATTCGTCGAGAATGACTTTGCATTCTCGACGAGTCGGCAAGAATCCAAGGTGATTCCCACCGATTCTCCCCGGCCTCTATAACCTGTGCAGCAAGAATTCTCTAAGTAGAATTCGGCGAGAATCGTAAGTGATTCTCGGCGATTCGTCGAGAATCACTCATGATTCTCGCCGAATTTGACTTGGGTATTTTTCCGACTCTGTCTGGACCGGTCCACGACATCTGCGGGATTTTGAACCGGACATTGGTCTTACTGCTGGTGGGGACCACAACGATCATCTCTTGACCTAGTGTATAAATACTCTGTATTTGTGAACAGTAAAGATACAGATTACAGATCGAAGAAAAACTAGCCGCCGTCAAGCCCTAGATCGGAAGCGAGCTCAGCCGACCTTCTTCGCCTCACGCTAGTTGCTCGCCACCGTTGATCGGACTTTTAGTTACCTCTCCCGGCGACAGAAGCCTAGTCGAGCACAGCGTCTCACGCGTCTATCCAGAGATCTTTTGTCTCTTGATTTGTGATTGGGAAACCTTTCCCATCCGAATCGATCGAGACGATCGGTCCTAGTGTGACCGTTGGAAGACCTTGCCGACTTTGCTAAGAAGATTGGATCTACATAGCATCACCGCCTCTCTTGTTGAAGCCGTCGATCTAGAGAAGATTCTCTCCAAGAAAGATCTAGGGTTGTGGACTTTTCGTTGCCTACACGAACAAGTAATCTAACGAAAAGGGACACCTGGATCTTCACGTTGTTTGTATTTCTTACAAGCTATTTTCATTTTCTCTTTCATTGTAAAGGACCGATTGGTCTCTAGTTGTAGGGTTGGGTGCAACCCGTGTTGTGGGAGTGTTGACTCGTACGTGTGGAAGGGTTCCTTCCGTTAGTGCAAGGATTGGATTTCAATCCTGTTGGTGAAGTGACCGAGTCGTCCCTGGTTGGGAGATAGGTCGAAGGGGGAAAGTGGACGTACCCAAATCGGGGAACCACTATAAATTACTTGTGTACTTTTTTTGCTGTGTTGTTTTGTTTTCTAGTGCAGGTAAAACCTTAATTCCGCGAATACGCTGCAAAGACACCTATCCCCCCCATAGGTGTAAGTAGTTGACACTAGGTGGACTTTCAAGTGGTATCAGAGGGAGGTTACTCATCAAAGGGGTTAACACCTCGAGTAAGTTCCTGCATCTAGTGTCAATAAGAAGATCAGACTCAAGCATGGAGTTGGATTATGATGTCCCTCCTCTAAGACTCCCCTCTTGTACAAAGGAGTACTATCCTGTATGGAAGATGAGAGTACTATTTCATCTGGAGGCCATCGACCCTCGAGCATCACTCATTCTGGAAGAGGGTCCCTTCATTCCCATGAAGGCCTCCTGCTCTGGAAAGGATATGCAGATTGTAACACCCCTATCCGTCGCATAGCATATAGCAGTAGGTCCGGCCGGGGCCCGACGCCATATACCACGGACAGACCGGTTGGTTACGCGTTGAAACCACACAACCAATCAGAGCGTCCTACACAACACCTAGCGGAAGCAATTTAATTAAGTTGCAAAAAGATAAGAACCCTGCCACAGAGCATGAATGTCCACTATAACCCAGGAACGAGTACATACACAAAAGAGTCCACGGCCTTAAGGCCTTACAAAAGTGTTCGCTTAACAAGATAGCGTCTTTCATACATCGGCGCGCAGGCCGGCCATACATGAATATGAAAAAGCTAATAACTAAGCCTTCGAGGGCTGGCGCTGCAACTTGGGCTTTAGCCCGCTACTTGCCGCTTGGCTCCGCAACAGCACCTGCAGAAACAACCCACCCAAGAGGTGGCAATACAAAAGGGCAACGGTCAGCAAGAGCTGACCAAATTATAACGACCCCGTCCCGTTTCTCGGGACGGCGGTGCTCCTTCCCTGCATATAAAACTACCATAGCAATTCTATAAAGTATTCTATTCGCCACAAGTGTCGGCACGCACGGCCGCACACTCCGTGCTCTCAGGGCACTAATCGGTGAACCCGGTCCGGACCCAGTCCGACACTGCGGTTCCACCACCATCCCTCGGATGGCAACACACGTGAGCATTTAGCCCTTTCAGCCGAAGCCTAGGCTCGTTTCCAGCCCCCCGGGAAGTCCCATGTACTTTAGGTCGCTTCTACCGAGACCACTTGGAATGGGTAGAGTTCCACCCGCCCGTTGCTCACTTCACCACGGCCATTTAGCCATCGGTGCGGGCCAAGTTTCTCCTCATTCCCACAATCGATCAAAACACGCACATAACCCCGTTATGTACCGATTTGCCCTCCAAGGCAACATCGTGGCGGCAATGCGATTCCGCCCAAGCTTTCCGGGTGCGCCTCGAGGTTAACCCCCAAGGATCCCTGTATGCAATCTACCGCGTAGAATTTTCGGAAAACTAAATTCACCGGCGCGGAGTCTTCTCCGGCCATGCAATGCAAACATCACCGATCCGGGTTAAACCCGAATAGGCTTCACACACAATGCCTACGCCCGTACTCCAATTCCGGGCTCTAACAACGGGGACTTTACATATCTACCCGAAGGGATTCCGCGCCTCAACGCTCACTCGCGAGAGGGGGATTTCCCTATGCATAGAAAGAAGGGCGACTACACATGCCCTATGAAGAGGATCGTTACCCTCGCATTTTTCCATAGCAATTCTATAAAGTATTCTATTCGCCACAAGTGTCGGCACGCACGGCCGCACACTCCGTGCTCTCAGGGCACTAATCGGTGAACCCGGTCCGGACCCAGTCCGACACCGCGGTTCCACCACCATCCCTCGGATGGCAACACACGTGAGCATTTAGCCCTTTCAGCCGAAGCCTAGGCTCGTTTCCAGCCCCCCGGGAAGTCCCATGTACTTTAGGTCGCTTCTACCGAGACCACTTGGAATGGGTAGAGTTCCACCCGCCCGTTGCTCACTTCACCACGGCCATTTAGCCATCGGTGCGGGCCAAGTTTCTCCTCATTCCCACAATCGATCAAAACACGCACATAACCCCGTTATGTACCGATTTGCCCTCCAAGGCAACATCGTGGCAGCAATGCGATTCCGCCCAAGCTTTCCGGGTGCGCCTCGAGGTTAACCCCCAAGGATCCCTGTATGCAATCTACCGCGTAGAATTTTCGGAAAACTAAATTCACCGGCGCGGAGTCTTCTCCGGCCATGCAATGCAAACATCACCGATCCGGGTTAAACCCGAATAGGCTTCACACACAATGCCTACGCCCGTACTCCGATTCCGGGCTCTAACAACAGGGACTTTACATATCTACCCGAAGGGATTCCGCGCCTCAACGCTCACTCGCGAGAGGGGGATTTCCCTATGCATAGAAAGAAGGGCGACTACACATGCCCTATGAAGAGGATCGTTACCCTCGCATTTTTCCGCGGCGCCATGAAGATGTAGTCGGATGGAAAGCTTTGCCTCGCCCTTGCCTTCGAGGATCCGGACTCGGATCGCGAATCGGTGCTTCAAGACTCCTCCGGCGGCCGGATCTTGGGCTCCTCCTTCCTCTTGCTCTCCCTTCTCTCTAAACACTTAGAGAGAGAGTGGACCAAAGAAAAATGAGGATTCAAAGCCCTAATCCCGGCTAATAACTCCCCAGGAGCAGCCCCCACCGTCGGATCCAGATCCAAGGGAACGAACGGCCGAGATTAGATCCAAAATCCCAAAAACTGGGCCGAACACGGCTTGACACACGGCCGTGTGTCTGGCCGTGTAGCTCATTCGCCGATCGACACGGCTCCTGACACAGCCGTGTGCCACGGGCCGTGTTACCTGGAGCTTCAGGACGATCGTCGGGCTTCCAGAACACGGCTTCGAACACGGCTGTGTTCGAGGCCGTGTGCCCCACACACGGCTTGAGACACGGCCGTGTGTCTCAGGCCGTGTACCTCTCTGACTCGAGACAGCACAAAAACCCAATAAATCCCTGAACACGGGTAGGCACACGGCCGTGTGCCTGGCCGTGTGCCCCTGTTCAGACCTCCAAAAAGCGCCGTTTGATCGCCCCGCGATCATCTCCGAGGTTGGGGTCTTACAACTCCCTCCCCCTTAAGAGAATTTCGTCCCGAAATTAAGAACAGAGACTACACAAAAGTAAACAAATCGAGTACCTGAGGGGAACAACTCGGGGTACTCCTCGCGCATTGTCTGCTCTCGCTCCCAAGAGAGCTCCTCGCGCCCGCAGTTATCCCAACGGACCTTCACCATTCTGATTTCCTTGTTCCGAAGCCGCTTGACTTCGAAATCCTCATAGATATGGGCTTGACTTTCGTTATCAAACCTTCCTCAACCGGTACTTGATCAGCCGCGATCACCTGCGAAGGCTCTTGCACCGCCTTCCGCAACACCGAAATGTGGAACACATCATGTAATCCACTCAACTCCACTGATAGCTTCAAACGGTATGCCGCTTCGCCGACTCGCTCCAGGACCTCAAACGGCCCAAGGTATCTCGGACTCAACTTTTTCAAGCGTCGAATCCGTGAGACACCCTTGAACGGCTTGATCTTCAAGTACACCCAATCGCCTACCGCGAACTCCACGTTCCGGTGCTTGGCATTGTAGTACTTCGCCTGCCGGTCCTGAGCGATCAACAAGCGCTCCCGAATGATCCGCACTAACGAGGTAGCACTCTCCACCTCCTGCTTCTTGTACAACCTTGCCTCACCCGCTTCAAGCCACGATAACGGCGTGCGACACTTCCTACCATACAGGGCCTCGAAAGGCGCCATTTGTATGCTCGCTTGATAGCTGTTGTTGTACGCGAACTCCACCAAATAAAGATGGTCTTCCCAATGCTTACCGAAGTCCAGGACACACATGCGTAGCATGTCCTCCATCGTTCTATTAACCCTCTCGGTCTGCCCATCCGTCTGCGGATGGAACGCTGTACTGAACTTTAACTTTGTTCCCAACATCTGCTGCACCAACCTCCAATCATTTGACGTGAACCGCCCATCGCGATCACTCACAATGCTACGAGGCACACCATGCAGCCTAACAATATTGTCAACGTACAACTTTGCCAATTTCTCCACTGGATCATCCTTCCTATGCGGAATGAAATGCGACACCTTAGTTAGCCGATCTACGAACACCCAGATGGCTTCGTTCCCCTTCTGCGACCTTGGCAACCCGTGCACAAAGTCCATAGATATATCGTCGAATTTCCACTCCGGTATAGGCAAGGACTTCAGAAATCCTCCCGGCTTTTGGCACTCCGCCTTCACCAAGGCGCACGTTTGGCATTTAGCCACGTACAACGCCACATCTTTCTTAAGCCCCGGCCACCAAAACAACTTCTTGAGATCACGATACATCTTCGTGCTCCCTGGGTGGATTGAGTACTTGGTATGATGAGCCTCGTACATCAACTCCGCCCGGAGGTTGCCCCCACTTGGGACGCACAAACGATGATCCTTCCTTAATAACCCGTCTTCTACCGAGAACTGGGAATTTGACCCATCCGTAGCGGCCTCCAAAAGCTCCTTCATGGAGTCATCTAACTCCAATGCCTGCCGAACCCGGTCAGCCAGGTCATACTGCACCTCTGTCCAGTTTAACATTGCCTTGGCGCTCGTCTGCTTGTCAACGCAACAGATCTCAAGCTCCTCCAACTCCCGCACTAGCCGCTCATCATGCACCGACAACCAGTTGGCTCGGGCGGGAGCCCTGCGGCTCAGCGCATCCGCAACTGCGTTGCCCTTCCCGGGTACATAATTTATTTTGAAGGTGTAGTCCCCCAGGAACTCCATCCACCTCCTCTGCCTCATATTGAGATCCTTTTGATCCAAAAAGTATTTTAGGCTCTTGTGATCGGTGTATATGTCGACCCTTACGCCGTAAAGGTAGTGCCTCCACAACTTGAGTGCAAATATCACGGCCGCCAACTCCAAGTCGTGCACCGGATAATTTCTTTCATGCACCTTTAGCTGACGCGATCCATACGCTATCACGCTACCATGCTGCAACAACACGCAGCCCAAACCGCTACCCGAAGCGTCGCTATACACCCCAAAGCCCTCGGTCCCACTCGGCGAACTAAGCACTGACGCCGTGGTCAACCGCCTCTTCAGCTCCTCGAAAGCCTGCACGCACTCTTGCGTCCATAAGAATCTCTGATCCTTCCTGGTCAACTTTGTGAGAGGTAGCGCTATCCGCGAGAAGTTCTCCACGAAGCGCCTGTAGTAGCCGGCAAGCCCAAGGAAACTACGGACTTCCGCTACCGAAGACAACACAGGCCACTCCCGTATCGCAACTATCTTCGCCGGATCCACCGCTATACCTTCCCCACTCACTATATGACCCAGGAACGCTACCGAAGGTAGCCAGAACTCGCACTTGGAGAACTTTGCGTAAAGCTCATTCCTCCTCAAAGTCTCCAACACCAAATGCAAATGCTTGAAGTGGTCTTCTTCGCACTGCGAGTACACCAAAATATCGTCAATAAAGACGATCACAAAGCGATCCAGGAAATCTCTGAACGTCCTATTCATCAGATCCATAAACACCGATGGCGCATTCGTCAGTCCAAACGGCATGACCGTGAACTCGAAATGCCCATACCTCGTACTGAACGCCGTCTTTGGGATATCACATTCCCTGATCCTCAGCTGATAGTACCCCGACTTCAAGTCCAACTTGGAGTATACTGATGATCCGACTAACTGATCAAAGAGATCATCAATCCTCGGGATCGGGTACTTGTTCTTCTCCGTCAACTTGTTCAATTCTCTGTAGTCGATGCACAGCCGCATACTACCATCCTTCTTTTTAACGAAGAGGACCGGTGCGCTCCAAGGCGACGAACTTGGATGCACATAACCTTGCTCCATCAGTTCCTCCAACTGAACCTTCAACTCCGCCATCTCCTTTGGCGCCACCCTATAAGGAGCACGTGATACGGGTTTGGCACCCGGCACGAGCTCGATCGTAAAATCAATCTCTCGCTGCGGTGGGGCTCCAGGAAGGCTATCCGGGAACACATCGGGGTATTCGCAAACCACGGGGATGCTATCCAACGGGGACTTTGGCTCCACAGCCCCCACTATCGCAAAGAACAGCTCTGCACCAGCACGAACTGCCTTCACCACCTGAAGAGCAGACATTAGTGTCTTGCTCGACCCCTTAAGCCCCTCGAAAGTAGTCTCCCGCCCTACACCCAGCTTGACCTCCTTACGGTCGCAATCGATCCAAGCCTTCTGCTCTGACAGCCAATCCATTCCAAAGATAACATCGAACTCTACTAGCGGCAGCAATGACGCTAGCAAGTCGAACTCTTGGCTCCCTATGTGAACCTTCACGGCGCACACTCTGTCCGCACGCATCGAGCACCCATTCGGTAGCAACACATCTAACTTGTCCTTCGCCATCGAAGAAGGGACTCCGATGCGCGATATAAACTGTTCGGACAAGAAAGAATGCGAAGCACCAGTGTCGAATAGTGCTCGTGCCGGACTATCGCTAATCACCACAAAGCCTAAGCAAAAGACATTAGCTTAACAAGCAAGAGGTAATAGTATTCTCAAGTCAACTTGCATAAATTAACTCATACCTGTCACCACATCTGCTTGCTTGATGGCCTCCTGCTGGCCCAAGTTGTAGACTCTAGGCTGAGTCGGAGCATAGTGGGACGCGGTCGACTCCACCGCTTTGCCCTTTTCCTCGTAGGTGGCTCCTTGTTTCCTTTCGGACTTTGAGCGTCCACTCCAGCAGTCACGGGCAAAGTGCCCCGGCTTTCCACACGTGAAGCAAGCGCCCGGGGTTCGATGGGTAGTTGCCCCCGAGGCACCTGCAGGAGAAGCTGGACCCGATGTCTTAGCCTTCTTGAAGAATCTACGGTAGCCCGACTTCGATGTAGTCGGCGCCTTGAATTCTGATTTCTTGCCACCGGATTCCCTTTCTTTCTTTGCTTGCACGTTTCTCATATCCTTCTCCAAGGACCGGGCCGAACTGACTAGGGTCATGAAACCCTGTGTCTTGGGCCCCGACAGCAGCAACCTCAAATCATCCCTTAGCCCTTCATAAAAGCGGCTCGTCTTGCGCTCCTCGTCTGCGAAGGTAGCGCCGGCATATCTCCCCAACCGAGTAAACTCGTGGAGGTATTCATCAACAGTGCTATCACCCTGCACCAACTTCTGGAATTCGCTCTCTAGCGCAATCCTCTGCGCCGAGGGGAGGTATCGAGGCATAAATAGTCTCGCAAACTCCTCCATCGGGACTTCGGCCAATGGCCTTCCCCTCAACTGATGCAGTTCTAGGCCCTCCCACCACAGCCTTGCGTCCCCATCCAAAAGGAACGTCGCTATAGTGGTCTTCTGCCACTCTTCAGTTTGCGTCGCAGTCATCACCCTGTTGACCCTTGAGAGCCAATCCTCTGCTTGGGTCGGGGTTTCTGCCCCCGTGAACACTGGTGGGTGAAAGCCCATGACGTGCTTCAGTTGTCCTTCAGTTGCTCTCCTAGGCAACTCTGGCTCCAAAACTACTTGCTCAACCCTCCTTCGCTCTGCCGTCTGAACCGGTACTTGCTCCACAGCAGGAGCAGGCTGCTGCACCTGCCTTGCAGGCTGCGCATTTATCATTGCCATGACCGCTTCTGCCACCAACCTAATGGTCTCAGCAGACAAAGGTGTTGCAGGCGCATCGCTTGGCGCACTGCTCGCCTCAGAACCTGGCCGTTCAGACGGCCCAGCACCACTTCTGGTCACCTAAAATCGTGCAAAACACCGATAAGCGACCAAGAATTACTGCAAACAGCAATTATAGGAACACGCAGGTTCCTCAAACATGTGTATTTTCATTCCTAAGTGGACATTCATGGGTTCTTTTCATGTTATAACGATGACGCACACAATGTGCTCACCACCCCTTAAAGTGAATTCGTCCACGAATTCATTTAAGCGTGACCGAAAACAGAAGTCTGATACCAATTTGTAATACCCCTATCCGTCGCATAGCATATAGCAGTAGGTCCGGCCGGGGCCCGACGCCATATACCACGGACAGACCGGTTGGTTACGCGTTGAAACCACACAACCAATCAGAGCGTCCTACACAACACCTAGCGGAAGCAATTTAATTAAGTTGCAAAAAGATAAGAACCCTGCCACAGAGCATGAATGTCCACTATAACCCAGGAACGAGTACATACACAAAAGAGTTCACGGCCTTAAGGCCTTACAAAAGTGTTCGCTTAACAAGATAGCGTCTTTCATACATCGGCGCGCAGGCCGGCCATACATGAATATGAAAAAGCTAATAACTAAGCCTTCGAGGGTTGGCGCTGCAACTTGGGCTTTAGCCCGCTACTTGCCGCTTGGCTCCGCAACAGCACCTGCAGAAACAACCCACCCAAGAGGTGGCAATACAAAAGGGCAACGGTCAGCAAGAGCTGACCAAATTATAACGACCCCGTCCCGTTTCTCGGGACGGCGGTGCTCCTTCCCTGCATATAAAACTACCATAGCAATTCTATAAAGTATTCTATTCGCCACAAGTGTCGGCACGCACGGCCGCACACTCCGTGCTCTCAGGGCACTAATCGGTGAACCTGGTCCGGACCCAGTCCGACACCGCGGTTCCACCACCATCCCTCGGATGGCAACACACGTGAGCATTTAGCCCTTTCAGCCGAAGCCTAGGCTCGTTTCCAGCCCCCCGGGAAGTCCCATGTACTTTAGGTCGCTTCTACCGAGACCACTTGGAATGGGTAGAGTTCCACCCGCCCGTTGCTCACTTCACCACGGCCATTTAGCCATCGGTGCGGGCCAAGTTTCTCCTCATTCCCACAATCGATCAAAACACGCACATAACCCCGTTATGTACCGATTTGCCCTCCAAGGCAACATCGTGGCGGCAATGCGATTCCGCCCAAGCTTTCCGGGTGCGCCTCGAGGTTAACCCCCAAGGATCCCTGTATGCAATCTACCGCGTAGAATTTTCGGAAAACTAAATTCACCGGCGCGGAGTCTTCTCCGGCCATGCAATGCAAACATCACCGATCCGGGTTAAACCCGAATAGGCTTCACACACAATGCCTACGCCCGTACTCCGATTCCGGGCTCTAACAACGGGGACTTTACATATCTACCCGAAGGGATTCCGCGCCTCAACGCTCACTCGCGAGAGGGGGATTTCCCTATGCATAGAAAGAAGGGCGACTACACATGCCCTATGAAGAGGATCGTTACCCTCGCATTTTTCCGCGGCGCCATGAAGATGTAGTCGGATGGAAAGCTTCGCCTCGCCCTTGCCTTCGAGGATCCGGACTCGGATCGCGAATCGGTGCTTCAAGACTCCTCCGGCGGCCGGATCTTGGGCTCCTCCTTCCTCTTGCTCTCCCTTCTCTCTAAACACTTAGAGAGAGAGTGGACCAAAGAAAAATGAGGATTCAAAGCCCTAATCCCGGCTAATAACTCCCCAGGAGCAGCCCCCACCGTCGGATCCAGATCCAAGGGAACGAACGACCGAGATTAGATCCAAAATCCCAAAAACTGGGCCGAACACGGCTTGACACACGGCCGTGTGTCTGGCCGTGTAGCTCATTCGCCGATCGACACGGCTCCTGACACGGTCGTGTGCCACGGGCCGTGTTACCTGGAGCTTCAGGACGATCGTCGGGCTTCCAGAACACGGCTTCGAACACGGCTGTGTTCGAGGCCGTGTGCCCCACACACGGCTTGAGACACGGCCGTGTGTCTCAGGCCGTGTACCTCTCTGACTCGAGACAGCACAAAAACCCAATAAATCCCTGAACACGGGTAGGCATACGGCCGTGTTCCTGGCCGTGTGCCCCTGTTCAGACCTCCAAAAAGCGCCGTTTGATCGCCCCGCGATCATCTCCGAGGTTGGGGTCTTACACAGATCCCCAAGAAGACTACTGAAATGTCTAAGATTGAATTCTCTCTTTTCAACTTGGATAAAATGATTCGTAAAATCATCCTGGATGTCTGGACTGGACCTTCCCGGTCAAGACTTGAAAAGTGTAAGACGGCCAAGTCCTTGTGGCAAACTATATCAGACCTCATGGAGGGATCAAACAGAACAGGGATAAGTCGTCAGCAAGAGGATGAGGCATATATGGGGGTCAGTATTTCTGAAGAAGAAAGTGATGACCAATTTCTCAGTATCAGGGCTCCTGTGTCCTTATCAGAGACTGAAGAGGAAGTTGATGAAGACTGCACAGCTGAAGATGACTCAGCTGCCCCGGTCAGTCCTAACACTATTCCTGATCAGCTAAGTCAGGACCAGGTAACTTCTTCACCTTGCCCCTCTCTTCCTCATGTTCCTGAAGACAGGAATATTTTGGATGATTGTCCTCCAGAAAATCCTGATGCCCTGAAGAGTGTCCTTCAGAAAAGCAACCTGATTGTTGAGGAGCAAGCTCAGGAGATTGCTCGGCTGAAGATCTTATTGGTTCTCCAATTGGCATCCAATAAGGTTAAGGACTCTAAAATCTCAGATCTAGAGAGTAGTCTAGAGAATGAGAAGAGGATAGTATCCAACTTTTCCAAGGTTGATTCTCTAAAAAGAAAGGAAGAAAATGGGTGGATCTCCCGGATTATCAATTCATGGAGAAAAGGGGAAACGGTATTTAGACCCCCCACTCCAGAAAGGAAGGGTACTCATCATGCCTACAGGTATGATCACAGGAACAACCATGGTCACTACAAGGGTGATCTGCCCTCATGTGGAAACACCCATAATGCAAGGGCTGTCATGGACACCCTTGAGAGAATGCCTAAGGCTCGTTCTGAACCCTTTGTATTCTCAGCCACAGCCCCAACTCTGCATGAATCTGCTGATATCAGCTCTCACTGCGCCTCTCACCACCCTAGGACACAAAAAAGGGGGGTTAGAAGTCATGCAGTTAGTGCTCATGGGGCCTCTGATAGGGTGCTGACTGAAAGGAAGGCACCACCTCCCAGGCCTCATGACGCTCACTACATGCCTTCCTTCCACCCTTCCAAGTGTCACGATGGAAGAGGCAATTTTGAGAACAGATCCGGCTTTATCCCGTTTAGACCTAGGTCCTTGACTACCTCAGTCACCGGTTCAGGTCACAAACGGCGGTACAACATTCATGAATGTTGGTGTTGTGGCAAAGTGGGTCATTTTTCCATAGATTGTTGGCACAACCCTTCTGTGTCAAAGGCAAGGGGACTTCCACATCCTCGAGGCAATGTTAGTCCTCCCTCCAGGATCCCTGAGGGGAGGCATCCCAATTATTATGCTGACAGGAACCTAGGACCCAATACTTATTGGGTTCTTAAGGCAAGATAACTCTGTCCTGCAGGGTGGTCTAGGTTCCCACAATCCTGACGGGAACTGGACAGGAGATGCTCCAAAATTGATGTGGATAAAGTGTCGAGAATGGGAGCAGTGCCATCATTACAGGCACATGCATACTGACCTCCTGATGTAACCTGTGCTGATGATTTGAATGTTACGTCTTGTTATCACAGGTAATTGCAATTAGCCCAAATGTTTGAGCCATATCGCATAAATAATTCCATATATGTATATATGTATGTTGGCATATCCACACTTAATAATGAATTCAACTCGTCTGAAATTAGATGGTCTTATAGAAAAAGTATTCGCGTATGCTCATTCACCTTGGGAAGGAGTATATGTGTGAGATAACCTTTACTTCTACTAGTAGAGATTAGTTTGACATTTTTTTTGGGGGGGGGGATAAGTCCGCCTCCGAAAATTGAAAAGATATGTCATGAAGAGTCACTGAACATGATCTCTGACATCAAGATTATTGCACTTATCCATCTAGAAATGACCGGTGAAATTGGCAAAGCCACTGTCATGATGTCAAGTAAATCCTAGTTGATGTGCCTCCTAAGCCATGTAGTTTGGCAATCCCTTTAGTGGATGTAGAAGCAAGTATGCCTCCTGAGCCCTTCCAACCCTTGACAAAAACGTTATGTTGGAATATAGGCGATACTCGTCATATCAAATCACATACTCATCAAATTACAAGTCTCGCCGAATTGTCAAATCTCGCTGAGATATTTAAACCGGGGGAGCCATTCGGCGGGAATAGGTTAGTCGACAATACCCTCCTTAAACCCGACGATACCCTCCGACCCTTCGTATTCTGACCCTACTCTTCCCGACGATACCCTCCGACCCTTCGTATTCCGCCATTCGCCGTTTCGCCGAGACCCCGTGCTGGAATCCCCGTCTCTCTCACCTCCCGGCGACCTTCTCCTGCGTAACTCCGTGGTGACCTAAAGACCGACGCCTTCTGCCGTTCGCCGCAGCTCTGCGTCTCAGGCGTCCTCGAGTGTTCCTTCGTGAAGAAGCCGGAACTTTCTCTGCCTCTCCCCACTAGGTAATCTCTATATTGTCCCTTTCCGTGACTTGAGCTTGGTTAGATTTTGCTCTCACTCTCGTGGTTTCGGAGATCCTTAGACTTGAAATTGGTATTCTCCTTCCTCCTAGGTTTACTATGGCCCCACGGACTACTGCAAGCCTGGTCACTGGATGTGAGCTAGTGAGAATCGGGTTCTCCCAGGCCTCGGATGAGTTCCGGAACATAATCATCATGCTTGAAGAAGCGGGCCTGACGTTCGTGCTGGAGCACCCGTGCAAGATCTTGGACAAGGAAGTATTGGAGTTCTTTGTAACGACAAAGCTCCGTCATGAAGACACCTCCATCAAAAGCAAGGTTGCCGGGAAGAAAATCAAGTTATCCGCCAGGAAACTGACCCAATGCCTGCGGCTATCCAGTAGTGAAGAGGAAGATTACCTGGAGGAAGAGGATAGAGCAAGGACCCTATCCTTCTGTGGATTGGCCAGATGGACCAGGTCAAGGAGCAAGGATGGGCCAAAGACCATCTCACGGGTTGAAAGACGAGAATCGTCTAAGTGTAAATCGTCGAGAATCACTAAGTGATTCTCACCGATTCGTCGAGAATCACCAGTGATTCTCGACGACTCGTCGAGAATCACTAGTTGATTCTTGCCGGGTTGGGCCGGCTGTCTCGACGCAGTCAGAAAAATCATCTAAGGCAGAATCGTCGAGAATCACCAAGTGATTCTCGTCGATTCGTCGAGAATGACTTTGCATTCTCGACGAGTCGGCGAGAATCCAAGGTGATTCCCACCGATTCTCCCCGGCCTCTATAACCTGTGCAGCAAGAATTCTCTAAGTAGAATTCGGCGAGAATCGTAAGTGATTCTCGGCGATTCGTCGAGAATCACTCACGATTCTCGCCGAATTTGACTTGGGTATTTTTCTGACTCTGTCTGGACCGGTCCACGACATCTGCGGGATTTTGAACCGGACTTTGGTCTTACTGCTGGTGGGGCCCACAACGGTCATCTCTTGACCTAGTGTATAAATACTCTGTATTTGTGAACAGTAAAGATACGGATTACAGATCGAAGAAAAACTAGCCGCCGTCAAGCCCTAGATCGGAAGCGAGCTCAGCCGACCTTCTCCGCCTCACGCTAGTTGCTCGCCACCGTTGATCGGACTTTTAGTTACCTCTCCCGACGACAGAAGCCTAGTCGGGCACAGCGTCTCATGCGTCTATCCAGAGATCTTTTGTCTCTTGATTTGTGATCGGGAAACCTTTCCCATCCGAATCGATCGAGACGATCGGTCCTAGTGTGACCGTTGGAAGACCTTGCCGACTTTGCTAAGAAGATTGGATCTACATAGCATCACCGCCTCTCTTGTTGAAGCCGTCGATCTAGAGAAGATTCTCTCCAAGAAAGATCTAGGGTTGTGGACTTTTCGTTGCCTACACGAACAAGTAATCTAACGAAAAGGGACACCTGGATCTTCACGTTGTTTGTATTTCTTACAAGCTATTTTCATTTTCTCTTTCATTGTAAAGGACCGATTGGTCTCTAGTTGTTGGGTTGGGTGCAACCCGTGTTGTGGGAGTGTTGACTCCTACGTGTGGAAGGGTTCCTTCCGTTAGTGCAAGGATTGGATTTCAATCCTGTTGGTGAAGTGACCGAGTTGTCCCTGTTTGGGAGATAGGTCGAAGGGGGAAAGTGGACGTACCCAAATCGGGGAACCACTATAAATTACTTGTGTACTTTTTGTGCTGTGTTGTTTTGTTTTCTAGTGCAGGTAAAACCTTAATTCCGCGAATACGCTGCAAAGACACCTATCCCCCCATAGGTGTAAGTAGTTGACACTAGGTGGACTTTCAAGGTTCAATTCCTCCGCTCAGACACACCATTATATTATGGTGTTCTTGGTGGAGTGAGCTGTGATACAATACCACACTCTTTCAGATGATCATGGAACTCATGATTTAAGTATTCACCACCTCGATCAGATCGGAGTGCTTTAACCTTCTTACCCATCTGGTTCTTCTACTTCGTTTTTAAACTCTTTGAACTTTTCAAAGGTTTCGGATTTGCACTTCGTAAGATACATGTATTCGTATCTGCTGAAATGATCAGTAAACGTAACAAAGTAGAAAAACCCACCTCTAGTCATAGAACTCATGGGTCCACATACATCACTATGTACTATACCCAAGAGATCATCAACCCTCTCATTGAAACCAGTGAAAGGGACTTTAGTCATCTTGCATAACAAACA
Organism: Platanthera zijinensis; assembly: GCA_039513925.1. Classification (NCBI taxonomy): domain Eukaryota; kingdom Viridiplantae; phylum Streptophyta; class Magnoliopsida; order Asparagales; family Orchidaceae; genus Platanthera; species Platanthera zijinensis. The sequence goes on along the minus strand of CM077091.1, from coordinate 135,595,904 downwards.
AGATTCGCATCTCTCAAATGATTCATAATCAAATGAGTCTAGTAGTCCATCTTTATAGAGTGTGGATATGTGTTTCTTATTTATATGGCCCAAACGATAATGCCAAAGGTACATAAGGTTCAAGTAATTCGTTCTTAGTCTTTTAGTATTTTTAATATTATAGATCGGATGGTCTAAGTTCAAAATATACAGACCATTAATCATTTGGGATACTCCATAACAAACATCATTCTTAAATATTGAACAACAATTGTTCTTAATAATAAAAGAAAAACCCACCATGTCCAAACATGAAATGGATATAATGTTTCTAGTTATAGAAGGAACAAAATAACAATTATCTAATTCTATTACAATCCCACTGGAAAAAGAAAGACGGTAAACCCCACAACAACAACAACAACTCTTGCTCCATTGTCAACGTGCAGGTCCACCTCTCCTTACTCAGCAATCTTCTCCTTCCCAATTCCTACACATTTATACAAATGCGAGAACCACATCCGGTATATAATACCCATGATGAAAAAGCAAAAAGGTTTATCTCTATAACATAAATACTTGAAGAGGAATTCATATCTCCCCTCATCTTTTGCAGACGCTCCACATAAGAAGGACAGTTCCTCCACCAGTGTCCAGCCTTGACACTGTGGTGGCACTATCCCCCTTTCCCTGAGCCTTTCTTTTTTAGTGCAGAAGACTTGGGCTCCAGTCCAGACTTAGGTCCTACTTTCGTCTTCTTGAAGCCCTTGGCCTTGACCTTGCCTTTATGCACCATCAATATGGGGCTAGCAGGCTTGAACTTCTTCATGTTTATCTCGGCAGTTCGCAATATACCTAGGAGCTCGGGCAGTGTCTTGTCTATTTCATTCATGTTATAGTTTAAGACAAACTGCTTATAACTATCCGGCAACGATTGCAGGATCAGGTCTGTGGCCAACTCTTGGCCTAGGAGGGAACCCTAGTCTTTCAAGGTTCTCTATATATCCAATCTTCTTGAGTATGTGAGTCCCTACTAGGTCCCAAGCTCCCATCTTGCACTGGAACAATGCCTTAGTGACATCTAATCTCTCTTGACAAGCTTGCCCTTGAAATATTTTCTTGAGATGCTCGTCAATTTCCTTGCAACCCATGCTCTCATGTTGCTTTTGGAGCTCAGAGTTCATGGTCACAAGCATGAGACATTCGACGTCTAAGGAGTCATCAAGATACGTCTTGAAAGCATCTTTATCAGCATATGACGCATTCCCGGCAGGCTTATCAGGGGATACCTCTTCCAAAACATAGAGCTTGTGCTCTTGCTTGAGAACAATTCTCAGGTTCCTGTACCGGTCCAAATAATTCGTTCCACTTAGTTTTTCCTTCTCAATGATTGCTCTGAGAGACAGGGTGGATTGTGAACCACTTGTCATGGAAATTCTACAAGGATACAAGCAAAGCAAATTAGTACTACATTTCAAAAATATAATTTTATTCTTTCGATTTGGACTTTAATCAAAATAACTCCCACTATTTTTATCAAACTGATAACCCTCAATATCAATTCAAAGAATTTAGCGAGTAACCCTCTTAGTGGGCAAGATCCATATTTCACTAACACTCTGAGTCAGCTTTGGCTTTTCTCTCACAATGCAGCAATTTAGGTAGTCAACACTTGCCAATTGCATCACTATGCAATTCTTGTATAGCTGGTGAATAACTCTTTATTCGCATCCATCATATGGTGCATGTCAACCCCTTGCCTCTGGGCACTCAACCTTTGAGATCACCCAATTAAGCTAGACCCGATGTCGATAGTGGGATATCACAATTATCCGCTCACACCCTTTCCAAGATAGATTAATGCACCTTGCTTTGGCAAGCCCACACTTCATCGATCGAGGTAGAAAGAGTGTCATCCATCGGAAGGCATCCAAAAACTTAATATTGCTTAAGGAATTTTGATATTCGATTAACTCTTTAATCATGGTTAACATTTAACCAGTGTGCACATTGAGCAAAATAAAATTCAACAAGCATAATCTAAATGCATCCCCGATGTGCACAAGAAGATCATCAATACTTGATGAAGCAGGCTAAATCTGAACATCCAAGACACTTCTAAATCTTCAGATTTACATGCATAAAACATGATCAACACAAACTCCACTCACACAGTTGACAAGATCGTCACTTCATGTGAGATTCAAAATCTAATACATGCTTAGTCTCACAAACCAACAAAAGTGTCGGTTACTGCTAAGGAGTAAACATCAAAGAAATCACATGCGTTCTTGGGAAGATCCAAGACTAGATTTGGGCATTTAGAACACTTCTAAATCTCCAAATCTACACGCCATGGATTTAGCAACTTCTGAAACAATGAATATTATCGGCAACCTCCCTTTGATACCACTGTTGGGTTTTGGGGGATGACACAACACTTATGCACGTAGCGAAAATAAGAATAAGAAAAACTCAAACGAGTTCGAATCTAGCAATATTCATGAATCAAGAAGTAAAGCATGTTGTAATAAAATTACCTTTGAGGGATCGAGTCAATACTCAACCTAGATGCTCCAAAAATATTCCAACCAGTCACTAGCGTCTTGAGTCTTGAGCGCAGAAAGTATATCTGCGCCTCTACAAGAAATCCACACGATCGGGAGAACCCGTAGAAACTTATCGCACATGCTCTAGGTCAGGAGAGGACACTCAACATCTCCACAGACGACTAAGTCTGTTGAAGGAGAGGCGACGATGACACTCGCCGGGATTGGGATCGGGCACGGTGACGGGATCGGCAGAATGCTTCCGTCAGCTTTTAGGGCTTCCGTCTTTTCGCACAGTGATGGCTCGTGTACTTAGACAAAAAGAATGATCACACACTGCTCAAGCCCTAATGTTTCCTATTTATACCCAAAGGGAATAAATAAAGTAGCCCGTCGCTAATCGCAGACCCAGGACTTAGACAAAGAAGACCTTCGGGCAGACAACAGTTTGTCTGGATGAATCGTCGAATATCTACAGGATATACGATGAATTATCAAGTATCAATTTATACTCGTTGAATCGTTGAGTATCTTATAGCACATACGACGAACTCAATGTCATCCTAAGCTGAGTCAACGCTTGACTCTATGAAGGCGTTGAGTGGACTCAAAGCTCTCAACTCTTTCTGCACCATACTCGATGAATAACACTTGATCGTCGAATGGCGTTGAGTTAATACAATACACTCAACGCCTAAGTGCCAGATTTGCCAAGTAAACCCTTTACTCGACGAAGGCGTTGAGTGCACTCAACGCACTCAACGCCTAAGACCCAGACTCGTCAAGTAAACTCATTTACTCGATTAATCACTGAGTGAACTCAACACACTCAACGCTTAAGTGCGACAGTCGACGATCAACACTTGATACTCGACGAATAGGTGAGTCAGCTCAACACACTCAACGCCATCATTCGATAAGTTAACACTTAACTCGACGAAAGCGTTGACTGGTCTCAACGCACTCAACGCTTTTGCCTTAGAATTTTTCAGTCCCTTTTGCTCATCATATGAGCTATACCATACAGATCCAAAGTCCCAATTTCTCCACAATCTTATGTGCGACCCTGATAGGCTCATACTAAGTTGGTAGTGAGGCTACATGCTTGATCACTTCCAGATCGCTATGGTAGCACAAACAAGTATCTCCCCAGATGCCCCTGCTGGATGAGGCACTCTATATCCTCTTTTAGCCATATGTAGTCTTCCGTGTTGTGCCCATTCTCGCAATGAAATTCATAGTACTATGTTTGGTCTCCTCGATTCGAGGGCATTAGCTTTGGGCGTCGGAGCATGCCAGAGTCTTGGATGTCCATGAGCACTTGTGCCCGTACAGTATTCAGCGGAGTGAATTCCTGGTGCCGGCAGGAGCCTTGGTCCTGGCAAGAAGTGTTGCGGCGGTCGCCGCTCTGTCGATGCATTGGAGGTGTAGGTTTAGACTCCCTCTTTCACTTGGTAGACCCTTCAAATTGCTGGCGGTGGGCTTCGATGTCCTCGTCGACCTCGATTTGTGCTTCGACCCGATGAATGAGGTCGACATAGTTGGGAACTTTTTCCCACATTTGGGTAGAGTAAAATCCACTCAGGCGGATTCCCCGGAGGAAAATGCTACGAAGAAGCTTCGGATCGACCCCAGGGATCTGTCGTGCCTCAGAAGTGAAGCGGTGGAAGAAATCTTTGAGCAACTCTCCTTCGCTTTGGCGAATGCTGGAGAGGTGCGATGGATCTCTGGTGATCCGTCTATTGACCATGAACTGGTTGATGAAAAGACGGGTGAGCTCCCCAAAGTTATTGATTACCCCCTCCCGCTGGGACTGGAATAACGTGTGTGTCCACCTCTTTAGAGTCGTAGGGAACACTTGGTATAATAGTTGATCGGGCGCGTTGAAGAGGAGCATGATTGTCTCGAAGTGATTTGTGTGCTCCATGGGGTCCTCTACCCTTTGAAGGCCTCTAAGTGTGGTAGCTTGAATCTGTGTGGTACGGGGTGCGCCATGACTTGAGGGGAGAGTGGGGAGCTATGGTGGAAGGGGCATCGTGCGTTCACGGGGCGGCGCCGCTCCTAGGAGTATCCCTCTTCGATCATGTCCCTGACCTTTTGGTCGGTTAACATATGATCAACTCACTGGGCATCCACTTCCATCGGTCGAGGGTCAGGCTGAGCGTCGTCCTGGTACTCCAGCCATCGGACAACATGCATTGAGCTGGCTTCGTCGGAGAGTTCTTCAGCGGGGGGATCTTCTGGGTGAGACGCGCCCTGACAAGGGATGTGTTCTGGCACTATCACCGGTAGTACCTCGCGTGCGTTGTATTGGCGCGGAGGGTTGTACACTCTTATCCTCTATAGTTGGGTGAACACTTCATTATGACACTCAACCATCAGTCGGACGCACTCTTCTACTGCATTGGTGGGAACAACAGCGACGGTTACTCCGCTGAGCATTAGAGCATTGCCCGCGAGTGAGTTAGTTACGGCTATTTCAGGGTGCTCTTCTAGGGCCATGCCATTTATAGTGCGTGCACTCCTACTTACCATCGCTATAAGTTGGGGAATGCTGAGACTTGTCATAGCTTCTGGGAACACATTCCCACAGACGACACCAAACTATTACGGGTCTGCAGGTCTTTCTTCGGGCTGGAGAAATCAGACCGTCTTAGCTCGGAATCGGACATGGCACGTAAACAGTCAAAATGAACCGCATCAAATGACAAGAGGCATTTTTGACGTGGAAAACCCAAAAAGGGTTAAAACCACATGGTTGGATCTGTGCCAAGAAAAAATCCACTAGTTCTTGGAGTTTTACAAATATTGGCATGATCTCGGAGGGTGGCAGTCTGCTACTCCATTACAAGGATGAAGTGTTGGAAATGAGGAAAAGTGGCTAATGTGTAACCCGTAATTCATCGAGATTAGAAGTACCCAAGCAGACGGCTATTCGCAGAGAGGCTAGCTTGGGCGACCAGAAGCGTGCTTGGGTGAGTAAAGCCGACCAGAGGCGAGCTTGGGCGAGCAGTGGCGAGCTTGGGCGAGCAGAGGCAAGCTTGGGCGAGAACCTCGCGAGTATGTGAGAGCAGAGACAAGTTTGGGCGAGTACCTCGCGAGTATGGGCGAGTAGACCCTTGGAACTCGCTAGCAGAAGCTGGGTACTCGTATATCCCCCCCCCCCCAAGGATTTCTCTATAAATAGACCCCCAGGTGTAGTAGAAATGGAATTTTAGAAGAGGTTGAGGCCCCCCAAGTGTATACTCGCCAAGTTTATGCCTGTTTAGTACCTCGCCCAGTCTTTTGGTTGCAGAGGGGAAGTTTCTCCCAAACTTTCGGGTATGTGGTGGGACCTCCTTGCTAGAGCACTTAGGGTGTGCTTATAGATAGTTTTCTCTCTACGTGATAGCCATCTGATTCGTGATGTCAGACCGCAAAATCAGTAACCTTAGGCTACCTTGATCCAAATTTTGGAGCAAGGGATTTTCCCGGCTTCAACACTTGGTGTGGTGAGCGTGCATAGTATTCAAGGAAGAATTTTTTGTGAGAAGACTTCATACCTTAAGATGGAGAGCTGGAGACAAAAGACAGCAAATCGCGAGCATTCGGCATGGTGGGCGAGTTCTCGGTAAGGTGGGCGAGTTTACTGGTTACTCACCCATAGGCGAGTTCACGATGACGACTTTCAAGCTCTGCAGCTTCGTGAGGCAAGCTTCCCTGTTACTCGCTCATAAGAGAGTTCCAGATTGCGACCTCCTTAGGTGGGCTCCAGATGATGGCTTCCGTTAGCGAGTATATGCATAAGAGTTTATAGAGGCGAGTTGTAGATGGCGATATACTTTGACGAGTTCCAGACAACAAGGTCCAAATCAACTCGCAGATGTCCTACTCACAGGTTGGTGAGTGTTTTTGTTGCTCTCCCATAGGCGAGTTCCATATGACGACAACCCTAGGCGAGAATATGCAGAAGAGTTCATGGAGGCGAGTTGGAGGCGACGATATACCGACGAGTATATGTTGGATTTGCGACTTTGAAGTGGCGAGATTCCTTCGTACTCGCTCATAGGCGAGTGCATAAATGATTGGCGAGGTATCTTTGTTACTCTCCCATAAATGATTTGAAGTGATGAGTATCATTGTTACTCCCCCATAGGTGAGTTCTGCATGTGACCTACTGGCAAGGCCGAGAGAGCTCAGAATCTGGGCGAGTTGGGAGTGGAAAATGAAATTTTTTACCGAAAACTCTACGTAGGGGTTCTAATGTCAGAAGTGACACTTACCCTTCGCCTAGTTCATCTCCTTTTTTAATAGTGGTTTTTTTCATACATGTTCATACTTACGGGTGCTTTGGTAAAGCCCGTGAGTACTTTTTGTATGACTAACATATAGTGTGAATCACGACAAGTACACCACCAGGTAAAAACATATGAGGTGCTCTACGAGCTCCTACTTGCAATGATCCCCCTGACTACCTACATTCCATGAGACGGCTTACTCATGGCATCTTCAAGCTAATATTCTACGAGCTCCTACTCGTGCTGCTCTTCATGCTTATTAAGTGCTCTCTTCAATTCCGCGAGTTCCATACTTGCGAGGTGATCTCCTCAATAGATAGAGTGTTGTCCTTTAATTTCGCGAGTTCCATACTCGCGAGATCACTACTTCAGCAACTATGGTGTTCACTTCAATTCTACAAGTTTAAATGCGCGAGGCTATTGCTCCAACAACCAGGCCGCTATGTTATTCATTTCATCTCCTTAAACACTTGGAATTATGATAACCCTAAAAGGGTTCTACCCATAGGAGGGAATGGTACATTTGTTCATACTTATACACCAACGATATTTCTCTAACACCCTAAAATATGGGGCTTTAACTTCTCTTCTTGAAAGCATATCAAACATGCATCGTAGGCAGAAAACGATCTCCATGATCGGTTTGGAAACCTACATTCGACCTGATCCTCCTAAAAAGCCTAGGGCGGACGATGGGATGATGCGTCGGGAGTTACGCGTCCTTGTAAGACTGAGCCCCTACATTGACGGCCGAGATTAGCTCTCCCCTTGCATGTCGGCCTAGTTGCCCTTGATTGCTTCTCTCCTTCGAATGGAGGAACTATCAGGAATAGGTCTGGATGCCAATCTCCCAATTTGATGGGGGGAAGATCATCGTTTCCTTTGATTTTCCTTCGTCCTCCAAAATATTGATGCATTTGACTCTTTTACAATCTAGTAAGCAGCAGGGCGAATTACTTCAGAACCAATAGAAGTCCTCGAGTCGTGGAGGTATTGTAATCTGAGTCCCTGCACAAGCTCCTCTCCTACATATCGGCTACCAACCCCCTCGGGTGAGATAATTTCCACTTATGTATTGTTGTCATAGTCCGAGCCCCCTATATGAGCTTCCCTCTTGCAGGCCAACTATGAGCTCAACCCGAGTCGACCCATCTCATGTTGATCTCGGCTCCTGTAAGATGTAGCTTCCACTACCAATTGAGCTCGACTCCTGAGATATGTTGACCCATATCCAGTTGAGCCCGGCTCTTATAAGATGTAGCTTCTACCTCTAGTTGAGCTCGGCTCCTGAGAGATGTCGACCCATCTCAAGTTGAGGCCGGCTCCTATAAGATGTAGCTTCCACCTCTAGTTGAGCTCGGCTCCTGTGAGCTGTCGACCTCCATCTCTAATTGGGCTCCTCTCTTGCGAGGTATCGACCTCTTTTCCACCACAAATTGAGCTCAGTTTCTGCTAGGTGTCAACTATATTCTCAACCTCCAGTTAGGCTCCTCTCTAGCGAGGTGCCAACCTCTTCTCCACCCACAGTTGAGCTTCCTCCTATTAGTTGTCAACTTACTCTCCACCTTCAATTGAGCTTCCTCCTGATTAGTTATCGACTATATTCTCCACCTATAATTGAGCTTGACTCCTCTTAGGTGTCGACCTCTTTTCCACTACCAATTGAGCTTGGCTCCTACTAGGTGTCAACTATATTCTCCACCTAAAGTTGAGCTTGGCTCCTGTTAGGTGTCAACTTATTCTCCACCTCTAGTTGAGCTCATCTCCTGTGAACTATCAACTCTCCTCTCCACCTCTAGTTGAGCTCGGCTCCTGCGAGGTGTCGACCTCTTCTCCAATTCAGTTGAACCCGGTTTCTATGAGTTATCAACCTTCTATTCACATATAATAGATATCTACTCATGGGAAGGACCTCACGCAGCACATCGTCTAGCGTCATCTCTCCGAACTATGGGTTCAGTATTTTTTTCAAAGCTCGTGTCGAGCTTGAAAAAAGCGGGGATTGTGTATAACCCGTAATTCGTCGAGATCAGAAGTACCCAAGCAGACGGCTATTCGCAGACCATTGGGCGAGCAGAGGTGAGCTTGGGCGACCAGAGGCGAGCAGAGGCGACCAAAGGCAAGCTTGGGCGAGCAAAGGTGAGCTTGGGCGAGCAGAGGAAAGTTTGGGCAAGTACCTCGTAAGTATGGGAGAGCATAGGTGAGTATGGGCGAATAACTCGCGAGTAGACCCTTGGAACTCGCTGGCAAAAGTTGGATGCTCGCCTACCCCCTCCCTAGAATTTCTCTATAAATAGACCCCTAGGGGAACTAGATATGTACTTTTGGAAGAGGTTGAGGTCCCCCCAAGTGGATATTTTCCAAGTCCATGCATGCCTAGTACCTAGCCCAGCCTTTTGGTTGTAGAGGGGAAGTTTCTCTCAAACTTTCGGGTATGTGGTGGTACCTCGCTGTTGGAGCACCTGGGGTGTGCTTATAGATAATTTTATCTCTCCTACAATAACCATTTGATTTGTGATGTCAGACCGCAAAATCAGTAACCTTAGGATGCCTTGATCCGAATTTTGGAGTAAGGGATTTTTCCGACTTCAACAACTAAGTCCTCAGAGTCTCGATGGAAGCGCTTTGGCTTTGGGGTGTAGCTGACTTCACGGAACCTTGGTGAGAGTGTTTCGGTTGGAAAATTCTCTAAATCCACGGAGCCTATGGGGATGCGCTCTTATTGATGCGGAGCCTTGATGGGAGCATTCCTGTAGAGGCGGTTGACGTCACTTGAGACGTGAGGAAACCTTAGTGCAAGGTGAAGAGTGGAGAGAATTCCTGAGCAGAGATTCGGCCTTAAGTCCACGGTCTCATCGAAAAACCTCAAAGCTCTCTCTTGCCTCTAGAGTTGCCTGTCTTCAAATGAAGTCCGGGGGGGCCTATTTATAGTTTTCTGGAGGATTGTGGTGGTAATTGCGTCGGGGATTAATTTGTGCTAGCGAATGACATTGCTCCGTTTTGATCACCTGGATTACTATTTTTGAAAAAATGATGAGAATGTGCCCCTTTTCCCCGAGCATTTCAGGCGGCACATGCAAGTTGCTTGGAGGTAGCAGCGGTGGTCGGAGGTGGACGGCGACAAAGGATGTGGTCGGGGACGACGAGGGCCTCCGGTGGCAGCGGCGGCCACTGCTAGTGCCTGCGCGCAGGCGTGTTGTGTGTGGCGCGCACACGGTGCATTTATGAGCGGGGGTATGACATCATAGTCGCGCAGGGGCGCAGTACCGTGGCTGTGCGGGGGTACAGCCCCGCGGCTGCACGTTGGCGCGGTACTTTGGCTGCACGGGGGTGCAATACTGCGGTCGTGCGGCAGTATGGTACCACGGTCGTGCCGGTGGCGCGACCCTACGACCGTGTGGGCTAGCCTCGTGTGGCCGCATGCAGGCTGGGGGCACCAGTCCGGGCTTGGTTCTTCTTTTGGGGGCTCCCTGAGCTTGCGGTTTTGCGGTACGTAATTTGTTCGGTCGGGCTTGCACGTACTCGGCCCGAGTCCTCCCGGTTTGACTTATAAAATTCTAGGGGAACCCCATTACTTCTAATTGCTTTTACCGTAGACGACGGGGGATGCTTTTCGATTATTTCAATTTTTGCACGATCAACTTCAATTCCATTTTTTGAAACTTTGTGACCGAGTATTACCCCTTCCTTGACATTTTTCCCAGTTTAGGATAAGATTAGTCTCTTCACATCTTTTTAAAACTTTTTTTATATTATTTAAACAAAAATCAAAATTATCTCCAAAAATTGAAAAACCATTCATAAAGACTACTATTACGTCGCCTACGAGTTCATCAAAAATAGTCAGGATACATCTTTGAAATGTAGTCGGTGCGTTACATAAACAAAAAGGCATTCTACGATAGACAAATATTCTGAAATGATTGTTAATGTATATTTGGGTACATAATAGGTTCAGAAGTTTAACGGGTCTGGTTCGGATTCCGGGATATCTGATACCCGTATTAAACCTAGGGTTTGCCTATAAAACCCAAGCTGGGGGAAACGGGGAGGTAGTTCCACTTTGACTACCACCCAAGGATCTTTGAGCGACCTAATAATCTCAAAATTAGAACCCTAGCCACTGGAAGAATCCAGCTCCTGGTGGTTCTCGGTTTCAGGAATTTTTCCCGTCGCCAGCGCTATAAATTTTGCATAGGAAAGATCGATTTCTACCGCCGTTGCTCTTAATCGCTGACGCTGCTCTGTACTGTGATTTGAAAATAAAAATCGGGCTTGGTGTTTTCTCTCATCGGCGCTCCCTTTTTCACAAAAAAAAATTGGAATCTTTTTTAGCCACCGCTAATCGGGATAGGGAAAATCCACACCACTCCCCAAGTATGCTTGCACTTGCCTCCACTCCTTGGATGTGAAGCGTCCATCTCGGTCTAATACAATGGACCTCGGCACTCTAGGGAACCAGATTACTTATTCTATGAATAATCTGCCTAGCATGTCAACTCTGTCACCCTGTCGGTTTAGAATGAACTATGCTACCTTGGAAAGTCGATCCATGATAACCCTTATAGAGTCGTTCCAGTACCAGATTGAGGTAAGACATGGAAAAAAATTATGGAAATGTCCTCAGATTTCCATTCTAGTATCGGCAGGGGCTGCAGTAGGCCCCCCTGAATTGTGACATTTAGCTTTAACCTTTTGACAGGTCTGACACTGGGCCAGTAAATAGTCCTATGTAGAACAACATATATCTTAGCCACACCAGGGTGAATAAAACACCTCGACTGGTGCGCTTCTCGAAGAATCTCATCTCGGATTTCTTCGGTAGAGGGAATAAATATGCGGTGCCTTAACTGCAAGATTCTATCATGCAGGTTGAACTCCTCTTGTGCTCTATCCTGTAGGGACTAGATGATTGGGACCACTTACGGATCGACCTTCTAGGCTTCTCGTAATTGGTTCCGGATGTCGCACTTAATTTCCATCCAATATAGCTGGTCCCGGTACTCTTCTAGATCCCTACGAGCAACAAGAGTAATCTACAAGTCTATCAAAGACTGAAACCATTCCCTTAGAATCTGCTCCATCCAGCTCCCAACTATCGAGGGTTGGCGGCTCAATGCGTCACCAACTTTATTAGCCTCCTCGGGGTGGTTGTAACACCTCGATTTTCTAGACCTTGAATCTTTGGAAGCTACCGTGCGACGATAGTAGACTTATTTCGTCGGGTGTAGATGGCTCGACGAAAGCCCATTCGTCGAGTGTTAAGAGGGCTATCGCTCGATGGTGGTTAGTTACCGCGTGACGGTAACTCCAGGTTTTACGTTGACAACGTTGAGTTCTCGAGAAAGAGTTGAGTTCTCGAGAGAACGTTGAGTTCTCGAGAGAACGTTGAGTTCTCTAGAAAGAAGTTACCGCGCCACATTAGCCTTAACATCGGCGTTAACGCAGCTTTATTTTCTGTCCTGCGGCTCAGGAAGCTATCGCTTGGCGTTAGAGTTAGCGCCCGATAGTAGCAGACGGAAGCAGTTCCGTTGTTTGGCTTTCTAGCCGTCCGATTTCATTTAGGTTTTGATCCTAAGGCCCATGACTCTCCCTCCAGAGTGATTTTATAGGGCTGAGCGGGATTTTCTCTCATTTTCTTCCCCTTTGGATGTTTTGACTTAGGGTTTGGAAGTGAGAGTGGGATGAGGAAAAAGGAGCTCTTTCCCTGCCATTGACGGAGATTCGGAGCCCGAATCATTGATCCAAGTCCAGATCCATGGAGAGGACTTGGAGGCGCTCGTTTTCATCAGTGTAAGGCAAGGATTCCATGATAAGGAAGAGGGGTTGTAAGGTAACAATATTTCTCCTCTCAGTTTTAGGATGTGTGCATGACATCTAATCTTTTCTTGCTTTCATTCAAGCATTCTAGGAACCGGATCTCTCAAATGAGAGGGATTTAGGTTGCCATGGTTCAAGATGAGCCACCGGGTTGATTGTGTCCGTCCCCAACATGATATTGCACTAGAAATCCACTTCGTTAGTGGATTAAGCATTGTGGGTGAAGCCGTAGTTGCGACCGTTAGTCCGACTCGGTGATGTTGCATAGCGAGCCTTAAGGATTTTGTTAGAAATCCGTTAGTGGTAAGCCGCCATTTGTGATGTTGTTTTCCCCCTCCTACGTATGAGTACGTGTAACCAGAACCGGACTGGATGGAAATTAGAGTACACGCTGGGACGCGGGGATGGTACAGTACGAATTGTGGATTAGGGCGAGAAAGGCTTGGGATTGTGATATGCTAAGGCGTGGTTTGTCTCTGTGGTCATCTGGCTAGCCCGTGACGTGCAAGTCATGTGTGGAGAGTGTCCCGGTGAGACAAGTCCCCTTCTGTGAAATTGACGAGAACGCCAAGCTTAGGACAAGCTCGGGCGATGAAGCCCACGAGCGGGTGGGGTACATCAAGGGTTCTTAGAATCGGTTTGTGTGTGAGACGGAATCCCGACGTGAGAAGTCAGAACTTGCAGGCAAGCCCGAGTTGATACCCACGAGCGGGTGGGGCCTAGGCAAGAGTTCCGTGTGGCGGCTTGTATATTGTTTGGGGAATTGGAAGTACCCTTGTGTTTACGGCTTGAACGCCGATGGGTAAATTGGAAGTAACTAATTTGATGATGTGTTAGAAGCATACACTATAGGGTTTCTTCGGTGAAACCCATGTGTGCATACACGCTTCATAGTAGGCCTCCTTTTTATTATAAGCTCAACATAGAAACATGTTTGTTGTATGAGACATCCAAACCTGTTGTACTACTTTCAATGTACTTGTATATTTGCATACGAAGTGCTGACCTGCAGGGTGATAAAGTGCCTCGGGGTCCACTAGGGACGGCCGAGAGGAGATATGCTGGTTATACAGTAGAGGTCAGCCTTTACTGACCCACGTTACTATAATTTTTATAGGGCAAGGATCGCAAGCAAGAGCGAGCTCGCTGGACAAAAAGGCCTAAGCCTCATGAAGTGTTTCATTTTGTGTAGTAGCTCTGTTTTGTTGTCTGTTATGCTTTATGCGCTATGTTTCCGGCTTGCATGCCGAGGTAGCCTAGGAGTGCTTATGCACGTTGATATTTGATGATTACTGTTTCAGTTTTGGAACTCTTAATTGTTGTAAGGTCTTAAGGCCGTGTTGATACTCATATGTTAGCGGATAACTTCTTGTCTTGTTTCTTTGTTTCCGCTGTGATTAGTCTAAGTTTTGAGTTGGGTAGTTTATATCATCTTATAATGCTTAAGTTGTGGCGTCTGTATGTTGTGGGGCCCCGACCGGACCTATATTATACGATCATTACAGGGGAGGTGTTTCAGTGGTACTGGAGAGCGAAATCATAGTCACACAGAAATTCCAACCGTCTGTGTTGTCGAAGGTTCAAATCTTTTTAAGTAAAGATATATTTGAGGCTCTTATGGTCGGAGAAGATCTCGAATCTTACTCCATACAAGTAGTGTCTCTAAATCTTGAGGGAGAAAACAACGATGCCCAACTCCAGATCGTGGGTTGCATTATTAAGCTCGTGTGGCTTTAGCTAGCGAGATGCGTAAGCCAGCACCTTACCATGCTGCATCAGAACAACTCCCAATCCTTTCAGGGATGTATTCGTATAAATCTGGAATCCTTCAGTGTAATATCCCGACTTTTATTGGGCCACCAGGGCCCTAGTGGGCCCAATAAAAGTGGCCTGGACCCTACCCATGACCCGGTGAGAGGTAACCCTAGGTAGAAATAGAGCTAGAGAACTCCGAATTGAGTTCTATCGATTCCTGTGGCCTCTTATAATCAATACGAGTGCATCAGAACTCATTCAGTTGGACCCCGTGGTCATATAGTGGATATGACCATTCCTCGGAATACGCAACAAAAGCAAGATTTTGGATATCGAGCTAAAGAACTCCGAATTGAGTTCTGTCGATTCCTATGACCTCATATAACCTAGACGGGTGCATCGGAACCCATCACATCACAATCCGAGATCTAACGACAAATTTAGAAACTTTGACCGTTTTAGCACGCTGCGACGCGCAAATTTCGGACTTTTGCCAAACGGACTCCGATTTAACCCCAAACAATGGCGTTGGACTCATTTGATCAATACGAAGTCAACAGAAGTCGTTCCAGCCAATTTCGATGACAATTGGTCAACTCATGGTCAAATTAAGCATAGTCGTGCACCGAAAAGCGTGCGCACACCAATTATGACACGACACCCGAACTTTAAGCCGACCCCGACGACTTGGACCCACTTTGACTTTGAACAGCAAGGGGGGGATCCCCTAGGGTTGACTTGGTCAAAACCCCCTAAAAACTCACTTTTTAGAATTCTCTCCAAATGGGGGGCCCACCCCCTCTTCATAGCTACTTGGGGTCTTTACCCTCACCCACTTTGGGCCCCCCAAATAGCAAGCAGCCCACCCTAGGGAGAGTGGAGGCCCACCACTACCCTCCCCTCCTCTCCTTCTCCTCTCTTATGGAAAGCCCAAGCCCAAAAGGGTAAACCTCTTCCCCCCCACACACACACATGGAGAAATTCTAGAGCCTCCAGTTGTCCTAGGACAGCTAGAGGGTTGTGATTAATCCCTCCCTAAGGAGGGATTAATCCCATATTGGCTAAGGGAGGAGAGCCCTCCTCCCCCATGCCTATAAAAGGGCACCCCCTCTCTTTTCTTGTCACAGCTCACAGAGCAAACCCCCCACCACTGACCAACCTTGACGGAGCTCGGGTGGCCGGAAAAGGCAAACCTCCCCTCCACCACCGCCACTTTTGGCATGGACGACCAGTCTGACCCCTCCCAAGCCCACCATACCCGGGTGGATGCTCCCTACCTCCCCCTTCCCTCTCTAGACGTTGTGTATGCGCCCTCCGACGGCTGGAGTGCCGCCGGCGCCACCCAAGCCATGCTCCAGGCTGAGCAGTGCCCTAAGAGGAAAAAGTCCTCCCCCAGCGCCGATGGTGGCGCTGGGGGAATGCTAGGCTACTGGGGGCGGCGATCCCCAGTGGCGGAGAGCGGTGGTGCCGCCGGAAAACGCAGCTCCGGCGGCACCCGCAAAACAGGGCAAGGCCCGGTTTAAATCTGCGACGGCGGCCTGCGGTGCAAGGCCGCCAGACCACTGCCAGCGAGAATCCCGACCCTCGGCACGTCGGCCGGTGGTGGTGCGGTGGACGGCCAACCACCCGAGGAGCGGGGGTGGCGCGGTGGCACCGGGAGCTGAGCCACCGCCACCCCGAGCTCTCGGGATGGTTTTTTTGGCGGCAGCCGGCGGCGGCAGGCGCCGGACCACAACCCAGAGAGTCGCCGGCCCCCAGCGAGCAGATCGGGGCCGACGACGGCGTCCTGCGGTAGCCTGCCGACGGTGGTGGAAGCCATTCATCCACTGCACCGCCAGTAAGTAGCAGCAGCCGCCCGATCTGGTGATGAGGATCAGGTGGCTGGGATTTCCTTAATCCTCGCCCCCGCCTCAGCATCATCCCCACCCACAGCAGATCCGCGACTGATCCGTTGTGGGGACCGAAGATCAAATCGCGTCCTGCGGCTCAATCTCAGCTGCAGGATATGCTTGATCTGCTATATGCAGACCAAAATCAAGGGCAGAAATTTGTGAATTTTTTGGGCCAAACCTAGGCCTCTAGGGGAAAAGTGTTTAACATGAAAAATGTTCCCCATGTTGAGAAATCCCTCCACAAAAATTTGAGAATTTTTTGAGTTGATTTAGTATTTTTAAAAGCCTAAATAAAATTCATTTAGCAAAATTAAGGATCCAAACTTGCCCGAAATTTTTTGGAGAAATTACCAGCCTCTTTTTAAGTTATTTTAAAGGTTGTATCAAAATTTGGGATCATGATGACTAGTTTTGATAATTTTCCCAAATTATAGAAGCCTAGGGTCGCGCTCGATAATTATCACGCACATTTTCCTCCGAAGGTGGAAATTGGAGCGCGCGACCACCCCTTTTAAATCAAACATGTAATTCAAACTATTTTATTGGCAAGAGTGGCCGAGGCAAGTGACTAAACTTCGGGAATTCCGAGGTCTCGTAAAACCGTCGAGCGTCTCGACTCTCGGGTAATTTGGGCACGCTCGGAAGGTGCGAGTACGAGTGATGAGTTAGGAATTATTCTTGACGAATAATAAGGGTGTGACACCTAACAAACCCTAATCCAATTAAGCCATGATTAAAAAGGCGCAACCAGATTTCAATCGGACCTGAATAATGGGTGAAACCCAAGGGAACCTCCTAAGGACGAAGATGGGACTGAAGCCTCCTGACTGGAGTGATTGTACTACTAACATTTTCTCTATATTTTACTCCAGTCTCGTACTGGTCAAGTACTTTCAATTTAAGTACTTTTAATTCAGCTCTACTCCAGTCTCGTACTGGTCAAGTACTTTTAATTCAGCTCTACTCCAGTCTCATACTGGTCAAGTACTTTCAATTCAGCTCTACTCTAGTCTTGTACTGGTCAAGTACTTTTAATTCAGCTCTACTCCAGTCTCGTACGGGTCAAGTACTTTTAATTCAGCTCTACTCCAGTCTCGTACTGGTCAAGTACTTTTAATTCAGCTCTACTCTAGTCTCATACTTTTAATTCAGCTCTACTCTAGTCTCATACTAATCAGGTTCTTTCAATTCAGCTCTACTCCAGTCTCGTACTGGTCAAGTATTTTTAATCTAGTACTATTCCAGTTTTGTACTGGTCACGTTTTATTCCAGCACTTTAAATAAGCAGCATAAACACTGCCTTGTCCTCATTGTAATTTACTATTATAATCCCGGGTCCTGCTCTGACGAACAGTCATTGTTAAGGTTGAGCCTTAGTTGGGGATAACCGGAGTTGAGGCATTCCTCCAAATCTAGCCCCAAATAATGCGCTCCCACGCTCCTTATCAAAGTAGAGCTAAATGTCGCCGCCTGAAGTTTAAACCTGGTAGGGGAGGCCATCGTGGACCCGGTGTGTATTATGTTTATAATTGTTTGATTGTTTGTAAATTGCTTGCGGTGAAGTAGTGGTGGGTCAGTCTCTCCCATAGACCGTTCGTACCGGTGCGGGAAGGTCGACGACTCAAGGCGACCGGGAGATGGGTACCACGGGTGACCGGCCGTTATATTATTCCCCGTCGGCTTTCCTCTGCTGATCGGCCAAAATAATTTGCCGAATGTCGCTCACATCCAAGAGTACACAAGTTTGTACGTTAGTGCCTGAGGTTGTGCGGTACGACCACCCCCAGAAGTGGAAGGACTGGCCACTGTCCCTGACGGCCACATCAGTGAGGCCCGCGGGGCTCGCTACCCTGCTAGAACAGAAGGGGTCCAAACTATATCGGCATAGGGTTTGTGTGCGCGGCTGTGAATGCCTGTTATAGAGTACATGATATGAAAACCTGATGTGCTGTTATACTAGTGGAGCCTTGTTATAACTAATTTATACTGCTGTTGCTTTTCTCAGTTATACTATCCTGCACTCTTTTATAGTTGCTCCTAGCTATACATATATGAATTATTATGATAACCCTCTTTTGCTTCGACTATTTATTTCTGTTGGGTGAGTGTGTGCTTGTCCCTAGGATATGGATCCGTTGAGGAGATTTATTTCCACTTAGATCTGTGATTAACGGTTATCGCAATAACCATTCATAGGAAATGGAGCATCGTAGTGACCCTCCGCCGCAGGAGATTACGCCAGTGGCTAGGACTACCCGAGCAGATGTACCCCCGACATCCTTGGAGTTTAGAGGCGTGAGTACCATCGAGCAGCATAGGGAGAGAGTGTGTGTGAGAGTTATATATAGTACATGTGTAGCCCACAGGCTTATATAAATACTTAGGCTTCGGCCCTAGAACCTCTGTATTATTATATGATGTGTTATATATATCTGCAGTGGTTTTCTGTTAATGCTTCCGTTATACTCTGATGGGTTGTGAATGTTGCAATTCTAGCCGTGCAAGGCGGACAACTAGTGATTAGAGAGGGTGGATCGTTTCCCCTAAGGAGCATTGGGTGGACGTCTTGGGCCAATAGCACCCCTCCGGCCCGACTCGAGCAACAGGTTTTGGAGGGGGTGCTACATTCAGTACCTGAGGGGATTGTAAGGGTTGGGGCAGAAGTTAGCCGCTTCTTTAATTCCACGAATACAGTCGCGCATTCCGATGTCAATTGAAACGCAACATCCTTTCTCGTGAGAGTTGTGAGAGGTAACACAATCTTGGAAAAACTGTCCACGAATTTCCTGTAATACCCGGCAAGACCAAGGAAACTTCGTATATCCACTGCTATCTTAAGCAACGACCAGCTTTGAACTGTCTAGATCTTGGCCCGATCCACTACTACCCTATTTTTATTGATGGTGTGGTCTAAGAATCCGACCTCCTCTAACTAGAATTCATACTTGCTGAACTTGGAAAAGAGAGAGTGTTCTCGAAGTTTAAGTAACACCATCTGCAGATGTATAGAATTGTCTGCCCTGGTCTTCAAGTAGATCAAGATGGCGTCTCTGAAGACGATCACAAAATGATATAGGAAGGGTTTAAATACTTTATTCATCAGAGCCATAAGGCAGAGGGGGCATTAGTGAGTCCAAAAGGCATCACCATAGACTCGTATAGACCATAGCGGGTACTAAAGACAGGCTTGGGGATATCCTACTCCCGGATCCGAAGTTCAAGCACTCCTAGTTTGTTGGGAATATTGCACTCAATATTTCAAGATTTGAAGAACCATCACTTTCAATGATAAGAGCATATTGTATTTGATGACATAAATATTTTATGACTATGCGTGTATTGTCTATTATCTCTAAAACAGGGTTAGGGAAGAATTAGTGTAAATAGAGCTATATAATTGGGACTCATGAAGGAATCTCGACGGTATCGTCTTGTATGTGGAGTGCTTCAAGATAGTATTGTCACAAAGCAGCAACTAAAGCAACTTCAAGCACTAAATGAGAATACCATTGAGATTAGTATATGGTTCTCCATGACATTGACATGATCGTAGAAAGCTTCGAGTCAGTATCGTGGAGAAGACGTAAAAAGAGACAGAATTCAGTGCTCTTTCTACTCTTGCCTATCCTTTGACATGACATTTGTTAATCTACGGACCGTTAGAAATATTGAACAACCTCCAGGTTTTGTTTCTCCAACTCATCTCTCTTATGTGTTTAAATTGCATAAAGCTCTCTATGGTTTAAAGCAAGCTCCAAGAGCTTGGTATGAGACCTTAGCCAGCTTTCTCTTAGAGCATGGTTTTTCAAGAGGCATAGTAGATAGGACTTTATTTACCAAAATGCATCATGATAAAATACTGTTAGTGCAAATATATGTAGATGACATAATATTTGGTTTTACTGATCCCAAATTATGCAAAAGATTTTCTGATCTAATGCACTCAAAATTTGAGCTGAGTAGCATGGGTGAGATCTCCTACTTCCTTGGTCTCTAAGTGAAGCAGCTTCCTGATGGCATCTTCATTTCTCAGGCTAAATATGCTAAAGAGCTTATTAAAAAGTTTGGGATGGCTGATGCCTCAGTGAAGAAAACACCCATGGCTATAAATGCTGTAATAGATTCTGATGTGCATGGGAAACCAGTGGATCGGAAATTATATAGGGGCATTGTTGGGTCCCTACTATACCTTACAGAAAGCAGACCTGATATCATCTTTGCTACATGCCTTTATGCTAGGTTCAAAGTGAACCCTAAAGAATCCCATCTAGTTTTTCTAAAAAGGATTTTAAGATATATAAAGGGTTGTCCTAGTCTAGGTCTCTGGTATCCTACTGAGTAAGAGTTTGAGTTAACTAGATACTCAGATGCTGACTTTGTTGGATGCAGAGTGGACAAAAAGAGTACCTCAGTAACCTGCCAGTTCCTTGGTATGATATTAGTGTCCTAGTTCTGCAAGAAACAATCATCTGTGTCCACATCAACTGCTGAAGCAGAATATATTGCAGCTGGCAGTTGTTGTTCCCAGATGCTGTGGATTCATAACCAACTCCTGAACTATGGGTTAAACTTAAATAATTCAACTCTACTATGTGATAACACAAGTGATGTAGCTATAGCACAAAATCCAGTCCATCACAGCAGAACTAAACATATAGACATAAGACATCATTTCATTAGAGAGTGTGTAGACAAAAACAAAATTAATCTTGTCTATATCTACACTGATTTACAAAGAGCTGATTTTTTCACCAAACCCCTGGATGAAAGAAATCACTTGTTCATTATAAATCATTTTGGAATGATAAATGGAGAAGGTTTAGTTTAGTTTATGTCTGCAATCGACGAATTTTTCAGAGTTCGTCGAACGAAGCTCGACGAACTAGGAAAAGTTCTTGAGATTTTCGTCGACCAGAGATCGACGAACTCTCTGTGTGTTAAGTTAGTTTTGTCGAACTGAGATCGAGGAACTTACTTCAGAAAACTTTCGTCGACCAGAGATCAACGAAATGTCTTCAAACCTTCAGACTGAGATCGGCAAACTATTTAACTCTAAATCATTTCGTCGATCTCAGATCAAAGATCTTTTCATTTTTTTCGTGGAACGGAGTCTGTCGATTCATATTCTTGAAAACACTATATCTAGGTTTTCTTCGACCTCCATCCTGCACTTTCAGTTCTTTTGCACTTGATCTTCGTTTTCCTTTGCAGGTGCTCTCATGGCAATTTTCGCAGGATCCCTTGTTGCAATGAAGTTTGACTCTAGTTTTGATTTGGATTTTGAATCTTTCCAATACTCCGATCAAATCTTCCTGAACATTCTATAACTCCTTGAAGATCAACAACTAAAGACTCTGCTTTCCACTCGCATAAAGATATCTGCAACAGAGATCAGGGAGTGGGTCTATACAGTTACCATAGACGGGAATACGATGACTGGAACCATTGCGGGTAACGTTATTCCTCTTACCCCCGATATTTTAACTGAGATTTTTGGATTAAAAAATGGTGAGGATGAATTAGAAATAGACTCTGAAGAATTTGATTTGATGCTGAGTATAATGGGTTATTCTGGAGACACCCCAAACAAATTACTTAAGAAACTTTTGTCTGCCGAGTATAAGTTTCTTGAAGATATAGCTGGGAAAGTGCTCCTAGGAAAGCACACAGCACACGAATACATCACCAGGCATCAGTTCCTGGTTATGTGTGCCATATTAAATAAGAAAGTTATGAACTGGGCTCAAATTCTATTCGACTTAATTAAAAAGAAGAACAATAAGAATGAGGTGTGTGTTGGAAGGATCCTAGGGATTTTCCACAAGGAAAAGGCTGCAGGATCCCTGGTCTCCTCGACCATATCCATCAATGCTTCTAAGAGACTCACTTATGCTTTTTTTAGCAAGTGGGAGAGGACTATCACAAAGCCAACTAAGGCTACCTCCTCCACAAGAACTTCTGAGAGTACAAGGGTTGCACCGGCCTCTCCCCACCCCACTGAAGGGATCCTCTCCACCCCTCCACCACCTCCTGCCCCTCAAGTTTCATCCCAATCTCAAGTCCAACCAACCCCACCCTCCACTACCATCATAGTTCATACCCCTACACCACCAAAATCTCCTATTCCTTACTCTCCTGCACACATACCATCCAATCCAACCTCCCCCAGCATGATACATCTGTACCTACACCACCCCAATCTCCTCTTCCATCTCATCTTGCTGATATCCCCCACACCAACCTCTCATCATTCCCATCCTTCAACCTTTTATCCTCTCCATTGCACACTCCCTCTCCTCAACATGACTCCCTCCTAGACACTCCCATTCCATATCCACCTATCACCCCCCAGCAACTGCAGTTTCCACTCAACCAGCTACTGCCCCACCAGCCACTTCTCCAAACCTGGATCCATCACTTGTCACCCCTCTCATTACTCTCCTCGCACCCCCACTCAAATCTCTTATAGCAGAGGCCATTTCTCCTCTAGCTGCCTCCATATCCTCTCTTGCTGCCCAGATCTCTACCCTCACTACTGCTCCTTCTTTATTTGGGGGCCTAGCTTCAGTGTCTACTAAAACCAGGTAGGGGGAGATACTTCATGAATAATTAGCAACAGTTGCAGCAGCATAAGATGAAGCAACAGCAGTTGCACCAGTAGAACCAACAATAGTATCAGCAGTAGTAATAGGTGCTGATATGGAAACATATGTCATGAATCTTCTTGAATTTGATATTGAAACAGATGTTGCAGAAAAAATAGCCTCAGTAGTAGATGCAAGTAACATTTATTGTATATATATTATAGTGTCAAATACTCAAGAGGTCATTTGGACAAAGATTCTGCCTGGAGGGTTTATTTCATTAATCCCAAAGTGAATCTAGTAGCTTTGCTAAAAATGTTTTGGTCATATATTCATTTCTGTCTTACCTTCCCCATTCTATCATCTAAAGCCATAACATGCTATACCTCTCTTGCCAGCTTAGAGATGTTAAACATTATAAAGACAAGTTTGACAGCTTCTCCAGCAAATAAGTCTGATTATAATACATCTAGCTCTCCTGGGCCATCCTATGTTATGGATGATAGCCCTCTCCCCAATCGTGATGATATTATAGCTCAAGAAATTGCTATGGAAACTGAAGCAGTCCATGTTGAAGTTATCCCTACTCCAGGAAGTAAAGAAATTCCCAAAAATACAATAAGGCAAATTGATGATATGTATTACAATCCTCAACCTTCTAATGATGATGATGATGAGGACCCAAAGAGGAAGAAAATCTCTAAGAAAAGAAAGGCTCCTCCTCCTCCTGCTCCTAAGCCAGGAAATACAAATGACACTCCCTACTATATTCTGCAAAACATAACTCCATACAAAGGGATGCCAGCTTGGATGTGGCTATCAAAAAAATGAATAAAAGTCTAGAAAAAAAAACAGAAGATACTCCCTCCTCCTCCTCATAGATACAGGAAGGATCCACCTCCTCCTCCTCCAGCTGCTGGTGCTTCAGGAACCACTTCTCAAAAGGTCAAATGTACCTTCCAAGCCTACATTCACCAGGACTTATCAGAGGCAGGAAAGGCCATCTAGACATCAATCTCATGGAAGTAGCCAGCAAAGAAGAATTGGTTATACAGAGCAAATAAAGGAAGTAGTCTATCAGAAGCCAGATTTCTCTCCTCCCCAACAACAAGCTGAACAAAGAAGGCATTCAGAATCACACAAACCTAAAGGAAAATATAGTGAAACTGCACCTCCAAAGTCACTATACACTAAGAGTGATAAAAGCCAGAAAGAAACAAGCTTTCAAGCACAGTCTACTCAATTCAGGCCTGCCACTCTACTACCCTCCCAAGATGTTCAATCATCTGTCAGTCAGGATGTTGATCCTAATTTCAGGATGGCTAGGCTTCAAGAATTGATAGGTCTGTCATAGATAAAGAAGGCCAGAGAAGAATGAGAATATCCAACATAGTTCACTACCATTTCCTCATATAGAGAGAAAGAACTTGAAAGACTTCAGGTAAGCAAGAAGGTATTTAATCCTGCAGATTATATGGCTAGACACCCAGAGGCTGTAGTTCCCAGAACCTCCACCCTGTCAGTGATTGTAGCAACAGATATGTACATATCAAAGAAAGAAGTTGCTAATCCTGACAGGAAAATCATTTTTATTCAGCCTGGGGATAAGAGCAAAGAAGCTAAGCCAAAGGAGAAGAAACAAAAAAACTAGAACATGAACTGTTATATGGTATATTTTTTGATAAACGGTCTTTTATGTTACAAAGCTAACTGTGTAAATATATCTGCTGCACATTTATTGTTTAATTATCTACCAGATATATATTGTGTTCTTGCTTTGTGCATTTTCTTTTGTTGAGTCTGTAATTAGTGACCTCACAAAATAGGGGGAGATTGTTGGATCCCTAGTTGGATTTGGGTTAGGTTCACTAAGTTAGGATATGACCCAACATGTATAGACTAGGGTCATGGTTGTGTCCTAGAGTCTAGGTCAAGTCCTTAGAGTCAACAATATCAGGGACCAGCCTTCAACAAAGTCAGAGACTCAAGACTTAGAGAATTCAAGACTTAGAAAAAGGAGTTCTACGTTTGTCGAACTCCGGTCGATGAAAGTCGTGCTCAGCTCGACGAACTCAGAGACAAATCTCTTAGCTCAGCTCGACGAACTTGGTTCTCAGCTCGACGAACTCTGGACAAAGTGAAAACTTCTCTGAGTCAAACTTCTGTCAACAAACTAAGAACATCAGCTAGACGAACTCTGTTCTCTGGTCAACTAATTCTAGATAAGGTGATTCAACACACAACGCTAGATGACATTTCACTCAACACCAGATGACATTTCACTCAACCCCAGATGACATTTCACTCAACGACAGATGACATTACACTCAACGCCAAAATGATACTTCAACAATCTACACCAGAAAATAGTATAAGTCTAGAATCAAAACTCAGCTCGACGATCTTGGACCAACTGGACGAACTCAGTTCTTAAGGCTCAGCTCGACGATCTTAGATCTCAGCTCGACAAACATGATGCACAAAAGAAGAAAGTTATCAAGCAGCATTCAGAGGTCGACGATCTTGGATCTCAGCTCGACGAGCAGCTATTCTCAGCTCGACGAACTATGGACTTAGGTCGACGAATCCAGTCTTGGCTATTTTCCACTTTTGTCCTAATTATGTGGCAATGATTCCTGAGTAATTATTGCTCTAATATTTTCTGAATATTACCGTTAGACAAGAGCATTAATCATGGTCTTCATCAGGATTATTGCCTGCCATTTTTCTAAGGGACAGTTAGGGAAACAAATCAATATCAAATTATTCCAAGGCCGTCAACATTAATTACAGGAAGAGATTAAAAATTCAAAAGCACTTCCACATGAAAAATATAAAAGATGAGAAGTTCTTTTTCTTACAGCGATATACAATACAGACACAATCTAAGAGACATACAGAATTCTTGAGATATAGAGAATCGATCAGTCAATAAATCAACAACTACTACACCAGAAGAATAACAATCTTTCTGAAGAAGAAGAACAACCATCCAAATCAAGAGTCTTCTACTGTCATACTCTCAGGAACTTTCAGTAGGACAACAATACTATATCTGTTAAGAAGTTTCTGAAGTTCTTCTGGTTAAAAGCTGACAGCTTGAAGGCTTATCACCCTAAAGAAAAAGTTCCATTCCTCCCTGAACAAACTCAATATTTTAGGGGGAGCTTTTTGTTAACATCAATTCCACTAGTCTTCTCATTTGTATTTGAGAAAGAGAAGACACCATCACTCTCTCACCCTCTCTGTAAAAAGGGTTCTTTAGTCCCATCAATAGTGATTCCTGGTTGCAAGTCTCCTAACCAAAAGACTTGAGGTTTGATTTTTGAGAACCTGATCAAAAGCTCATTGGTGGCAGTCACCTAATCAAAAACCAGAGTGGATTCCTACTAGGGTGGTAGAAGAGTGGATGTACCCAGGTTGGGGAATCACTATAAATTCTTGTGTTGTCTGGTTGCCCTCTTCTTTTTGTTCTTGCTGTGGTTGTGTTATTTAGCTTTTCTGTGATTTCATTTATTTCAATTTAGTATACTGTGATATTATATCTAAGTTTAGGTATAATCTTTTTTAACTCAGGAAAAGTTTTTAAATATACATACATACTCTATTCACCCCTCCCTCTAGAGCATATCAGATCTAACCCTAACTTTCAGCCAAGTTCTCGAAATGCGAGTTTTGGTTATCTTCGGTGGATTTTTTAGGTCATGTCGTAAGTGGAGAGGGTATTGCTGTAGACCCGATAAAGGTTTCTGCTATACGAGAGTGGCCTGTACTTACTTCAGTAGCAGAAGTTAGGAGTTTCCTAGGACTTGCCGGCTATTATAGGCGCTTCGAAGAAGGCTTTTTGAAGATTGTTATACCTCTCATGACATTGACTAGAAAGAATCAAATGTTCATTTGGTCGCCAGAGTGCGAGAAAGATTTTGAAGAATTGAAGGTCGACTGACCACGACGCTAGTATTATGTTCGCCATATGGTTCAGAAGGCTTTAAGATCTATAGTGATGCATCTAGGAGTGGCTTAGGCTGCGTTCTTTTGCAATATGGGCAAGTGATTACTTATGGCTCTCGCCAACTTAAAGTACATGAGAGGAATTATCCGGTTCACGATCTTGAATTGGTGGTCGTGATATTTGCTCTTAAATTGTGGCGACATTATGTTTATGGCGTGAAGATTGATATCTTTACGGACCATCAAAGCCTAAAGTATTTCATACATCAGAAATATCTCAATATGCGACAGCGGAGGTGGATGAAGTTCCTTGGGGACTACACCTTCGAAATTCACTACACTCCTGGGAAGGGGAATGTCGTCGTTGACGCGCTGAGTCGCAAGACTCCAACACGAGCAAACTGGTTACAGATGCATGATGAGCATCTGATTCGTGATTTGGAAGGACTAGATATATCTTGTGTTGACAAAAGAATGAGCGAAGAAGTATGCTTGAACTGGATGGAGGTGCAATACGACCTTGCAGATAGAATTCGTCGAGCTTTGGAACTAGACAAAAGCATGCAATGCTATATGGCAGAGTTGAAGGAAGGGTCAAATTCCCAGTTCTCTCTAAACGACGGTCTTTTGCGAAAAGATGGTCGGTTGTTCGCCCCTAAAGTTGGTACATTACGAGAGGAGTTGATGTACGAGGCACATTTTACAAAGTACTAAATCCACCCGGGGAGCACTAAAATGTTCAAAGATATGAAAAAATTGTTTTGGTGGCTAGGCATGAAGAAAGACATCACACATTATGTGGTGAAGTGTCAAACTTGCGCCTTCGTGAAGGCCGAGTGTCAGAGGCAAGGGGGATTCTTGAAGTCTTTGTCTATTACGAAGTGGAAGTTCGACGACATATCCATGGATTTTGTGCATGGGCTACCGAGATCTCAGAAAGGAAACAACGCCATCTAGGTGGTTGTTGATCGGTTAACTAAAGTGTCACACTTTATTCCAAATAGGAAGGACGATTCGGTGGAAAAACTGGTCAAACTATATATAGATAATATAGTATGACTTCACTGTGTGCCCCGTAGCATCGTAAGTGAGCGAGACGAGCGTTTTTCTTCTAACGATTGGAGGCTAATCCACCAATTATTGGGTTCCAAGTTGAAGTTCAGTACGGCCTTTCATTCGCAAACGAATGGTCAGACTGAGAGGACCAACAGAACTATGGAGGACATGCTCCGAATGTGCGCCCTGAATTTTGGAAAGAGTTGGGAAGACCATCTCTATATGATAGAGTTTGCATACAACAATAGCTACCTAAGGTAGCATACAGATGATGACCTTTGAAGCTTTATACGATTGGAAATACCGTACTCCATTAGATTGGGTAGAAACATGTGAATCTAAATTGTATAAGCATAAGGAGGTTGAAGAGGCAAATTCAACAATACACACTATTCGAGAGAGGCTACTGATAGCTCAAGATAGGAGGGCAAAGTACTACAACGCTAAGCACCGAAACATAGAGTTTGCGGTTGGCGATTGGGTATACTTGAAAATCAAGCCATTCAAAAGCGTATCCATGATTCGGCGCTTGAAAAAGCTGAGTACAAAATATCTTGGCCCGTTTGAAGTGGTGGAACGAGTTGGAGAAGTTGCATATCGGTTAGCTCTTTCAACAGAACGAAGTGACTTGCACGATATATTCCACATATCGGTGTTGCGCAAAGCTGTGAAAGAGCCAGCTCAAGTGATTGTGAATGATCGAGTACCGGTCAAATTTGGGCTAACGATAAAGGTTAGGCCCATTTCAGATCGAGGATAAGGCGGTTAAACAGCTTCGGAACTAGACAATTGGGATGGTCAAGGTTTGGTGGGACAACTATGGCCGTGAGGATCTTACATGGGAGTAGGAGCAAACCATGCGTGCTGAATTTCCCAAGTTGTTTGTGTAACGTTGTTGTAACAATGTTTTTATGAATAAAAAGTTGTTGTGACATTTAAGTTGCTGTCTTTTTTATAGCTGTGTGTAAATTTCGGGACGAAATTTCTGTAAGGAGGGGAGGGTCGTAACACCCCAAAATTGACAGCAGAACTTTTGTCACTCCGGCGACAGTGGGTATCGCCTAGTGGTGATAGCGATAAAGTGTTGAGTCGACACTCGACGCACTCGACACACTCGATAAATCGTCGAATGATATCACCAGGTGGCGATAGTGGATGTCGCTGGATGATAGTGCTACGTGGCGTGAGACACGTTTCAGTTTGGACGAAGAGCGGTCAATAAGCGGTGGTTGACCAGGGTCAAAGTGGTGAAGCGGTTAATTCGATGTCACCGGGTGGCGACAACCGATGTCGCCAGGAGATAACGCCAAAGTTGACCAGTCAACTCAAATCTTCGCCTTTGCTTCATTTTGATGAATTGATCGTATGGCTGGGGTTAAACCCGAGGCCACTTATGTAGAGGGGTGTGGGATGAGGAGATAATAATTTCCTTCTCACTCTCTCTCTTTATTCCATCTTCTCCTTTGAGTGTTCTTGAGAAGAGAACTAAGGGGCTGGAGCTAAGGTGCTGGGCTGAGCTTTGTGAAGGTGCTGAAGAGGATTCCCTCATCGGAATCAAGATCTAAAGCTAGGTCCCTGGAGAGGAAATCATCGTGCGCATTTCCAACTGGATAGAACTCAAACGCCATGGCTCCAAAGAGAACTACAAGGGTAACGAGTTTCTCCCAGACAATTGAAGTCCTCAATATGCATACTTACATGGATCCCCTCACCAAAAGGTGAAAAAGGGTGGATTCTAATGGGTAGATCAGTTTGATCCCCATATATTCTTACATATAGATCCGGAAATGTATAGTACGGAATATGCATGCTATGAGATGCCCATCTGAACAAGTTGGTCTGGATTAGTGATGTCTTTATGCTTTGCATGCCGGATAAGACTATGTGAAGATACATGTAGGTGTACATGTGAAATTTGGGGTCAAGGGGTGTGCAGGATGCTGCATAAAAGTACTGGATAAATCTCCAGGAAAATACCCAGAAGAAAGTACAATTCAGGGAATTGTTATTATCGTCGGACGACAGTGAGTGTCGTCGGGCATTAGCTTCCAGAAAGCTAAAATGTTGTTTGGCCTGTCTCTATGAGACCTGGTGGTCAATGTATCAGAAACTGAGAGCTTTAATAGCCCAGTAATGGTGGGTGTCAGCCTGTAATGGACGAAACCGTGTGGCTCTACTGTGCTGTCAAGTTTAGGACCTCTGAACGACAAAGTTAGTCATTAAGTATCTTTGAATGGGTAGTTGGTCGTTAAATTAATTATGTCTAAACGGCGTAGTTGTCAAAGTTAAGGACCTCTGAACGAAAAAGTTATCCGTTAAGTCGTGGACCTTTGAACGGTGGTGATATACGAGAAGGTGTGTACACCAAAAAGGTTCCCTGAGTGCAGGGGGCGTATGGCCGTTGAGCCTACATCTGTGGTGAATGATGCTTAAATTGCACATTGTAAATGCCATGATATATATGATTCCTTATTTTTAGGGATGGAGAAATGTCGCCCCGAGTAAGGAGTGGGATCGTAATAAACGGGTCAGCAAAATGCTGACCATTTCTTTGTTTGCCACGCTTTGGTGGGCCCTTTTGTGAAGGTGCTGGAAAGCCAAGTGGGAAGTAGCGGGCTGAAGCCCATGTGCTACAATTGGATGGCCCTTGAAGACCTAAAATCGAACATTTACTATTTTTATGTGTGGCCAGCCTGCGTGCCGAAGTATGAAACCATTTTTTGTTAAATGAAACAGTTATGATAAGGTTACGGCCGAAGCATGTGTTATATTTACATATATATCATTCCTATTGTGTAGTGGACATTCTTATTATGTATGGGTTCATAAACGAAAAATGCTTCAGCTATAATGTTCTGAGTTAGGGTGCATTCATAATTGAATTTGGATTTGGAAACAACTAGTAATCTCCTTACCTGTCCGTAGTATATGGCATCGGGCCCCGACCGAACCTTCTGTCATATGCTATACAACAGATAGGGGCATTACATTGGTCAATCTCTGGACAGAAGCTCAATCTGAAAGTCAACCTCTCATCGTGGTGACAAACATAGGAGGGACTCGGGGAAAACATCCGAAAAATCTCGTACTATTGGAACTTTGGCGAGCACTTGGATTTTATTCTCTATTTCGAAGTAGTTAAGAAATACTTCATTCTTTTGCCGGATTGACCTTACAGTTTTAGCAGAGGTCAAAACGATGCGAGAGACAGAGGGTATACCTGCCAGCATAATGACCTGTCTGTCTGGGTTCTGAAGCTTGACCCCTTGGGTTGAACAGTTTATTTGGGCTTATGCTCGGCCAGCCAATCCATTCTGAGTATACGGTCGAATCCGGTTATTGCAAGATTGTCACACAAATCTCAAATTCCATGTCCCTTAGCATATCCCGGAACTTGCATTTCTCTATAGATATCATATCTAAACGATCTTGCAGACGAATTCGTATAGATAACCTAGTTGAGCGGAAAACATTCTCCTTGGGGTGCAATAAAACCTTGAGAGAAAAAGGAGTGTGTTGCTCCAGTATCGAATAGAGTTTTTGCATGGTGTCCTACCAAAAAGAGTCCTAACAACATAGAGAGTATATACATATCGTACAACAAAACACGCATCTTTTGTAGGCATACATATGTATATAGTATATAACATAGGTATCAATATCCAACGTATCTCTAGCATTTAAGATGTATACCAATCACTATATTGGGAGTCAGTCCAAGCTGAAGGTCTAGAGCAAATGCCTCCAAGGGCGCTGCTCGGCCCTACTGACCTCTCCTACCAGCTCTACCTTTGCGACCTCTTTGGCCCTGTCCACGCACTGCATATCCTCATTGAACTACTCCTAATATTATCCTTCCTGCCGCATGCGAGCAGAAAACTCTCATGTGTCCCGGCTATTGGCACATAAAGCAGTTCCCTGCAAAGGGAACATCTTGTCAAGCTACTGGCGCAGACTGTAGCACTGGAGTTTGCCTGGGCTCCTATTACAGTATTGGGGGTGCTGGGGATGCCTATAAGGTTGCCTGCATTGTCTCTGTCTGTGCTCTCTCTCCTTTCAGTAGGGAGCAGCTCCTCTGTCTCGTCCTTGACCTCTGGGGACCTCGACCTATCACTGGCGCTGTTGGGACACCATCCTTTGGTCTAACTCTAACGCAGTAGCGTGAGTTGCTATAGTATGGAAGGTAGATTGAGAGATCATGATCAAGGCCTATCTTCGGTCGTCTCACATGCCTCGATAGAAGCGAGCAGCCCTGTCTATGTCAATGGATGCAAGGTTCCCGGCAAAGTGTGCCAAGTGGATGAACTTTCTCTCGTAGTCTTGCACCGTCCGATCACCTTGACGGATGTGAAGGATCCTCTCTTGCAGTGCATCTCGGTCGACGTTCGTGATGAAGTGCTCCAAAAAAGCCTCTGAGAAATCTCCCCACATGATAACATTCAACGGTCGCCCCCTGAACGTCTAGCGGCTAGCCTCTCTCCACCAGTCTCAAGCATACCCCTCTAAAAAAGTCACCACCAAGGAAACTGCAGCAACAAATAGACAAATCATGCCCAATAGAATCTCCTCTACGCGCTCGACTCACTCTTCTGCCTACATGACAGTCCCCGTGCCTCTAAAAAGTGGGAGGCCTCATCCCCTGAAAGGTCGTCAGTAGGTCAGTGGGTACCACCAACTGCCGTGGTGGATGTGTTATAGTCACCTAGAATGTCTCCAGAATAGCTGTCAACATTTGCGTCAAGTCTGTCTCGGCAAACAGTACAATTACAGGGGCAACTGGGTCTGGAGGTGGGGTAGCGGGGACATATCCTATAAAAGAGGATCTCCCGTTATTGGATTCCGGTATGTCTCGAGGAGTAACAAAAAATAATTGTCAGTATTTTTCAAAAGTAGGAGAAATTTGCAAAAGACAAACAAAGCAGAAACAAAGGTGTGCGGGCGTGCTATCATACCGTCGAGAATCCCTAAGCCTCTACACTAGGGTCTACCGGGCTTTCGCTGCATGGTTCATCCCGAACAAAAGAACGAAGCGAGGGACGGAGGGATCTTGAGACTATTCCACACGGACGGATCGTGATTGCTCTGATCCATTTGTAACACCCCTCCCAACATTTGCCCGGGTCGGTACAAAGGGGATATTACTCGCCCAAGATGTCCACCCAGTACTCCTTAAGGGGTATCGACCCACACTACTAAGCACTAGTTGGTCGTCTTTCTCAACTTGAATCACAACATTCACATCTCATCACAAAGTATTGCGGAAGCATTAACATGAAGCCACATCAAATATATATATATAACAATATATATTTAAAAGAGAATGCAAAGGCCGATACAACTATTTATACATGAAACTTGTAGGCTATAAAAGTAGTACTACTATCAACTCCTCACACTCTCAATCTTGCTCGCTAGTATTCACGTCTTGAAACTCTGGTGATGATACGGGTGCCTCTGCTTGGGTAACCCAATCAGCTAGCGTATCGTCCTGCAGCAGCTGGTCACTACGGTACTCCATCTCATGTAAATGGTTATTAAAATAACTGTTAGTCACAGAGCTAAGTGGAAACAAATCTTCTCCTCGGATCCATATCCTAGAGACGAGCTCATGCACCCCACAAAAGTAGATAGCCGAAGCAAAAAAGAGTTAGTACAATTTTTCATATATAAGCTTGGAGCAACCATAAAAAAGGAGGTACATCATAGTATAACTGGAATAACATCAACAATATACATCAGTTACAATTAAAGCTTTACTATCACATAAGAAATTCACAACCTGTTTTCATATCACAGGCGTTCAAAGCCGCACACACATCGCAAGCATTCAAAGCCACGCACAAGACCCAATGTCGACATAGTATGGACCGCTTCCTTTTAAGCAGAGTAGCGAGTTCTGCGGGCCTCACCGATGTGGCCATCGGTGACAGTGGCCAGTCCTATCACTTCTGGGGGTGGTCGTACTACAAAACCCAATCCCCAACGTACAACCTTATATACTCTTGGATGTGAGCAACATCTAACGATTCAACATTTTGGTCGGCCAGTGGAGGAAACCTAACAGGGGAAAACATAACGGCCAGTCACCCATGGTACCCATCTCCCTATCGCCTTGAGTCGTCAAACTTCCCGCACCGGTATGATCGATCTGCGGAAGCGACTGACCCGCCCCAATTTACCGCAAGCAATTTATAAGCAAAGAAGTAAAAATAGTTTTGCTAGCATGCACCAGGTCTACAACGGCTTGCCTTACTATGCTTTAAATAATTCGGGCAAACGACACTTGGCTCGACTTTCGATAAGGAGCGTGGGAGCACTTTATTTGGGGCTAATTTAGGAGAAATATCTCAACTTCTGGTATCCCCAACTAAGGCTCAACCAATCAGATAACTGCTCGTCAGAGCAGGACCCGTGCTTAAAATAATAAATTGTAGAAATAAAAGTGCGGTAACAAAGGGTTCTGATAGTATAAGCTGTAGAATTAAAATGCTATAATGAATAGGACCAGCACGAAATTGGAGTAGTACTGGACTGAAAGGACTAAAAGTAAGTACTAAAAAGCACTGGACCAGTACAAGATCGGAATAGTACTTAAAAGAAATGAACTGAACTAAAAGTAAATACGCAGGACGAGTGCGAGACTGAAGTACTGAACTAAAATAAATAAAGGAACTGGACCACTGCAAGACTGAAATAAATCATAAAGAAAATGGTTAGTAGTCCAATCACTCCATTCAGGAGGATTCAGTTCCATCTCCGTTCTTAAGAGGCTTTTTAGTTCTATCTCGGTTCTCAGGAGGCATACTCAAGTCTATCTTCGTTTTCAGGAGCCATGTTCAGTTCTATCTCCATTCTCATGAGACATGTTCAGTTCAATTTCAGTTTTTAGGAAGCTTCTTTGAGTTTCACTCATTGTTAAGATCCGATAATAATTCAGTTGTGCATTTCGATCACGGCTTACTTAGATCAGGAGGATTATTATGAGTTATACCTTTATTATTCATCCGATAACAACTCATTTGTTCGCCTCGGATCGAATCCGAGAATCGTGTTACAGAGCACATTCTTTCTTGAATTTCAACCTCGAAAATTATTTCCAACACATGAGGGAAATTCTTCACCCGAAACGAGGTTGGGGACTATTTTACTCGAAGCTCGTACTTTCATCTTCCGAGCCCACCCAAAATGCCCGAGGGTTATTTTAAGAACGAGCCGCTCGGTGGTTTTGCAAAAATCTCGAAATACTCAGAGCTGGAAGTCTTGACTCGATAACTCTCGTCGATTAATCAATTCAACTTAATATTCAATATATAAAGTTATTGCGTGATTCGATTTTTTTTCAAAAAATTTGAGTGCATAAATTTCCGAGCGCGACCATAAGCTCCAAGAAATAGGAAAATCTTCAAATTTTACCCCAAAGTTTCCACATTTTACCCCAAAGTTTCCACATTTTTATACAATTTTAATAAATTTCTGAGATATTTTGGGCCTCAAAATTGACTAAATAATTCTTATTTAGCCTTTTTAAAATACCAATTTAACTCCAAAAATTCTCAAAAAAAATTTGTAGACTGCCCTCATCAAGAGAAACAATTTTCGTAATCAAACCTTTTTTCTTAGGAGCCTAGATTACTCCTTAGAAAATACAATACCTATTGTAGCTATAAAAATATAATATTCAAAAAATTATAATGTAATTTTTTTTATTTTTATCTTCCTCCCCCTATTGCCTGTACCGAACAACCGCCCTCACGGGCCTTCCCCGCCGCCGGCCGGCCATGGCTCCGCCCCCCGGCCAACTCTCTAGTGGCGGGCGCTCCCTCCGATGGTGGTCCGGCGGCCTGCCGCCGCCAGCCATCGAAAGAGCTTTTTTTTTAATGGAGGGGAGGGGGTGACGGCGGCGGCGCTTCGGCCGCCGGAGCTTGCATGCAAAGCATTCAGAAGATAGGGAGGAAGGAGAGGAGAAGTTTTCCACCTTATTTCTAGGTCTTCAGGGGCTCTTGACGAAGTTGCCATGAGAGGTGGTGGAGGTGGCGGTGGAGCTCGACTGAGTTTTCTCCAACTAAGCAGAGCTTCAGCAGGGGGTGGTTGTGTTTGTTTGATCTTGGGGAGAGGAGTGCATTCCTCTGAGGCAAGGGGAGTCCATTTTATAGGGGGAGGAGGATCCCCCATCTTCGTTCTATCGGTGTGGGACTAATCTCCCCATGGATAAGATATGGTCGAGCTTCTCCCAGCTATAGGTACAGATGACATCCTTTGAATGGAGGGCAGTACCACCTAGGACCTAGGCTAGGATAAAAGCCATGTGAGAATGCCATCTTTGGCCAATAAGAAGAGAGAGAGTGTGTGTGTGTGTGTGTGAGAGAGAGAAAGAAAGATGGGTTTTGATGCTCTTATCTCCTAGTTTTGTCCATTAGTGGACCAAAACTAGGGCCCATTAAGGCTTGGAAAATCCCATGATGGCTTGGTTGGTTGGCCTTAGGTTGGGTACAAAAAATATAAAAGAAGACCACTTGTGAAAGGTTTGACCAAAAGTCAACCACAGGTGGGTCTCCCCAAGGGGGTCAAAGTCAAAATAGGTATAAGTCATCGGGGTCGGGTCAAAGTTGGGGTGTCTTGTCACAATTAGTGTGCACACACTTTTCGGTGCACGACTGAGCTTGATTTGACCATGGATTGACCACCCGTCATCGAAACTGACCGGGACCAACTCTGTTGACTTTGTATTGACCATGCGAATCCAGTGACACTGACCGGGGTCGAATCGGCATTCATTTGCTAAATATTAAAAATCTGCGCGTCGCGACGCGATAAATTGTTCAAAACGCTCATAATCATCGTTAGACTTCGAATCGCAACGCAATGAGTTCTGATGCATTTGTATCAACTATACGGAGTCATAAGAACTGACAAAACTCAAATCGAAGTTCTCTATCAATATCCAAAAATCTCGTTTTCGTGACGCTCTACTAAGAACAGCCATATCCACCACATGACCTCGAAATTCAACGGAACGAGTTCCAACGCACTCGTATTGACTATACAAGGTCACATAAACTAACAGAGTTAAAAACTTAAAATTAGACTTCTCTAGCTCGATATTCAAAAAACTCGTTTTTGCGACATTTTACGAGGAACGACCATATCCACCATATGACCTCAGAATTCAACGGAACGAGTTCCAACACACTCGTATTGACTATACGAGGCCATAGGAATTGACATAACTGAAATCAGAGTGTTCTAGCATTATATCCCCGTCTAAGGTTACCTCCTACCTTGGTATGAGCCACGAGTAGAAGTTTAGGTCACTTTTATTGGGCTCATTATGGTTCTGATGACCCAATAAAAGTCGTGATGTTACAGGTTAGATGCTACTCATTTCACATTTGTTAATTTAACATCTTTCTCATTGTAAGTTGATTCGAGCATTATTTAACTGAGAATAAAAAGTCGTCGTTAAAATTAATTAAAACATTAATGATCATAGCATATTGTTCCACACTTGATAATATTGCAAATGATGTTGCGCCAAATCATTTCACATTTGATGATGAGGTACATAGTGAAAATTAATGAGTAAGATAACAATGATTGATTTATTAAAATCAAAACTTGACTGGTTCTAGTTAGACTGGATAGAGATGCTGACAGTGTTAATTCATTACTGCTACAAGTATTAAACTCATTTACGTAGAGCTAGCTTACTTTAAACATCACTGCATATGTTTATGAATTCATAGAGTCTAAACTCATAAAATTTCCTGTAGACATTGGTGAAGATAGACGAGAGAAAGTAGACTTTGATATTGATGATGATGATATACTTTTTGAGTAAAATTGTTTCACATTTGATCCATTTTTTACTATGTTTTCGGGCTTTTATTACTGAGATGCGCTTTTATGGTTGGATGTTTGTTTTTATGTTTATGCAAAACTTCATTATGTCCAATTGTGCTTTCTTTTCTAGATTATGTTTAAAGTCTGAAACTTAGTACCTTCTACTTTTATGCACTCTTAAACGTAAACGTTATATATTACAAATATATGAGGAGATTGTTAATGTATATTTGGGTACATAATGAGTTTAGGGGCTTAACGGGTCTGGTTCAGATACCGAGATATCCGATACCCGTATTAGACTTTGGGTTTGCCTATAAAACCCAAGTTGGGGGCAACGGGGAAATAGTTCCACTTTGACCATCATCTGGGATTCTTCGAGCGACCTAACAAGGACAAGTGAAAGTGGTTTTTTTCTTGGTCTCCGGTGGCAATGGGTATTTGAAAATAACCTGAAAGTCCGTCAAGAAAGCAGTAAAAATTATGTCAGGAAAGACGTTCTAAGATTTGATCCATAAATAGAAGCGAAAAGTGATTTCCTAGCGGCGCCATTTAATTTTATATAATCTATATACATGCGTTATCCCGTTACGGTGCGAGTAGGGATTAGTTCATTATTATCATTAAAAATTACCGTTATTTCCCCCTTTTTGGCACAACTTGAACAGGGCTAACTGTTGGATCCCTAGTTTGGATTTGGGCTAGGTTCACTAATCTAGGCTAAGTTAGACCCATATTGTATAGCCAGGGTCTAGTCTAGTGTCTTAGGTGTCTTTTAGGTCAACAACTCAGTGAGACAAGACCAAGACATTAGAGACTTAGAAGACAGCAAAAAATGTTCAAGGCAGAAATTTTCCTAAGTAAAAAGTTCGTTCGATGATCTATGAAGTGAGTTCGACGATCTTCATTCTGCGTTCGACGATCTTAGGGTTTTATCTCTACTTGCGTAGATCGAGGATTGCTGAACTTAGCTCGACGATCTTTGATCTACATTCAGGATTGAGATCGACGATCATCCATCTCAGCTCGAGGATCTTGAAGCTCAGTTTGGAAAGCAGATTTTCAGGTCAACGATCACAGGGCTCGGTTCGACGATAGAGGATGTTTGAGTTCGACGATCTCAGGACCAGATCGATGATTTATGCCAGATCAACATTTTATTCCCTGTAGTTATGATTTTCCTTATTGACTGTTTATTCTATTGCTTATATGACTCTGAGTGATTAATGCATATATTCTCTGAATATAGTCGTTCCTTGGCAAGCATTAATTGCTGGTTTTCATAGAGTTATTATATAGCTTTTCTTGGGACAATTAAGGAAATGAGTTAATTCTCTTATAGCCATTGCACAAGTTCCCGTGATTCCGGCAGTCAATCAATGTGGACGATTTCAAATTCTGTTTGGAATTATTCAAAGGAAAAGGACTCAGAGAATAAAAAGACCCATAGAATTTTTTATTCACAACTTATTGATGCAGTCTACATACTTTTGATAGAAATCACAAGGCTGCAAGAAAAAGAAGAAGAACAGCTCTCAGTTCCAAAAACAAGAGTTCATTCAGGAAGCTTGTGGAGACAATCATCTTCAATCAATCTTAGCTTTCTGGAATTCAAGTCCTACACCCTGTACAAGGCTCTGATCTCCTGAACCATTCAAATCACAGGACAAGCCTTGATTCCATCAGGATCACTCTCAAGTCTTCTCTCATTTACTTGAGAAAAGAGAAGACATCTCAACTTTTTCTTTCCCCCCTCTGTATAAAGGGTTCTTCCCTTCAAAAGTAATTCATGGTTGTGAGGTCTCCTGATCAAAAGACTTCGAGTTGGTTTTCCGGCACCTGATCAAAAGCCAGAAGGGTTGCAATATCTCCCTTGAAATAGATGTTATTTGGTGAAAGTAACCTGATCAAAAACCTGAGAGTGATTCCTATCAGGGTGGTAGAAGAGTGGATGTACCCAGATTTGGGGAACCACTATAATTTCTTGTGTCGTCTGGTTGCACCCTTTTCTTTTGCTCTTGTTATTTTCTGTGATATTTAGAATAGTTCTCTAGCTTTCCTTCTGCTTAAATATTTATTGGTATCAGCTATTTTTTTGTACTCTGATAGAATAGATCAAAATAGCCAAAAGTTTTTAAAACACTCAGTTCACCCCCCCCCTCTAGAGTAGATCTGAATACTCTCTCCTTTCAATTGGTATCAGAGATTGAGGTTGTTTGGTTGTACAAACTAACACTTGAATCAAGATCCCTGCTTATTCAGATTTCCTTTTCCTTAGTTATTCATTTATCACATAGCATAGAACAAGGACTATGCAAGCACCAGACCTCCAGTTTGTAACTTAAACAAGTTCAGTATTTGGAAGGCAAGAATAAGACTTTACAAGAACTCAATTGATAAATATATTTTTAACTTAATTTTGACAGGTCCTCCTCAACCAACTGAAGCTGCTTCTACATCTACTGACACTCATGCAGTACCACCACCAATTTGGACTGATGCTCAAAAGAAAGCAAAAATTGTAGATGCCAAGGCCATGAACATACTGGCCCAGACTATGTCAGATGCCATTTTCCAAAAGGTTGCTGACTGCACATCAGCAAAGGCCATCTCGGATTCTTTGAACCAAATGGTGGCAGGTTCAGTGGAAGAAAGAAAAGACAAAAGGTCCCTTCTTATTTCTAAGTATGAGAACTTTAGAAAGGAAGATGCTGAATCAGTTGAAGAGATGTATGACAGACTGAGTGCCATCATCAGTGAACTAAGAATATTGGACAAGGACATTTCACTGATAGAGATCAATGATAAAATAGTGATGTGTTTTCCCAGTTCTTGGGACACAAGGATCTGGCCTATCAAAGATGCCGGAAGTATTTCAGAAATTTCCACAGAAACACTTCTAGGAAAGCTCAAATCCTTTGAGCTCTTGACAAAGACAAGGGAGGTAGAGTAGAAAGCTTCAACTCCCGACAAGAAAGAGAAGAATATTGCTTTTAAGGCTACAGAAGAAACAACAGCTCTTGCTGTTAATGAAGAGTTCTTGAGTCTCTAGGCAAAGAGATTCTACAAGATGGGCAAAAGAGACTTCGAGAAGAAGTCATCCAGACAAGAAGATAAACCCAGGTATGACAAAACACTAACTAAAGAAGTTGTTTGCTTTGGTTACAGGAAACCTAGACACTACATCTCTGAGTGTCCAGAGAATCAGAAGAAGGAGAAAAGAAAGGACAAAGACTCCAGATGACAGAAATACAGTAAGCCTTCCTCAAGCAAGCATAAGAGGAAAGAGAAAGTCTTTGTTGCAGAAACCTGGAGTGATACAGAAGAGGACTCCTCCTCCTCTAGCTCCAGTGATGAAGATGAAGAGGAAGCAAAGGCAAAGGACGTTTTCCTAATGGCAATTGATGCTTCCAGCACTCATTCAGGAGAAGATTCATCAGATGATGAACAACCACCTTCAGAAGTGGATCAGGTACTCTCATCCTTTGACTTCAATTCTGAAGATTTTGTACATGAATTCAAAACTATGTGTATGGATTTAATTAGTTCAGAGAAAGAAATTAAACAACTTATAGAGCAATTGAATGATCAAAGTAGTTTAGTTGCAGAAAACTATAAATTAAAAGATGAAATTACACTTGCAAATGAACAGATAATTAAACTAAAAACTGAACTAGTTGAGACAAGGCAACTTGAAGAATCCATTAATGGGAGGAGCCTCAAGCTAATGAACATTACAAGCACTGTTAATGCCAGACTAACTGGCAAACTGGGTTTGGGTACCTCATCAAGACAACCCCCACTAGTCCAGAGAAATGCACCAAGGACCCCAGTAAAATTCATTTCAAAAAAGGTAAAGAACTAATCTATGAGAAACCCTCAATTGCAAATAAGAACAAACCTAACAAACAGAAAAATAAAAACAGAAAAAATCAAAACAAAAATAATGTTCAGCAATTTTCGTCGAACTCAGATCGACGAAATGTGAACAAATCATCGAACCCAGGTCGACGATCTTTGAACGAAAATTTCTACTATAATCAATCGTCTTACTACGATCGGCGATTTCTATATGGATCATCGAGTAGAGATCGACGAACTTGGGGCACAGAGAATGAGTAGTATCCTTCTCTGAGCAGAGATCGATGATCTCAACCCAGGACGTCGAACTCAGATCGACGATCTCACTTTTAATCGTCGAACCCAATAAAAAGTATTAAAACTTTTAACCTTAACAAAAACACTAATCATAAAAGAGAAATAGTTAATCTTTTCACCCTTTGGGAATTAACACCTAGGAGATATCATCCACTAGGATATAAATCTAAGCCAACTAGTTCTATTATCTCAAGTTTTTCTTATCAAGAAAACAAAGGACCCAAGGTAACCTGGGTCAAGAACAATTAATCTTTTGATTGTTGCAGGTAAAGAACTATCCATCATATAACCAGCAATGGTATCTGGACAGTGGGTGCTCAAAGCACATGACTGGATGGAAGGAAAACTTATTCAACTATAAGTCAAAGCTAGGACCTAAAGTTATCTTTTATGACTCAAACTTTGGCAAGACTGAAGGCTATGGAGAAATCAGGATAGGTGTTGTCACATTCAGGAAGGTTGCATATGTAAGTGGATTGAAATATAACATGATATCCATTAGTCAACTTTGTGATGAAGGATTTCAGGTAACTTTTAATCAGTCCTCTTGCATTATTTCTTCAACTGATAACATAGTAGTTTTATCTAGTTCTAGAGTAGGTAACATATACATTGTTAACTTCAATTCAGCCATAAATGAAATTTGTTTGTTTAACCAATCTTGTAATCAAAATGAATTATGGCATAGGAGGTTAGGACATGTAAACTTAAAATATATTGCTAGGCTATCTAAGGACAACCATGTCAGAGGATTGCCTTCTTACCCCTATAAGAAGGAAAGTCTGTGCAGGGCTTGTCAACTAGGCAAGCAAACTAAAAATAGTTTTAAATCCATTAATAAGAGTGACTCACCTAGGATTTTGTACTTGCTTCACATGAATCTCTTTGGATCCATTGCTGTACAAAGTCTAGGAGGGAAGTCTTACTCCTTGGTTATTGTAGATGACTTCTCCAGGTTCACTTGGGTGTTCTTCTTGAAAAACAAGTTAGATAACTTCAAAGTTCTTACAGATTATATCAAGTGCATACAGAGTGAGTTCTCTACTCAAGTTGTATTAATCAGAACTGATCATGGTACTGAGTTTGAGTCTCTTCTTATGCAAGAGTTCTGTGAGAAGGAAGGTATCAGACAATGTTTTTCTGCTCCTAGAACTCTTGAACAAAATGTGGTAGCTGAAAGGAACAACAGAACCCTGAATGAAGTTGCAGGTACATTACTTGCTGATGCATACTTGCCCCTTACCTTTTGGGCAGAGGAAGTGAGCACAACTAACCATGTTCTGAATAGAAGTTTAATATATAAGCTAAAGGCTAAGATCCCCTATGAGCTACTCAAAGGGAAGAAACCTAAAGTAGATTATTTTAGAGTATTTGGGTGTGTCTGTTACATACATATCAACAACAGAAAATACACTAGAAAATTTGAAGCCAAGTCTGAAATGAGAATATTTCTAGGATATTCCCAAGTAAGCAAGGCTTATAAGGTCTACAACAAATCTACCTTGAAAATTGAAGAGTCTGTATATGTATCCTTTGATGAAACTAATATGTTTTATAAGGAGAAGAATACTTCTACCAATCAGAACTTGTAGGTACCTACTTTGTGTGAGAATTTGGATGTTGTGACACTCACTCCTAAGGTTGTTACACCACCATCTCTATAAATAGTTGAATACAGTGATGAGGAAATCAGTGAGCCCATTGATATTGTCCCAGCAGCTGAAATAATTCCACAAGAAGAATTACCCCCACCTGCTGTTGAGCAACCAACTCCTGCTGATTTTGTCACACTTAGAGATCATCCTATATCGCAAGTGATTGGAGACATATCAGCAAGTGTGCAGACTAGACATATACCCCACTAGGACTTGATTCATGCCTGCTTTATTTCTCAAGTTGAACCTCAATCCATTCAAGATGCAGAGCAAGATCCCCAATGGATCCTTGCAATAGAGGAGCTCAACAAATTTGAGAGATATAGAGTTCGAGAATTGGTCCCAAGACCAGAGAACTACCCAGTAATTGGAACAAAATGGGTGTTCAAGAACAATATGGATGCACAAGGAGCAATCATAAGGAACAAGGCTAGGCTTGTTGCTTAAGGATATAAGTAGGAAGAAGGCATTGATTGTGATCAAACCTTTGCACCAGTAGCAAGGTTAGAGACAATCAGGATCTTTTTAGCCTATGCTTCTTCTCAAAAGTTTAAAGTCTATCAAATGGATGTGAAAAGTGCTTTTCTGAATGGAGAACTGAAAGAAGAAGTCTATGTTGAACAACCACCAGGTTTTATCTCTCCAGCTCAACCTTCTTTTGTTTATAGGTTGCATAAAGCTCTCTATGGCCTCAAGCAAGCTCCAAGAACTTGGTATGAGACCCTAGCTAGCTTCTTGTTAGAACATAGATTCTCTAGAGGCATAGTAGATAGGACTTTATT
Source organism: Platanthera zijinensis (assembly GCA_039513925.1). Taxonomy (NCBI): domain Eukaryota; kingdom Viridiplantae; phylum Streptophyta; class Magnoliopsida; order Asparagales; family Orchidaceae; genus Platanthera; species Platanthera zijinensis. The sequence goes on along the minus strand of CM077091.1, from coordinate 135,551,606 downwards.
TATAAAGCATCATCATGACAAAATATTGTTAGTACAAATATATGTAGATGACATAGTATTTAGCTCTACAGATCCCAAACTATGCAAGAGGTTTTCCAACCTTATGCATTCAAAGTTTGAGATGAGTAGTATGGGTGAGCTCTCCTACTTCCTTGGTCTCCAAGTGAATCAGTCATCTGATGACATTTTTCTATCCCAATCTAAGTATGCTAATGAGCTGATCAAAAGGTTTGGGATGGCTAGTGCCCCAGCTAAGAAAACACCCATGGCTGCCTATGCTGTGATTGATTCTGATGAGCATGGGAAACCTGTTGATCAGAAATTATATAGGGCCATTGTTGGGTCCATATTATATCTCACAGCAAGTAGGTCAGATATCATGTTTGCCACATGTCTTTGTGTTAGGTTCTAGGTGAACCCTAAAGAATCCCACCTTATTTTATTAAAAAGGATTTTGAGATATATAAAGAGTTGCCCAAATCTAAGACTGTGGTATCCTGCTGAGTCAGAATTTGAGTTGACTGGATACTCAGATGCTGACTTTGCTGGATATAGAGTAGACAGTAAAAGTACCTCTGGAACATGCCAGTTCCTTGGTGCTAGGCTTGTCTCTTGGTTTTGTAAAAAACAGACATCTATGTCTACATCAACAGCAGAAGCTGAATACATAGCAGCTGGTAGTTGTTGTTCTCAAATGTTATGGATACAAAATCAGTTACTAGACTATGGATATAACTTAAATAATTCAACTATATTTTGTGATCGTACTAGTTCTATTTCTATAGCACAGAATCCAGTCCATCATTCTAGGCCTAAGCATATACATGTAAGGCATCATTTCATTAGGGAGCGTATAGACAAAAAGAAAATCAATCTCACCTTCATCCTTACTGATTTGCAAAGGACAGATATTTTCACCAAACCCTTGGATGAAAAGAAACATCTATTCTTCATGAATCAGCTAGGTATGATTAATAGAGATGAGATTATTTAACTTTCTGTCTGAGATCGATGATTTGTTAATAGATCGTCGAACGGAGATCGACGATCTGCTAATGTCTCATGAATTCGATCGTCGAACAGAGATCGACGATCACTTCTTAGTGAAACAATTATCGTCGAACGGAGATCGACGATTTTTGATTCAGAGAATTTATCGTCGAACTGAGATCGATGATTTATTTCCTCTCTTCGATCTGAGGTTACCGAACTCATTTTATAATAAAATATTTCACCAATCTTAGTTTTGAAGTTGCTTTAGTAGTTAATGCGCTTGGCTAATACCGTCTCTTCGTTTCTAAAACCTTATAATATAGGGTTTAGACGAAAAAGTCCCGCGCTTTCCATTTCTCTTCTGCACTTGATCTTGTGTTTCTTTGCAGGAACTTTCCAATGGCAATTCCAGCGGCGATTTTGTCCAGCATGAAGTTTGATTCTGGTTTTGATATTGATCTGGACTCATTCAAGCACAGTGATCAGATTTTTCAGGATGTGTTGAAATTGTTTGATGCTCCAAAGTTACAAAAGTTTCTTACGACCAGGATGAAGCTGCCCGTATCAAAAATTAAAGAATGGGCTTATACCTCTTCTTCAGACGGACAAACAATGGTAGGAACTATTTCTGGACATGAGGTACATCTAACCCCTGTCGTTCTTACAAAAAATTTCAGTTTTGTTAATGGTGAAGATGATTTTGATTTGGATAAAGAGGAATTTGCTGCCATGCTTGCCAAAATGGGTCATGTTGAGGCAAACCCTAGCAAGCTTCTGAAAAAGAACTTGTCTCCTCAATACAAGTTCTTGGCTGATATTGTGGGAAAAGTGTTGCTTGGGAAGCACACTTCCCATAATAATATATCTAGGCACCAGTTTCTTTTGATGAGTGCTTTGGTTAATCAGAAATTAGTGAATTGGGCTGAAGTTTTGTTTGAGTTGATCAGGAAGAAAGCAAATAAGAGAAAGGTCTCTCTTGGCAGGATTCTAGGGATTTTTCTCACTAAAAAATTCCCTGAGCTATTGACATCCCTAACAACCTTCATCAATGCTTCCAAGAGGCTGACCCCAGTTCTCTTTGGAAAGTGGGAGAGGACTATCTCAAAGCCCTCCAGGGCTCCCTCCACCCATAGGGTTTCTATGGACACAAGGACTGATTCAGTCACTCCTCACCCTAGGGAAGATGAGCCAGAGATCCCTCCTCCTCCTCCTTCACCCCCATCCAGACAAACTTCTCACCTTTTTCATCCATCAACTCTACCTCCAAGCCCTACTCCAGCAACTACTCCTCCATTGTCCCCTCTACCACATTACCTAGAAGAAACCCCTACCTCAAACATTTCAATTCAAACCTAACCAACTTTTGATCTTCATCTCTCTTCACCAACTCCTTCACCAATTCATTTACCTTCTCATGAACCCTCACCTCATGTTTCCCCCCATCTAGAACAAGTGTCTATCCCTGAATCCACCACTCAACTTACCATATCCAATATCTGCATAGCTTGTGGTCTTTCCACTTCCTCTCTTCTATCTGCATCATCCTCTCCATCTGCTCTCATTGCCCTCCTCACCCCTACCATCAAAGCCATTGTAAAGGATGCCATTGCACCTTTACTAGCTTCTTTTAATTCTTTTATTGCATCTTTCTCTAGCCCTTCTTCATCTAGGGGCCTGTCAGCAAAAAATACTACAACCAGACAGGGGGAGATGTCCAGTGAAGAAGTCCCTCCTCTTCCAACAGTTGCAGCATCAGAGACAGTTTCAATTTTTGCAGAGGCAGATACAATTTTGACAGTTGTAAATACAGAGATTGAAGATACAGTTTTGGCAGATTCAGAGATTGTAGATATTGATATTCCTGATGCAGAAGTGATTGCATTTTTGGAAGATGGAATTGAAATCCCTGAAGAACCCTTGGATATTCTTCATGGAGATTGTTTCATCTCTCCAGCTCTTGAACTGACTTCAGTTCTAAGCTCTTTTGATCTTTTGTATAGAGAATGTTTTCCTCCTGTTACTTTTCAATCTTTTACAGATATAGTATGTTATACTGCTCCTGTGAGCAAAGATCATTTACTTCAGTGTCTGCAGAGTTTTGCTGCTCCAGTGCCTGAGATCTTTGCAGCTCCTGAGCCTGAGCCTTCTGTAGCTCTTTCTGCACTTTCAGAGCCTGAGTTGTTCAGTATGCCATAGGTTCAGAGTCCAGAGCCCAAGGCTTTCTCTCCTTTAACCTATGTCTGTTCTAGTTCTCCAATCCCAGACTTGGATTAAATTATGGCTGCTGATGCAGCTGAAGAACTTTCAGTTATCAAAGAGATTGATGATTTGTATGATAATCCCCCAGGCCTACTTGATAATAATTCAGATTCAGACTCAGATCCAGATGTTAGCAAGAAGAAGAAAGTGACCAAGAAAAGAAAAGCTCCAGTGAAGGAAGTGCCTAAGTCTAATCCTCAAGATGACATCCCTTATTTCATTAGGCACAACATAACTCTCACATCTACTTCTCCTCACTGGATGAGATTCTCTAAAAATGAGATGAAAGCTCAAAAGAAAAGGAGAAAGGCTGGTTCTTCTCCTATCAAAATTTTCAGGAAGGATCCACCTGCTCCTTCAGTAGGTTCCAGTGGTAATGTTGCTTCTAAGACTACTACCTTCTCCCAGCAGCAGACTTTTTATGCTCCTCACTCTCACAGCAGACCATCCAGGTCTTATTAAAGGGTTTATTCTAAAAGGAGAGGTAGATAGACTGTTCAGGCTGATAGAGAAGATACTTCAGATTTTGGCAGGAGATTTAGAGTTCCTGGTAAATACAGTCAAGCCAGACCTCCTCCAGATCTACATGATAGCCAGTCCCAGATTACAGCAACAGAAACAAAATTCCAAGAACAATCCATCAGATACAGGACGCTTTATAGCCTTTCATGAATCCAAAAAAGAATCTTCACAGTATGAACCTGAACTTGATCCTAACTTCAGGATGGCTAGGTTTCATGAGTTTATTGGTCTCTCTCAGATAAACAAAGCTAGACATGAAGGAACTGATCCTTCTAAATTTTCAACCAAGTCTAAGTATAGGGAGAAATAGTTTGAACAATTTGATATTGATAAGAATGTTTTTGATGCTAATGTCTATATATAGGTTCATCCTGAGGCAGTTGTTCCCAGAGCAGCATCAATAAAAGTTTTTGGTGAAGCTAACAAGAAAATGACAAGACAGCAAGCAGTAGATCCAAAAAGAAGAATTGAATTCACTAAGCCAGCTACTGACAAGCATTAGTAACCTTTTCTTTTTGTGTCTATATTTATCATTGTAAATATCTAAATTCAATATCATTCATGACAGATATGTTGTTTAGTTTTGCTGTTGTATTCTTTTATTTTTGCTTAGTGACCTCACACAAATAGGGGGAGATTATTGGATCCCTAGTTTGGATTTGGGCTAGGTTCACTAATCTAGGCTAAGTAGACCCACATTGTATAGTCAAGGTCTAGTCTAGTGTCTTAGGTGTCGTTTAGGTCAACAACTCAATGAGACAAGACCAAGACATCAGAGACTTAGAAGACAGCAGAGACTGTCAAGGCAGAAATTTTCCTAAGTAAAATTCGTTCGACGATCTCTGAAGTGAGTTAACCGATCTTTGTTCTGCGATTCGACGAACTCAGAGTTTTATCTCTACTTGCTGATATCGACGATTGCTGAACTTAGCTCAACGATCTCTGATCTACATTCAGGATTGAGGATCGACGATTAACCATCTCAGCTCGACGATCTTGAAGCTCAGTTTGGAAAGCAGATTTTCAGGTCAACGATCACAGGGCTCGGCTCGACGATAGAGGATGTTTGAGTTCGACGATCTCAGGACCAGATCAGCAATTTCTGCCAGATCAATATTTTATTCCTTGCAGTTATGATTTTAATTATTGACTATTTATTCTATTGCTTATATGACTCTGAGTGATTAATGCATATATTCTCTGAATATACCCATTCTTTGGCAAGCATTAATTGCTGGTTTTCACAGAGTTATTATATAGCTTTTCTCGGACAGTTAAGGAAATGAGTTAATTCTCTTATAGCCGTTGCACAAGTTCCCGTGATTCGGCAGTCAATCAATGTGGACGATTTCAAATTATGTTTGGAATTATTAAAAGGAAAAGGACTCAGAGAATAAAAAGACCCAAAGAATTTTTTATTCACAACTTATTGATGCAGTCTTCCAACTTTTGATAGAAATCACAAGGCTGCAAGAAAAAGAAGAAGAATTGCTCTCAGTTCCAAAAACAAGAGTTCATTTAGGAAGCTTGTGGAGACAATCATCTTCAATCAGTCTCAGCTTTCTGGAATTCAAGTCCTACACCCTGTACAAGGCTCTGATCTCCTGAACCATTCAAATCACAGGACAAGCCTTGGTTCCATTAGGATCACTCTCAAGTCTTCTCTCATTTGCTTGAGAAAAGAGAAGACATCTCAACTTTTTGTTTCCCTCTGTGTAAAGGGTTCTTACTCCCTTCAAATGTAATTCCTGATTGTGAGGTCTCCTGATCAAAAGACTTCAAGGTTGTTTTCCGGCACCTGATCAAAAGACAGAAGGGTTACAATATCTCCCTTGAAATAGATATTATTTGGTGGAAGTCACCTGATCAAAAACCTGAGAGTGATTCCTACCAGGGTGATAAGAGAGTGGATGTACCCAGATTTGAGGAACCACTATAATTTCTTGTGTCGTCTGGTTGCACCCTTTCTTTTGCTCTTGCTATTTTCTATGATATTTAGAATAGTTCTCTAGCTTTCCTTCTGCTTAAATATTTTTTGGTATCACCTATTTTTTTGTACTCTGATAGAATAGATCAAAATAGCCAAAAGTTTTTAAAAAACTCTATTCACCCCCCCCCCTCTAGAGTATATCTGAATAACTCCCTCCTTTCACTAACCCACGAGCTATCAGATATTGGATAAATAATTCCAGCGTCGAGTAATTTTATAACTTCCACCTTAACTACTTCTTGCAGATTCAGATCAAGCCAACGTTGAGGTTGAACAGAACGACGCGAATTATCTTCCAAAAAGATTTTATGAGTGCAAATTTATGGACTAATTCTTGCAGGCTCAGGGCTGTTCTTGCTGGGATATACTCGGGAATAGGGCTTAGAAACCCTCATTCTATTTGGGTTTTCTCTTTCTAAAATTCTAGAGAGAGGGGAGAGCAAGGAGGAAGAAGGAAGAGAGATTCGGTCGCTGGAGGAGATTCGGAGCGCCAAATCGCTAGCGGAGTCCAGATCTACGGAGGCGAGATCATCGCGGTGCTTTCCATCCATATAGATTTCCATGGTGCCAAAGAAGAATGCTAGGGTAATGATTCTCTTCTTGAGCATGTGAAGCTCTACTTCTTTTGCATAAGGAAACCCGCTCCTGCGAGTGTGCGGCGAGTGTGCGGTGTTCCTTGGGGTAGATGTGAATAGTCCCCCTTGTTTGCATGTAGAGTCTGAAATCGAGATACGGACATAGGCATGTGTGTGAAGCCTACCCGGACAAGTTGGACTTGATCGGTTATGTTTCATTATGCATGATTAGCCGGAGAAGACTCTGTGCCTTTGTTTTTTTTTCCGGGGTTTTTTACGCGGTAGATTGAAACAGGGAGTCTTGGTGATTAACTCCAAGGTGCACCCGAAAAACTGAGCGGAAACGCATTTCTGCCAACTTGGTGGCCTGGGAGCCAGCCTTGAACATAATTGGGTTATGTGCATGTTTAATCATTTTGGGACTCGGGGAAGCTTGACCCGCGCATATGGCTTAAATTAACATTGCGGTGTGAGCAATAGTTTAGGCGGAACCGTACCTGCTCTGTGTTATTCGTTAAAGAGACCTAAAGTACATGTCACTTATCGTTGGCATAGATGGAGGATCTTAGGCGTGGCTAGAAAGACCAAAATGCTCGAGTATTGCCGTCCATGGGGCGGTGGTGAGACCACAGTTTTGACCGGGTTCACCGTGTAAGTGCCCTGAGAGCACGGGGTGTGCGGCTGTGTGTGGCTGTGTGTGCCTGCACATGTGGTGTTGTGATTATTCACTATAATGCTTAATATGTTAACAAGTGCAGGGAATGAGCATCGTCGCCCCGAGTTTTGGGGCGGGATCGTTATAATTTGGTCTGCTTTAGCTGACCGTTACTTTTGTTGTCCACTATTGCGTGAATTGTGCTTGCAGGTGCTGCGGAGCCGAGTGGCAAATAGCGGGCCAAAGCCCTTGTTGCTGAGCCGGCCCTTGAAGGCCTTGTTTTGTTTACTTGTTTAACTCATGTGTGACAGGCCCTTCGAGCCAAAGTATGGAAGACACTGTTTTAAATTTAGTGAATTCTTATAAGGCCATAAGGCTGGTACTTTGTGTACTTTGTAATTCATTCCTGTTTGGGTTCGATAGTGGACATTCATGCTTGTGACTGGGTTCTTATTTTGCAACTTAATAAATTGCTTCTGCTAGATGCTCTGTGTAGGACGTTACGATTGGAAGAATGGTTTAAATGAGTAACCCTTCGGTCTGTCCGTGGTATATGGCGCCGGGCCCCGACCGGACCTACTGCTATATGCTATGTGGCGGATAAGGGTGTTATAATTTGGTATCAAACTACCGGTTTCGATCAGGCTTAAATGAACTCGTGGACGAATTCACTTTTAAGGGGTGGTGAGCACATGTGTGTGCGTCATCGTTATAACATGAAAAGAACCCATGAATGTCCACTTAGGAATGAAAATACACATGTTTGAGGAACCTGTGTGTTCCTATAATTGCTTTTTGCAATATTGTTTGGTCGCTTAATGGTGTTTTGTACGACTATAGGTGACCAGGAGTGATGCGGGGCTGTCAGAACGTCCATTTTCTGAGGCAAGTATCACACCAAACGATGCGCCGGCAACACCTCCTTCAGCTGAGACCATATAATGGTAGTGAAGCTGTGTGTTTGCGATGATTAATCCACAGCCTACAAGACAAGTGCAGCAGCCTGCCCCTGCTATGGAGCAAGTACCGCTCCAAGCGACGGTGCCAAGGAGAGTGGAGCAGGTTGTGGTGGAGCCAATGATGCCTAGGAGAGCAACGGAGAAACAGCTCAAACACGTTATGGGCTTCAATCCTCCAGTATTCTCGGGACGGGAACCCCAACTCAAGCTGAAGATTGGCTCTCCCAGATAAAGAGAGTCCTGATAGCTACGGAGACGGAGGAGTGGCAGAAGTCGACTATAACCACTTACTTGTTTGACGGCGATGCAAGGCTATGGTGGGAAGGTTTGGAACAACACCACTTGGGGGGAAAACCACTTACAGACGCCTCGATGAAAGAGTTTTCGAGGCTGTTCTTGGTAAGGTACCTCCCCTCTGCTCAGAGGATTGCAATGTAGAACGAGTTTCAGAAACTGGTGCAAGGAGAGAGTAGCGTGGATGAGTACCTCCACGAATTTACACGCTTGGGTCGGTATGCAAGCGCTACATTTGCTGATGAAGAGCAAAATACAAGCAAATTCTATGAAGGTTTGAGGGATGACCTGATACTACTACTCTTGGGGCCAATGATGCAGGGCTTCTTGACCCTGGTCAACACAGCCCGATCTTTGGAGAAGGATATGAAGAATGTGAAGGCGAAGAAGGACTCTAGTGCTAAGAGGACAGAGTTCAAGGTGCTGACTACCTCAAAGTCTTGGTATCATAAGTTCTTTAAGAAGGCTAGGACTTCGGGTCTAGCTCCTTCTTCTGGTGCTTCAGGAGCGACCACGGGCCGAACCTCGGGCGCTTGCTTTACTTGTGGGAAGTCAGGGCATTTTGCCCGTGACTGTTGGAGCGGACGTACAAAGTTCGAGAGGAAGCAGGGAGAAACTTACGAGGAAAAGGGCAAGACGGTGGAGTCAACCGCATTCCATTATGCTCCGACTCAACCAAGAGTCTACAATCTTGGCCTGCAGGAGGCCATCAAACAAGCGGATGTGGTGACAGGTACGGTTTAAATTTATATCAACTTAGCTTTAAATATTGTTACCTTGTGCTTGTTATCTTATTACTGTTTGTATATGCATAGTTTTGATTTGTGATAATCTGGCGATTGCACTGTTCGATACAGGAGCTTTGCACTCCTTTTGTCCGAAGGTTTCATATCGCGCATCAGAGTCCCTTCTTCGATGGCGAAGGACAAATTGGACGTGTTGTTTTGAATTGGTATTCTATGCGCGCGGATAGAGTTTGTGCTGTAAAGATTCGTATTGGAAGTCAGGAGTTCGACTTGCTAGCATCGTTACTACCGCTAGTAGAGTTCAACGTCATTTTTGGTATGGACTGGCTTTCGGAGCAGCATGCATTTATAGATTACAATCATAAGGAATTCAAGTTGGGAGCTGGACAAAAGACAACCTTTGTGGGTTTGAAGGGGTCGAGCAAGACCTTAATGTCTTCTCTTCAGGTGGTCAAGGCAGTTCGTGCTGTTGCAAAGCTGTTCTTCATGTTAGTGGAGGCTGCGAAGCCTAAGCCCACTTTGGGTAATATCCCAGTAGTGTGCGAGTACCCTGATGTGTTCCCGGACAATCTTCCCGGAGCCCCACCCCAGCAAGAGATTGAATTCATGATTGAGCTAGTGCCAGGTGCCAAACCTGTGTCACGCTCTCCTTATTGGTTGGCGCCTAAGGAAATGACGGAGCTAAAGGTTAAACTTAAAGAGTTGTTGGAGCAGGGTTATGTGCGTCCAAGTTCGTCGCCTTAGAGTGCATCAGTCCTCTTTGTTAAGAAGAAGGATGGAAGTTTGTGTCTCTGTATCGATTATAGTGAACTGAACAATTTAACGGAAAAGAACAAGTACCCAATCCCAAGGATCAATAATCTGTTTGATAAGTTAGTAAGGTCGTCGTTGTACTCAAAATTGGATATTAAGTCCGGTTATTATCAGTTGAGAATAAGGAAAGTGACATCCCAAAGACAGCATTCAGCATGCGATATGGACATTTCAAGTTTACGGTTATGCCGTTCGGGCTGACTAATGCGCCATCAATGTTCATGGATCTGATGAACAGAACGTTTAGGGAGTACTTAGGCCACTTTGTGATCGTCTTTATCGACGACATATTGGTGTACTCGCAGTGCGAAGAGGATCACTTCAAGTATCTGCATTTGGTTTTGGAGACGCTGAGGAGGAACGAACTATACACAAAGTTCTCTAAATGCGAGTTTTGGTATCCCTCAGTAACGTTCGTTGGTAAAATAGTCAGTGGAGAAGGGATTGCGGTGGATCCGACGAAGATAGTTGCAATACGGGAGTGGCCTGTATTGTCTATGATAGCGGAAGTCCGGAGTTTTTTTGGGCTTGCCGGCTATTACAGGCGCTTCGTAGAGAACTTCTCGCGGATAGCGTTACCTCTCACGACTTTGACAAGGAAAGATCATAAGTTTGTTTGGACTTCGGAATGCGCACAAGCTTTTGAAGAGTTGAAGGGTCGGTTGACCACGGCATCAGTGCTAAGTTCATCGAGTGGGACCGAAGGCTTTGAGATCTACAACGATTCTTCGGGCAGTTGTTTGGGCTGCGTGCTGCTGCAGCATGGAAGCGTTATAGCTTATGGCTCGCGTCAGCTGATTGTGCATGAGAGAAATTATTCGGTCCACGACTTGGAGTTAGAGGCCGTGATTTTTGCTCTGAAGCTGTGGAGGCATTATTTGTACGGCGTAAAGCTCGATATTTATACCAACCACAAGAGCCTGAAATACCTGTTGGATCAGAAGGATCTGAATATGAGGCAGCGGAGATGGATGGAGTTCCTGGGGGACTATACATTCAAAATATACTATGTGCCCACGAAAGGCAATGCAGTTGCGGATGCGTTGAGTCGCAGGGATCCCATGCAAGCCAACTGGTTGTCCGTTCATGATGAGCAGTGGATTCGGGAGTTGGAGGCGTTAGATATCTCTTGTGTTAACAAGCAGACTAGCGCCGAAGCGCTGTTGAACTAGACGGAAGTTCAGTATGACCTGGCTGATCGGATTTGGCAGGCATTGGAGCTGGATATTCCTCTAATCACATGAATAATGATCCAACTCCTATTGTGAGTCCAAAGAGAAGTATAACAAGTTTGCATACTAGTGTTGTGGAAGAATTTGCCACTTTGTCATTGACTGCTGGTTCAACCCAACAGTTCTAAGGGTAACCAATGACAAGCTAGCATATGAACTTAAAAGGTCTATCATGCACATTAGGTTTGTCAAAAGATGAATCAAGTTTTCATGGCTAACAAGAATATAGGGCCCAACAAGTTTTTGGTGCCTAAGATAAGGTAATTTATTTTTGCAGGTATGTCCAAAGCCTAACTATACTCTTATTTTATATTTAGACAGTGGATATTCCAAACACATAATTGGAACAAGAAGCCTATTGACAGAATAGTCATCAGTTGGAAGGTAGTCCAAAAGTGATTTTTGGATGATCTGATAGAGGAGATACTAAAGGCTATAGTAAGATCTCCAATAACATAGTCATCATCACAAGGGTAGCTTATGTTGAAGATTGCAACATAATCTTATAAGCATAAGTCAACTATATTATCTTGTCTATGTGATTGAATTCCACAAGAATGAGTGCCTAATTAAGAAATCTGAAGTGATTATACTAACTAACACTATTTTTTATATATTAATTATTGTGCTCAAATTTTGATTCTTCTAGTTGTCTTATAGCTGAGAATAGAG